>CP126890.1:143340000-143940000 GCA_030440675.1 Furcifer pardalis
AACATTATTGATCTTATGTACTAATTTTACTACTCCTTAACTCTGAGCAGAAATGCTCCTTTTAAAACACCCTCATTTTATATTCTGTCTCTTGATATATTTTAAGTACCCCCATTTTAACTTCTGTTCCTTTTGCTGTTCTATGCTGGTCTTGGACCATAATAAAGATTTGATTTGATCCATGTCAGGTTTGTTGCCATTGATTTCTTCAGTTGGTTGTTAACACAAATACAATAAAGAAATCCATGTGCAAGAAATAAAGCAGCATACACAAGTTTGTAATACTATGTAGTTGTAAGTAAATAAATGGTTTTTTATTATTCTTCCTGCAAACATCTGAGAGTTTGATTCTAAGAATTTGAGTGTCAGTTAAAGAGAAATAGGTGGACTCTAGAAACATGGAGCTATTTTTTGTGGTTCTCTGCACTGCTACTGTGCAGCTAAAGGAAATTTTATCAGAAATTCAAAAGTGCAACAGTCAATGGTTGGATAATGTCAAAAGCAGACAGTGTTGATGCTTGAGGATCATTGATAGTGGATATTAATTTTTCAACCTTTTGGGAAAACATGAAATTGTTTCTTTATTTTCAGCTCATCAAACATTTTCTGGAAAGTTTTATGATTATACAGATGGCCTTACTGTTGTGTCCCATAGTATGATCATAATTCATGGTGTTTTTCCTCTTTAAAGTCTGTGAAATCTGAAACACTTTGCCAATTTTTTCCAATGTCCACATTGCTGGTTCTATTTCAGTTTCTTCTTCCTCATCTTCCTCTCTCAATAACTTGACAAGCTCTTCTAATTTCTCATTCATCAACACTTCTCAGCATTATTCAATATATTCTTCCAATTATTCATCAACCTTATTGATAAATAAGCTCTTCACCCACTTATCTTGCTACACAAATGATTTTCTTCATCTCTCCATCAATAGCCAGGAAACCTTTAAATAATCATTCACAACTTCACTCCATAAGTTCTTCCAACAGGCATCTACAGTTTAATTCATCAGTTGCTGCTTTGATAAATGTTATTGCATTGGCAATCATGAAAGATTTCAAGCATTCTGTAATTTCTAGGTTAGGCTCTGCATCAATCACTGCTTGGATCCACTCAAATACGAAGGTGGGTATATGTTGCCTTGACACACTGGATGAATCTCTGATCCAAAGGTAATGAGGTTGTGTTTGGTGGCAAAAACACAACCTTAACATTTTCATTAGATGCCCAGGTTATTAATAATATCTTAAATGGTAACACTTCCAGTTCCAAGTATTTTGAAGTTGAAGCACTGGTGTAACCATTCAGTATAAAGCATTGCTATCACCCACACTTTCTTATTGCGGTGTCAGAAGATTGGGGGGGGGGGGGCAGATTTTGTTTTTGTTTTTTTTGTTTGTAGAGTGCGGTGCACCATGCCTGGATTGATTATATGACATGCAGCATTTGCCACATAGTAAAACAGTTTATCCTCCTTCCAGGCTTTGAACCTTGGTGCCTACTTTGCATTTTTGTGAATATACGTTTTATTGGGCATATTCTTCCAAAACAATTCTATTACAATTGAAGACTGGTTTTGGATTGTATCCTTCTCCCTTAGTAAACTTCTTCAATTCTGCCAGAAGCTTGGCAACAGTTTCTCCATTGGTAGATGTATCCTTTCCAGCAATTTTTGTATTATTCAGATTATGCCTATTGCTGAAACTATGCAACCATCTCTTTCTATCTGTAAATGGCTTGGTGTCCTTTTCTTCAGTGGATTCTTGCTTAACGTCTTTGCTTAGGCTTCAGGCCTTTTGTCATAACACATTACCATCAACGAGCATACATTTTGTATTCATATCTTCAAACCACAAATTTAATGTATTTTCCATTTTACCTAATGCTATATCACGCACTGTAGATGTAACTTTTGCAGTTTGAGTTGTGATCTTTTTTCCCTTCATCCTCCCCCCCCTTTGCAAGATTCAGTCTTGCTATACAACAGGGATTCTCAACCTGCGGCCTACTGGCCTGATGTGGCCCATGGCTCCATTTCATGTGGCCCCCACACCACCTCCACCACACCCATAAGTGGATGTGGTATAAGAAGGACAAAATGGCCATCCAGCCCCTGAAGCTGTCTGAAGGAGCATGACCCAGCCCTCAACTTTAAAAGGTTGAGAACTTCTGCTGTACATCTTAGCAACCTCAGCAAACAATTTGGTTTTTTTTCTTGTATCAAATCGAGAATTAGTGTTTTGCTTTTTGCTGATGGGAAGTATTTCATGGCTTCCCTTGGGCTTTGAAAAACTTGTGCTTTGGGGGGCATTATTAAGCAAAATTAAGGGTTATTTTCACAACAACACTGCAATAATGGCAAGCAGCAAGAATACTACAGGCTTGTACATGTTGTGGTGGAAAGGTTTTCCCATGTTGCTCAGAGTGCCATGCAACTTTAAACTGATGAAATGTGTGTTTCTGGAATGTTCCATTTAATATTTTCAAGTCACTGTAAACTAAGGGTTCTCTACCTTACCACACCATGGGCCGGACAATTCCCCCTCAGACCATGGCATGGGCCAGACACGTGCTTTTCCCCCTGATGCAAAAGTGCTTTTGTGCAGACACAGGTGTATCTGCTTCTGCTTCTGGGGTCATCACCATGGGTCAGATAGAATGGTGTCAGGGGCTTGCCCACAGGCCACAGGTTGCGAACCCCTGCTGTAAACCATGGATAAGTGAAACTGTGGAAACCAAATCTGAAAATATATGTGTTCTACCATATTATGTGTGATCTCTGTTCTCTGGGAGAAAGAAAAGAACACAAGACCCAGGAGGAAAAGCTGGGGACTGCCTATGCTGCTATGCATTACCTGGGGAAGCTGTCTCAGATGACTAGGTAGCAATAGGTTTGCCAGCATTGCTCTTTTTCAGCTAAATGCATAAATAAAACTGATGGGAATAAATTTCAAAGGGAAGACACAATGCCAAAATGATTCTGGAGTCCAACTGAGATCTAAAATTGAATGAAAGTTAGAAATGGGACAGCACTGTTGCAAATCCACAAATGGCTTTTCAAAATGAAGACACATTTGTTTCTAAGGGAATTGGAAAATGCTTGCAACAAGTCTGGTGGAGGGATTCTCAGAGGTCTAGTCTGAAAAACTAACAGTCCTACACTCTGCTCTGAAAATAAATGTCTTGGAAAACATTGAGTTATGTTCAGATCGTTTACCCCAGACTTTAAATTGTACACCCCTCTTCACCCATAATTGCATTTAGCTGAAGTGTGGTACCCAAGGGTTATTTCAAATGTCATCTCAACGGCCTCCAAACCCACTTGACAACTTGTAATCATGTCTGGCATGTGAAGAAATCACATTAAAACACTGCTTTCCTCCCCATGATTTATTGTCATGGCTTCCCACAGTGGAACAGTGCTTCTGTCCTTAACCTCGGACTTTACAGAAGGAGGACAGTGAATAACCACAAACTGGTATACTTTAAAAAAAAATAACCAACAAGAGTTAATTTAGAACATGCCTATACTGTTCCTTTTGGGTCACTTGAGAATGGGTGAGGGGCTAAATTACATTTAGGCCACCACCACCCCTGTCCAGCTCCCCAAGTGATATTTGCCTATATGATGATGTGGATAATGAACCACTTCATCAAGCAGTCAAAGAAAACAGTTTACCTGCTACTCTGCAGAGGGATATGGCAACTGTTTATTTTTCCCCTCCTAGTTAGTCTTTAATGTTTCCCTTTTATCACCAATCAAAATTTGTGGCATCTGCAAGCCACCCCTCATTTGCCATTCCCAGCATCCAGAGGCATTGTGAAAAGTGTAAAGGTGGTTTCCTCATATCCACAAGTTCAGTATCCATAGTTTCAATTATCCACGGGTGTAAAAATATTCAATAGATAATCCTCTAGTGGCCAGTTCTGGTTCTTCTTTTGTGTCCTGGTCAAAATTTAAACTGGCAAAATGAAGCCAACTTCTTCGTTTTGTTGTTAGCCAAACTTAAATTACCATCAGTAAAAGTTTCCAGTAGTAATCAGGAAACCAGCAAATGAGTTGGATTCTGTCTCTCACCACATTCACACAGTGTTTTGTTGTCCACTAGCCCCCCTCCCCTTGAAAATGTTGGTCTTACATTTAGAGACTCGAACCATCATTCTCTGTTTAGAGTCCTCCAAGTAACATAGGGAAGGTCAAGTTCCTCAGCCATATCCTCCTTCAGTATTATTCCTTGTCCAGTGAGCTCCTTCCTCTATCTTCTAATCTGATTTTGCTCTTGTATACCCTTGTTTATTCTTGCCACAACTGTACCATATATATGGTAGATGAGAGCCTTGTTGGGGTGCGGGTGGCTTGAGACATCTAACCAGGCAATGTTGCCCAGCTCTGTCAATGATGTTAGGTCGGTGCTAAAACTCTCCAAAGCATCTTCCGTTGTATCCCTTGGGCAAGGTAAAAGCAGTGGGCACACATCATGGTTCACCTAGCTAGTGTATGGCCTGATATTCAAATGGCTTTTAAAATGCATGCAAATGGACTTGTCTCACAGAGACATCTACCAATGTGCAGCCTTGTAGCTGAATAATGACTCCAAGGTATCCAAGGTATGTATTAATGAATGAATTTCTATGTGCATTACCAGAGCTGGCCACTAGAGATCATTGTATGCAATGTAAAATATAAGGTCCATTGCTATCTGCAGTTCCAGGTATTCATGGTAGATAAGGGGGGCATTCTGTATATTTCCGCACTGCAAAAAAAAAGTACAGCCCCCTGTTGGGGGTTCAAAAAGAAACACTTGGGGAAGTGGACTCTCCAACATCAATGCAATCTGGATACTTGGAACCTTGACCTAACCCCATAGAGCACAAAAGAGATGCTAAGTGTTCATCTGAACATGCTGATAGCTCCTCCTGACCCTATTATATCTATGTCCTGCCACAACAGACCACATTATTTCCAGTTTTTAGCTTCCCTCATCAACCTTCTCGAAAAGTGTGGTATTTTTGAACCACAAGCAGGCATGCCCTTATATTGCTGGCTAATCTTTCCAAACATGGTGGGATGAGCTCCTCTGCTCAGGCCACAAGCTATCATTGTCTCAGCAGATTTCTAACAAACCAGAATACTGTTGTTACTCTAAATAAGAGCATTCCTCAGGCTACTTTTTCAAAGCTAAAATATCTTGATCAGCAATAACATTACATAGTTCTAACTAATAGAGTTATCCCATGAAAATGATTGGCAATGGATATAAGCCAAGCATCAGAAATACTCCTTAGAGCACATAATTAATTTAGGAACTTCACCACCCCAACATGATGTGATGGGCACGAGCGCAAATAAAATTATTAAAAGATTATGTAGGTCTGTCATTTGTGGTGAGCCAGAGTTTCCATCTCTGTTATTGTCAGATGTTAAGGTTAAATAACAAACATTGGAAGTATTCTTGATGGCATGTTCATGAATTTCATAGAGTCTGGTGCAGAAAAAGTGCTAAACAATAGACACAGTCCAATAAGTACATCAATAATTCTTACCATCCTATTTGGTGCTATGTTACAGTTTTGCATTTTAACTTGCTATGGTACTTGAAAAGGCATGCAGGAGAATTTTGTGACTACTGTAATAATCACCCATAAAAGAGTTAACATTCAGAAACTTTTCCAAAATATTACCCAAGGCATTGCTATATACTGAAGACAGGTGAGTCTGTCACCTGCCTCCAATACAGCTGAGAGTTTGGTTTGAGATTACCATATGGAAGGACAGGATTAAATATTTCTATAAAATACTAATACAAGGTTCCCCTCTAGTGGTAGCAATGCTACTGCACAGTTAGTGTTACCTCACAAGTACTGCATCATGAAGACAATATGGTATCCTCCAAAATGTATCACTCTTTTATACTTGACTTTCGGAATGTACTGTTGCCTCCCAAAGCACAGTCATCTCATAGTTCTCTCACAGCAATATCTGGGCAGTATTTCCAGCTTTCCCTTCTGGGGAAAAGTTTTATCGTAAACAGTAACTTTGTAACTACTGAACATCCCTGAAAAATAACGGACTTTTTTTTCTTCAGTCACACAGTCGATTACAACCCTTTGTGACCCTATGGACCACTGCCCGCCAGGCACCTCTGTCCTCCACCATCTTCTTCAGCTCACCCAGCTCTGTGCCCATTGCATCTACAATCTAGCCATCTCATTTTTGGCTGCCCCCTTCTTCTTTTGCCCTCCACCTTTCCCAGCATCAAGGCATTCTCAAGTGGATCAAAGCATGCTCAAGGCATTTCCCAGCATCAAGGCATTCTCTCTCTTCTCATTTGATGTCCAAAGCTTCATCTTTACTACTTGACCTTCTAATGAGCAGTCAGGGTTGATTTCTTTTAGGAACGACTTATTTGTTCTTTTAGGATCAATTTATGTGGTCCAGCTCTCACAACCATACATTACCACCGGGAATATCATTGCTTTGACTATGCGAATTTTTGTTTGCAATGTGATGTCTCTACTTTTCACTATGCTCCCCAGGTTTCTCATTGCTTGCCTCCCAAGAATCAGTCGCCTTTTTATTTCATGGCTGCAATCTCTATCTGTAGTGATCTTTGATCCTAAGAAAGTAAAGTCTGTCACTGCTTCTACTTCTTCCCCATATATTTTCCAGGGACCGATATGGCCTGTTGCCATGATCTTGGTTTTCTTGATGTTGAGTCTCAAGCCAGCTTTTGCACTCTCTTCTTTCAACCTAAGCAGCTTCTTTAGGTCTTCCTCACTTTCTGCCATTAGGGTAGTATCATCTGAAAATCTCAAGTTATTGATGTTTCTCCCAGTAATTTGATCCCAACTTGTGATTTGTCCAACCCTGCATTGTGCATTATGTGCTCTGTGTATAAGTTGAATAAGCAGGGTGACAAAATGCAGCCTTGTCTTATTCCTTTTCCTATTTCAAACCACTCTGTCATTCTGTATTCTGTCCTAACTGTTGCTTCTTGACTCATGTACAGATTTCTCATGAGGCATATAAGGTGTTCTGGTATTCCTATTTCTTTAATTACTTGCACATTTTGTTGTGGTCCACACAGTCAAAGGCCTTGATGTAGTCAATGAAACAGAAGTAGACTTGTTTCTCACATTCCTTTGTTTTCTCCATGATCCACCATGTTGGCAATTTGGACTCTAGTTCTCCTGCCTCTTCTGAACCCAGCCTGCACTTCTGGTAATTCTCTCTCCACATGCTGCTGAAGTCTATCCTGTAAAATCTAGGTGATTCTGAAAACAATTTGACTTTCCTTCTAATTTTTTTTAATTATCCAAAGACATAAGTGTAAACCTGATTTTTTCAGAAAAATTAATTATTATTGGTACAAGAGGTTAAAGCACGTGACATATTAAGTTTGGAAGGAAAGGAGGACACACAGTAAGATGTGATTCACCTTAGCTTTCAATAATTTGAGTAATTTTATTTAGACAACTCTTCTAGGATTAGCCCAGCTAGCCTGAGGGTTCAAAGAAAAACAGTCCCTAAAAGCAACCTTTCTAAGCTCTTAACAACTTTAGGAATTCCAGCATTTGTATTATCTTAACATCTAATACAGGGGTTGGCAACCTATGACCCACAGATCCAAATCATCTCTGTGTGCCCTGCCCTTGCTCCCACCACCATTGCCACCAGAAATGGCATAAACAACTATAAAATGCATCTGCAACTGTCATAAACCCATTTTGCAGCAGTCACAGATGCATTTCACAGCAGCGTTTACACCAGTCTGGCCCCCTCAACTGTCTGAGGGAGCATGACCTGGCCTCTGACTTTAAAATGTTGGCAACCCCTGATTTAATTGGATCCATTTCATAGGCCAGTTTTGCCCAGTAAAAGTGCTAATGAAACCCACTACACTGGGAGATAGGAATAAAATTGAGTTGCTAATAGGAAAGAAATCAGCAACAAAATATCTTTCTCTGAGGAGCTCAGTTTATCAAAGTATAGTGATAGTAATCCTGGGGATATAATTTAAGCCCCCAAATCATAATTCCATATTATTTCAGTGTTTTGGTTGCTTGTAGCTACTTGCATATGCTGTTTTTTCTGTAGGAACTCAAGATGACCTCCCAATTTATATCTTCATAATAACCACGCAAAGGAGACTAGGCTGAGTGATAGTGGCTGGCCAAAAGCTACCTGTGAGCTTCATGGCCAAGGAAGGGTTTGAAGCTAGTAGACCAACACCACACAAGCACATAAGTAGTTCTGTAGCAATATCTTTTGCAGGAAAGTTCAGTAAACATAAGTACTATGCTAGCTCCACCAGTGGTGATCAACTTGTTGCTCATGGGAAGACTCATGCAAGAGCATAATTGTACTAGCCTCCTCCTCAGCAGCTAATACATTGAGGGATATAACCATCACAATCAGTAGCCATTGATAGACCCTTCCTTCCTTCCTTCCTTCCTTCCTTCCTTCCTTCCTTCCTTCCTTCCTTTTTGACACATCTACACATTGAATGCTACTTGGGCCAGTTAACAATGTGAAAGTGCCCAATCCTCTTTTAAAGCCATCAACGCTGGCAGCCATTACTACAGCTTGTGATAACAAACTCTACACTTTATCTTGTGATTAGCAACAGTGCTAATGTTTTGCCCACTGAAGATCTCAGGACCTTCATCCAAGAAAATATCATCTCGAAGAGGCCCTTACAAGACTTCTGATTTGATAAGGCAGTACTTTATACAATAGCTGGAGTACACTAAAGTTCTATGATTTCATCTGTGTGGGTTGGGTCCTCAGACAATGCAGTGAAATGGTCAAAGTAAAGTTCAAATATTGAAGCAAGAAAAATGGGCCACAACAGAGGAAAAAACATCAATAAGCACTTAGTAGCTGAAGAAGAACAAATCACACAAAGCTACCAATTTTCATCCTGCCCAGCACGGCCTCTGCACTAAATATTTTTTATCTCAAAAGCACAATCATCTATCAGTGGGAATGTCCATATTCAAAGCACAAGGAAAGCTTGTTTTCCACATCTTGTACATCCATTTCCCTCCCTGCATATTTTCTTTCTCCTCATGTCCAACCCAACCCTCATCAACTGATGATGGTGCAAGTTTGACAAGCTGCTTTTTAAAGCATGCTGAATGTGTACAAGCCTCTGCTTATGAAATAATTGTGAAACCAATTGCCTGGTTTGACGGCACAATAGCAAGCTCTGTGCCAACTGAATCATAATCATTTGGAAGTCTACGCTGTCTGCCTGTCTGCCAAATAAGAGACAAAGAGTATGAAACAAAATGAGAGACAAAGGCACTATGCAGATAAGACACTGAAAATAATTTATTTGGGAACTGATACAGCTTTTTGATGGCAGCCACACTAACTCTATCTACATTGGGAGTCAACAGCATATCAGTAAATAACTTTATAACTTCATGTGAATAGATCCAGTTCCAGAAGAGCCTGTCAATCAAGTCCCCACCATAAGGAAGTCCATAACTTGCTTTTATGTACAGCCAATTTCACAATTTCTTCTAGAGACAGTGACTTCACCACCTCGGCACCTGTCCTACCACTCTTCCTCTCCTTGTTCCATCACAGGAGAGTTTGATGTCTTTCATTGTTGCAGAGTCTTCTGCCTCGTGCTCTGGAATACACACCTACGTTTCTGCTCTCTAGCACAGGAGATTTTCCTAGTGGGATCCCTCTCCCCAACATCTTCTTGGAAGCTTCAGCATCACTACCTATGATATGAACCACTTCTAAAGCCCCCGTCCAAGAGTTCTCTTTAGCTGCTTTTACCCAGTTTCCCTCACTGGGTTTTTCATCCCTATGTGCTTCTGCTCTACATTCCTCTATCTCAGAGTTTACAATATCTTGTCTTTTCTCTCCTCTATTGCAACCGGGGTGGTTGGGGTGGGGGTGTTTGCTTCATTTTATTTGTATCTCCACTTCAGCACATTCCTTTCTGCTCATCTCCACTTAGACTCTCCAGTTTCCTCTTTTATATTCCTTCCCTTCTGCTCTTTTCTCTTGCCTTCTTTGTTATCTTCCCCTTAACCATTCTCCCACTGCCTGGACAATTGCACTTGTTAATCTCTTTATCCATCATTCCTCTCCTGTATTTATGTGTGGGGTACTCCCAAGCTCTGGGGAGAAGAGCTTGCCACCCACATTGAGGTCCTCCTTACTCTCTCTACACCCTAGGAATCCATGTTTGCAAATTTCAATGCCTGTTAGCAAAACTTGCTAACCAATCAAACTGGGATGATTAAACTATTTTCAGTTATTTGACTTTTGGAGGGAGCAGTTGAACTCAACTTATGACTGACATAGTCAAAGTCAAAGTTTGACTATACAGTATTACAATTTTGCCTGCCTGACATTTGCTTCTATTTTTTCTGGATCCTCTCTGTTGCTCTGTGACAACCACACAGAAAACATGAAATCCTGTTGATTATCTCATTCATTTTCCAGAGAAAGTGGTGTCCGACAATTCCCAAGCTCTTCACCAAATGATGTCATCATTCTAGCCCTAAAAATAGTCCCAAAAATGCCTCCCTCTATTGTTCCCTTCTACCAGGGGTTCCCAACCTTTTTATGAGGTGGACCCGACCACAACCCCCAGATGATGATGATGATGATGATGATGATGATGCCACAATCTGGGTCTGTCCCACAGACCATAGGTTGGGAACCTCTGTACTATACTGTCATTTGGGAGTAGTTTCTTCAAGGGACGGCCAGCCAAAACATGCTGCAGTACTTGCAACAAACATTTGGAAGTGTTGCATTCAGATTTGTGCAGCTCAGCCTCTATAGCTACAAAACTACTGATAAAATCTCAGGACATCAAAGAGCAACATAACATATACTCAGCTTTGAAGTTAGTAAACTAGCTTGAATTCACAAGTCATGGAGCTACATAAGCATGACAACAGATGACTCTTTCTTCATCTTGACATTGGCACTCCAGCAATGTAAGAAAAAAGGTTAAAAAGCCATATTTACATAAAATTTACATGCAGATGAGCTTATGTTGATACAAGAAACTTACATTTATTTTTGCAACATGCTCACAGCTAATTTTGTCTACAGGAAAACAGATTGCACTTAACTTTTCTACAATCATGATTTAGATTTAATTACCTGGAAGCTACAAAGGAAAACTAGTGAAAGGAAAGGAGATTTATTATAGCCTTTGTTGTTTTTCCAGAGAACACAGTTATTTGTATTTAGACACTCCATTCTTGCAAGAAAAGGACAGGTCTTGATTTAGGCTACAGTGATATTTAAAATATGTATAGGAAGGACTAATGGTCTTCCAGGTGAGTTCCTTACAAGGAGGATGATCAAGGGGGCATGAGCCCCCTCTTAGCCTGAATCATGCTCACCACGTTGTTCTGAAAACAAAGAGGTTAGCCATAAACACATTTTTACCTTACTTCAGGTAAAGTGAAATATAAATGCATCTAATAAATCATGATTTATTTATTTTTTAAAGTTTATCTTATATATTTAGTGAAGATCTTTCAGTTCCTGGAAAAAGAGATAACTGGAAGTTGTTTAAGGCTTTCTGGGGACAATAGGAAGGCTGGGATATTTCCTATTGTCCTCAGAAAGCCTTAAACAGCTTCCAGTTATCAATTTTTCTAGGAACTAACCAGATCTTCTTCACTCTTTTTGCCCCAATAATGGTACAACGCAGGGCACTTATCTTCACTAAGCAGTCTTCACTTCTGCTAATGAACACAGTGGTTCAAACCAGAGGTGAAAATGTCATGTGCTTTCTTTTTTTCTTTTCTTTTTTTGACAGTTCTCAGAAATCTCCTGCTAGCACAACCACAGCCACACTGATGGGGGTGAATTCTGGAAGCAGTTGTCCAAAAAAATTGAGAGTAACTACAGGATGTAAATTAAATTAAATTAAATTAAATTAAATTTCTTGCAATATAATACTGCAAACTGTGGTTTAGAAGTCAAAAAAAGGAGTACTACTTTCAATCAGGTCCAAGATCTGAGTGTAATACTGAACTGAGTCTTTCCATGCCTATACATCTAAATCATTCACTTCTTTCTTTAAATAAACCATTGTTTATTATTTCTTTTGAACCAATAAACTATGATTTGAATGAACTATCCAAAATTGAATTTCAACATATTTTGTACTAATGATGAAGGCAAAAAACAGAAGGAAGTGGCAAGGGGAAGGAACAATATTAGAATCCATGAGCTGTTCTGCTTATTTTACTAACAGGTAACCTGTCTAGTTCTTCCTGAATTCAACTAGGTTGCAAAGCCTGGAAAAAATTACTTATTTTGATGTACTGGCCATGCTGCTTGAATATGCCAAGAGTATGGAGAAGGTACAAGTACACAAATCCTTTTATATCATGTAGGAAGGGGGGAGCATAGATAATTTCTCCTTTAAAACCTGAGACATCAGATTTTCACTTTGCTGTTCTCCTCACTGTGACTACCATGTTTCTGATGAGGCAGAAATAAATAGTGTTAGGTTTTGCCAATTTCAAGCACAAAGCACTTAGCAATTCAACAGATGGTTCATTTTCCAAATTCTGTTAGTCTTTGGGTTGAACTGGATCGGGCAGGATCCAGTGGGAGTGCCAATCCCAAACACAAAAAATGACAACAAAGGATAATGAGGCTTGAACACATCTCTCTCTGTACCTCGTGGCTGTAATGTTGGGAGATTAAAAAACACAAGCCTCCATGCAGACAGTAATGGGGGTTTGGAGGCCTTTTTTTGTAAGCCAAATCCCGTCTATACATAAAGGTGCTATATTCTTGTTGAACAAAGATGAAGACACAAGACTGCTTATTTTCTTTGTTGCTCTTTTCTTTTTGAAGACAAGATAACATAACAAAAAGCAGAATCGAAAGCAGAATCTTCCATCAGAGGAGCTTTGAAACAGCATACCTAAAACAACTTAATAGATAAATATATGACATAAGCAGTAGTGGTTAGAAATTAAATGGAGTTACCCAAGTGAATTAGTTTTGGGGGACATTCCATTTCTTCTTTTGTGTCTAGGTCAGACTTTAAACTGCCAAAATGAAGCCACCTTCTCGGCTCTATCTTTGGCCAAATTTAAATCCTCATCAGCACATGTCTTGATAGTAACCAGGAGACCAGCAGATGATCTGGATTCTGAATCTCTCCCCATTCACAGTGTGTTGTTATCCGTCAGCAGCCCCCACATGAGCATGTTGGTCTTGCATTTAGGAAATCCAGCTCTCAGCCTATTCAGGGTCCTCCAAGTGATGTCGAGTTCCTCAACTATATCCTTCTTTGATGTTCTTTCTTCAGTGCAATCCTTCCTTCATTTTCTAATTTGATTTTGCTCTTGCATGCCCTCAAGAATGATTGTTCTTACCACAAACTTCTTCCTGGATCTGAGTCAGTGGACTTGAGGCTCATATCCGTTCAGAGGATTTTGAGAGTCATTCTCTTGCTTAGGCGTCTTTTTTCCCCCATCCAGTGCTACTTCTCTCCTTATCTTAAGTGGAAATTTTATTTATCACACTGAAGAAAGACATAAGAGGCAGCACCAATGACTGGACAGCTCCCACTGCTGCAGCCTCTCTGTTATCTGTCATTAGCTCTTCTGATCTTACAGGCTTGATTCTATGGGGTGGTCACTTGGGATTGACTCCTCCCCAGAAATGCTGCCTTGCTTGAGACTAGCATATGTGCAGATACACTTTTAGCAATTGTTGTTCTTATATGTAGGCAATGAAAAGAGGAAGATGTCCTTTTAATTTTTAAATTGTATCCTTATAGATGATGTGCATGATAAAATATTCTCAGTACAGTATCCGTATGTCAACTTAGAAACAAGTGGCATTGACTTCAGTTGGCTTATTCCCAGGTTAGTGGGTATAGTATTTCAGTCTTTATTAATATCAACAATGGGAAAATTAGCCCTGAACAAATAACATAAAATTTAACTGCACAATGAAATATTCTTAGCATTTGTGTTTAGCTCTGTGGCATGTGAATTATTACTGTTACTCATCCCAAGAGCCTCTGGGCATTTGCAAAATAAAGTTCTGTTTTGAACAATAGGGAAGAGGTCTTTCAAAGCAGAGGGAATGATAGCATTTCTGCTTTTAAGATTAAAATTAAATTATACACAGGGATAAAAACAGTGTGGGTGAATCTCTATCAGTCTGTGCTATAGGCAATAGCAATCCCATTATCATTTTTCCTAGATGTAAGCCTTAGTGAACTCTGAAGATGTTGCCTTTGTGGGAGTGCAGAATGCAAAACTTAAAGTTATGAGTAAAAACCTTGCAGCCTTGGTTGTTTAATTAGTTTTATAGTGCAATCTTAAAAGATATTATACCAACAAGTAATCTGGATGGCTTGGAGGGGGGGGGGTCATCTTTGCACCTAGATGGTAGATCTCGTGTCTTCCACACTGGACACCACACATAAGTTTTGTGGCCTGTTCCAAGAAACTGCATGTTAACTCCCAGGGACTATTTCTGGGAACAACTTGAGAATCAGCAGACAGAATCCTATTAGTTTTCATATCCACTTATGTAACTTGCTGTGGCTAACTGAAAAGGTACTGGCACATATTTTGGCTGTGTACCTGGCCACATGCCCAATTCAATAACTGAGATTTGCCCCAGCACCTCATCAGTTGGCAGCAATTAGCCACAGCAATTTACACAGAAGAAGGGTAAGGAGATTAGATTATAGGGGAAGAAAAGCAGCAAGAGGGTTTGGGAGAGGTCATCAGAATTGGGTTCTTCAAAAATTCTACTATCTGTTTCTTTCTTTCCAAAGCTCAAAACAGGGACACTGGAAAATGAGTAAAGTAATGGATAGCATTTTTCTAATTGTTTTGGCTGAAGTTTTACTATAATCATCTGATTTAAACATAAATTCTAGCATCAACTATATTACAGTAATACCTCGCATAACAATTTTAATTCGTTCTGTGAGGCTGCTCGCTATGTGAGTTTTTCGCTATGCAAGTCAGACTCGCATAGCGAAAATTCTAATGGAAAAACTCGCATAACGAGCTTTTCAAGGGGAAAAACTTGCATAGCAATTTTTTCGTTATGTGAGTTTTCCCCATAGAAACACTCGCTATGCGAGTTTTCTATGGGGAAATTCTGACTCGCATAGCGAATATTTTTGCTATGTGACTCGGACTCGAAAAATTTTTCATTATGCGAGCTTTCCCCTGTAGAAATGCTCACTATCCAAGTGTTTCCATAGGGGAAGTCTGACTCACATAGCGAAAATTTTCGTTATGCGAGTCGGATCGCTTTTTGAAAAACCCGCTCATTATGCGAGTTTTTCATAAAGTGAAACGCTCGCTAAGCGTGGTTTGATGGTATTTAAATGTGTCCATGTCAAATTAAACCTAACTAAATTAAGTAACAGCTACCTAAACTGTTAGCCCTTGCCTACAAATTTCTCCTTTCCTACAAATCTCCCATAAACAGTAAGAGTTTGGATAAGAGTTTGAGAACACACAGTGCATAGTGAATCATGACATGCTATTTTGACTATAATGCTAAGAAAAGTTGAAAGCAAAGTTGAAAGCAGCAAGAAAAGATGCAGTCTGAATATAAGATGAATTGATTAAAAAATGGAAACCACATCATTGAGTTTAAAAGACCTGAGTTGGGATATTAATGACAAAGCTTTCTGGAAGTCATTAATTCATATGCTGGCATAAGTTGGAAGTGACGTAACAGCTGCCACAAATGCTATTAGATCTGATGGCTAGAACTAACAAGTATAACAAATAAATATTTCAAATAATAACAGTCCCAATTTAGAGTTGCAAGCTTTTTCAAAGTCAAGCATTTAGTGGCAAGTCATTTTGACCCTTGGAAATCCTTCTGCTCAGGCAGGATTCATCATTATAAGTCACAGTCTACCTTTACAGAATGTGTTGATGTTAGGAGTGCAACAGGCAAAAGAATGAATGCTGTGTAGACAGAGAAAATAGTTCCACATATGAGACAAAAAAAACCCCTAAGCCTGTGTAATAATTTCTAGAAAATCTATCCATTTTAAAGATCGGCATCCTTAGACAAGAACCAAGTACTGTACAGTCATATCTCGCATAACGAATTTAATTTGTTCTGCAAGGCTGCTTGCTATGCGAGTTTTTCACTATGCGAGTCATACTTGCATAACAAACTTTTCACTATGCGAGTCGGACTTTTCCCTATGGAAAAACTTGCATAACGAGCAAACTCGCATAGCAAAAAAAAATCACTATGTGAGTTTTCCCCATAGAAATGCTCGTTATGTGAATATGGAATAGTCCATAAGGAATAGTCCAACTTGCATAGCAAAAAATTCGTTACGAGTCGGACAGCTTAGCAAAAAACTTGCTCGTTATGTGAGTTTTTTGCTAAGCAAAATGCTTGTTATGCAAAGTTTGACTGTACAGTCTTTAATCCATGACAAGAAATTCAAAGCTATCTATATACACTTGGTTATGGCTACAAGTAGCATTTAGAAGACCACTGTCATAGCCATGATCAAAGGCAATGGCGGCCCATCTCAAACCAGATCAAAACAACCTATAAATAGTAGTAATTAAAGACTGATTCAGTCAAAGTACATATTGATTCTGTTTCCTCCTACACTGGGGGTGCCCAAACTTTTTAGGCCACAGACTAGTCACATGGTTGAATGGGCTGGTCATGTGGTTCCTCCCACTGGAAGCAGAAATAAGATGCACCTGCACATGTGCAAAACACTGCCGTAAATGCACCCATGGCTGTCCTAAATGCATTTACAACAGCCGTGGGTGCTTTACGGCAGCATTTTGTATATGCGGGGTCATGTTTAACTTCTGCTTCCAGGAGTTGTATGGGCCAGATTATTAGGTGCCACAGGCTGGATCCAGCCCACAGGCCATACTTTGGGCACCCCTGTCCTACACCATCCATCCTTGCTTTTCCTTCTTTCTAGTATTTTTTCATGCCAGTGAGGAATACTGGAAGATACCCTTGGATGGCCAAGTCACATCAGCAGCCAACATACTCAAGATCTTTAGAGGTGGTAGTCCAACAACATTTGAAAGAACACATTTCCAACTCTATTCTTGGATCAAGAGCAAAAATCTCTAGGGAGGAAGGCAAGGAAAATAGAGAACAAAGAGTCTTGTGGCATTTTAGAGATTAACAATACATGTTTATGAACAGTAACTCACTTCATTAGATGCATAAAGTCTCAGTAGGCAGATTTTTATAAATGTGTAAATGTACACATTTCAGGTGCCATGACACTTTGTTGTTTCTGCAACAACAGACTGACAGGGCTTTTTCCCAGGAAATGTTCTATAGAAAAGATCAGATATCCCTCCTTGCTAGTATTGTGGAGAAGAGATACTCAGTGCTGTTAGACTTCTCTGAATTGACCTTGCAATGCCCCCAGAGTTCTTCAAACTACCCAGATGAGTTCTTCTCACCTTCCTCTGGTGCTTCCCTAGTTGAACTAAGGACTGTCAACTTTAACTGACCTTCAACAGATCAGATAGTTTGAGTAAACAGATGGCTATGATACCCATATTAGATTTTAAAAACAGCACAATACAAAAATTAAAAAACTAGACAAAACCGTTGTGACTGACATCAAAAACTTTAATAAAACTGAACAATCCTTAGTTACCTGTATATCACAGTGGAGCATATTCACTACCTTGGTATAAATGTGTGAAATATAATTTGTTACAGAGACACCGGTTGCTCTTTTCTCCCCAGATATGAAAAAAATTATCTTATCAAATGCAAAATGCCTCCTGCAACACTGCCCACAACATTTCTCATGCTTCCACAGCACAATGCTGTCTGCAGGAGGGCAGTTTTATATTAGGCAATAATTTTCGTTTTAAAATATAGAAACGAGTGAATCTCATAAATAACACAACAGTCCTATACAAAATGATTGTTTTTCTTGTTGATAACATTTTCACAAATCCTTTTATTGTGCATGTCTAACCTTAATAACTTTGAGAGAAATAAGATTGCAAGTTACCTATTTTCCCATTAGCAGAAAGCAAAAAGGGAAATGGCCTTTAAAATGATCTTCAGTAAAAGTAGGTTCTTATACAATTGCTAAACAAATGCTGCAGGATCTGAATTTATAATCTCTTTCTGTCACTTGTCTTCTGAGATATACCTGCCACTTTATTTGTTATATGTTTTTGTTTTATGCATGGCTTTTTGAGAATTACAAATACATCATCTGCATAAACAATTTACAGTGGTACCTCGCTTTACAAATGCTTTGTTTAATGTAATTTTCACTTTACAAATGAAAATCCATTGAAAATAATGCCTTGCTTGACAATTTTTTTTCACAATAAGAAGTAAGTTTCCTTATAAATTATATGGTATACAGTACCCTCTAGTGGCCACTTCTGGTAATACTGTGTGTTCTGCATTGTGTTTTGCTTTACGAATTTTTCTTTATAAGCAACATTCCGGGGAACACATTAGCTGCTGGAAAGATGTTCAAGTAAAAGCAACAAATCTTCAAATAAATAAATGTTGCTCTGAGAATCATAACATAGGCCCTATAATTTAATTTGCTGACCAACAGTAGAAAATGTAGGTTATAGCAAGATTCTGCATAGACCGTGATACAAAGTGCTGTGAGAATCACAGAAAATTAGGTTACAGCACCTTTTTTGAAAGTTGGTCCTACCTTTCTGTATGTGGAGTTGTCAGGATACAGATCAAACCCAGACTCTAATGAACTATGGTTCTCTTACTGTTGGATCAACTCAGAATCTGTTGAGTTGGCAAAGTAGCACAACATTTGCCAGTTCACATTTATGGACACTGTGCCAAAGCAATATATGTATCAAAATTAAGTGGCAAATAATAAATAATGACTTACCTGATAAGAAACCTATGCAGTCCAACATCAAAACTTCTGTTTAAAAGGGGGAGAAGGGAAGAACAATCAGTAAATTCATTTGAACACGTTGGAGCCTTATATTACATTAAGACACATTAAATGGATGCAAAGTAATTAGAGAAAAGTACAGTGGAACATCATACAACAATCACTCCGTATAACAACGAAATCGCATAACAATTGGGGGGGGGGGGATGGCATCCTGCATAACAATTTTCCCTATGGAAAAAAGTCGTACAGCAATTTTTCAATGGGAAAAACCACTTAACGAAAAAAATCGTTGTACGATGCATCCTTCAAAAACTCTATACTTACATATTTTATAATGATCTTTTGTTTTGAGAAGTCCATGTGCAAGCACACAAGAATTGAAATTGATTCAAATGGCCCATCTTAATGTTTCAGAATCTTGAATAAAGCAGCAAAGTATCTTGTGGCAGTTTACCAAAGAATTGCATGAACCACACAAATTGCACATTTTTGTGTAAAAACTGGGCAATTTTGCAAAATACTTGGCAATTGGGGTGGGGAGGATTTTGTGCGTGTTTTTGATTATGTAGATCCATGGTTCCTGCTTGCACAAACAAAATATCTATGTTACCAATGCCAAAATTCAGTTGAGGGTGCTAGAAAATTCCTCACCATCTACACTACAGGGATGACTTTTCAACCCTACATGTAAGAATAAAATAATTAAGGATGTACATTCCTAAAAAGAACATAGGATTTTATCTATCTATCTATCTATCTATCTATCTATCTATGTCTGAGAGAACATAGGAAGCTGCCTAGTACTGTGTCACACCAATTTAGTCATTTTAACTTCTCACAATTTTTTTTTGCTTTATTTGGTCTAGAACCCTCTGAAAGAGTATAAGGAAAATGTATTAGTGATCCTAGTACATATGCAGAATGATACCTCTGTCTATCTTTCTGTGTCTGTTTGGACTATAGTTCCCAGACACCCTCAGCCAGCATAGCTATAGTAGCCATTTGGAGAGCTGTAGTGAAAAAACAAGTTTTCCAAAATCTATTAAGAGTGTTTTGAACTGCACACATATACATGCCTATCTGCACCTTTTAATCCTAAAAGATGATCTTGTCTTCTGAACGCATGTTACAGATTATTTCAAAAGCCTGCCATTGCTCCTCTGAATGTTAAAGTAGCACCATTCACTTTGGTATTCAAACCACAGCCAAATACAACAAATCTTCACACTAAGAAAAGCTGGCAAAAACTGGAACACACACATTGCAATATTAGGCTAAAACATAACTGGTAGCAGTAACCCATTTGATGAAACAAGGCTGATTGCAAGATCACAAATAAATACAATGCTTTTTTCTCTTCTCTGAGATGACAATAATGCATGATCTCAAAGCCAATCAAGTGCAAAATTATTATTCATTTGCATTTGTAATATAGCCAGTAGAAACAATGATTCAGCCCCAAGTACGCTCTGACATTAGTCTTAGATTTTTTTTTCTATTTCTGCTGCTCACGTCCTTCTCCATTGTAGCCATCACTTGATAGTGTTGTGGATACATTGTGTAGATCCATGGCTCCCAAGCTTGGGTCTTCAGGTGTTCTTAGACTAAAACTCTGAGAAGCCTTCACCATTGACTATGCCAGGAGTTATCAAACTTTTAAAGCTGGGGGCCAGGTCACACTCCCTGAGACAGCTTTGGGAGCTGGATGGCCATTTTGCCCTTCCTCCACCACATGGCACTTCCTGGTGTGGTGGAGGCAGGGGGCACATGAAATGGTGCAGTGGGCCGCATCCAGCCCATGAACCGCAGGGTTGAGAATCCCTGGACTATGCTAACCAAGATTTCCAGGAGCTATAGTCCTGGGGGTCCAAGGTTAGGAACCATGGGTGTAGATTGTTAAATATATATTATGTTGATTATAGGCCAGCATATTAACTGTAAAAGCTGCCTTTACTCCTTCCTGGCAAATCACAGGCCTCTAGGGGCTGTGGTGGCTCAGTGGTTAAGAAGTTCACCTTGTTAGCTGGAAGGCCGACAAGTCAGCAATTCAAGACCTTGGTACTGCATGACGGCTTGAGCTCCTGACTCTGTCCTAGCTCCTGCCAACCTAGCTGTTTGAAATCAAGAAATTGCAAGTAAGTAAATAGGGAAGAGATCTTGGGGACATGAAAGTAGCCTCATTCAGGCATCTCCTGAGTAGAATTTATCCAGCAAAAATCCTTTCAACCCAGAATAATTTCTACTTGAAATTATTATTATTACTACAGTGCTTCTGTAAACTCCTCCACTCCTCTTTTGTAATTTCTTTACCTGTCTCTTTTCCATGTATTTCTGAAACTCTGCTGTTGACCCTCTGCCTCTACCAAAAATCTATACATTTTATTTATTAATTCCCTTCATTTTCTTATTTTCTTCATCTACTTCTCTTTCCACTATTAATTCTTTAAACTTTGACAGCTCTCTACATTCTCCATGTTCTTTTAGGCATGTTTTAGTCCATCTATCGAATTGCATCACCGTATACCAATTTGTCAATTCCTGCCCTCCTAATACATCTTTCATTTGGTCTCCATTTAATGCAACCAATCATTCAACCTAATAGCTTTTTTTTCCCTTTCCAATTTATTCACAACACTCTGTTTTATATTCCCTGGAATATTTTCCAAATTGACTCTTTGAGTTAACAGGGAAATCGTTGGGTGAAATATTTTCTTATACCAAGTGATATCAACTCTGACAGTAATGTGTGGTGTGGTGTGGTGTGGTGTGGTGTGGTGTGGTGTGGTGTGGTGTGGTGTGGTGTGGTGTGGTGTGGTGTAGTGAGCAGCATGACAGTAACTTGTACCTGAACACAACTGTCTCATTTAATTTCAGAAGCTAAGCAGGCTAGAACATGGGTGGAGACCAGCAGGTAATATCTGGAGACTTCAGGCCTGGCTTAGAAAGAATAGTGTCTAAAACTGTGAAGTCAGTGTCTCTTGACAATGGTCTGATTCAGTATAAGGCAGATTTCTGTATTCCTAATATGGCAGCAATAGCGTTTTATTTATTAGAGTTCCACACATATCTTCAGGAAGAAGGCACTCAAGGTTAAGCATGATCTTCTGTCCAATTTATTCTGTTAGCAATTCTATGGGGAAAGTTCAGAGAAAAAGTGGCCATCTGAATAGGAATACATTCACCTGCTATATGTATAGCCTTTCTTTTCTTCAACAAATTTGAGGGAACATACCTTCTTCCTTCCCCATTTTTATTTTCATAACAAGTCTAAGAAGTAGATAAATCCTGAGTAACCCAAAGGAACTTGAGCATGGGAGCTTCACTCCCATTACAAAGTTTTGTCACTGCAACACAGGAACTTTATTTCTAAGATAATAATATTTGTTTTAAAATAAATAAATGGGGAGATATTTCAACCAACTACATTCTTCCTATTGGGGTTCTTGCAAGGCTTCCATAATTTCATTTTAATTTTCAAATAATAAAGTGTTGCAGACTAGATAAACATTCTGGCACAACTGAAGACAACGAGCTTTTCCCATTCATTCACCTGGGCTCAGAAATTTACTCAATCCTGAAGTGTGAAGCCCTTCCCAAAGTTGCACAATACCTTCATAGGATGGAAAGTGTATAAGCTTAGCAATTCTACTGTTTTCTTTCTCTTTTTCATACAGAAATAAGAATATTGAGTTGGAGTCTAAGGTGAAAGGGCATGCAAGGGAAGACATTTGTTCCGACAGAGGAAGAGGACAGGAAGTTTTTATCAGTGTCCACCCTCCTTACTGGCACCTAAGTAATTCCTATGCTTTTCTACAGTTTCCCAGCCCTTCAAAGCTATTCAGAGTCACCTCCTCCATTCCACTTAGCAGAAGCAAGGAACAGAAAAGACATATGGGTAGGAGCTGGTACAATAAGAATGTGGAAGGATCCTTTTAGTGTTGGCTGACAGGCATTCTTTCATAGGATGGCCAGAAAATTCATGTCAGTTTCAAAGTGTTTTAAGCTTTTAGTTCATTTAGTCTCTCAGACAGGTAATGTCTGTCTTTTAAGTCAGGATTTCAAAAGCCTATTTATTGATGGACTGGGCTCCTAACACTAGAAAATTTCAGCACCACGGACAGCTCTTTCAAATGAAGGCAGGCCTGGCAAAGGAACATTTTGCTGTACAGTACTTCAGGGATCAGCAGCTCTTCAGGGACAAGGAGTGGTGTGGGGAACAGTTTGGTGGAAGAGGTTTGAAATATTAAAACTGCCTTTCAGAAGTAAGTCCATGCCACTGTGGCAGAGAGAGAAGCAGGCCGACATTATTTTGACACACTCAATTATAATGAAAAATTTACTTCTTCAACCAGTTGGATACTTTTTCAGAAAAAGAAAGGGAGGGAGTTTGCTTAGCACAGAGAAACCCAAAGGAAGAAAAACATCACAGACAGGCCTCTCCGAAACCAGCCCACAGAGAAAAGGAGAAGCAAGTGTCAGCCCAGGTTTGCCCTTTCTTTCCTTTCAAGCTTGAGCAGCTGAATAACTCCCAGGAGGATAACTAATGGCTGTTTGGTTAGATATCAGGGAGTGAAGACATTACAGATGAGATGCTAGCCAGAATTAGAAGGACTCCACAAAGAAAATCACTCCATGTACCCACAGCCTTTACGTTAGTTGAAAATTAAGTATAGTAGGGTATTTATCTTCCCTCCTTTATGCAACCTTATCTTAAAAGGCCTAGTGCAAGGCAACCTGGATGTTGAAGAAATAAAACAGAATGTTCCAACAGAAACCCAACTCTGAAATCAAGCAGAGAGCAAGAAAAGGAGGGGGGAGAGCTGCTGGACAAGACAGAGATATCTTAACCCCTTCTCTGCCAACGTCATGAGGCTTGTAAAATACTTTGCAGGATAATGAATTTTATTTATTCAACACACAGGTCTCTTGCCTAATCTCCAATGAATTCAAGGTGGTATACATCACTCTTTGCACATCCAGTTTCATCTACACAACAACAATCCTATGAGATAGTGTAAGCTGAGGGACAGTATGACTGACTCAACATCATACAATGAGTTTTGTGGCTCAGTGGAGATTAGAGACCTATGTCTCATAGTTGTCTCTTAAACAAAGCTGTTGTTCTTCCCATCCAAGATCCTATGCTGTTGCTATACTGACAATGGAACTAGGTAAAGGGGTTGGTAAATCCTCTGGAACATAACTTCCAGGAATGCCAGAAGGAAATAGCAGGGAAAGAAAAAAGTCCCATAATACTAGGTAAAGGTTGTCTTTCCTTGAAAGCCAATCATATCTGACTGTAGGATTTGGTGCTCACCTCCGTTTACAGCCAAAGAGCCAGTGCTGTCTGCACCTATTTATCTAGTTGCAATGTCTTGCTTTCAAACTGCTAGGTTGGCAGGAGCTGGAACAGATGACGGGAACTCATTCCATCACATAGCACTCAGGTCTCAAACTGACCTGCCAATCTTCCAGTTCAGCATCTTAACCACTAAACCACTGCAGTCCTACTCCAATCATACTAGTTGGTAAATTGAGGACTTCAAAACATTTTCTGAATGAAGACTATTTTCAAAATATTATCCTATATCTTTGAAGGAAGTTGTTGTGCCTTGCCTGGATCCTCAATCCTTGAACCTCCTCCTCACCTTGCTCCAGCCTCTGAAGTTATTCTGCCTTGCCTGTTCTCTAAGTCACCTGACTTCTGGCTTGCTGGGAATATGCTTTTATCATCTGGACTAATCCTGTATCTCTGGCTTGATTTTGGACTTGGACTGTGATACACTTACTGTTTACCATTAACTGGTTGTCCTGGGTTGTGGTGATCATGTCACCTGACCATGGCTTAGATTCTGGCAAGTCACTTAAAGCACGTGATCAATTTCCTCTTGGATGTTTGCATAAAAGCTTTCGATTTCATATTCTACAGCTTTGGTAGCTGGAGCAAAAATCTGAACAGTGGGTGTCTTAATAGGTTATCCACAAAGTCAAACTGGTATTGCTCTGTCAGACCTCACATTATAGCCCCTAACTTCCTGTGATACACCTTGCCTCCATATTACAGCCTCTCCATTTCTTCTGGGTTTGGCATTTCCAGAGTAAAACATTATAGTTGTCTAATGGAAAATATCCCATTAGAGTTCATTTTAGTTCACTGACACTAAGCATTGTAATGTTTATACATTCCACTTCTTGCTTTATGGTTTGAGGTTTACTTGATTCATACTTTTCATGTTCCATGTTTCATTTTCTGTATATGTGTTATGCAGCATCAAAAGCCTTTAATCTAGTTGCATCATCCATGACAGAGCTAGTTGTACCTTTCCCTTGCTCTTCCCTATAAGGTGACTGAGTGCTTTCTAACAAGGTAGACTCATCTTCCAGCACTATCTCTTGTTTCATATTGGATTGTCACATCATAGGATTTGCATGGTATGGAAGGTTCGGCAGAGGTTTATCATTGTCACCTTCTGCTTAATATTAAGAAAAGTTAGTTTGAATGTCTCCACTGTTGTTTCCTCCACTAGTATCACTTTCAGTTACCACTGATGCCCAGCAGCTGCCTTGAACAGAGTGGATCCATCCTAATTGGGTGTCTCAGCTATGACCTTCTTTCTGCCTTGGGTAACTTTGTTTGGAGTCTAGGCTCATAATGGAGCATGGCCTTCCAGTGGCAGGTTAAATGAATTGGTATTGAGGGCCAGATCCGCCCCATGGGCTGTAGGTTGGGAACCCCTGCAGTACGAAGAAGTGCTTGGTTGATAATGTATTTAAAGAAAAATTCAGAATGTGAATGGGAAAAAATGTGAAGGACCAAACATAAAATAGGTATTTAGTTGGAAAAAATTGCACAAGTCTTTGTTTTTGCCATAATCCAGGGATTATATTTGTTTCCCTATTCTCTAGTGTTGGTCATAGCCCATATGTGAGCAAGATTATTTTTTATCAAATACTTTAATTTCTCTGTGGTTGTTTGGGAACAAGTAGGTTTGCCATGTAGCAAAAGAACTGCTTAGTTGCACAATCCAAAGGAATGTGAAATCCACAAAATCCATTTTTGCTGTTCATTTTCTAGAAGGTGATCCAGATCTAAATTTCCTTTCCTTTTTTATTTTAAAAAAGAAGTCTAACCTTAAACAGTTGGAAGTTTTAAAATTATTGTTTTTCCCTCTTTGTTCTATGATAAATAAATAAAAAGAAAAGAAAACCTGCAAGTGATCTTTGTACAGATGGGATATGTGCACTTACTTGTGTGTTTAATAGCAGCAGTTCATGCCTAACTGTATTATGAAGCTTAACCAAAGACTAGAATTTCCCATGGCTGCTGGTGAATTATGGGTCAATTTCAACTATCTGAGAAATCCTAGAGTGCTTGCCCTCTCCTTCCCTTGAGTTATGATTCTTTCATGCCTTTACAGTTAATATAATGAATCAAAGGTATCTATGGGGTTTGAGAGATATTTTATTCTCCACTTTCTACAGGAATACTGCCATCAGAGGTATAAGACACAACCAAAGTCTCCTACTTTTGTATTATCCACAGTATAAAAAAAACCTGGGATTCCTGAATCTTCCTTGTATCTTTCCCTTGCATGAAGAAGCAGATCAAGGAAGGTAACCTTGTTGTCAGTATGTGCTATTAGGAACCTTCCAATTTTCAGTAAATCTATGAATTAATGACATCCAGAAGATCCTATCAATAACATTCCTGCTAAGATCTTAGTAGCTAAAGGCTATGACATGTTTGGAGATCATTCATTCGTAAGGTCACCATCAACAATAACAGCCAAGCTAACTATAAATCATCTGTACTTGTGCCTTTTTTCAGTTTATAGCATCAGAGTGACATGGAAGATAGCTAGCATGGGAAAAACATACAGATACTTCATAGTTATCGAGAAAGCTAACTAAAATATCATTAAATGGATAGTGTATAATTTTAATTAATAAATAAAAGTAAATGAATATGGTAGGTGTTTCCTCCGCTGCAGAAATGTCAGCAAAAAAATAATTTGTCAGCCCAATGCTCTGTACAGAACTAGTAATACCTAATATGCATATCCTTGTGGTTTAGTGTTTAAGCTGCAGTACTGGAGTCAAAACTGCTCACAGTCTGAGTTTGATCCTGATGGGCTCAAGCTTGAATCAGGCTTACATTCTTCCAAGGTCAGTAAAATGAGTACCCAGCACATTGGGAGCAAAATGCTAATTAACTCTAAGTGCAAAAGAGTGGTTTATAAGTGTAATTGTAATTGCTATTGCTATCCTTTTAAGCCACTAATATATCTACAGGCCAGTTAGTCCTAATTGAAATCTTGTTTACTTCGTCTTTTATCCCTTTGAGTGTCGATGGCTCCTAGTTGGAATGACACAACCCACTAAGAACTTTTTGCAGGTGCCTATAGGAAGTAGCTGCAAAATTCAGCCAAACCAAGGATTGCAGGTAAACTAGAGATAGAGCAATTCAAAGGAAACATTGTTAAAATTGCTCTTTGGTAGGAGTAATAAAGCAAACACAATTGTGATTCCCAAAAGGAGGATTTCATTTTAATGAACCAATTGTTAAGCCACCCTAACGATTCCATCTCTTCCATAATTCATCATTTCTTTCTTTCTTTAAAACCACAGAGACAAAAAAAGCACTCTGATAAACAATGTTCACCCTTTATGAGTCTTTTCTACAATATCTCATCAAAATTAATGATGCCAAGCCATGTTGTTCAGACATATTACTATTTAAATGCTAAGAATTAGAGAACTTGTTGAACGTTTTCAGTGAGACTGGCTTTGTTTACCATATATAATAAAAATAAAAAAGCTATAGCATCTAAAAGACTCAAAGATTTATTTCAGTGCGAGCTTTGATGCATTGCAATCCAGTTCTTCAAAACATGGAGTGTAATAAGTTACAAGATTTAAATACAAAGAGTTCATGGGACTGACGTGGGGACCAAGTGATAACACGGGGGAAAGAAGGTGACAATTATATTGGTAACAGGTTTCTAAAATGACAGAGAGAGTTCAAAATTGATTTCTTTGGCACCCACTTGTTGGTCTCTCTGGCAGTTTATCTGAGCCAGCGGACTTGAGGCTCATATCCGTTAAGAGGGTGTTGACCATTGTTCTCTTACTTAGTTCTCTCAGTGTCCGCTGCTACTTCCCTCCTGATCTTAGGTGGAGCAATATCAACAAGAGGGTATATTTTCTCAACTGGTATAGGTTTGAGGCTCATGGCTTCATTAACAGCGATGTAAACTTGTTGTGTGTGCGTGAATGCACTCCATACTGGAGCAGCATACTGTGCTGCAGAGACCTCAGGGCCAATGCTGATGTGCGCAGTGTGGATGGCGCACATAAATAGGAGTTTGTGAGTTTATAGTTTGTGAGTTCCCTAATGATGTTAGGGATGACGCTAATGATGCTAACTTTGGCTTTTTTATTCAGGCAGTGCTGCCTGTTGATTTATTTCTTCCAAGTGTTTTCAGAACAAGTTTCATTTCACTTTCTAAAACTGCAAGTTCTTCATCATCAAACTCTTCTTCAAAGGAATTCATCATTCTTTTACCTGTTCTACACATCTCTTTAGTACACTAGTACCCCGGATAACGTTATGACATGGTTCCACAAGTCATGACGTTGTCCGGTTTTTAGCGTTGTCAGGGGTATACATCGAACAATGCTAAAAAAAACCTGAGAAGAGGTGCTCGCACGCGTGCGAAAAGGCGCGCCAGCGGGAGCCTCTTCTACCAAACGGGTATAGCAACGGGGATCGCACGTCAAGCCAAGGGATCAAAGCGGGGAGTGGCTCCCCCCACTTTGATCCATTGCCTTGAAGTGTGATCCCCATTTCGCGCACCTGGGCAAGGGTCAGCTTTTCCGAATTCCCCCCTCCCCGGGGGAGGGGGGAATTCGGAAAAGCCGACCCTTGCCCAGGCGCGCAAAACGGGGATCACACTTCAAGGCAATGGATCAAAGTGGGGGGAGCCACCCCCCGCTTTGATCCATTGCTTTGACGTGCGATCCTCGTTGCTATAGCGAGCCCGGGAAAGAGGCGGCTTGGCTGAAATTGCCGCTCTTGGCCACTTTCCCTGGCTAGCTATAACAACGAGGATCGCACGTCAAGGCAATGGATCAAAGCGGGGGGTGGCTCCCCCTGCTTTGATCCATTGCCTTGAAGTGTGATCCCCGTTTAGGTGCTTTGCGATGGGAGTTTGGGTGCCAGGTTCAACAAGCGCCCACCCGTTCAACCCAGCACCCAAACTCCCATCGCAAAGCGCCTAAACAAGGGTCGGCATTTCCGAATTTCTGACCCTTATTTAGGCAAGCAAAACAGGGATCGCACATCAAGACAATTGCCTTGACGTGCGATCCTTGTTGCTATAGCGAGCCCGGGAAAGAGGCGGCTTGGTCGAAATCCTCACCCCAGTGCAGGGGGAAGGAATTTCGGCCAAGCCGCCTCTTTCCCAAGCCTGGGAGACCCCGCAGAGAGGCGCCTCTCCTCACCCGGATCTCCCCAGCCTCGCAGCGAGCCGCTACGAGGCCGGGGAGACCCCGCGGAGAGGCGCCTCTCCTCTCCCGATGTTCCGAAAGGGTAAGGATCCTTACCCTTTCGGAACATCGGGTGGCTTGCAGGCACACGCGTGTCGGTGGAGGTTAGCACAGGATATGGAGGTCTCCCCCGTATCCTGCGTTAACCCCCACTGACGCGCGCCACTCACCCAAAGTTTCGAAAGGGTAAGGATCCTTACCCTTTCGGAACATCGGGTATCCTGCGTTAACCCCCACTGACGCACGCCACTCGCCCAAAGTTTCGAAAGGGTAAGGATCCCCATACCCTTTCCAAACATCATGGGGGCAGGCGCTGGGGGGGGTTTGGATTGGGTAGATGTTCTACCCAGTCCAACTCCCCCCCATGCTTGTTCCGGATAACGTTAAAAATCGCGTTATTGGATACAAGATTTTTCCGAAAATCTTGTAACGTTATGCGGTTTTCACACTATACGGTACTCATGTTATCCGGGGTATTACTGTATATTGTATCCACTTTCTACTATATCCTCTGTCAGTATTCCAAATCTAAGTTTAATTTATCAGTCATTCTTTTTGATCAAGCAGTTGTTAAAATTCAAGGTTAGCAAACTGCAGTTCTCCCAGTCCTTGTAATGTAAACATATTGGTCTTCAAGAAAAAAAAATTCTCTTTTATTTTCTGTCCTTAAAACAAGACTATACTGTACACTGTAATGAAAGCCCTATATTAAACCTATCATTATTTTCAAATTATGTTAATTCTTTCAAATTAAATCTCCATTAAGACTTCTGATTTCAATTGTCTTTCATTTTTAAATGTTTACATTGCAAGTACTGGGAGAGTTACAGTTCGCTACCCTTGCATTTTAACAACTGCTTGATCAAAAAGAATGACTGATATTCTCAGCTGTCAATGCTACATGTATTTCTCTTGAGCTTAAGAAACCTCACAAGTTTGAAAAAGCTACACACAAAACAGCAGGGATGGATCTCCAAAATCTCAAGCAGAGGTGCAAAGCCAGACAAAGACCCACTGGAAAAAAATAGAAGTTTGAACGGTTTCTAAAGTTAATTTTTTCCATAATGTGCCCATTACCGTTATGTGGCATTGTAAAAGATAATCATCCTCTGTAAGGTTACCTAGTTAAATAATACTTATCCTTCCCTGTATGAATTTTTCACACAATGCACTTTTTTTCAGAGAGACCATAATGAAAATGTGAATCATATTTTATAAAGGAGTGGGGAGAAAAATAATTATCAGACCAAGGTAGCTGAGCGGTTTGGACCCAGTTCTAATCATTAAGATGATGAACATCCCAAAGGCAGACTTACTCTTCACCTCGGTGGCAGGAGAAAGTAATTACTAAATGGAAGGACATTTTAAAAACATTACAAAGGGAAGCAGTGAGGAATGGCTATGGCATGTAGCTTCCCATCAATTTGAAGCTTTTCTTGTAGATGCAAGGTGACATCTGGCACCCAAAAGTGATGCCATATCACATGTACGTCCAATGAAAAAAAATATGGGGGAAAATGTATGCTAAATAGCAACTATAAAATCAAGCTCACCTCCACATTCCAGAGAAACTGTACATGGTGCTTACACAGCGAGGTAAGGCAGGGGGCTTGAGTCCATCCATTTGCATGATGAGTGCAGGAACACCAAAAAGAACAAGATATTTCACGTAGAAAAACAGGACTTGTGCCAGTGCCAGGCCACCTGAAAGAAGGAAGGACAAAAATATCCCTTTCAGTACAACCTTTTAATATTCATGGTATTTTTCTGTCTCCTCCAAATAATAGCTCTCTTTCATTTTTTTCCAGCTATACTTCATCAATGTGTATCAGGAGTTCTCAACCTTTTAAAGCCAGGGGCCAGGTCACGCTGCCTCAGACAGCTTTGGGGGCCAGAGGGCCATTTTGCTTTCCTCCACCACATGGCACTTTCTGGTATGGTGGAGGGGGAGGCACATGAAATGTTACCACAGACCACATCTGGCTCATGGACCACGGGTTGAGAATCCCTGATGTACATATTATCAATTGTGGGGGGAGGGGTTTGTATTAATAATCAATAGAGCAACTTTGTTACAGACTGTATAGCATATGCCATCACAAACTGTAGTTATAATTCTATTAGCATTTGCCTGGGGTGCACTACTTGTCCCTAAATGACAAGGTGCTCAAGTGCATCTTATCAGAGAGTAAATAAAAGAAACAAATAAACAAAAAAGACAAGGAAGGAATTTATAAACTGGTGACAATAACTGATTGCTTGTGAAATGGCTTCCAGAACAGGGTGCTTCAACTGAAAAGGCCCCGCCTTCTATAACCACTAACTGCACTTCTCTTGGTGGCTGAACACAAAGGACTACCTTTCATAAACACACTGCCACCAGCTAAATACAGGCCCCCCCAGGAAAAAAAGGCCCCAACTGAAAAGCTGTGTTATTTAAAGTTTAAATTTGCCCTTGAAATCAAATTGCAATACACATCAATATTTAACAATATCTTTGCTCACTGATTCTAGATAATGCAGCACAATGAACACAACAGAAACCCAGAAGTGTCACATTTCCAGAATCTGAGCTGGGACCTCCTGGTTGGGATTGGTATAATAAGCTAATATTGATTTTTCAGCTCAGGACAAATAAAGATATATTGATCTGTCAGATGAATATTTACCCCTAAAGGACAATAAATCTTCATGTGCCCTAGATATAGAAGTCAATACAGTAATACCTCGGATAACGTTTACCTCGGATAATGCTAAAATCGCATAACGTTAAGTAATCTGGGGAGGAGAATTGGATCGAAAAACGTTAAGGTCCTATGGGATGGATCGGACAACAACCGCTAAAGCCTGTGTGGTTACAATGTATCTCTATGGAGCTTTAACGTTATCCGATCCATCCCATAGGATTTTAACATGCATCGGATAACACTAAAAATCGGATAACACCAAGACTTGTGGAACCAAATCTTAGCGTTATCCGAGGTATTACTGTACTTAGTATGTTCAATGTAATTCCACACACTGCTTTACCTGCCCACCCAAAAAATAAATTTGGCTTATAATATTGTATGTTACAGGAGAGGTACATAATCTCAGGAAAAAGTAATACATTGGGTTAAAACTTTCACTCAATGGAAGTGCTGTAAACTGCACTGGCTCTCCCATCACTTTTCAATACATTCTTTAACATCAAATCAGGATGTGTGAAACAATCATTTCTATAAAAATAGCTGCATATCTCACATGATTAAGTTTCCCCAAGTTTGAATGAAAGAGATCTGTCAGAATTGTTTTCCAGTGTAACCGGTTAACTTGATGCTTATAGTTGTGCCAAGTAATAACAAAGGGGTAACAAGGACACTATGGGACTGTGGTGGCTTAGTGGTTAAAGTGCTGAACCTGATGACTGGAAGGTTGGCAGTTCAGCAGTTCGAGGCCTGAGTGCTGCATGATAGAATGAGCTCCCATCCCAGTCCCAGCTTCTGCCAACCTAGAAGTTCCAAAGCAAGAAATTGCAAGTAGTGGGAAGGTAAACAGCATTCTGTGCACTCCAGTGTTTAGTCATGCCTGCCACATGTCCACAGAAACACCTACAGACACAGACAGCACTGGCTTTTTGGCTATAAGCAGAGATGAGCACTGAAACCTAGAGGTGGATATGACTAGCTTTCAAGCAAGGGTGACCTTTACCTTTACCTATTAAACATTAGGCCAGTGAGCATACAATGCAGGATTTTCTGAGCAGGGTTTTCTCTGTAAAATTCCCTTTGAAAAGAAGTTAGTTTTGCTCCTTCTTTGCTGAACCTCCACTATGTGGTCAAACTTGCATTATGCCATCTAGCCATTGGCCTTTTAAAACTGACTTTGAGAAGGAATTTGAATCTGTTCTGAAGAATGTTTCAGCATCAAGGGGTGGAGCCTGCCAAGGATGGAGTAGGATGTGCTAGTTTGGATTTGCTGGACCTTTTCATTTCACTACATTAATATGCTCTACTCAAAGGACATAATTCAAGTCTCTGTCTGTTGGTAAAGTGAAAGGGTTCGTAAGTAGGAGATAATGTAACAAACTGCAACTGAAGAACTAAACTTCTGGAGATACTGAAATGAGATGCCTTATACAGTACTAGGATGAATGTAAGATGGCAAACAAAAGTAACAGATGAGATGTTGACAGAGGTTCAGACAGATGGTGAGCCTAGTCTTGACTCTAAGTTGCAGGCATTAAAATGGAAATAATACAGGGAATCAAAGAGCTGTCAAAAAAAGTTAAATAAGACACTGGGAGATTTTATTTATAGAATTAAAGGGACTGAAGTAGAAGTCATGAAGCTTAAAGAGGCAGTAACAAAAATGAAGCCTCCATTCAGGCTTTGCAAAGGGACTGTTTTCATATGAAATTAAAGCTGAACATATGCATAACCATAGCAGGAGAAACATTATCCACATATATGGTTTGTTTGAAGATTCTGTAAAAGGACTGCGAGATATAAATCACAGAACAGAAACACTTAGGCATTGAGGTGAACTGGATCCCTATATGTTGTGAAGACAGGAGCAAAGTATAGATGGGAATTTCCCTTCTGCCTACAAGTCATCTCAGAATGGAGTTATCTTATCAGTCAACAAGGTAAAAAAATTGAGGACCTTCTGCAGGAATTAAAGATTGCTCTTTCGAAAGATATAGACTCTGAACATAGTTGGGAAGTGCAGAGTGCAAAACCCAAGGGCAATTTCAGGCACCAACAGGGGAATCACTTTATAAATTAATAAAAGGTAGCATGAAATCATTTAATCTTTAAAAACAATGTATGAGGCTTTGTTTATGGAACTACATGTTATTTGGAAATTTCAACTTAATTCTTTGCAATTATATAAATTTGGTCCTAAATTTAGAGCCCATTTATATAGCCATAGCCATGCTGCATAGCCCTAGGATGGCCAGAGAAGAAGATAATAGAAAGTCACCAATTTTAAAGCAACTTTCTTTTATACACTTCATCAGCTTGGTTGTTCCTGAGAATGACAATTTGTTCTCTATCCTTTCACTCCTTCCTTCAAACTGTAAAGGATGAATCATTATTTACTGTTTAGCACAGCAGAGAATATTTGAAAAATGTTATGGTGGTATGCCTTACGGGGTCAGAAACCAATATTAGACACCAAAGGCTTCAATAAATTTTAAAAAGGTTCCAAATATACTTCTTTGTAATGTATTAAAAGGGTCTGCAGAGACCTCATTGAACTGGAATGCACTACTGGGGTGGTGATATCTCATCCATTTTGTCAAGAGCACATACGTTGATAAACGTCAGTCTAATGAAAGATATCACACCATTTGTCATCTGTGACTTACAAAAAAAATTTTTTTAATCAACAGCAATTATACCATTGCCAAAAAATAATCTTACAAATAAGTAAATACGCACTTACATCAAATACTGTATCAAATTTGCAGTCTCAAATAGTGAACTAGTTTCATTTTTATTTTATTCAAATTAGAAGCATGTTTTTCACTTTCATGTCTCAATTAGCAAATTGCTTCAGGACAATTCTATATTTGCCATCAAGGTCAACAATAAAACTCACAAGATTTCATTTCATTATCTTACAACAGTTAGCTATTGCAAGGGTCTCCTTCTTAATTTCTCCCTCACAATATATTTAGCAGGGGGGGGGAGATGGGTCACAAACAGTGTTATAACTAAATTAAGCATTTAATGTTGACTTTATATTTCACCTACATTTTCTAAGGATATGGCTGCTCTTGTGGTCAGGTGTTCACCAATTTCAATTAATTTTTGCCCAAAATTTTGTTACCAGAAATGTTATCTGAGTCTGAAGAGACAATACTCTATGTCAGTGGTGGCGAACCTATGGTAAGCGTGCCAGATGGGGCATTCCCAGCCCTCTCTGTTGGTACATGCACCATCCCCTCAGCACAAAGTTTGCCCTGTTCCTTTGCCCAACAGCCCAATGGGAGAGCTTCCTCCCTCCCCCAGCAGAGTTCACTGTGCTCATCAGCCCAATGGAACTGCTTCCTCCCTCCCCCCAGCACAGAGTTCACCCCACCCCTCTATTTGGGCACTTGGTCTCTAAAAGGTTCGCCATCACTGCTCTATGTTCTACTTCAGTCAATTGACAGAAATAATTTAAAAAGCAACACTAAGACTTAACAAGCTGATTCTTTTACAAACAACAGCTGGAATCTCCCTTGCCACAGCTATGCCATCTATAGTTTCATTGCCAGCTACATCATCTGCTTCTGTCACTAAAACAGCACAGGTGGAACCTCAAAAAATGCAGTTGCAGGTGTTTGACATAAACAAAACCTGTTGGCCTTTCCCCGTCATCAAATATTATTCTTTTAACACAAACAAACAAATATTTTAAAATATTTTTAAATATTATCTTCACTAGCTTTGTATTGCTACTATGAATTGAAACAGATTGTGAACAGATTATTTCACACTGAAAAAGCAACAAAATAATACACAAGAGAATAAATAAATCACAAAACGCACTATTCTGTATAGCTGTTACAGTCCACCAGCTTAAAGGTGTAGCCACAAAACCCATGCACTTCTTTTTAAGTGTAAAAGCCCAATGTGCTTAACAGAGCCCTAATTATACCATTAAAGTTGACTCAATAATAGTCAAACCATACATATGTTTATATAAGAGTAAATCCTGCTATGCCAAATGGACTTTAAGCCTTCATAAATGTGAATATAATTATGACTAAACCCCAAAAGGGATCCAGTTCTTTCCAGAGGTCTGTTAACTGTCAGTCGGGATTCATTAATGCACAAGTTTCACTGACTAATTTCCTGTAATGGATAGAAGCTCTATGAAAGTGAGGACTTCTTAGAGGAACTGAATGGATGGAATGAATTCCTATTAGGAGAAAAGCTTCACAAAATACATTTAAAAGGTTAAAGCCAGATTTGATAAACAACACCTAAATGTTTTTTTAAAAGTATACTGTACATTAAAAGGAGGCCTACAACATTGCTTATGTTTATCCTCTCACTGTAGGAAATGAAAATAATCATACTTCTAACCCCCCCTCCCCCCCAATAGTGCTTAGTGCACTCTATGGGAAGTTTACAATTTAATTAACATGCTGGGTACTCATTTTACCAACATTGGAAGGATGGAAGGCTGAGTCAATCTTGACCCATGTCAGAATCAACTTCACAATGTTTTGGCTGCAGTACAGCAATTTAACCAGGGGTCACCAGAAAGTGCTCCAAAGGTGCCAGAGGCAGAAGTAATTTGTCTCAAGCAACCTGCTTACTCATTTATTCATTCATTCATGCATTCATTCATTCATTTTCATTTCTATGCTGCCATAAAGGTGGCAGGCAATAATTAAAATGCAAAAATAGTTATAATACCATAAATTACTCAATTAATAATACTGACTTTTCTATTAAAATATTTTTTAATTTATGAAGAAAGTGGCAAATTTTGGAAAGTCTCATAAAAAAAGAAAACAAAGGAACTATCATTTGTTTTGATTCAGAAGTTTGCAGTTAACAGAAACAATAGTAGCATCTCCTTCCATAATCAATGTCTGTATTCTTTAAATAGTCTTGTAAATAAATAGAAAATTTACATGTCTTGAAGAGTTTTGGAGTAGTTGTTGGTTGTGGAAGGGGGATATTTGTAATTTTCTGTGTCTGTTTTATCTGAGTACAAATCACCATTCCATATCTGTTGATTCAATGCCCACAATTTCAGTTATCCACGAGTTTAAAAATATTGGGGGGAAATCCTGAAATACATAATATATATGTATTTTATGGTGTAAAGACCACTGTCTGTGATGTAAAATATAGAATTCACTGTTATCCATGGCTTCAGGTATCCATGGTAGGTTTTGGAACTTATTCTCTGCTAACATGGGGTGGACAACCTGTCTTTTATACCAGTATCCCCAATCTGAAGTCACCATTCATTCTACTCCATTATTCTATGTAGACCAAACCTATGAAGCAAGTTTCAGCAAGATGCATTTTTAGTGTCAAACATTCTGGTTTGGACAAAATGGAATTAGAGAAATATCTTAAAAGCATACTTGAAAATTTCATCAACTTGTAATCAAAAGTATTGTTGTTATATGCCAAGGGTTACCAACCTTTCCATGCCGGGGACCAGGTCACAGTCTCTGAACGACAAATTAACAATTGAATATAAAATAAAAAAGGCTTACTCAATAGTAATGTGTTTTGGGAAATATGGAATCCACGTGAAGATGGCATGAAGCCTAGCCAGGAAGCACGAAAGTTTAAGCTTAAAAGGGGAGTACTGTATTTGCAAGTTCCATCATGTACAGTACCGGGGGGAGGCAAAGGGGAGGTCATTATGGGTGAAGGTAGACTGTTTTTTGTTTGTTTGTATGTAAAATATGGTTCGTATATAATATACGGTTTGTGTGTATGTAACATAAATTCTTTTTTTTTAATTTATTTCAAATTAATCTAATAAAAATATATTTTAAAAAAAGAAAGAAAATTTAATCTACCATACTTGTAATCAAAAATATTGTTGTTATATACCAGGGGTTACCAACCTTTTCAAGCCTGGATCCATGTCGCACTCGCTCAGTCAGCTTCTAGGACCAGATGGCCATTTTACCCTGCCTGCACAATGAGGGTGGCCATTTTGTTCCAACAGCTTCAAAATGTGGCCATTTTGTTTATGGAATGCCCTATGCCCTTGGAGGGGGTGGGGTCCATATGAAATGGAGCCATGGGCTGGATCCAGGCCACAGGCCTTAGGTTGGGAACCCCTGTTATATGTCATCAATGCACTTCTAAATTATGGCATCTTTAGTGGGAGTTTAGAAATATGTGAGATGTTCAAGAAATAATTTAGCATATCTATCATTTTACATGGCGAAACAATGATTTCAACTCAGGTGTCTGAATCCTAGTCCATCACTCTGTACCATACTGGCTCTCTAGTCAAAGTATAAGAAGAAATAACAATAACTGTACCCTGTTTTCATTCTTAGCAGCTAAAACCCAGAGGATAGATCAAGGGAGACACTGACACAATTTGTTTATCTATGCTGCAATCTGTTTGCAGTACAGCAGATTTCAGGACTGAAATCCAGATGGCTAATGCTGCTAGAAGCTAAGTTTCTAACCTTTTGATTAAAGGGGATATGAGTGTATACTGGTGATGTAGTAAATGAATACTAATGCTGTAGCACATAATGGAAAAATAGGAAAGAAATTTGTCTTTTTATATGTATTTTAAAGCTTTTCTCACATTTTTCAGACTAGATCAAACTGTAGATTCTTTACTTACCAAAGTTCAACAGCCAAGTAATCTATGTGCCTTGAAAAAAGGTCTAGCAAATAACTACCACAAAAGACACACAAGTCAACATAAAACAGTGTAAACCTCTCACTGTTTCAGATTCAACACTCCCTGATTTTGAGTTGGATAGGAACAATTTCTTTGTAGAAAATACTTAGATTTTGCAAGTTATGGTTTTTTAAAAAATGAAAACTGTGGACTACAATGTGCCCCAGCACTTGATTGCGCTGACACAGTATGGAAGGACAGATTGGAAGGAAACTACAGTATAGGCAAAGATGTAGAACAAGGGTGCACTTTATCCTCTTATCTGTTAAATCTGTCCCAGAACATATCATACAGAAAATCAGATTCGATTCAGGTGAAGGAGAAGTGGAAACTGGTGGAGAAAATATCAGTAATTTAAGATATGTAGAAACTGTCAGAAAGCAGGACTGACTTGAAACAACTTTTAGTAACTAAAAGAAGGTAGCAAAACAGGCCTACCATTGAACATCAAAAAGGCAAACATTATAACTATGACAGTAAAGAAACTTGTTTGTTATATATTGTTGTGAGTCACCCAGAGTGGTTCTAACACCAATTGGGCAAGATATAAATTGAATAAATAAATAAAATAAGAAACCTCAGAGGGAAAAAATTGATCTATTTGAAATGTACTGAAGGAGAGCTTTGCAGATATTCTGGACAGTGAAAAAGGAAAGCAAATGAATCCTAGAGCAAATCTACCCTGAACTATTTGTAGAGACAAAAATGATGAAATTGAAACTCTTCTACTTTGGGCACTCATGCAACAAAAGGTGGAAAGCAGCAGAAAACCAGGAAGGCCAAATGAGAGATTCCCAAGGGAGTAATTTCCAATCTTTTGAGTACCCAATGCCTATAAAGGGCCAGATCTTTAATTAAAATGTAACAAAATTATTGACCTACTGATTTAGATAAGAAATGACAATTCAGAGGTCAATGATGAAATGTTTTCTCAGACACCTTTAAAACTTTGGAGGACACAGGAATATTGGGCTAAATTCACAAGCTTGAAAGAATAAAAAAAAAGATTATGAATTTGATCTACCAGATGACAGAGTTGTAGATTTAATACTATGAAATTTATTTCTTAATAAACAAACTGCCTTGAGGTTTAATTCTATACATGGTAATAGTAATTTCGTGGTGATACTTCAAAAATTGGGAGCTCTCCAAAAAAGGGCAGATAGAGAGAAAAGGTAATGAAAGGGCATTCAATGCAGTCAATATTGCTGACGTTGTGAGTTCAGTCCTAACAGGGTTCAAAGTTGAACCAACCACCCATGCTAACTACTAAATGCTAATTACCTTGTGAACCATCAAGAGAGTACACCAAGATATGGGGCAGTATATACGTGTAGTGTAATTGCTATTGCTATAAAGGGTACACATACAGAACACTGACACCAAGCCAAACCTCAATCATGAAAAGCAAAATGGCAGCCAAGGGGAAAGAAAGTTGGCAATCACAGATGCATGAGATGACCTCTAGCTTTGGCATGAAGAAGCAATCTTACCAGTAACCTTGCAAACCACTTCTGTGCAGTTGGTAGAAATGTTCAATATGCAAAACACTTTGTAACCTTTCCCCAAAAATACCAAACCTTTTACTCTTCTTTTCTTGTCTTTTTTGCACAAGCAGACCAGACATCTCCTGTACCCGTCCACACAGCTGCTTTATATTCCTTACACAAACACACATAGCCTTTAACATGGTAATTCATGGAAAGGGGGGGGGATGAAAAAGCTGAGTAGGGCAGATACTCTGAACTCTGCTAGCTAGGAAAGCATCCAGAATGGCCAAATACTAGTAGGGAGGGTATGGTGTAAGGGGGTGTGACAGAAGGAACCATGGAAACCAGTAGAAACCATGTTGCTATTGCATTTTTTGTTAAGGAAAACCACAGGTGTGATACTGAGGGAGATGCCTTGAGATTGATAGCAGTAAACAAGAAGGTTGGAGGACCACAAAGAAAGAGTTTAGGGGTCATATGTGGCCCAGAGGCCAAATATTAGGGAAACCTGCCTTAAGAGAAGCCACAAACTAGTCACTGGGGGTGACTAGTTAGTCACTAGGGGGTGGCAGTACAAATCTAAGAAACAACAAGAACAACAACGGGGGTGGCGGTGGCAGCGACAACAACAACTCTCAGGGAATAAGCAGGCCTGCTGAGACAGGACGTTTTAGAGAGATCTCTCATTCACAGAGCGGGCCTAAGAGACAACTTGAAGGCAGATAACAACAAATAATTATATCAGCAGAAGCAGAGAAAAATTATTAAGGTAGTGAAAATGAAAAACATTTTGGGGGGAAATAAAAACAAATGCAGAATATAAGAAACAACAATTTGAAGATAAGTAAAAAAGCTGAAAAAATAAACCATTGCATGGACAATTTCTGTGAAATATGAGAAATCTGGAAAATTAATATGTGGGTCACTATGTAAAAAATATAATCTGCCAGTAACCAAGAATTCATGGGAATATCAAGTAGAGAACATGTTAGAAGAAAATTATCACATAAATATCTTGTGGGAGCTTCAAATCCAAACTGAGAAGCACATTGAGGATAATACAACTGACATAACAATAATAAAATGAAGAAATGTCTGAATAATTGACATTGCAATTCCAGGAGATAAATAGGTAGATAAATAGATACCACTTCAGTGGGAAAGGTAACAGTGCTCCATGCTCTCCAGCGTCTAGTCATGCTTGCCCCATGACCACGGAAACGTCTACAGATGCAGATAGCACTGGCCCTTTGGCTCTAAACCAGTGCTTCCCAATGTGGAGCATGCATCCCACAGTGGAACTAATTCCCAGAATCCAAAATCAGTACATTGTCTGATCAGTGCTTTGGGGAATTGATTTAGACTTCTGGGAATTGATGTCCAAAAAACCAAAGGTAGGGAAACACTGCTCTAAACAGAGATGAGCACCGGATTCTAAAGTAAGATACAAATGACTTTCAAGCAAGGGTGACTTTCACCTTTACTTTACAGTTTCCATATTTTATTTGCCACATATTATGCTTTAATTAGGCAATGTACTTAGGTTTTACATTTCATTTCTTATTTTAAGTATTGTCTTTTACATAGTCACACTATACCTGCAGAGCTTTAAACATTATTTTAAAGATTATTTTGATATATTTTCTGTTTTCACTCTTTTCACTAAAATTTATGATTTTCACAATTTGTTCTGAATTTTAAACAGAGTTTATTTTTCCTAAAGTTCTTGCTTAAATGTTATCTTCAATCGCTCAGTGCAGGAGACTTGTGTAGTGCAAATAAGGAATTCCTTTTTATCTTTCTTAAGAACCAAAACAGGGGTTCTCAATGTTTTCCTACCATGGGCCACACCACGCCACCTCAGACAGCTGAGCAGGATGGACACATGATTCCCCCACCATAAATGCTGCTGTAAACTGCATCCATAGCTGTCTTAAACGTGTTTACTCTAAATGTGTTTATGACCATTGTGGGTGCATTTACACTGCATTTTTGGCTGTTTTCGCTGCTTCTGGCAGCAGTGGGAGTGAGGGCAGTGGGCCACATGAAGTGGTGCCATGGGCCAGGGCCAGCTCGCAGTCCACAGGTTGCAATCTACACTACACTAAAATTACAACAATTATTACTAAGTAGGTAACAATCTACTGCTATTTCACAACTACCAAAATCAACTTCCTGAGGCAAAAGCCGTCTTGTTCTAAAAAAATGGTTGGACCTTGCATAAGAAGCCTTCTAACCCAATTTGCACTAAAATCTTCCTTTGACACTTTTTCAATAGCTACACCAAGCATTTGGAACTCTTTGAAAGGAAGAAGATGATGGTTCATCATAAACCAATGCACTTAAATAAGTTTATTTGGACATTCTGCACTAAATATGAAAGATAAATTACTCTCCTCAATGCACTTGTCTATGATGCTTATGAAGCTATAACACTTTATTTCACCTTTTTTTATGTAGAAACGATAATGCATTTCCTCTGTCTTACTGGCTACAGCTGCTTATTCAAGAAAAGACTGTAAAACAATACTTTTTATGAGCCTGTCTAACTAACCCTGCTGCTGATAAAACTGAGTATCTTCCAAACATGCCACAAACTTATCTTCAAAATGGTAAAGGTATATAAATGGTTCATTGCATACTTATTTTTTTTATCCAAATTAGCATAAACAGATGGAGTCTCAAACTAGCTGTACTTTCAAAGCTGCCCTCAATGTCGAAAAATATACTTACTCTGCAGAAAAACTGAATACAACGCTAAAAGTAAAATCATTACTTTTGCATACTATTTGTATATGTATTTGTCACATCATCAGTTCTGTGCTAATGCACATTACCAGTGTGAGAAGCCACAATGACAGTTCTGCAGAATTGCCATGAAATAACCATTAGACAAAGCAAAAGATTGAAAGGGAGACATTTAGAGCTAATCTGAATAATCTATTGTTGTTGATGGCTGTGGGAAGCTGTATTGTTGTGCTTGCTTGTCTGTCATTTTGCTTGAACATACCCTTCTCCCTTTGACCCCTGAATCTGGTGCATAAAAACCATACCTGTAAGTTTCACTCCTTGTCTGAAGAAGTGGACTTGATCCACAAAAGCTAACAATAAAAATATAGCAGTTAGTTTTTAAAGTGCTACAGTGTTTTTTATTTTGTTTTGTTTATTTTGTTTTGTTTTGTTTTCTGATATGCCAATAGTGTCCAGGCACCTTAGAGATTAACAGATTCATTTCATGTTTCTGAGGAAGTGGATTGTAATGTGTGAAGTTCACAGCAAGGACCAAATCTGTCGGTCTTTCAGGTGCCATGCCTCTTGCTTCTCTGACTATTATTCATGTGGAAACAAACTGGCAGCCTCTCTGAAAACAAAGGATTTTTTGCAACAGACTAAAAAGATAGCTCCACAAATCAAAAGCTATATTTCATCACGTACATAATACAGAAAATAAAATTCATGCTTTCCAATGTCACAACATAGGACTTAATTTTCAAAGCCATGTTCAAAAGATCTGAATTGTGAGAACATCTATATTTGGTAAGTGGTTAAGTATTTCTGCATTACATAAAAAAGCAAACTGACACATCCATTTAATGTCTTGCAGTATGCTGAGCATCAAATCACACACACCATTTAGAAATCCCTTCTGTTATGATAAGTCTGAGGAAAAATCCACAGTCCTTACCACCACCTTCTGGCTCATCCTATTATTTCTACCATGCATACAAATGTTGTATTATTCTTTTATAATACATACATATGTCATCACAGTTGTATCATTACCAGTACAAAGTTATTTGCTTCAGGATACTACTTTACATTTGAGCAGCTTAACTCGTAATGGCTAACTCTGGCTAACTGATGAGGTACAAGCATGATCAGGCATGCAATTGAGATATATTTTACCACTTCATCAATTAGCTGCGGTTAGCCACTGAAAGTTACACATGGTGAATCTTTTAGAAACCAAGTGCAGAAAAGAGGGAAAGGGCCAACTCTGGCTGGGAGAAAGGAGGAAGCAATCCCATTGGGCTGCTGGGAAGAGGGGCAGGTGAACTCTATTGAGGGAACAAGCACTCTCATTGGGCTGCTGTGCAGAGAGGTGGGCAAACACTGTGCTGGAGGAAGGAAGACGTGCTCCCATTGGGCTGCTGTGCAGAGTGGTGGGGTGAAGTCTGTGCCGGGATGGCAACGTGCATGCCAACAGGCAGTCTTCTCTGTGCCCTCTTTGGCATGCATGCCATAGGTTCACCACCAAGTCCTACATGAACACCAATAGGATTGCAGACATTCAACAATAACATTTTTAAAATAACATATTAAAGAAGAATCTGAATCAACATTACCCTTCAACCTCGATGTATGACCTGAAGGACTACATCTCCCCATATGAGCCTCCTTGGTTCCTAAGATCTTCAGAGAATGACCTTCTCTCAGTTTCACTGAGAGGCACATCTGGTGGCAACACAAGAAAGGACCTTCTCTGTGGTTGCTTCCAGATTGTGGAATGTCCTGCTTGGGCCTACACTGGATCCTTCTTCCTTTTCCGTCCAGCTGTTGCTGGTGAAAACTACCTTAATTGGGCAGTGAGGTTGTTTTATGAGTGTTTAAATTTCAATGGTTTTAATTAATTGTTTCTAATAGTATCATATACTTTACTTATTAAAATTATAATAGTTTATTGTCATGTCATTTTGTTTTTGATTCTTTTTTAAAATAATTTGTGAATTGCCTTTATTTCCTGCACTGGGAGAAAAGTGGCATAAAATAAAACCTACAAATCACCTATAGTTTTAACTGGCCACCATTCTTTTTCAGACAAGATGAAGCTCAGCATGTTCATTTTTGAGTAATGCTGCCTAGTATATAAGCTTTCTCAAGCAATATTTCCTAAAATGTACACATTTGTACTTTATTCTCCCTAACCTTGTACACATATCTCCTTGAATTATGCATTTTTGTATACAATGTTTCCCTGGAAAGCAGCATTGCAAAGTTCAACAATGTGTGAATACTGAACTATTACTGTATTTTGGTCCACACAATGACTAGTCCAGGGGTTCTCAACCTACAGCCCATGGGCCAAATCTGGCCCATGGCACCATTCAATCAGGTCCACACCCTCACTCCTGCCACCTACCCTTTCCCCTCTGACTGGCTTGGCATGTCCCTAATGCCACTCCATAGCAGGGTGGATGTTGTAAGAAGGCTTACAAGATTCACCCTGCTACAGATCAATGTTAGGGACATACCAAGCCAGGCACAGGGGGAAAGGATGGCGGTGATGGCACCACCACAACTGCCTTTGGCAGTGGTGTGACCATCCTGAGCCCAACACACACACCGCTCCCCTGCTTACCGGCCTGGAGGTGCTTCATCGTGCAGGTGAAGGAAATGCACCCATGGCCATCGGAAACATTGAGGCCGCTTCTGCTTCTGCCACCACAACCTCAATTCTTGTCTCCTCTGCTTGGCATGGTGTGTCCCTAACAGCACTCCATAGCAGGGTGGATGTTGTAAGGCTTACAACATCCGCTCTGCTACAGAGCACTGTTAGGGACACTCCAAGCCAAGTGGAGGAGACAAAGATTGAGGCAGTGGTGGCTGGAGCAAAGGCATTGGCTGGATGATTTGGTGCCATGAGCAAGATCCAGCCCATAGGCCCTAGGTTGAGGATCCCAGGTTTAAGATATATTAGCTATGTGATCCTCAGAAATCACTGGGGAATTTTAAACAACCTAAAATATTTGTCGCCTTTTTAAAACCTGCTTTGAGGTATAAAACTATCATTACTCCTTTTCTTCTCTAGCTTGGCAAATCCATTCAGTTGCAAAGAACAGTGCTGACTAGGCATTGATCCAGACTAGCTGCCTTCCTCCCTAGAGACTGAATTTTCTGGGCCATAAGTAAGTACTACTTAAAAGAAACATCAATAGTTCAGATTAAATTATTTAACTTCCTGTGGAAGCACAACATATTTTTGCATCAGAGGCATTTTTGTGCCAAAATTTAATCCAAATCCCATACTAGCCTACCAAAATGTTTATAATATAGTTCTAATAATTCAAAATATGAATATATGACAGCACCCAAAATCTAATTTATTTATTTATTTATTTTATTTTATTTAATCAAACTTCTATGCAGCCCTGCTCACAAAGACCCAGGATGGCTAACAAACTAACTAACAAACTTTAAAAATACTTAAAACACAGTAAAACATGGTATAAAAACAGAATTAAACAGGATTAAAAAGTTACAAGAATTAAAAGAGATTAAACAAATTATACACAGAGAGGGAGGGGTTAGATGAGCCAACAAACTGCGGCCCTTCCCTTATCACTCTGTATAATGCTAGATTCTTGCCCAGTGTCTTTGTAAAGATAGAACATCTTCCTAAGCAGCAAAATTTATCATCCATGTATATAAAAACATTTCCTCTTCATCACCTTCCCTGCAGTTCCCTACAACATCTGGGAAATATGACACAGATGTTCAACTACGATTGGTACAAATGAGTAGACAATAGCCATAGCAATTAGGAATGCTAAAGTTCAAGATGAGCTTATTTTTGTCAAAGAAATCATAAACATCAAAATATGGTTTTTTAACTATGTTTAACGCAGGAGGAAAAAGTAGGAAACCGTAGGTCCATTGGAAGGAAGGATGCAAAGCACTGAAAGATGACAAAGAGATGGCAGAATTGCTGAAGAAACTCTTTCTTGTCCAGAAGAAAAACAGTGTTCAATTCAGTACAGTAGACCCAATGTGGTGTAGTGGATGAAAGGGACTAGGACTCAGGAATCCTGGGTTCAATTTCTGTTGAGCCATGGAAGCTCACTTGGACTATGGAACTGGCAATACCATTCCTGAAATATCTCACCTTGAAAACTACAGTAAGGTCACTATGAGTTGGCTCCAACTGGGTGGCACATAACACAAAGTAATAGTACAGGTAAAAGAAAGGAAGAAAGGATACTCAGAAGAAAGGATACTCAAGATACATTAAGAAGCATTATGGTACTATCTAGATCAGTGTTTCCCAACCTTTGGTTTTTTAGACTTCAATTCCCAGAAGCCTAAGTCAATTCCCCAAAGCACTGATCAGCCAATGTACTGACTTGGGCTTCTGGGAATTAAAGCCCCCCTGTGGGGTGTGAGCTCCACATTGGGAACTACTGGATCTAGAAATTGTATGTTAAATGAAATCAAGTATCCAGGGGAAAATGAACTTTATTCAAGGGTATTGAAAGAAACTTTGAGAAGAGATGATGTCTTTGAAGACTGGAAGAGAACAATGTCACCCCATCTTCAAAAATGAAAAGACAGCTACCAAACAATTGTGTGACATAAGAAGCCAGGAAATCTACCAGAAGAGATTACAGAATAGCCAGTCTGTGAACACTTAAAAAACAAAACTGCAATTTCTTTGACCCAGCATAGGTTTCAAAAAATGTCATCCCAGATTAACCTTATATTTCTGTTTCATAAAGTCACATGCTTGGTAGACGTGGAAAAAGCTGTAGATATACAATATAACAAATGTTGAATTTCAGCAAGGCCTTTGACAAGGCCCCTCATTGTGTTCAATTGGCCATGTTAGTAAACTAGATGATGCGACCATTAAGTGAATTTGTAAATGACTGACAGGCCTTCCCCAAAGAGAGCTCACCACTGATTCTCAATATATTAGAGCAAAGTGATAAATTGGGAACACAAGGTTCTGTCCAAGGCCTGGTGTAGTTCAGTATCTCTATAAACAATTTGAATGGGTGTGTGGAAGCAATATCCATAAAATTTGCAGATGATGCTAAACAGAGAGGGGTACTTAATACTTCAGAAGACAGAATCAGGATTTAAGACAGAATTGGAGAACTGAGCTAAAGCAAATAAAATGAGTTGGAACAGACAAAAAAATAAAATTCCACACTTAGGCAGGAAAAATCATATGGGCAAATATGGGTAACAGCTGGCTTAGCAGTAGAAAAAGCTCTAGGGATCTCAATAGACAGGAAGCTAATCATGAGTCTACAATGTGATATGAAAGTGAATAAAGCAAATGCAATGCTAGGCAGCACCAACATCCTTTGGCTGGGAGACATTTGGATTCATCACAGCCTCATCTGGTTTAGTGTTTTAGCTTAACCAGGTACCTGACATCTTGGATAGGTGGGATTATGCTATAACGCAATATATGTGGGTTCTGTTTGTCTTCTTAAACAACACCAGTTTTGTCAATTTTTGTCTTTGGGGAAAATAACACAATAACAATTTCCCACAATGCATAAGGAGCCACTGCACGCTTACACAGTTTCTCACCACTTCAGGAAGTTAAGCAGTTTGCATTCTTGATTAAAATCAAGCTAGTGCATAAATCATGCTAGTATGTAAAGTAATCTAGATCAGATGTCTTCTGACACCACAGCTGTAGGACTTGGAAACAGGGTAAACTTTAGCTTGTGGGTATCGATCTGCCCCTTGGTTTACAGAGGAACTAAGGGAGCTCAAACAGGCAAAGAGACGCCGAGAGCGCCGCTGGGTGAAGACTCGGAGTGAGTCTGACCGAACACTGGTTAGAGCAGCTATTAAAGACTACCTAGTGGCGATGGGGACGCTGAAACGCCAATATTTCACCACCCTTATTGCCTCCGCAGATAATCACCCAGCGGCCTTGTTCCGGGTGACCAGGTCCCTCCTTGGTAAAGGGGGGTCAGGCCCTGGTTGGCAGGGATCAGCTGAGGCTTTTGCTGACTATCTGGCGGGGAAAGTCACTCAGATCCGCTCAAAGTTTAATCCCGGCGTGGAACATACGGAACTGGGGTTGACCGAAGCACAGTCTGGCCATGTTATCTGGGATTGGTTCGATCCAGTTGGCCCTGAGGAAGTGGACAGGCTTCTTGGATCTGTCCGCGCCACGACCTGTGTGCTGGACCCATGCCCTGCCTGGTTAGTCAAAGCTTCTAAGGCTGTGGCAGGTGGATGGGTCGAGGTGATAATTAATTCATCACTAAAGGAGGGGTCCTTTCCAGCACCTTTTAAACATGCTTTAGTGCGCCCCTTCCTAAAAAAGCCATCCCTCGACCCTACGGTACTTACTAACTACCGACCAGTATCCAACCTACCCTTTTTAGATAAGGTTTTGGAAAAGGCAGTGGTGCAGCAGCTACAGGATGTCCTGGATGAAGCGGATTATCTGGACCCTTTTCAGTCAGGATTCAGGCCCAGATATGGTACAGAAACTGCATTAATCGCATTGGTGGATGATCTCTGGAGAGAGCGGGATGGAGGTCATCCATCCGTCCTGGCCCTTCTCGATCTCTCAGCAGCCTTCGACACCATCGATCATGGCATCCTTCTGGGTAGGCTCCAAGGTTTGGGGATCCAGGGCACTGTGTTGTCCTGGTTCTCCTCATTTCTGAGGGGCAGAACCCAATCGGTGTGGTTGGAGAAGGAGGAGTCCAGTCTTAGGCCTCTGCAATATGGGGTGCCTCAGGGCTCGGTACTCTCTCCTCTCCTATTCAACATCTACATGAAGCCACTGGGTGAGATCATCTGTTCCCACGGGGTAAGGTATCATCAATACGCAGATGATACCCAGTTGTACATCTCGGCCCGTGGGGATCCAGGCGGTGCAGTGGAAGTCCATTCCAGGTGCCTGGAGGCTGTTAAGGTCTGGATGGGGGAAAACGGGCTACAGCTGAATCCCAGCAAGACTGAGTGGCTATGGGTAAGGGGTCCTGTGCTATCACGGGAGCTGCCAGCTTTGGTTCTGGATGGGGCAGCCTTGCCCCAAATGGACCCGGTGCGTAATCTGGGGGTCCTCCTGGACTCACGACTACCGTTCGAAGAGCAGGTGGCAGCCGTGGCCAGGAGGGCTTTTGCACAACTCCATGTAATACGCCAGTTACGCCCACTCCTAGACCGGGACACCTTGCTTATGGTCACACATGCTTTGGTCACCTCCAGACTTGACTACTGTAATGCACTCTACATGGGGCTGCCCCTGGTGACCATCCGGAGACTCCAGCTGGTCCAGAATGTGGCGGCCCGGGTAGTGATGGGGTGCGGGCGTTATGCTTGTGCCTAACCGCTGCTCCGGGAGCTGCATTGGTTGCCAGTATGTCTCCAGGTGCAATTCAAGGTGCTGGTTATTACCTTTAAAGCCCTATATGGTAGTGGGCCAGGATACCTAAGAGACCGCGTCACCCTAAGAACATCTGTCCATCCCACCAGGGCGGATCAGAGAGGCTCCCTTGTTATTCCATCGGCTAGAGAGGCGCATCTCTCGTGCACTAGGAGGAGGGCCTTCTCCGTGTCTGCCCCAGCCCTTTGGAACCTCCTGCCAACTGAGCTGCACCTACAGACAGAGCTCCTGCCCTTTCGGAAGGACTTAAAAACCTGGCTGGCAGGGCAAGCGTGGGGACCCAGGAACGTGGGATCTCATGTGGGGTGGCTGATCTAAGGGACAGCCACCCTTTCAGTTCTATCTTCTTGCGCTGTTTTGATTCTTTTATGAATTTTTAAAGTTTTAAGTATTAAGTTTTAAGAATAATTAGTATTATTGTAGGCTCAACCTATGATTTTAACCTGTGTTGTAAGCCGCCCAGGGTCGGGTTTACCCAATTGGGGCGGGATAGTAAATATGAGCAAATAAATAAATACACATTTTGCTTCAGTTATGATGAATGGTTCTAGCCATAGCCAAACCTTCAAGAGATTACTAATTTAGACTATATTTCCATACTTCCAACAGGTACCCACTTAGCATGACTACTGATTGTGTTGGCCAGAAAAATTTGGGAGCTGCAACCAAAAATGTACCTTCTCCTAGCTCTGCCCATAGGTCAGCACTGTTCTAACCTGTAGCCAAATCCTGACGCAGTAAGGGAAGCTTTCCCAACATCTGAAGATAATACAATAATCTAGCAAGACTCACTGTTCTGGTGTGTATTCTACAAGCCACTGAATCAAAACAATTTAAGACTCCATTTGGGTTAATCATGCAAAATATACATCATAATCACCACCACCACCACCACCACCACCACCAGCATGAAAGGGGAAAAATTCTCTAAAACATTTTTAGAAAACATCAGTAATGTTTTCATAAGAGATTTCATTCATTATCTTTATAGTCTACCTTTTCCTCCGAGGGACAGTACAACTAAAAGACTAAATAGAGCACATGGCATACATTTGGTGCCCAATCTATCTTCAGTTTCAGCACTGACAAGATCAGCAGGATAACTGCATATTCAGCAAGCTGAAACACATTATATGCCTTCAGAATATTCCCTAGGCTGTTTGATGCTCTCTTTTCTCTGTACATGTTCTTTAATGCTATGCAGTCAAGTGGCTAAAATTCATGAATAAGCTAAATGTAGAACATTCAGCAGTTGACCCCAAACTCAGTTATGGAAAATTAAAATTCATGGTTGTTTCACAAGTAGTCCAAATCAAAAGTCAATTCCTATCTTGTCATTTTCTAAAGCATAACTGACAGATTGAAATGGGCTGGAGATCTCTCTTGTCCAATAATCATCTATGTCTACATCTACATATGCATACCTAGGGTCCAAGATGTAACTGTTCCCAGAAGTGATGAGCTACTGCAGATGGCATGCATGTACATAAAATGAATCATCAGCTCTGCCAGCCACCACCAGATGAAAATATGAATGGTTCCCCAGATGAATATGCAGAAATTAGACTTCACACTGCAGCATTCTTGTTTTCTAATCTGAATTAGGAAGGGAGAAAGAAATACATATTAATTTTATAGCAATGATGGGGTTTGATATACACAGTTACTAAATTTCTTTTAGATTCAGATTCAATTATTCCTCTGTAAGAACAATAGTCTAGCCAGGTCATCCTGCTATGTTAGTAGAGTAGACCATACTGCCAGTGACTCAACGCCGAGTGTCAGTGGCGGTTAACTAACCTGACAGCCCTGAGGACTAATGGCTTGGGTGCCTAAGTCCACAGGGAAGGGTGATGGTCCCCAAGTGGATTAAATCCCACTTGAATCCATCTTGATGGAGGGCAGCAGCTTCATCAATACTGGCCTGGGGCCAATGAGGTCTTTGTGTAGCAAAAGCGCCCAGGACCAGAAAGTGACTCATAGAACTGGATCAGTGGTATGGGGTCGTGCTGCAATACAGATGGCAGGTGAAGGGCAACTGTATTATATTCTCAGGACAGTCTTCATGGCTGATTGCATGATGCTCACCAATATGCAGATTCAGATATGGCAGCAGCAGAAGAAGCAGAAGAAGAAAAGGGGCAAAACAAGTCTGGTTCACACTTTGTAGTTCATATTTCCAAACAAGTATGCAATTATCTTTCAGGTTTTTCACTGACCAAAATTTTGCAGTTTAGATTCATAATACATATTCAAACCTAGACCTGAACACAATAATGTACATAATAGGGAAAACTGTTTGTAACAATACACATTGAAGGAAAATTTGTGCATTAAAGCATATGACTTTGTGTACCGTATATCACGTATGTAATAAAAAATCATACAAAAGCTGAGTAGAAGGAATTTGTTCCTGATATCATCATGAACACATCCCTAATTGTAAGCAAACATGCATGGATGCCGCTATTAATGTAAGCTTTTTTTTAATGAACGTTCTCAGTTGTAAATCTTTCAAGAGCAAAGACTGATAAGTAAAACTGACCAAATGCTGAATGCACTGCTTTGGTGAATGTAATTGAAATCTTGAAATCTTTGGTTGACATAAAGTTTTTATATGTATCTTAGGTATATTAATAAGTTGTAGGCTGTATGGTCTACTCCATTACCATAGCAAGATGTAACCTGACTCCCCAAAGGGGCCAATGGCTATTGGCAGATGAGCCCCTTTAGGTGGGGTGATGCCCCCCTCAGTAGAGGAAATACCACTGGAAACCATCATATCGGGCCCAGTGGCAAAATGAGCAGAGGAGGAACCACTTCACAATTCTGATTCCCAACAGTCATCGAGGCGGAAGAGGCCATGCCAGATAGACTGGCTGTGAAGGCACACCTTGTTGATATCCTCAAGGCTGTGCCAGTCCATTGCAGTCCAGGTGTTAAATCCTGCATGTCTCATTTCATATGTGCCTCAGGAGATGGCTCCATGATCACAGTGTGTGCATCACTTCATGGCAAGCTGGAATCCACCTTAAACAAATTCACGCCAGTGGTATTGTTAGTAACTGTGCCCGGGCGTGGTACATATTGCATCATGGATAAATGGTTGTGTATGTCTTTAAGGACTATTCTAGAGAACGGCCAGCTGCTCAGGTTCAGCAGCTAATGAATGAAGCCAGTGACTTTGTAACTTTTGCCACTTCGTGGTAGTGATTCTTGTGTCAGTGGATACAAGCAGCTTGGATTGTTGGTGTTTTTGCCTTGGAGCTTGCTTCTACCAAGAACTTGCCTAACAGCTATTCATATCAAGGTCTGCAAGCATCTGCAAGGAACCAACAAGGACTCTGTGATAAAGCTTACTGAGTAAGAAAAGAAAGAGAGAGCTGAAACTCTCTAAGGACTGTGAGCTTCTTGTACATATGCCATTCCTGTATGCTGAAGCTAAGCCTGCTATTTTGTCAACACTGTAAATACTTTTTCCTACACCTCACCTCATGAGTAAAAGTTTCTGTTGCCTCACAAAGAACTGTTTGCCTCTGTTTTTCTCGGCTACCAAGCCACAAATCATCAACACTGCAGGCATGGGTGTGGCAGGGGCAAATCCGCTTTAAAATACTCTGTCAGGTATTTTTCCTGATTTCCAGGAAGAAATGTATATGTACTTGGATATGAATAATTGCCACCAATATTAATAAGACCACTAATGAAGTTAAAATGAAGAATGCTTCAAATTTAATGGCCAAATCCTATTGCTTAGGATCCTATTGCTTAGCATAGTAAACTGACTAGAATAGACCCACTGAATCAATGGAACTTCCAGCAGAGGTGACTCACTAAATCTCCATTGATTCAATGGGCCTGTTCTAATACAATGTCTGTGTTAAGGAACAGGAGTATGACCAATGAATTGCCTATGCAGAAACCACATCTACAAAGAAAACAACACAGAGGTCGCTATGTGTGCTGCTCACCTGTTAACTGTTGCCTATGTACCGAGGACACACACTAGATCCTACAGTTTGAAAGCAGCTGATGACATAGACAAGTTCCTTGGAAGCTCTGAATGTTTTTGACAGTCTCACAATCCAAAAATGCAAGTACTTTGAGCTACCTTTCAAAGTACATGGATCATGTGCTGCAGCTATCCAATTGCCAATTCAAACACCAAAAGGTTCTAGCTGAGATATGATAACATTTTTCCCAGAGTGCAAGTTACTTAATGATGGAACTACAGGAAATCAGATATAGGCAAAATATCAGGAAAAACCTCTTAACTGTTAGAATAGTAGGGCAATGGAACCAATTACCTCAGAAAGTGGTGAGCACTCTAACATTGGAAGGATTCAAAAGAAAATTGGACAAGTATCAGTCAGATCTGCTTTGATTTGGACTACCTCACAGGCCTCTTCTAACTCATTTATTCTATGATTCTATGAGACAGTCATCTAACATCATTCCTCCATTTAAACTAATGGTTCCCAAACCTTTCAGCTTCATATCCATTTCTGATTTTTTAAATTACGCTCATGACATTTCGCCACACTTCTCTGCAATCATTCAATGATCCTTTAACAAAATTAAACAAACAAACTCAGTTTGTAATTTAAAATAACAAAAAGTACAAACCATTTCTAAGAATATTTTAAATTTATTTTGTCTTATGGAGCAGTGGTTAAGCTGCTGTACTGCAACCAAAAGGTTGTTAGTTCAATCCAGGTTGACCCAGTCTTCCATCCTTCCAAGGTTGGTAAAATGAGTAGCCAGTATGTGGGGGGCAAAATGCTAATTACCTTGTGAACTGCCCAGAGAGTGCACTAAACGCTATGTGGTGGTATATAAGCATAATTGCTATTGCTAGTCCCTAGCAGGTGGACTGGGTCAGTGCACTGGCTGGCCCTGGCATCAGCTGATGTCTGAATCCATCACCCTATGCCAGTGATGGCAAACCTTAGGACTCCAGCTGTTCTGAAACCTCAATTCTCAGAAGCCCTGATCAGCAAAAGTCCTGGCTTGCGCTTCTGGTAATTGAAGTCCAAGAACACCTGGAGTGCCAAGGTTCGCTATCACTGCCCTATGCCGAGCCAAGTTTAATTGTGAATCTATTAAGAAAATGAAGCAAAGGAATGTTTCTTTAGTGGTTAAGAAAAATGGAATAAGGAAACACCTCGTTCAGCTAACTTCCAGTATCGCTATTTTATTACTCCATCCCACCCCAATCTCTTAGGCTAGCTCTGTTCAACACTGGCAAATGATTGCATAGATGATTGGCTTATTCTCTGAAAAGAATGGAAGATTACTTAATAGCTCTTATTACCTCTTTCAGTAAGCCTGCCGGATGCTGTCACTGTACTATTCTGACTCATCTTTAATGACACTAGCAGCGAGTACTTTGAAGAAACTTCAGTACTGTATTTCAATGTACTGGGAATGGGTGGAGAGCTGGTAATTCAGTTTTGATGCATGCCACTCAGACTGCAATAAGCATGTTGATATATCTATTTCCTGTTCTGCACCCAATAATAAAATAAAATGTATATTCATACATGTCAGCCAAAATGTTTGGGACCACTGAGTGGTTAATTTTAGTAGCAAATGAGTGCAAAATTATTACAGCAACGAATTCAATGAAAATAGTCAAGGTTCCAGGAGAGAGGGATGTACAGTTGTAGCTCGCTTAAAGAGCATACTGCGTTCCATAGGATTGATCTTTTAGCAAATTTGCTCTTTAAGCGAAACACCATTGTAAGTGACCAATTGTTGGGGGGGGGGATTGCAAACCCCAATTTATTTGTTAAGCAAGTTTTTGGTTGGTTTTATTTGTTAAGCGAAGCAAACATTCAGAGAAAATTCTGCTCTTTAAGTGAGTTACTCTGTAAGCGAGGTGCACTTTATGCGAGGTTTGACTGTAGTTGCAAATCCTCATCAATTATTGCCAATCACTCTCCCATCTGGGGATTTTTTAATTTAAACTATAGCCTTTTTTCAAAAAAAGAATCAAATCTGCATTGGCCTTAAGCACTGCTAGTAGCTCTAACCCATTTATGTTTGAACTGTCTTCTATTGGTTAAAATGGAGTTGTTCATCCACAACAACAGTTGCTTTGCTAGTTCAAGAGTCACAACCAGTACTTTGGAGTTGCTGCCTATCAATGCATTGAAAAAAGCCACATACTAGGCCTGAAACAATCCCGCTTTTTAGGTAGGCGTGCAGTATTATCTTTATTGTAGATGCCATGAGACCACTATGTCACAAGAGCTGTGACTCTTACATGTTGTTAACATTGGTTTGTCAATGCCATTATTTTGGTCATTTTCCCCCAAAGTAAGTAAATTCTTGTACATTAGTACCCCGGATAATGTTATGACTTGGTTCCACAAGTCCCGTCGTTATCCGGTTTTTAACGTTGTGTGATACATTGATCACACAATGTTAAAAAAAAAGCCTTGTTTCCCTGGAGGCTGCAGCAATCCTGACATTTTGGCTTGCTGCAGCCTCCAGGGAGGTGGGGGAACTTTGGAAACAGCTTGGATCGGGTCTCCCCACCTCCCTGGACCCGGGGGGGGGGTCAGAGACCCCAAAATTGTTTTTAAAAGTCAATTTTTTTACCAATTTTGGGGTCTCTGACCCCCCCCCCCCCGGCCAGGTCTAGGGAGGTGGGGAGACCCGATCCAAGCTGTTTCTGGGCTTTCCCGACGTCCTCAGCCAGTGCAGCAAGCCAGAATGTCAGAGTTCGAATCCCGACATTCTGGCTTGCTGCACTGGCTGAGGACGTCGGGGAAGCCCAGAAACAGCTTGGATCGTGTCCCCTGCCTGCTCCAGAAAGATCAGAGGACCCGATCTACAGCTGCAGGGTGGCTGGGGAAGCTGACGGGGACTCCCTGTCGGCTTCCCTAGCCACCCGCCCTTGCCTCCGCAGCTGTGGGGTGGCTGGGGAAGCTGACGGGGGAGCCCCCCGTCAGCTTTCCAGCCTCCCCACCCCTGCCTCCGTAGCTGCAGGGTGGCTGGGAAGCTGAACGAGAACCCCATTCAGCTTTCCACCCACCCTGCTGCTAAGAACGATTGTATCGGATAACGTTAAAAATCGCATTATTTGATACAAGATTTTTCCGAAAATCTTGTAACGTTATGTGGTTTTCACGCTATACGGTACTCACGTTATCCGGGGTATTACTGTATTTGCAGAGTCTAGCAATGCATTGATGTAGTAGGTAGTCTAGTGTGGTTTCATGCTGAATTAAATCCTGACAGAGTTGACTCAATCTTCCATTCTTCCAAGGTCAGTAAAATGAATACCCAGCATGTTGGGGCAAAATGGTAATTAACTGCCCAAAGAGTGCACACTAAGTGCTATGGGGCAGTATATAAGTGTAATTGCTCCTGCTATAATACACCACAGTTTAACCATGATTACCAGTTCCAGACTAAGCCAGGATTTTTAAAGATGATTTAACACCTGGCCTGTTTGAAGATAGTAAATATAACCCCTTGTTTCTTATAAAATAGAGAACTATTGCTGGAAACTTCATAGTTTAATTGTGGCATGCTGCAAAGGGAAGAAACAGGCAAAAGGGTGGAATATGTATCAGCTTTAAAATTACAGGCAAAAGAATGGAACATGTATCAGCTTTAAAATTAGAGACACAAGCCTTCGAATAATGATAAATCCCACTGTCTTATCAGTCAGAAAAGATAGTAAGCTGGGTGAAAGGCCTGTTTCACTACAAGCAAACTTCCTGTGATCTGTGAAATATGTAATTGTTAACAAATTTCCTTCAAAATTCAACACAAAGATCTACATCTGTTCTACTCCCCAGCTCTCATTCTGCATATTATCATGTAAAATTATGGAAATGCTGTATGGCAATGCTTAAAACATTATCCATTTAAAAATCTCATCAACAAAATTTTGCAAGTAAAAGAAAGTGCATCTTAAATAAATGAGAAACCAGTATACATTGAAAAGAAATGTTCATGTGCTGCTTCTTAAGATGCTAAAAAATGCAATGCCTTATGATTAAATGGCAATATTTCTTAGAACACAAGAGTATCTAATCCCATCAGATTTGCAGTACATACAACTTTCTCACTTCTAGAACCACCTAAATGTGGCCTGGGTCTGATAGCCAAAACATGCCATTTTTATCATATCTCCTGCCTGATACTCATCTTCAGATTCAGTTTTGTACCACACACTCTTTGGCACTTTGCCTATTGCATTTTCATAATCTTTTTCATAGTCACATGAAACTGGAACAGGTCCTATCAGCCATCTACTTCAAGCCCCACATATAGAAATTCCAGATATGGAGACTGCTAACTGAAAGCAGTCCCAGCCATTGACATAAGCCTTTAGAATAAGTGAACCATCAACCTCATAACTCATTGATTGTATTATCAAATTGCTCTTCCCATTTGACATTTGATTCAAACATTCAATTAAATCTAATTTTTTATTATTTAAACCCCAAAATTTGGTCCTTTCCTTCGAGCACTAGAAAGCATTTCTAACAGTCCTTCAGTACTAAAGAATGCTAATTTGTCCAGCTCACCTTGTTAGCTGGAAGGTCGGCTAATTAGCAGTTCAAGACCCGAATACTACATGATGGAATGAGTGCCTGTCTCTGTCCCAGCTCCTGCCAACCTAGCAGTTCTAAAGTAAGAAATTGCAAGAAGATAAATAGGGACCACATTAGTGGAAAAAGATCTTGGGGACATGAAAGGAGCCTCATTTGAGCATCCCCAGAGAGGAGTTCCTCCAGCCAAAATCCTTTCAACCCAGAAAGCACCTTTGTGTGCTTCTGACAAGATAAAAAAAAACATACCCAGTTCCTTTATTGTTCCCTTATAAGGCACTAAACAACACTGACATGGAGAAAAGGTAAAAAATAATACCACACATGCGCAACACTACTCCCAATCTTCATAGATATCACCATATTTTGTAGTTCCTCCTGCATCTGTTCAAATCCATGTAAAGCAGACCTGAAGAATAAGTGAAACTCCAGATGCTGAGCTACAAATCCCATCTGATCTAAACAACTGTAGCATATAATCATAAAACAGCTGAGTTGGAAGGGGCCTTTTAAGCCATTGAGTCCACCCTCCTGCTCAATGCAGGAATCCAAATCAAAGCAGATCTGACAAATAGTTGTCCAGTTTCCTCTTGAATGCCTTCAGTGCCCACCACCTCCTGAGCAGTGATGGGATGACAAAAATTCTACTACCACGCCATGATGTCACGGACGTCATGGGCGTGGCCAATGTCATGACGTCATGGCCGAAGCCGACGTCATGACATCATGACGTTGTGGGCGGGGCCAAAAATAAAAATAAATAAAAAATAAAAGTAAACATACACACACACACCCCTCCCTCTCAGCCCACCCACCCAGACACAAATAAATAAATAAATAAATAAAATAAAAACAACCACCCACCCAAAACACAAATAAATTACCCCTCGCTTACCTTTCTTGGGACCCGGCACCCCGACTGCGTCCACAGCCGCCGCCGCCGCCGCCGGAGCTGCCTGCACCCCTGTGGCCTCCTCCTCGGGCCGCCGGTACCTTTTTAGCCCGGCTCCGGCCATGGCCAGGGGCGGCGGGCAGCAGTGGCTCCAGCCGCGGCTCCAGCCGCGGCTGCCGAGCCTCCCTGGGCCATCCCCATGCCGCACCACCGCCGCCTGCATTCCTCCTCCGCCAGGCGCCGCAGCCGGGCTAAAAAGGGACCGGCCCAAGGAGGAGGCCACAGGAATGCAGCCAATGGCAGCTCCGGCGGCGGCAGGCGGCGGTTGCAGGCACCCAGCCCACAGGCCGGCGCCCGGCGGAGGAGGAGGCGTCAGCGGTGCGCCGCACCGGGCGTCCCCAGGGCATGGGGCTTGTCGGCAGCGGACGGCCCAGGCAGCCCTCAACGTGCCGCGGGGGAGGTGCCCTTCTCAGAGGGCTGGTGCCGCCTCCGCCGCTGCCGTCCTGAAAGTTTTAAACAATTTTTTTTTAAATTGGAGCTAAAATGGCTCCAATTGACTGCGCATGTGCAGAAACTCAATCTGACGCATGCGCAATGTGTCAGATTGAGTTTCTGCGCATGCGCAGTCAATTGGAGCCATTTTAGCTCCGATTTAAAAAAAATTCTTTCGGTGAGGCGTCCGGAACCGGACGCCCCAAAAGTGGACTCCCCTCCCAGAGAACCCTACGGAATTGGTCCTACCGGTTCCAGGGAACCGTCTGGAACCGGGGACATCCCATCACTGCTCCTGAGGTAATTGGTTCCACTGTCACACTGCCCTAACAGTTAAAAAGTTAACTATAATGATAATGGTTAATCAAAATCTTGAAGACCAATGGTTTCCCACCTCTGGCACAAATACTCATTGAGTATCGCAATGGCTGTACTTATAACACCACAAAAATGCCACCTATCAAGGTGCTAAAGATCACTTATGTGGTATCTTAAATCTGTTATCAGACTTCAGAGGAACTATACCAGTGGTGGTGAACCTATGGCACGTGAGCCAAAGGTGGCACTCGGAGCCCTCTCTGTGGGCACCCATGTGGTTATCCCAGCACAAAGGTTGCCCCACCCCTCTGCCCAGCAGCCCAATGGGAGAGTTTCCTCCCTCTCCTGTTTCTGTGTTGGCACTTGGCGATTAATAAGTTGGTTTTGGGTTGCAGTTTGGGCACTCGGTCTCTAAAAGGTTCGCCATCACTGAACTATGCCATCCAGAGCCATCACACAGATCCACACTAGCACAGGAACAAGTGAAAACAAGTGAAGTCAGGTTATTAAAGAGAAGTTTTTAATCAAATAATTATGATTAAAGCAATATTCAAGAAGTACTGTTACCTGTGTATGAAATTCATCAAAAGTGATAATGGGTCCATTGTGAAACACAGGATAATAGAACACATATGCTAGCATCCAAAGGAATGAGTGCTCCATCATCTCGGCAGATCTTTGGCAACAATATTCGAGACTGAAACTTGTGTAATAGAGGCAACGGACAGTCAGGGTGAAAAGAAGCAAATAGTACTCATCTTCACTGCCATACCAACCTCTCTGTAAAATAAAAAGAGTTTGAAAATAATATGAAATGTCACTTATGCAGATAGAGACAAAGAACACTTATGACAGGAGTTTTAATGCTACACAACACAAACCACAAACTAATCATTCTTCTCTTATTTATTATTTATACAATAAATAGAAGGAGCTTACTGGGCAAGGAACAACATTAAAGGAAGTTATGGCTGAGGAACTCAACCTCACCTACGTCACTTGGAGGACCCTGAATAGGCTGAGGGTCGGAGTCCCTAAATGCAAGACCAACATGCTCAAATGAGGGCTGCTGGTGGACAAGAATACATGGTGTGAATGTGGAGAGAGACAGAACCCGGTTCATTTACTGGTCTGCCGATTGCTGCCAGAGACATGCACTGATGAGGACTTGGGTTTGGGTAATGACAAAACAAAGAAAGTGACTTCATTTTGGCAGGTTTGATCAGGACATGAAAGAAGAAGAAAAATGTATACAATATATGTAAGTACTGAAAGTTGTTGTGTGCTGTCAAGCTGCTTCCAATGTACTGTATAGATATGAGAAACCATAAAAATTAGGGCTGATCCTTCCAAGTGATAAAGAGAAGTACTATGTTAGGTAGTAAATTTCAGGCACTATTTCACAGTCAAGATTGTCAACTATTTTACTATGGGAAGGAAATCTCAATTAGGATGTATTGACTGCCTTGAATGGGCTTGGTTTTGAAATGGTAGGTATTTTCAATACGCTGAAACCCAGGGTCAGATTCAACTGTGTGACTGAACAACAAAAACCCAGTAGTAAGTTGCAACTAGAGAAGGCTCATAGAATCAGCGGAGATTGGTAAACCAACACCTCTAGAAGTTTCACACATTCAATGTACCTACTCTAACTATGACTTACTATTGGATGGCAATAGGTGTAATTCTGTTTCCCCATCTGAATTTTGATGGCAAAACTGTGGCAAGTACATAAAGCTAATTCTGAAGACTTTATCTGCTCAGATCTGTAAATAAATCATAAATTTATCTGATATGTTTGCACATTGTTCTGTAATAGTTCTGGCAAGAATAACGAAAACCAGATGGATGTTATACCTCTGAGGAGACATCCAGCAAAGAAGATTCTCTTAGAATTACAATTACTGTATGCTATTTTGGCCTAAAATTCTTTCTGCTGAACAACTGAGATAGTTAAGATGAAAAAACAAAAGATCTTTCAAGAGGAAAGTTTTAAATGTAGAAGGTAGAATGAAACAACAAGGATTGCTTATACATATCACATCAGCAACCACAAAGCATCAGTAATTTCAAGGAGCCTACAAAGAGTCTGTACTGCAGCTATATTTTTTTCTGGACTGAATCCAGATTTGCAAAATGGTAGGCAGAAGCAGATAACCTCTCCTTGCTTCAGAAGGTGCTGCATAAAGGTTTGGTGGCCTTTATAGTAAGAGAAGGAAATGGAGGAATCCCCAAATGAGGCAGAAATTTTAACTGGAACCTCTCCCTCCACAGGATGCTCTGTATACACATGTAAGCATTTTTCATCCTTCACTGCTAGGGACTGTGGTGGCTCAGTGGTTAAGAAGCTCACCTTGTTAGCTGGAAGGTCAGCATGTCAGCAGTTCAAGACCCAAGTACTGCATGATGGAATGAGCGACTGTCTCTGTCCTAGTTCCTGCCAAACTAGCAGTTAGAAAACAAGACATTGAAAGTAGATAAATAGGGACCACTTTGGTGGGAAAAGCTCTTGGAGACATGAAAGGAACCTCATTAGGGCATCACCAGAGCAGAGTTCCTCCAGCAAATATCCTTTCAACCCAGAAGGCACCTTTGTGTGCTTCTGACACAATTTTTAAAAAACCATTTACTGCTGCTCAGTAAATAGATTATTTCTTTCAGATGAAAATAACATATATGGTCTTTGTCCCACAGTGTCTATTAGTTGCCTAAAATACTAGAATTGAGTTCTTTAGGAAAAAAGAGGAGTAACACCCTGAAAAGGAGTTAGTGGAAAGAGAAAAGTGGGCTATAATAAGTTACAATACTAAACTACATCAGTTATCATATTAAAAATAAACACTGAACTAAAATAAATCTCTATGTACACAGGAGAAAAAGGAAAACCCAACATTCATTCTTAAAAGGTTCTTTTCCTGCAGTCAACCAATGGTACCAATTTCTGGCCATGTCAAGTTCCCAGAAAGATCAAGCTCAGACACAACTTTTGTATTCACAAAGCAAAAAGAATAAGAAACTGAAATCCAGCAATGTCTCCACTAGGATCGTTGCTAAGAGACTTCAGTCTTCTTCCCTCACCTAATCCCTCAATGGGTGATTCTCCCTACCTATATCTTAAATGCACATACATGGTACTGTTATGCCAGGATGGAATTTCTTCTCCTCTTTTAAGTGCTTTCTGAACAATTACAGAAAGAGAGAGTTATGTAAGAATGTAGAACTTCTTTCTATAATATGTTAAGGCCTGTGACATTAATGTTCTGATTCTTTAATGAAAGAGAGGAGGCTTGTGCTTTTATTCTCTTCTTCATCATCCTTTCAACTGAAATGTTCAACAGGCTCACAGAATACGTAATTTCACATGACTATTGTTGTTGTTGTTCAGTTGCACAGTCAAGTCTGACCCTTTGTGACCCCATGGACCACTGCACACCAGGCTTCTCTGTCCTCTGCCATCCTCCACAGCCCACACAGATCTATGCCCATTGCATCAACAATGCCATGTAGCCATCTCACCCTCTGCCATCCCCTTCTTCTTTTGCCTTCAATCTTTCTCTGCATCAAGGCCTTCTCAAGTGAATCCTCTCTTCTCATTTGGTGGCCAAAGTACTTGAGCTTCATCTTTAGTATTTGTCCTTCCAAGGAGAAGTCAGGGTTGATTTTTTTCAGGATTAATTGATCTCCTTGCTGTCCAGGGGACTCTCAAAAGCCTCCTCCAGCACATTTCAAAGGCGTCTATTCTTCTGCGTTCAGCCTTCCTTATGGTCCAGCTCTCACAACCATACATTACTACTGGGAATACCATTGCTTTGGCTATGTGGACCTTTGTTGGCAGGGTGATGTCTCTACTTTTTATTATGCTGCCCAGGTTTCTCATAGCATGCCTCTCAAGAATTAGGTGTATTTTTATTTCATGCCTGCAGCCACCATCTGCAGTGATCTTGGATCCCAAGAAGGTAAAGTGCTTCCATTTCTTCCCCTTCTATTTGCCAGGGAGTGATGGGTCCGGATGCCATGAGCTTGGGTTTTTTGATGTCGAGTTTCAGCCCAGCTTTTGCACTCTCTTCTTTCACCCTGATCAAGAGGCTCTTTTGGTCTTCTTCACTTTCTGCCATTAGGGTAGTATCATCTGCATATCTCAGGTTGTCGATGTTTATCCCAGCAATCTTAATTCCAACTTGTGATTCATCCAGCCCTGAATGACACATGATGTACTCTGCATATAAATTAAATAAGCAGGGTGACAATATGCAGCCTTGTCATACTCCTTTTCCTATTCTAAACCAATTAGTTGTTCCATATCCTGTCCTAACTGTTGCTTCTTGACTCACATACAGATTTCTCAGGAGACAGATTAGGTGGTCTAATATTCCCATCTCTTTAAGGACTTGTTGCAGTTTATTGTGGTCCACTCATGACTATAAACAAGACAATGATTAAGAAAATAATTACCTCTATTTCCTCCAGAACAGGCAGGTGTAAAGTTGACAAAAGAAACAATGAGCTCAGCCACGTCAGAATGGGGTTCTTTAACTGAGCAACCAAATATGAAGCAGTTACATGTAGAAAAATCAGTATTAGACCACTGGTACCCAACAGAAACCAACAGGATGCCATGCCATAGGCCATCAGAAACCATGGTTTGTACTGAAAAGACAGGAAAAATAATGGTTGAAAAATTATTTTTTAAAGTCTCCATTCAATAGAGGGCATGTTAGCTATTAGCTTGGTTTACTCTATGAGATCCTTGCACAGACTAACACAGCTACCACTTCAAAAAGTATCCAGTATCAATATCTCATGGGGAGGGGTGAATGGTTCACCTCCTGAACTCAGACCCCTGAGTTGTGAAATGATCCTCACCTAATGGGAAGCCCTGTTTTCAATGGTGGCCCGGGCTTCACACTGACTTCTAGAAACATGAATTTCTACTCTGTGTGCATCATGAATAAAGCAGTGGAAGCAAACACAGTCGCATATCCCAATTTGCTACAGAAAATTAAACAGCAAATCATAATCTAAGTTGCCAGTAAGACATGGTAAAGAGCTGTACAAATGTTCCTATGATGCTCCAAGTCTATCAGTCTCTCTGTGAGGTTAAGAAGCAATCACTGGAGTGATTTCAGCTGTAAACAGGTAATCTCTGCCACTGATTCTTAAAAAGAATTGAAAATGCAACCAAGCAATGTACATAGATCTATCATAATGCATTCTGCAGGTACATGGACTTTTAAATAGGCTTCTTATTCTCAGGCATTTATTCACTACAAGGTACTGAACTAGACAAATGCTTCATCTTCTCCATGAAAATTATTCTTTCTGAAGCCACTCTAATTACTGCCTTTGTCAACTCATGTCTCTACAAAGTACAGATTATGCCAAAGAATTTGGACAGTCTTGGAGAATGATTCATTTTAGTTTTAGAATAGGCCGCCTCAGTGGATCATAGACATGTATCCATTTATCTATCATATTTGAATTCTATTCACTTATTCTACTTCAGGCTAATGGTAAGACAATGAGCTCTGAGAATCAACAAACAGTTGAAATTCAGGTCCTTCTGGATCAACATCCAACACTCTATTCATACAATGGAACTAACACCAAGAGTCATTCCCATAATATCTTCCAAACAGGGTATCACATTAAAAGTAATCGTAAAATGGGATGTTATACTGTGGACAGGCAAAAATACTAAAGGCAAGGACTGCCTTGTTTTCTTCCATGCTCCCAATACTGGTACTATAAACCAGTGGTGGTGAACCTTTTAGAGACCGAGTGCCCAAACACAGGGGTGGGGTGAACTCTGTGCTGGGGAGAGAGGAAGTGCTCCCATTGGGCTGCTGGGCAGAGGGATGGGGCAAACTCTGTGATGGGGCGACAGCCACGCATGCCAACAGAGAGGGGTGGAAGTGCCCCCTCTGGCACACGTGCCATAGGTTCACCACCACTGCTATAAACCATAACTGCTAGCAGCTAAACCTCAATTCCAGGTGAAGTCATTCATCCAGATAGCTTTTTAAAATATCTCAGATAAAACTGTTGAAATATCAAGAGCCCTGCCTTTCACATGTCTTGAAAGTACCACATTAATTCTTTAACACAGAACTAAAACTATGTCTGCAACATTCTCTTCCCAAAATGGGCCACACAGCTAGCTTAATTAAGCATATCAGTAAGAGCCATTATGTACAGTTGATTAAAACTGTTCCTCTCTTACAGTCAGTCAATTCAACAATATCTGTTTCGGACTCAATACTCAAAATAACTTCAATCACTCAACTAAAATTACATTTTTTAAAAGCTAGTTCATTTATTTTCAAATTACCTCCTTAGATAAATATGAAAGTGCTAGCATTTTGATTAGCTTGTTACATAAGTGTGTTGTACCTACCAGAAAATTATAGGCAAAACATATAAAACATGCTATATGACCTGAATTAACCCAGTACACAGGATGCAACCCTATACCCCTTACCTAGAAGTAAGCTCTACTGAACTTACCTCTCTGCAGATATATTGGGTTATATTAGGCATATAACCCTATACATCAGGAATTTGGTGAAAAAGTCAGATTCAGGCATACCATTAAGCATAAAATAATGGTTTGATAGATGAGATGAACAGGAAATTTTTTCAGAAGTGAAGGAAGAGCCTCATATGTTCTCTTTTCATCCTGCCACATAATTCACACATACCTCTATCTCTCAAGTATCACTACAGTTCAATGGCTATAGTAAGGAAGAGAAAAACATGTTTCTCTTTGTATCACTGGATTGAAATATACATCAATGCCAACTAACACAGACAATGGTGAAGAATATTGGGCAGTCCAATCCAACAAAATCTGGAATGTTGCATTTTGTCTTTTCTGGGGCAAAGTGTTGAGCATATTATCTAGTTCAGGGGTTCCCAACCAAAGGCCCATAGGCCAGATCTGGCCCATTTAACTGTGTGGCCCCATCCCTCCAAGGGTATCTGAGAAATAAAATGGCTACCTCTTTGAAGCTGTTGGAACAAAATGACTGCCCCCATGATGCAGGGAGGGCAAAATGGCCATCCAGCCCTCGGAACTAACTGAGAGAGCTTGTAAAGGTTGGGAACCCCTGATCTAGGTACGGTAATAAAGACTCAAGCCTTTGCACAGCTCAGGGCATTTATTTGACTGCTTTTTCTGATATTAACAGCACCACATGTCCTTCCTTTTTCTTCCCATAACATTTAACAAAACAAACAGCAATTACACTAATATACTGCTCCATAGTGCTTAGTGCACTCTCTGGGCAGTTCACAAAGTAATTAGCATTTTGCCCCCAACATGCTGGGTACTAATTTTGCCAACATTGGGAGGATGGAAAGCTAAGTCAACCTTGAGTTGCATTAGGATCGAACTGACAACATCATCAATTTGGCTGCAGTATGCAGTTTAAGTACGGAGCCACCAGTGTTGGGTATAGTTTACCCATCCCTCCTACACTTCACTTATTGCTGCTGTCCGATGGAACAAAATTCTCTATGCAATGGTTGAAATCTTATTACATTTCAGAGTTAAATTGTAACTAAAGTAGGCGGCGGCGGCTGCTGCTACTGCTGCTGCTGCTTCTTCTTCTTCTTCTTCTGTGTCTAGGCCAGACATGAAACTGCCAAAATGAAGCCACCTTTTGGTGAATTCATTCTGCAGTTCCTTCCCCATGATCCAGTGTGAGAAAGATTAGCCAAAAATACAACGTTGCCATTACCAGGGTACGCCCAACTGTGGTTCAAAAATACCACATTCTTCAAGGAGGTTCTTTCTGTGTACCCCAACAGAAAAAAAACAGAAAACATATTAAACTAAGAACCTTTTCAACCTTTAGGTAAAAGTAAATGTCTTCCTTCCTCGAAAGCCAGTCGTGTCCAACTCTAGGGGGTGGTGCTCATCTCCGTTTACAGCCACTGTCTGCATCTGTAGATGTTTCCATGGTCATGTAGCAGACATGACTAGATGCTGGAGTGCATGGAACACTGTTACCTTTCCTGCCAAAACAGTACCTATTTATCTACTTGTAATTTCTTGCTTTCAAACTGCTAGGTTAGCAAGAGGTGGGACAGATTATGTGAGTCCACTCTGTTGCGCAGCACTCAGGTTGCAAACTGCTGACCAGCCAACCTTCGTCATTAAGCTCAGCATCTTAACCACGAAGCCATTGTTGTCGACATTCACCCTATACACCAGGGGTGCCCAAACTTTTCGGGCTGTGGGCCAGTCACATGGTTCAGGGGTTCCAAACTATGGCCTGGGCCCCAGATTCAGGACCCGACACCAGGTCACCCGGGCCACGCCACCCTTGTCACTCCCAGAAGCAGAAGTAGAATGCGCCCGTATGGGCACATTTTACTTCCGCTTCTGGGAGTGACAAGGCTGGTGTGGGCTGGGTGAATTGGTGTCAGGGGCCAGATCCGGTCCCTGGGCCATAGTTTGGACAGCCCTGCTATACACAATGTTGAAAGGCCCTTGCGGGAGGAAGATGATTTCAAAATTACTTACCTTCTCCATGTAAAGCCCAGACAGTTGTGATACTACGACATGGCCAAGGAGAAGCCACAGTATATATCTCCTGCCCCACTCCATCCAGAAACTCCATTCAAAGTCCACAGGATCCTAGGTGTATATTAATTAGATCAATACATTAGTTAGCCATATAATGGCTTATACACTTGCAGAGCAAACTGGAAGTACATAGCAATACATTTTCTCTTAGGTCAGGAACAAAGAAAACCGAGTTACTATAATACGGACATGATTACTATATGATTAATAAAAACATCCTAACAGCAAACTCACCCAAAGTGACAATGAGGAATATCTATTTCTTGTCTAAGTTGTAATTTTCTAGTTACAACCTTTCTAGTATTTGGTCTGTAAATAGCTATACAGTACTAATATACAGTGGTACCCCGCATAACGAATGCTTCGTATAACGAAAAATTTGTATAATGAAACATTCGTTATGCAAGGACGATACCGTGCACAATGAAAAAAAGTTCGTTATGCAGGGTTTTTGGTTGCCAGGGTATACCCGCTCAATGGGAACCCTGGTTAATGATTTTTTTTCATTATGCGAGGTACCTGCAATAGTGCTTCGCATAAGGAAAAAATACGCATAATTATATTAAAATACCTGCTAACCTTTAATGCAACAACACAGCTTTATATACTTTTCAGTGCCTGAAAATAAAGAAATAACACAACTTCTAACAATCCTTTAATATTATAGGTAAAGGTCTGCCTTTCTTGAAAGCCAGTCGTGTCCAACTCTCGGAAACTGTGCTCATCTCCATTTACAGCCAAAAAGCCAGTGCTGTCTGCATCTGCAGACATTTCCAAAGTCATGTGGCAGGCATGACTAGATGCTGGAGCTCATGGAATGCTGTTACCTTTCCTGCCAAAGCAGTACCTATTTATCTACTTGTAATTTTTTACTTTCAAACTGCTAGGTTGGCAGGAGCTGGGACAGATGACAGGAGCTCACTCCGTTGTGCAGCGCTCAGGTTTCAAACTGCTGACCTTTCCGTCATCAAGCTCAGCATCTTAACCACTAAGCCACTGTGGCCCTATTTAATATTATACATTAATATGACATAGTTCAGTTTTTATATAAACTAGCCATGCCTTTCAGATTGGAATCTTTCCCAGTCCTATTTTTAAACACTCAGGACTGAACTCAATACACTCTCCATTCAAGGAACACACCTGCCACAGAGCTACACAATGTTGGTGATCTATTGGAACCAGTCCTGACAAAACCTCTAGCAATAAATGGCTGAACTGCTTATCAGAGTCATGACAGTAATCAGAAAAGCATAGGCTGAGTATCTATACTACTAGGGATCCCTGCTTGCCATTAGCAGAGTTATTCTAATTATTTATAACAATTATACAGCATAAGAAATAATATGTATCCCAGAATCTCAAATGGAGTAATTCTGTAGCACAATCTGAGTTCTTGTAAGTGTCCACAATCCTCATTCCTGAAAAATGAGTGTGGGGGGAAATTTTTACCCATTTTGCACACTCAGGTGCATGCAGCTGCATAAATTAGAACAGCAAAATTTGACAGTGCCAATTTCCCTCACCAAGGCTACGTTTACTGGTGAGTCAAACCACACCAAGTTGATGAGCCAGTTGGCACAGGACAGACTGAAGCCTGATCACAACTTGTGCCAAAACATTGTGTCTTCACTTGGAGCTTAATTTAATATATCAGCCACTAGAGCCAATGGATGATAATTCACATTGAATTCTCATGTGTATTCAAATTAAAATATCCCAGTGACATTCAGCCACTTTACCTTTTTAATTCCTCCAAACAGCAAATCAGTTTCCAGTTCAAATTCTCTGTCAAGTTCCTCTTCGTGTTCTGCAAGAAATGATATTCTCTTTAATCAGACAGTAGCAGACTATTGAATTTCACAAGAAGTAGGAACCTTTTACACCTCACTCTCCTTTTCTTTCTCTCAGTTCTTCTCTCTCACTCACACCTATCTCATGGCTCAGACCATCCCTTCACCAAATAAAAAGACCTTTTCTATTTCTCTGCCATGTCTTTTACCTGTGTTAAGCATTTAGGAGTCTGCAGAGAGAAATAATACATGAAACTAACCTATTAAAATGAATATGTGAGGCCTGAGCACAAAACTGAGTTTCTTGCGCTTAACAGCAGCTTCTTCCCTACTGCTTAGGGGAAGCTGAGGAAATATGCTGCCTAGGGGATAAACATGGTGTTATAAGCTACAGCCATATTGCAATTAAGATTAATTAATACATTTCAAAAGTAAAACAATCTTGAGCTGCATATTCCCATAGTCCTTTTGGCATTAACACCAAGTTACAGATGTGTCACTTCAAATTCTTGGAGCCATTTTGGAAGCAGACATACAGAAAGATAAATATACATACTTTTATTATTATAAATTATGGACTCAGAATAACAGAACTGCTGTTTCTTTTAAACAACACAACATTCTTAATGTGTTATATTTCCAAAGAGGCACAGAAAAAAGTATCCAAAATCACAATTAAAATAACAGCATTGTGTGACGTACTAAAATTAGTTAAACTTGTAAGAAAATATACTTGGGTTTAAAATGAAAATGAAATTATTACAGAACATATCAACATTTCCATGCACTAGATTAAATCCTCAAGGCGACTTTATCTTGAACATATCTGAAGAAATGGACTCGATCCACAAAAGCTAATATTTAAGCATAGCACTTAGTCTTTGAGGAGCCACACAATTTTTGCCTTAATTTTGAACTTATGTTTTACTTCCAGTCCGATTGCACAGACTACCCCTTTGAAAATTCTGTCTAGCGCACTCAACCAAAAATGTTGATTCCTTCTAACAATATATACTGTACTTAGTTTTTGTTTATAATGTATATACTGTACCTGTAATGTCATTTAAATTTCTTAAACAGTCCCTACATTAAATGCCAATGAAGGCACCTAGAGCAATAAATGACATAAATATTTTCTAAAATTCTCATACGTAATCATACTGAATATGCTCTATTGCTACCAATTTACCCCAACAAAAGTCTGTCAAATGCCATTTTGAAGTAAGTTAAGGAGACTGCTTGGAAGGTTCAAAGAGCTGTGCTTACCTGCGGGGGCTGAAAACTGCTGTAGTGAAAAGCTAAACTCTTGATTTATTACCTTTGGTTTTCTAAGGGGATTCTTAATATCTACCTGAAGAAATTCATCTCTCAACAGAATGAGTTTTTCCTCTCAATTTGTGACACCCAAGATAAATCTCAGGGGCATGAGTTTAACCATCATTTTCTCTGAAAATCCTTTCTTTTAAAAATAAAATAAAAAGGTCAGCAGACCCAGAACCACTGACCTCACAGAGAGCAATTAAAAATACGGGATTAGAAATATTTTATTCAACCGACACTGAATATCAATGCTTTATCCTCAGACTACCTTAGAACATTTAACGATGCCTCTGTATTGCAGCAACATATTTGAATACAGTAAGCAAAAGTTTCCAGTGATGTGACTTTTTAACTACTATCTAGCCTGCAATTCAATGTAAAATATGCAGAAAATTCATTGACAGAAATAACAACATATTGATGTCTGACAACCACATATCTTCTTCCCAATACCCAGCAACACTACCTCTAAAAAATTTTAAAAATTAAGTCTCTTGGACACTTTGGGGGCACAGAGAACAACTCTGTCCATGGGATCTCATTTGATGTCTAGGTGAGCAACTTTTCAAACCTAGAAATGAAGAAAGTCGCTTCATTGTTGCAGTCCAGGGTTTGATGAGGACACAAAAGAAGACTAAGAATCACTTTCAGTTTTGAAGCAAAAACAGGTTGGAGAAAACATGGGCAGGAAGGCACAAGAAGCCTTTCTACAGGGTGGCACGCAAGTCTAGGGCTCTGCTGGGGGAGGGAGGAAGCGTTCCCATTGGGCTGCCGGGAAGGCCATAGCCAGGATTCTAGATGTGGGTGGGTAAATTTTTTTCGGGATGGGCAACAAAGCCTCTTTTCAATTCATTTCTATGGGAAACCACACTTTGCCAGGGTGGGCAAACTGCTAGCTCAGGGTGGGCAATGCCCACCCTGGCCACCCCCTGGGTATGGCCCTGGCTGCCGGGCAGAGGGGCGGGGCAAACTCTGTGCTGGGAAGAAGGAGGAAGCGCTCCCATTGGGCTGCTGGGCAGAGGGAAGGGGCAAATCCTGGGGAGACGCCACATGTGATCACAGAGAGGACAGGTAGGGACTTACGAGCCACCCTGTATTTTGAAAGGTTTAGTCAGAGACCATCTTTAACAGGTTACCTGGTGGCAAGTCAAGCCATTTGAACATTTTAAATAGGTTATGCTACCACTCAAATGAAATGGAATCTTGCTTCTGAGAGAAAGACTTGTAATCTAGACAGCATCACCAACGATTGTGTGCCTGTGTACCTGATGTGTGTATAAATGGATGCCATGAGGCCTCATTCTTAAGCTCACATTTAAATACAGGAGTTAGTCTTTAAGGTGCCACAACATTTTTTTGTCTTTTTTTTTTTTTGCTGTTCTGTTTACTCTCAGATACGCTCGCACAGACTAACACAGCTACCACTTCAAACATTAGGGATGAGAAGAGACTGCAGTACAAAAATCATGCATCTCTAATTATTTTGTCCTTTTGTGTGATATTGTTTGGAGTTGGCTGCTTTATTAGTCAAACCTAGTTGGAAAATACAATACCTGTATAGTACTTTTAAAACAAGTACTGAATTAAAAGTGACAAAGAGCATGCAAAGATGAAAATAAAAATGATGGTAACTTCATTTTACTGTATGATGGTCCTATTCTGTGTTACCTATCCTGCTTTTACCTATCATGCAAGCATAGATACACCATGATCTCCTCCCATTTGTCACTTTCTGCATGTGAAAAGTGATGCATTTAAAGATAAGACATTCCTGTTCATGAGTAAGCTCTATAGCCAAGTTTCCTGCTCTCACATAATGTCTGTATGTGGAAACAAGAAATTGTCTTCTCCAATCGTATTGCTTTTCACATAGACAAAGCAATGAGAAAGATGGGAAGGCTTAGCACACACACACACACCCGCTCACGCAATGAATACAAGCAAAATCAGTACCATTTAACTGTGCATATAAGATTCCACATGTAATGGGGTGGAAACAGTCATGACCTGCATCTCTTGAGGAACAATGTTTATCTGTAATCCATTTCCACTCTTAAACTATGATTACAGTACTGTATTCTTTCTCTAAATTAAATGCAGAAATGTGTAACTGCCCTAGTGGCACAGTGGTTAAACCACTGTACTGCAGCCAAAACTGCTCTGTTGATATTGTGAGTTCGACCCTAACAGGAGCCAAGGTTGACTGAGCCTTCCATCCTTCTGAGGTCAGTAAAGTCAGTACCCAGCATGCTGGGGGCAAAATGTTAATTACCATGTAAATTGCCCAGAGAGCATTGCTGCTGCTGCTGCTTCCGTGTCTAGGCCAGACATGATACTGCCAAAATGAAGGCACCGCTAGGTGAGTTCATTTTGCAGTTTCTTTTGCAATTACCTAGTGTGAGAAAGGTTAGCCAGCAACACAAGGTTGCTGTTACCAGGGTATGCCTGATTGTGGTTCAAAAAAACCACAATCTTTGAGGAGGTTCTTTCTGTGTACCCCAATATAATTGCTAATTATTAATTAGTGGGGCCAGTCAGAAAACATAATTTTGCCCCTCTCATTCTATGTAGAAAATTATTTAGGCCAGTACAGGTTGAGCTTTCTGCAGTTCTGGTGATCGGACACTATCCTCCACAGCATATGAAGGAACATGACAGGCTGCAGAGTGATGAGCAGACTACCTGAGACAGCAACCTGCTATCAACTCTCAGTGTCTAACACTTCAGGTGACCGTCTTCCTCCACCCAATGCTAGGACCAGCCATGTCTTTTTGTGAGATAAATTTTACAAATACATTTTATGTGCCTCCATGTATTTATTTCTGGTGGTACAACACTGTTCCCTCAAGCTGGGCTTCTGCACCAAGGGGCTGGGATTTTAATTCCCCTCTGTGCCTCCTGCAACAGCAGCCAACCAAGATCACTTGGAGTATGTGTTGGTGATAGAGTTACTTGCCCCGCCACCTATGCAGCCTTCAGCAAACTATACAGAGTATCACTAGAGGAAAGTATTGGCAAATTACTTTTGAGTACTGTACTTTAAACCTAGATACTCCTGGATAGGTCATTGTAACTTCAAAATGGCTTGATGAGATGTTATTGTTATTATTACCTGACAATCAGATCTGTCTAACTTGGTCTGTAGTTTTAAATATTTTTGTATTTATGGAATATTTTTCAATAAAATGTGCTCATTTATTTTGCAAAAAAAGGGGGGGCTTCAGCACTGCCAGGAAATGTACATTTCAAGGAGAAGATGGCAATTTAATAATTTGAACTGATACTATGGATATGGTCTATCAGATATACATGACAGAATATATAGTAGGCCAAATTTTAAAAAAAGATTGGGCCACAGCAAAAAAAAATCATGATAGTATAGCTTTAGCCAATGATCCTCAATATTCTGGAGCATGAACATCAGAAATCAACTTCACAATGAGAGTCTTATATGATCCTCATGTTTCCTGTGTCCATTTTCAGCAAGCATTAAGATTCCACAATGAAAGAAACACTTTAATGGCTAGTTAAAATAATGTCTAATTACCCACCAAGGAAACTGATGCCCTAAACCAGGGGTGGCCAACCTACACCCCATGGGCCAAACCTGGTCTGTGGCACCATTTGATGTGGTCCATCACTGCCCTCGCCACTACCAGAAGCAGAAGCAGACACATTTACAACAGCCATAAAATGTGCCCATGAATGCATAAATGTGCCTGTGCCTGCCGTAAACGCTGTCATAAATGCACCTGTGGCTGTCGTAAATGCATTTACAACAGCTGCTGACGTGTTTTACAGCAGCATTTGTGGTGGGAAGAACCACGTGACTGGTCTGCTCAGCTGTCCAGTGGTCATGATCCATCCCATGGCATGAAAACAACTAGAACCCCTGCCCTAAGTAGTAATAATAAACGTGTTCTGTCAATCATTTCTGACTTATGGTGACCTTTTCCAGGGTTTACTAAGTAGAGAATATAGAGAAGTGGTTCATCAGTTCCTTCTTCTGAAACCACCCAGGCCTGCATTGGCTGGCTCTTCTCCCTGAAGACACAGTGGAGACTCGAACTCCCAACCTAACCAGTGATGGGATGATAAAAATTTTAGTACCCCACCCTGACATCATCACAGTGGGGGCGGAGCTAACGTCATGACGTCATGGGTGGAGCCAACGTCATGACGTCATGGGTGGAGCCAACGTCATGACGTCATGACGTTGTAGGCGGGGCCAAAAATAAAATAAATAAAATAAAAATAAAACACACACACCCCTCAACCCACACACACAAAACCGCTAATAAAATAAATAAATAAAATAATAATTAAATAAAAATACACCCAAACACCCACCCACCCCAAACACAAACCCCACTTACAATGGGGACCGTTGGGGCTGGCCCCGAGCCTCGGCGCCCAGCGGCGGCGCGCCTAGCCGGGTGGCCAAGGGCCTCCCGGCCGCAACCCTCCATGGGCAGCCCTGAGCCTCGGCACCCATCGGCGGCACGCCTAGCCGGGCGGCCCAGGGCTCCCAACCGCAACTCTCCACGGGCGCCCCAAGCCTCGCTGCCTGGCGGCGCGCCTAGCCGGGCGGCCCAGGGCTCCCGGCCGCAACTCTCCACGGGCGCCCCAAGCCTCGCTGCCCGGCGGCGCGCCTAGCCCGGTGGCCCAGGGCTCCCGGCTCCCAGCCGCAACTCTCCACGGGCTGCCCCGAGCCTCGGCGCCCGGCGGTGCTCCTAGCCGGGCGGCCCAGGGCTCCCGGCCGCAACTCTCCACGGGCTGCCCGTGGAGAGTTGTGGCCAGGAGCCCTGGGCCGCCCGGCTAGGCGCGCCACCGGGCAGCGAGGCTTGGGGCGCCCGTGGAGAGTTGCGGCCACCAAAGTCATCGCCGCTGCAATCTCCGCCGCCGCCATTATCATTGCTGCCGCTGCTGGTGCCGTCATCGCCGCTCCCGTCAGCGCCGCCACTGCCTGTGTTGCCGCCGCCGTCAACGCCGCCGCCGCCACTATCTCGTTCTTGAGGACTGCCGGTATTGCCGATTTTTTTAAAAAAATGGAGCTAAAATGGCTCCGATTTACTGCGCATGCACAGAAACTCAATCTGCCGCATTGCGCATGTGTCAGATTGAGTTTCTAAGCATGCGCAGTAAAATTGGAGTAAAAATTGCTCCAATTTTATTGCGCATGTGCAGAAACTCAATCTGACACATGCGCAATGCGGCAGATTGAGTTTCTGCACATGCGCAGTAAATCGGAGCCATTTTAGCTCCGATTTTTTTTAAAAAAATTCTTTCGGTGAGGCGTCCGGAACCGGACGCCTCAAAAGTGGACTCCCCTCCCCGAGAACCCTCCGGGATTGTTCTTACCGGTTCCAGGGAACCGTATAGAACCGGGGACATCCCATCACTGAACCTAACCCAATGAGCTATCCAGCCCTACATGGTACACACTCACCTGTGTACCGTCCCTGCAAATATCCAAACAACATTATGAGCTGTTTCCAATCACAGTGGCAGTGTTCAAAAATTATTCACATAATTTTCAAGATGACAGAGAAAAAAGGAATCTCTTTGATACTATACATATTTAAATTTTTTTAAAATAAGGGATTTAAGGGAACCTTTAATTAAACCTTGGCTAAAAACAAGGGATTCCGCAGACAACCCTGGCTTTCTTTTCATTTTCTACATATTGTTGTGGGGCTTTTTGGTAGGATTCAGGAGAATGAAATTTCCATTGAACACACTCAAAACTCTAATTCTGAGTATCATTCTTTCCAAATGATTAAGCTACACATTCCTGATTTCCATATCTCAGTTTTACACATCTGAATAACTAAAAAGAATGATGTAAAGAATATTTCCCAGTTTTAGTTTTAGTTTTCAGTGCACAATACACAATAGGACAAAAGAAAGCAAGATTTTAAGAGGCTGTGCCAGCTTAACCACTAAATTTTTACCTGTTATAAATCGGTTGTACTGCACTGTATTCCCAATGTTTAAGACTATTTTGCTATCTCCCCCTTGTGGAAAAAATAAAACATGGCAATTTATCCCAAGAAGATGCTAAACTAGATGGGTAAATTAATACTCAAGTAACAAATGTACTACAGCACATGAAGATAATGTATGGCATTTATATATGGGATACAACCAAAATTATCACAAGAAACTTTAGTTTCAGCCATCCAGTTTTAGGTAGGAAAAGCTCAAAGGGAAGAAAACTGATAATATGTTGAACATACATCTCACATTACTGTATTTGAGTAAGTGGAGGGGGCGCCTATGTACTGTGAACACCCCAGTCTGAGCAATGGGATATTTCTGCCAGATTTTAAGATGAGATTCTACCTACCAGGAATGAGACATTCTTGAGATGTATACTGCTGTGTAAAACATTTTCCTGAGGGATACTCAAGTTCCTATGAAGACATTTTTATGCAAATACTATAAAGTATAAGACTTTTGTTAATAAATTTGTTTTCACAAGTGAAGTAATTTTTACAAATAAAAGAGAAGAGGCAGCTATCCTAAAGGGAAATCCTACAGCAGGAGTTCTCAAACTGTTAAAGCCGTCACACTCCCTCAGACAACTTCGGCAGCCAGGCAGCCATTGCCAGGGGAAGATGAAGCCAGGGCAGGCTGAGGACTTCGCTGCCTCTCCCTCTGAGCCCCCATTAACATCAATATTGTAATGTAATGTATTGTTTGTAAGCCACCCTGAGTCACTACAGCGAGTGGGCGGCAATATAAATTTGAACTAATAAATAAATAATAAATAAATCTTGGCCTTCCTCCACCACATGGCACTTGCTGGTGTGGTAGAGGCGATGTGGGGCAACATTTCATGTTGCTGTGGGCCACATCCAGCCCATGGGCCACAGGTTGAGAATCCCTGTCCTACAGGAACCAACAATATAGTACATAATAAACCACACATTGAAAAGCAACACCTACATTTCATAAAGAAGATATTTTCTAATCTGTTGTTGGAAAATAAGCACTAGGGATATAAAATAAACATGAAGAACCAATGGTAGAAAACAGCATGAAAGACTTGCCATTGTCAACACCATATTCAAATTACAATTACAGTTAAACCCCAGCATTCAACTGCCTTGGGTTATGTTTGCCATGGGTTACAACCACACTTTTAATTTTAAAAAAAAAACCGGGTTATGACCGATTTTCGGTTTACGACTGGAAATTGTGCTACAGTATTTTAAACTCTAAGATGGTAGTGATATCCCTACCTTTTCCATGCTGTTTGGAGACCTTATCTGACGATGATGACAGAACCTCCATAGCAGGAAGCACTGCATTGTGACTTCAGGTGGAATTCAACATGGCCAACGCAACCATTTTAGAATTTAAAATGGCCACCACCACCTCCTGTGGAGGTGCCATCATCATTGTCAGATAAGGTCCCCAAACAGCATGAAGAAGGTAGGGAGGGCATTTTTGGTTGTTGTTGTGTGTGTGTATTTATTATTATTATTATTGGTCCAGTCAGGAGGTTTTTTTTTTAATTTTCAATGCACTCCTATGGGGAAACGTGCTTCAGGTTATGATTTTTCATGTTACGATGGAGGCTGTTGGAACAGACCTCCATTGTAACCTGAGGTTTTACTGTAATGTGTCTGAATAAAGCAGAATCCCCACAAAAGAGCACTAATAGCAATACTATAAGGAATCAAATTGATGCCAATTTAATTGATCAAAGGTAATGTTGGCTCTTCATGTACATGTCACACTGGGGTATCAAACTCCAATAAATTCCAATATCACCTTATTGGATAAAAATTATGGGGAAAGCCTTTGATTATGAAAAAGCCTTTGACAGATGTCAGCATGAGAAGATTATCATTGTACTGAAAAAATAGGTGTAGATGATAAAGATATCAGAATCAACACCAAACTTTATTGGAATTAGACAGCTCAAATCAGAGTGGAAGAGCAACTGACAGAACAGGTTCAAATTCATGGCAAGCTAATGGCAGGAACACAAGAAATCTAAAGAGTGGACAAAATTGTCTGTTTGGGGAGTATGTTAAATGAAAATTGGGATCGCCGAGGTAGAGCTTAAAATATGAATAGAAAAAGCAAGTTCCACCTTCATAAAAATGCAACATTCGTTATGCAGTAGAGATCTAACTCTCACTACAAAGATCCAAATAGTGAGATGTCCAGTGTTGCTATATGGAGTTAAAGCTTGGACATTGACTAAAGCATCTGAAAAGAGAATTGAAGCTTTTGAAATGTGGATCTACAGGTGGCTGCTAAGGATATCATGGGTTGACTATATAACTAATGTAAAAGTAATGTGCTGACTGGATAAAGGCTTTAAGACCATCAAGCAAAGAAAGCTTCAATACCTGGACCATATCATGAGGAATAACATGAAATATAGAATACTCTACTCGCTCTGCAAGGAAAGATCCCTGGGAAGGGAGGCCCTGGACGTAGATGGACTTCATGGCTGAAGAACCTGAGACACTGATGTGGCATGTCCTCGGAAGAACTGTTCCGAAGAGTTAAGAATAGGAAGACTATCGCCAAGTTGATAGCCAATATCCAGAATGGATATGGCACCTGAAGAAGAACTGGACAAAAAGTATTTATTAATTGTACTGTAGTGCTTCTAACACAAAGAAAAATATATATTAGAACAGGGGTCCCCAAACTTTCCTGCACCATGGATCGGCTTCATTCCAAACAACCAATCGGCAAGAGGGGGCAGTGAGACTGGACAGCGCAAGCCCACAACAAAATACCTGTGCACAGGGGGAGGGAGGAGCCCCACTGCAGCTCAAAAACAAGAAGGAGGGGCCCAGCCACCCGCCAGCCACACCACCCAACTCGGGCAGCGAAGCATCGCACTGCACACAGGCACAGTCGGAACCCCGCTGCAGTTAAGCTATGTGGAGGAGGGGCCTGGCCACCTGCCCATCTTCTGTGTCTGAAGCCCACGCCCACTGGGCAGACCCGGCAGAGCACACTGAAGGCAGAAGACTGTCACTGGGGCTCCCAGCACCACCCCACCGCCTAGTTCAGGACAGCCCACAGCCCAGTGGTTGGGGACCCCTGTATTAAAGGATACTTATTCTGAGTTTTCGATTATATACACAAATATTTTCAGGGATAAAAAAAAAGATCATCAAATTTTTGCTGCCCTTCCCTTCATACCATATTAGTCAGAAATCCCCAGATATTTATTATTTATTATTATTTATTAGTTCAAATTTATATTGCCACCCACTCGCCGTGGCGACTCAGGGGAGCTTACAGACAATACATTACATTACATATGTTTAGTTTAGGTTTTTTAATCAAGATACTGTTTCTATTGGTTTCTTACTAAGATAAAGCACAAACCCTGAATTACACTTTCACTAAAAGCAGAAACACAGCTTGAATTTTCTGCACACCTTCTCCACAGCTCTGGGCTCACACAAAGAAAGGGTAACCACTAGCTTCAAGCAAAAAGGCTTTGTGGAATACCCCGCTGAGGACTGTTAGAAAAGTACTCTGTTAATGTTATACTATTTAGGTCAAGACACCAACTACAAAAGAAAAAATAATTAGTATTTAAAGAGAATAAATGGGAAAAAGAGACTTACCTCGAGAGGTTTGGAAGACTTCATAAAATGAATAAAAATGGAAGCCAAAAGAAAGGAACAAGTAAAGGTAAAATTCCTGTCTTGACAGCGTCCCTAATTGTAAGGACATTCTTAAGGTTCCTCACCATTTAGGAAGATGTCGTCCTGTTAAATAACATCTGTAAACAAAATGTAAATGTAAATCTGAGTGCTCCGCCCACAAAAAGCCTCCACACAAGACACTGTGGGATAACAAACAAGCATCATGGCTATTTATCACAAAATGCATTCTTGTATGATTCATTGACAGGTGACATTTTATATCCCATTTTTTTCCTATGAGTTCATAGCTTCATACATACGTCTCCCATCCACTATATCTCCAAAGAAATCCTATGAAATAGGTCAGACTGTGAGATTATAACTTGACCAAGTCAAACTGAGATTCATCAATGAGTGGCAATTAAAACCCTACACTAGCCCTTTAGCCACTATACACCCCACTGCACCAAAATATATATTTAATGTGTTCCACTTTTTGCCTTTTTGATTAGTTTTAATGGTAAAGTTAGTGTGTTTATTGTACAATTATAAAGGCTACAACACTTTTGCTTAGCATAGCAAATTGCACTAAACTTGGCCCATTGAATCAGTGGGGATCAGTCATCTAACCATGTCCCATTGATTCAATGGGTCCATCTGTAGTTGAAACTTACTTTAACATAGTATATTGCAATTAAGTTTGGAGCAATTAAGTTTATAGCAGTTCCCTCAACAAATCCTCCAATTCAATAGGCCTACTCTAATGCAACTAACTGTCTATGCTAAGCAGCAGGATTTCAGCCATATATTGTAATGAATATTGTGCTGCTACACCTAATTCCTATGCAAGTACAATGAATATTGGGGCGGGGTAATAAATCTAAATAAATAAATAAATAAATTTCTTAACAATGGAAACAAAAGAAGCTCTTTTGAAGATGTCAAGTTAGAAGTACGTTTGAATGGCATAGAACATGTATACGTATACTTAGATCAGCCAAAAACAGCTCACAGAGTAAGCCCTAGTGCAGTGATGGAAAACCTTGGCACTTCAGGTGTTCTTGGACTTCAATTCCCAGAAGCCCATGTCAGCACTCCTGCAAATCAGAGCTTCTGGGAATTGAAGTTCAAGAACATTTGGAATGCCAAGATTTGCCATCTCTGACCTAGTGATATATAACAGTCCACATCCTCAGACTTAAAAGAGATGGGGAAGGACAAGTTATGTCAATGAACCATTTTGAAAGGGAAGCTGGATTTAGTTTCTCTGTGAAGCCCTTTCTCCACTCAAGAGCCAAACAGCGCCCCTGCAGCTTATTTGCATCAAACATATCATGCCATTATCACAAAAATAAAAGCCCTTCCACCACACCAACCCGTTTTCAACCTATGGAGGTGGGAAGGAAATATATCTGATCTGAGGCAGTATTCACAAGAGTTCTCATCTAGTTACTCCACAATGACATTCCACACATGCAAACAGACTTGAGAAATCAAGTCCATCTGCACGTAGTTTTTAGCCAGATATCATGTCACCTGCTGGCTAGGTGGACCATAATGTGTGCCCTCCATTTTCACCTGGCCCAAGGGATCTGACTGAGGACACTTTGGTGAATTTTAGTCCCGGCCTAGCATCATTGACAAGAGCTGGTCAATTCTGCCTAGTTAGACCGCTCAAGCCCCTGCATCCCAACAAGGCATGATATCTGCAACTCTGACTCCTATCTGCTTCTCAGAAATCCTTCATGGTAAAGAGATGATTATAGATGGACTTTTTCAGATTTATAGACTGCAAATGTCACAGTTCTCCATTCTCTGAGTTCTACCGGACGGATAGACCCCTAATTGTAAGAGAAAGGCCAAAACTTGAGAGAAAGTCTGAAACTGGAATGCTTTAAAACTGTTACTGCCAAACCATCCTGCTCCTGTCTCAGGAAACATGGCAGAGCTAGGCCAAGGTAGTCTTCAAAGTTCACAAGTTTGGATTTTCCCTGAGATGAGCCACACTTAGGTGTCTGGAAGGTGCCTCTCAGGAAGAACTTGTGGAATGGGAAATCACAGCATTCGCAGTCCAAACAATCCAAAAATCTCATCTCTATCTTCCTTAGACTGAATTAATTGGCCTATTTCAAACCATATCAAAATTAGTGACTACGAAACACAACTTATATTTAGATATACAGTAATAACATTTCCACCAAGGGCAATGCAAGATTTGACAAGCTACATTCCCCACCGTGCACTTAAATGTCACTCTTTAAAATGATTCTAAGTATAGCTGTCAGTAATGGTAACATACAAGCAACAAGATGACAAGACGGGCTTGCTCCTAGTTTACACATGCATGCAAATTTTGATTTCCCTAGCTTTGATGAATGTGTGCTCTGTTGCTGTAGTACCACTACATTCCTCTGGTATTATATCTTTGAATCAGACATCCAAGTCTTTACTTCATGGCACAGCCACCATCTCCACCCTGTGATTTTTGATATCGGATATCACGTCACCTGTTGGCTAGGCAGACCATGATGTTTCCCCTCCACTTTCACTTTGCCCAAGGGATCTGAGTTTGGTGAGTTTTAATCCCGGCCTAACATCATTGTCAAGAGATGGGCAACACTGCCTAGTTAGTCTAACTAGAGACTTCAGGATATCTCCAGAAATATACTAAGTATTGCCACACAAGAATGCTGCTATAACATTAGTAAAGGTAAAGATCTCCCTTGCTCAAAAGCCAGTTGTATCTGACTCTAGGGTTCAGTGCTCACCTCCATTTATAGCCAAAGAGCCAGCGCTGTCTGTATTTGTAGACGCGCCCATGGACATGTGGCAGGCATGACTAGAAAACAGAGTGCATGGGATGCTGTTATCTTCCCACCAAAGTGGTACCTATTTATCAACTTGCAATTTCTTGCTTTCAAACAGCTAGGTTGGCAGGAATTGGGACAGAAACAGTTCACTCCATTATGCAGCACTCGGGTCTTGAACTGCTGACCTGCCAACCTTCTAGTCATCAAGTTCAGCATCTTAATCACTAAACCACCACAATCATTAGGTAAAAGTAAAAATCATACAAAATAATAAGGATCCATTTTTATTTAAGGGATCCACCTTTTACCTAGAACCTTTGTGCCAAAGGAATATGTGGTGCAGTCTGTGGGCACATATGAGAACAGTGATTTGACAATGGTTTAAGATAGATCTCATGTAAAAATATGTGGATACACAAGGATCAATGATTTGACATCCTAGCCAGGCTATGCACTAATAATGGATCCATAATTTCTGTACTATAGTCTGTTGTCACAGATGAAACCAGTGATTCCACAGTGGTTTGGGTTGAATCCCACACAAAAGTCATGAGGACACATTAGGTCCATGTTTTTGTGCCACATGCATTGAACAACCCATGAATTGTGTGTTGTAATCTGTGAGTACAAATGGGATCTATGATTTGACAGTGGTTTGGGCTGCATGCCACGTAAAAATCATGTAGCTCCATGAGGATCCATGCCTTGGGTTGTTGTTCCACCACAAAAAAAAGTTATTGATAGGTCCTTTTTTATTATTTGTATAGTCCAGGGCTTCTCAACCAGCCGTGGTTGCATTTATGGCTGTAATAAGTTTACCACAGCCATAAATGAGTCCACAGCAATCATAAACAGCGGAGAAACCATCTGTCCAGCCCGTTCAGCTGTCTGAGGGTGTGTGGTCTGGCCCAGCCATGGCTGAAAAAGGTTGAGAACCCCTGGTATAGTCAGTGACCCTGGATGGGACCTATGATTTGACAGTGGTTTGGGAATGATTCTACATAAAAATAATGTGGTTCCATTATCCTTTGTGCGTCAAGATCCATGTTTTACACCACTGCAGTTATATGTGAAAGGATTGATGATTTCTTTAGTGTAGTCTGTGGACTAAGCTGGGGTTAATAATCTGATGGTGATTCAGGGAGGATTCCATCTTAAATAAACAATATGGAATCATGATTATCTCAGATCCATGATTTTGTGCCACTCCAAAAACTATGTTCAGAGGGACTTCTGTGGGCATAGATGGGATACATGATTTGACAGTGCTTTTGTGGTGATCCCATGTGAAAATCACAGAAAGAGCCTCCTCGAAGATTGTGGTATTTTTGAACCACAATCCGGCGAAACCTAGTAACAGCAGCCTTGTGTTGCCGGCTAATCTTTTTCATAATAGGTCAGGCAAAGGGAACTACAGACTGAACTCGCCAAAAGTTGCCTTCATTTTGGCAGTTTCATGTCTGACCTAGACACGTAAGAAAAAAAAATGAGGATCCATTTTTTAATTTCATGGATCCATCTTTTGCTCTCTTCCTATCATGAGCCACAGCTGGGACAAAGAGATAATCCTGCATTAAACCCTGAGGAGCCACAGCTGCCTGTCTTTTGGGCTAAACAGATCAATGATCTCACCCACTAGAAGGTGGCTTCCTACGTTCTAAGTCAGTGATGGCAAACCTTTTAGAGACCGAGTGCCCAAACTGCAACCCAAAAAACTCTGCTTTATCGCAAAGTGCCAAGACAGCAACAGGGGAGGAAGTGAACGCTCCCACTGGGCTGCTGGGCAGAGGGGCGGAGTGAACTCTGTGCTAGGGGAGGGTGGAACCACGCCCATTGGGCTGCTGGGCAGAGGGGCAGGGTGAACTCTGTGCTGGTGTGACTGCACAGGTGCCCACAGAGAGGGCTGCAAGTGCCACCTCTGGCACACGTGCCATAGGTTCGCCATCATTATTCTATCTACTGGACCTAACTCAGTTCACTCAGTAGAACCTCTAGAATTTAATTACTTGCCAAATGGACTTTTTTTTTTACAAATGCTAAAGCTCTAAATAACATAGCAATTGCATCACACACTGAACCAGCAAAGAAGCCCCACGGAACTTGAGTGGACTTAACTTCTCATTACCCAGATATTGCTCCTGGGTTAGTATATACATCTAACACATTTCAATTTTTTTTTCCCCAGTGGTAATAGTGTTAGTTTGCTCTTCTTTGGTGTCTATGTCAGATGTGAAACTGCCAAAATGAAGGCACCTTTTGGTGAGCTCATTCTGCAGTTCTTTTCACCTTGTGTGAGAAATATTGTTTACCCAGGTTATCCTGCTATGGTAATAGAGTAGACCATAATACCAGTGACTCAATGCTGAGTGCCAGACAGCGGTTAACTAACCTGACAACCTTGAGGACTAACGGTTTGGGTGCCAAAGTTCACAGGGAAGGGTGATGGTCCTCAAGAAGATTAAATCCTACTTGAATCCATCTTGATGGAGGGCTGCAGCTTCAGCAATACTGGCCTGGGGCCGATAAGGACTTTGTGTGCCAAAAGGGCTCAGGAATAGAAAGTGATTAATGGAACTGGATCAATGGTACGGGTGTCATGTTGCACTGCGACAGGCAGATGAAAAGCCACCACATTATATTCTCAGGAGAGCCTTCATGACTGATAGCCATGAGCATACCCAGTATTCAGATTCAGATTCAATATTCAGAACAAGAAGAAGTATGAGAAAGGTTAGTCAGTGCAAGCATATCAGAGAGTAAATAAAACAAAACAAAAAAGACAAAAAACATTGTAGCGCCTTAAAGACTAACTACTGTATTTTTAATGTTAACTTTTGTGGATCAAGTTCACTGTGTCAGACCTAAGAGTGAGACTTAATTTATACATTATCAGGTGGGGATACAAAGGTACACATTGATTGATTAGGTGAAGTTGCAAATACTATAAGTGTGGTTTTCTACACCTGAAGTTTCCTGATTGATACAGTATCCAGATTGTTTCTGTGAAGTTTATAAATGGTTGGTAGACGGATACATAATAAACATTGTGGCAATACATTTTGCTAACTTGCTGCAGGACTCTTCCTTGAGTCCTCTGCCCATAGCCAGACAATGTGTGTCTTCAAGTTCTTGCTGATTATTTATTTTTCTAGTGGCAAGACCTATGACTTATTAACCTCCACTTACTGCTGCTGACAATGTTTACTACGAATATTATTATGGTTTAAAAATTTCTGATGCCATCCGGCTTTGTTTCTGGTGTGTGCTTTTATTGGTTTTCACTGTATGGTTGTAATCTGATCTTTCATATATACTATATATATATCATAATCCACCCTCAGAGGTGCTTGCATCAAAAGGTAAAGGTTGTCCTTGCTCGAAAGCCAGTCATATCCGACCCTAGGGTTCAGTGCTCATCTCTGCTTATAGCCAAAGAGCCAGAAGTCTGCATCTGCAGATGATTCCATGGATATGTGGCAGACATGACTAGACACAGGAGTGCACAGAATGCTGTTTACCTTCCCACCAAGTGGTCCCTATTTATCTACAGTACAGTACAGTACTTGCAATTTTTTTGCTGTTGAACTGCTAGGTTGGCAGGAGCTGGTACAGAGACAGGAGCTCATTCCGTCGTGCAGCACTTGGATCTCGAACTGCTGACCTGCCATCCAGTCATCAAAGTTCAGCATCTTAACCACTAAGCCACGGCAGTACCTTCTCATCAAAGGGTGGAGGTGTGTGTGTAAACAAACAAACAAACGACTTTCCAGCAGCTGCCGGGTGTTGGCTGGGGGGGGCTCAGTGGGTTAAAAAGCTGGCCTTGTGAGCTGGAAGGTTGGCAAGTTGGCAACTCAAGACATAGGTACTGCATGATGGAATGAGCTCCCGTCTCTGTCTCAGCTCCTGCCAAACTAGCAGTTCGAAAGCAAGACATGGCAAGTAGATAAATAGAGACCACTTCGGTGGGGAAAGATCTTGGGGACATGAAAGGAGCCTCATTCGTGGCGCGGAGTTTCTCCAGCAAAAATCCTTTCAACCCAGAATAATTTCTGACATGAAATTATTATTAGCAGCTGCCGGGCGGACTTCAACTCCCCCACCCCCACCACCCCAAAGTATGCTCGAAGTTTTCCAGAGCAACACAACAAGTCTCCCGCCCTCCTAAAGAAGCCCTTTCTTTCCCCCCGTTTCTTTCTCTCTCTTTCTCAACTCCTTTGTCTCTCCCTCCCTTTCTTTCCAACTCCTCCTCCTCCTCCTCTTCCCTTCCCAAGTCATCTTTAGGGGCGAGCCTTGAACGCGCCGCAGCCTTTCTTGCAACCACCGCGCGCAGCCAGAGAGCCCTTCTTCCGCAGGTCAAATGCAAAGGGAACCAACCTGAGACGGAACCAACGCCACCGGGTCCGCTGCGCTCCTGGGTCCCGCCTAACGCGTTTCCGGCTCTGGCCCACTCGGCGGCTGGCTCCGCCCTCTCTTCGTTACTCCGGGATGGTGTACTGTAGAGTGTCCAGTTGACACCTCCTGCTTGCTCGAGCCTTTGTTGTTGTTGTTCAGTCGCGTAGTCGATTCAGACCCCTTGCGACCCCATGGACTACTGCATGCCAGGCATCCCCCGAAGGCATGGATCCTCATAATTTCATATGGTTTTTAAACTGAATCTTCTTTAAGCCCCTTTCATATCATAGATCACATCTGCACCCACAGATTACACAGACATCATGTTCCCTTCAACACGTGGCTTAATGGTGCAAATTTTGTTGTTCAGTCGCACAGTCGATTCCGACCCTCTGCGGCCCCATGGACCACCGTCCGCCAGGCACTCATGTCCTCCACCATCCCCCTCAACTCGCTCAGCTCTGTGCCCATTGTCTTCACAATACCATCAAGCCATCTCATCTTGGGCTGTCCCCTTCTTCTTTTGCCCTCGACCCTTCCAAGCATCAAAGCTTTTACAAGTGAATCCTCTCTTCTCATTTGATGTCCAAAGTACTTTAGCTTCATCTTTATTATTTGACCTTCTAAGGAACAGTCAGGGATGATTTCTTCTAAGATTGACCTATTTGTTCTCCTCGCTGTCCAGGGACTCTCAAAACTCTCCTCCAGCACCACATCTCAAAGGCATCTATTCTTCTGCGCTCAGCTTTCCTAATGGTCCAGCTCTCACAACCATACATTGCCACAGGGAATACCATTGCCTTGACTATGCGAATTTTTGTTTTCAATGTGATGTCTCTACTTTTCACTATGCTCCCCAGGTTTCTCATCGCTTGCATCCCAAGAATCAGTCGTGCAAATACATACATACAAATACAAATGGTGCAAATACATAGATACAAAGCATGGCTCCACATGATTCTATGTTTGGTCTAAGTCAAACCACTATTGAATCATAGCCCTGTTTCTGTCCACAAACTGCAACACAGAAATCATGGATCTTCTGGCTGATGGCTTTAGGTAAAAGTAAAGGTCACCCTTGCTCGAAAGCCAGTCATATCATACTCTAAGGTTCAGTGCTCATTTCTGTTTATAGCCAAAGAGCCAGCACTGTCTACATTGGCAGACAATTCTATGGACGGGTGGCAGGCAGGCCTAGACACTGGAGTGTATGGAATGCTGCTTACCTTCCCGCTGAAGTACCTATTTATCTACTTGCAATTTCTTGCTTTCGAACTGCTAGGTTGGCAGGAGCTGAGACAGAGATGAGAGCTCACTCAGTCATGCAGCACTCGGGTATCAAACTCCTACCTTCCAGTCTTCAAGCTCAGCATCTTAATCACTTGAGCCAGGGCAGTCCCTCATAACTTTACAATGGCATAAAATATGGATTTAAGGTACAGAGCATCGTGGATCCACATTATTTTTCATGGGATCCAAATGAAACCACTGTTCAATTGCATTATTGTCTTTTCCAGGGAGTCTTACTTTCTCATGATGTGCACAAACTAGGACAGCCTCAATATCATTTTTGCCTCCAGAGAAAGTTCAGGCTTGACACGCTCTAGCACCCACTTGTTTGTCTGGCAGTTGAAGGTACTCTTCTCCAGCATCATATTTCAAATGAATCATTTTTTCCATGTCAGCTTTACTTTTCTTGAGCTGTAAATTTCTTTTATCATTGGACCATTGCTCACTGGGAAAAAGAACAGTACAGTACAGAGTGTACATTTGCAATTTACAGATTTAAGATTAATGTTGCAACTGTATATCCACCCTCCTTGAAGTCAACCCTGCTTCTTTCTTGTCTAGGGCAGATGTGAAACTGCCAAAATGAAGTCACCTTTTTGTGAGTTCATTCTGCAGTTCCTTTTATCTGACCTAGTGTGAGAAAGATTAGCTGGCAACACCAGGTTGCCGTTACTATGGTATGCCCAATTGTGGTTCAAAAATACCACAATCTTTGAGGAGGCTTTTTCTGTGTACCCTGTCAACTCTGCTAAAGACAGTGAAATTTATATTCAAGTAATCAATGGCCAAAATACTGTTGCTTAATATAGTGCATTGGAATAAAATCAATGAGGATTTGGTAAATAAACCCATCCTTAGGTTTGAAAGGAGTCTTATTCAGGTGTCTCCTGAGCGAAGTTCCTTTAGCAAAAATCCTTTCAACCTAGAAAGCACCTTTGTGTGCTTTTCACATGATAAAATTAAATTGATTCAAATGGGCCTACTGTAATTGTGACTTAATTTGGCATTGTAAATTGCAGGTAGAGTAAAGCCAATTGAATCAACGGAGCACATTCAGGAGTTGGCTTGCTAACGTCCTATTGATTCAATGGGCCTGCTTTAGTCCAATTTATATTCTATGCAACCAGATTTTTGCCAGTGTATATGATTGCTGTGTATCAAGTGGATCAACCAGTGGTGGGCAGCAAAAATATTCGCTACCACACCATGGGTGCAGCCTATGTCGTGGGCGGAGCCTATGTCATGGGCAGTCTAGTCATGCCTGTCATATAGCCATGTATCCATCTGCAAACACAGGCAGCACTGGCTCCTTGGCTGCCCTGCACCCTAGAGTTGGATATGACTGGCTTTTGAACAAGGGAGACCTTGAACCACTTGCAGGGGCAAAACCTGATGGGGCAGGGTAGGGAGGTGGGCGTGGCCACCCAATTTTGCCCCCCCAACCCGCCTGAAGGCCACCCGATTTCGCCGCCGCCACCCTGCCCAGAGGCCACACAATTTTGCTACCCACTCCCCACCCACCCACCCCGGGTGCGAACCTGTTGCTGTCCATCACTGGTATCAACTTAGCAGAAGCGTAGCATGCCTTGGCGGGGCCCCGTATAAAAATTTGTTTGGGGGCCCTTAGGAAGGGTAAAGATTTGTTTTGCTTACGCACGTTGGGGGGCCCCGTGGCCCGGGCCCCCCGTATAATTGATACGGCAGATACGGCAGTAGCTACGCCCCTGCAACTTAGTAAAGTATCTGAACCATCTTCAAAGGTAGATCTTTGTAAAGTGTACTGTGATAATTTAATGTGAAAGTTACCAGATTATGGAGGTCAAGGATAGATTGAGGAACACCTCCAAACTGTGAACAAGTCCTTTCAGAGAGTACACTCTGTTTGATATTGTTCACCCAGGTAGATGATGAACTACCAACAGCAACTGAACCTCTGATTGCTGGACTTCAGTGCTTCCAGTTCCATTGCTGTCTTATGTGTCTTTTATGTCAATTGCCTCGCCTGAAGTTAATATCACATGTGAGATGTCAGTAGTTCCATTTAGAATATGTAAAAGAGGGTGGGAACATTGTTAACTGTCAGATATTATCGAGCGATGTTTCCTCGATATTTCCTTCTAAACTCTGCATCCAGGTAGGAATACATCCATGTAAGAAACTTACCGTAATTTGATTTGGTTTATCTTCAAGGCACTCCATGTCTGATCATAAGACCAGATTCTATCACAGCAACACTAAAAACAATTTGTACAAATAAAAGTTATAATATTGAAACACAAAATGTTACACAGAGTTATATTATTAAAACAGTTTAATTAAAAGCCACTTAAAAGCACATAGATAGAAAAACAACCACCTCTTAAAATGAGTGGACACTTGTCTCCTGGGGCTCTGCAGGCTAGTTTGCCCTTGGTCGAAAGGCAGTTGTATTCGACTCTAGGGTTCAGTGTTCATCTCTGTTTATAGCCAAAGAGCCAGTGCTGTCTGTCTCTGGAGACATTTCCATGGACATGTGGCAGGCATGACTAGACACAGAACACTGTTTACCTTCCCACCAAAGTGGTACCTGTTTATCTACTTGCAATTTCTTGGTTTCGAACTGTTAGGTTGGCAGGAGCTGGGACAGAGACAGGAGCTCATTCCATCATACAACACTCGGGGCTCGAACTGCTGACCTACTGACCTTCCAATTGTCAAGTTGAGCATCTTAACCACTATGCCTCTGCAGTCCCTTACACTGCAAGCTACACAAAAAAAAAACCCACAACTCTTATTGGCATCCTTACTAGAATCATTTGTATATATAGACACTCATGTGACCTGAAGATGTGACTATGCTGGGAAGAAAAGCAGGAAATATTACTGATTTTGGGAAGACTAATTTGCATTTATTTTAATTGACCACATGATGCACTTTTCCCTATAGATACCCAAATCTTTCAGATCTTCAATGGCTTGCTCCATTGTTCCTTCCAATATGTAGCAGTACTTACTAGAAATGTGTTTTTGCTAATATCCCACTGATAAGATCTCTTTCCAGAAAAGCTTGGAAGGTATCTTTTTTTATGTTCTTTTCAGTACTAGATGAAGATCGTAATATTTACTGTGGCCTTCTGAACATTAGTATATTCATTTTATTTTAGTTTTAGGTGTTTTTTATAATTTTGTGCTGCATTTAAATGTTTTATTTCATTGTGAATGTGTATTATGGGTGGCTACAAATGCAAAAGATAACTAATAGACTGTAAATATGAGAAGCCAATAGTTGTATTGTTTTTCTAATTAACTCTTTACTTAACTGTCAAATGCAAATTACTAGTTTTCCCATCCACCCACCCACTCATCTAGCCTATTGTAATGTCAGGTTTTACAGGTGTAGTACTTATTTAATGTAATTTTCATATTGCAGTCAATTTTTGGAAAAGAAGGGAGAGGGGAAGAAACAGTAGGATGGGGGGGGCTACAACATTTTTCTTTTTAGAGGAAGAAAAAAGAAAAGAATTAGGAATGAAGAAATACTGGCATTTATTTTAAACAATATTTTGGCAAGATTGTAGCAGACTTCGTAACAGTTTCTTTAAAAACTAGTACTGTATTCCTACCTCCTCTCCACCTGCCCAGAACCAAAATAAAAAAGGGCAAAGTAGCCAAAGGGGTTCAAATCCAACCCATTTGACAGTTTAAACAGGCAAAATGAGACCACCATAATCCTTTCTACCTCTGGCAGATTATTATTATTTTCTCCTCTTCTGTGTTTCGATATAGTCCAGCAACATCACAGCTGTTGTTGGTTCTTCCTCCACTAACATTGATTGTTCCACTTCAGGGGTGAACAACCTATGGCCTGCGGGTTGGCCCCAACCTGTGACACCATTTCATGTGGCCCGCTGCCGAACTGGCCACTACTGGAAGCAGAAGTGGATGCATTTATGACAGCCGTAAAAAGCGTCCAAGCACACATAAACACACCCACACCTGCTGTGAACGCTGCTGTAAATGAACCCCACGACATTTACGACAGCCGTGGCTGCATTTTACAGCCATGTTTACAGCGGGAGGAACCTGCTCAGCTGTCTGGGGAGGGGCATGGTCCAGCTCACAATGTGAAAAAGTTGGGAACCCCTATTCTAATCCAAGGCTGTCTTTTTCTTTTCTTCTTGCTTTTTCTTCCCCCTTCCTCTTCCCTTCCTAGCCCTTGCTCTGCTTTTTGTCGGCTGCTATTGTGGCCGTAGCCACTTTTCCTGCTCTCTCTTTCTTGCTCTCCAAACTGCATCTACAAATGTCCCCTCTTCGAAACACATATCCTCATGTAATAAAATTAGTCTGAGACGTTATCAAATTTGATACACCACAACTAACAGGTTTTTATATGCTGTTATATATATTATCTGTTATATTCAGTGATGGGATGTAACAGGTTCTCACCAGCCTCCTTGCTATCCTCCCAAGCAGGGAGGAGGAAGAGAAGCTGCTAGCCTGAAGCTCCCTATAGCCTGCTCCCCAGGGTAAGTGACTCACTTTTGGATGTGGTGTGTCTGTGTGTATTTCAATGTGTATTTAATACCTTTACCTATATTGACGTACTACCACAGTTCCTAAAAAGGCCTGGTGGCCTGGCTTGGGGTTTTTAAGCCATGTCTTGGAGTTACCTCATCAATAAGCTACACCAATGCTGTTCTAATTGCTGTTCCAATTGGAGAACCCTTAAGGAGGTACAGTTGTTTTACATTTACATTAAGGCATATTATCCTAGAGAACTGGTACGATGACCATATCCATCTTGCAACATGGTGCTGCCCAGGCACTTATACTAACAGGTAAGTAACGGGTTTGTGTTTGGTGTGTGTGTGTGTGTGTGTGTGTGTGTGTTGATTTATGTTTGGGGTGGGTGGGTGGGTGGGTGTATTTTAATGTAATTTTTATTTATTTATTTATTTATTTATTTACGGGTTTGTGTTGTGGGTGGGTGGGTGGGTTGAGGGGTGTGTATGTGTGTGCATGTGTGTGCTTATTTTTATTTTATTGTTATTATTATTTTCTTTGGCCCTGCCCACGACATCATAATGTCATGACATTAGCTCCACCCACACTTTGATGACATCACAGTGGGGTAGTAAAAATTTTGACATCCCACCACTGCTTATATTATACCACTTTTACAGAAACTACTTCAGCAGAATTCTCATCCACAGCCTCAGGTGACCTCTCAAAACAAAGGAAGAACTTGGTGCTTCACCTGGGTCACTCACCCTATTGATGGTAGGCCTGAAGGGTAAACTCATTAGCAATTGTGTAATGCCACAATGGTTGTCTTGCATCCATCTACTAACCATTTGCAATTAAACAGGACAAAGCTTCACAACTAATCTGAATAACAGGTGTTACCAGTTGTAAAAAACAAACCAGTTGATTTGTATACTTATTTGTTATGCTACCCATTCTGTACTTTTGTACCTGATGTGTTTAAACTGATGTCATGAAGTCTCACTCTTCTGTCTGACAAAGTGGACTTGATCTATGGAAGCTAACATTAAAATAGAGCAGTTAATTTTTAAAGTGCCACAATGTTTTTTGTCTTTTTGTTTTGCTTACTTTGATATACTTAAAATTATTCCAAATCCTTCAGGGAAGAAAAAGTAGAAGCCTTTACCAGGTCTCTTTTCTTTCTTTTTTTCAGAAAAGAGCCACTTTTGGGAGACAAAGCTATGGATGGAATCGATTCACCCTTTGGGTCATGTATGCAGCAATAAATGAACTGATGTTACCAGTTTTATAAGTGGAGTAAATCCGGATGTATTTGATCATGCAGTCAGCTGCTAAGACACTGATACTGTACCTCTTTTAATTTTCTTTGCAGAAGACTGTAGAGCTTGAACACCATGCCCACTAGATGGCTGCACTGCACCAAGAGTGTTCAGTGTGAAAGTCCTGTCCTTCCAAGACTGAGCTGCACTACTGTAATAACAAGGACATAGTCAGCTGATACGTTCGGGGAAAGAATCACTGGAGGGGGGAAGAAATCATGCATATTTATTACTCTGATGTCAGCCACCATTCTGCGATCGGTAAAAAGGCACTGTCAAGTTAAGTAGGTCAGCACATTGATCAACTCTGACAGTGATCTCATCTGGAAGCGCTTACTGTCTTGGCCTCTCAAGGTAGAAGACATCTCCCATCTCTGCTCAGCCTAGGGGGTCCCCCTCCCTCCCCAGGAAAAAAGAGAAAAGTGACAAGTTTCTCAGAGCCTCTGTTTATTAGGCTACTTCTAAACAAGTTAGTTTGCATGAATACTTCAGTACCTGTCATAGAGACCCAGACATGCATTTTACATTCACCCAAACCACAATATTTTCACCTTGAGGAAATGAAATGCCACATTTGTTACCATTAAAGGCATGCAGCCAAATATTTAGTTAGTTGGTTTGAATTAAAACAATCCCAAACCCTCTATTGTAGCTGAAATTTTAAATCATGTGCATTTCTCATTTTTGCTCATTCCCTTGTAGCATTTTCCATCCCATCCTATCTGTTTCTGGCCTTTTTATGCTCCTGCTGTCCCATTTGATCACTCCTGTCACTGAGGTGGCTTAGTGGCTAAGACACTGAACTTGATAAGATTAAGGTCGGCAGGTTGGCAGTTCAAGATGCCAAGTGCTGCACAACCGACTGAGCTCCTGTCTCTGTCCCAGCTCCTGCCAACCTAGCAGTTGGAAAGCAAGAAATTGCAATTTGGTGGGAAGGCAAAACAATGTCCCATGCACTCCGGTGTCTAGTCATGCCTGCCACATGTCCATAGAAACATCTGCAAATGCAGACAGTGCTGGCTCTTTGGCTTAAACAGAGATGAGCACTGAACCCTAGAGTTGAATACAACCGGCTTTTGAGCAATGGCAACCTTTACCTTGACTCATTTTCATTTTATCACACTGATTTTTCTATCCTCCTTTTCCAGACACTTCCACCTGTGCTAATTCCCCTACTATGTGAATATGTGTGCACACACATTCATACAAATTACACCACCCTTTATGATTGCCCTTGTCTAGAGCTAGAGTCTCACCTGCCTGTCCTTCCATCCTTTAAAACACAGCCCCCCCCCAAAAAAAAGTGAACTAATGAACAACACTCCTAAGGCTTGCAGCTAAGTATTAGGTTTGGATAGAGGTGGCTGATCATTGGGGAAATATTTAATTAACCCAGCTCACATTTCTTGGGCACACAACAGAAGGATGCCACCTTATTTTAAGACTGTGAGCCTATACCTTAACTGCCTGAAGTGCTGGAATTCATCAAAGACCTTCCATCAACCAATTTTCTGCCTGAAAAATATATGTGCATATTAGATCTAAAGCAGTGATGCACATATGCAAATATTCCAGAGAAAGTGGAAAAACCCATTCTCCCAATATTGGCAGATGTTATTGTGCAATTTAGTAACTTCTATAGTAAAACCAGGGGCTGCAGAGCCTTAGTGGTTAAGACACTGAGCTTGATGACACTGAGCAGTTCAAGACCCAAATACTGCATGACTGAGTGAGCTCTTGTAGTCTGCCCCAGCTCCTGCCAACCTATCAGTTTGGAAGCAAGAAATTGCAAGTAGGTATATAGGTACTGCTTCAGCAGGAAAGGTAACAGTGTTCTGTATGCTCTGGCATCTAATCATGCCTTCCAGCAGTTTGGCTACAAAGGGAGATGAGTGCCGCCCCCTAGAGTCAGGCATAACTGATTTTTGAGCAAGCAGTTCCCCAGTGGCTCAGTGGGTAAAAGCACTGCTTGGAGGATAGGGTTTGATTCCCTGAGCAGTAGTGTAGCATTGATTTCAGCTGCCCAGGGCATAAGCCAAATTTGCCGCCCCCTGGTGGACGCTGGCGCCTGCTCCCACTAGGGTTTCTGGGAATTGTAGTCCAAGAACACCCATAGCCCAAAAAGTGCCACCCGGGGCAAGCCGCTCCCTGCCCCCCACCCTACGCCTGTGTCCCTGAGAGCTACATGATAGGGAACATGAAAGGACCCTCATTTGGGTGTGCCCTGCAAATATCCTTTCACCCCAGAGTAATCTCTGACATGAAAACACACACTATAGTAAAACCACTGGCCAATGTTACTCTTGAGGGCAAATTACCACAAGTTAAGAAGTCAGTGTAGGTATTTGCTCTTCTGTTCTCAATCACTGCTAGGATTTACCCGGACCGTAATGGTTGATTTTATTATTCCAAGGCTGAGAAACTAAGGAGGGATGTTAGAAATGGGAGTTCCTTAATTTTTGGTCAGAAAGTTGAAAATTCCAAAAGAACAAGTTAAAGGTGGAAGAAGAAACATTAAAAAGGTGTGGTATTTGCTAGAAGAGCCAAGTTCGCTGTTTCAACAGCCAAGTTAAACATGATGCAGTTGAGGTTAGCAGGCACTTTCTTTCAAAGCTCCCCAGAGCTGGGCTGTGAATACCAAAAGGAAAATATGCAAGTTCATCCAACTCCTAAACTTGCCACCCGTTCTTTGTTTGATTTGGCTTTTTCTGGGACTAACATTTCAATAACTGGCTTGATTTTTTAGGACAATCGCATCTCTGCAGTGGATTTCCTTTCCCCCTCTGTGCTTGGTTGACTGTGAACGAAGTATTTATTTGCATTGACTACAGGGCTGAACAGATGTAGCAAATATTTTTGAGACCTTCTAAAAACGAGTGTAAAGCACATGGTGTTACAGTATAAGACATTGTGTCTCCTTGGAGTTCTGTTGTAGCCTTCCCAAAGCATGGAAAAGTGAGGATTTTTTAAATATGACTCTCAGAATCCATTGGCTAGCTTAATGATTCTGGCAGTTACAGTCCAAAAAGATAACTTTGCCAAGTTCTGGAACAAGCTTTCCATCTGATCAGTAAGCCACAAAAAGACACTGATGCAACTGTATGTGTGTGTAGGCTCAAAGAGTGGATGATTTGCCTCGCCAAGCTCCAAATCCCTCTTTGTATGAGAGCACATGTGAACCTTCAGTTGGGTGGTTACTGTAACTTTGGTAAGGGTCTTATTACATGTATGGTTCCCGCAGGTCTAGAAAATGAGCTAAAGACAAAAGCGAAACATCTGGTTAGCATCATCGTGTAGCTGAGCAGCTGATTTTTGGATGCTTGCTTGAAACTGTGGCTGTTTCATCTTACACATGCCATCTAATCATACTGTACAAAGGCTTCTTAAAAATATGGGTCTGGACATCTGGGGTTGTTTTCCTTACGCTGCTCTTTTCCCTGGCTAAACTTATTTCATCTTTTAAAATACAAAACCTTAGGGGGATTGGCCTCTTTTTTAAATGTATCTAAATCAGTGGTACCCTAACTAAGGCCCAGGGGCCGGGTGAGGCCCGCAACGCCAAGTCATCCAACCTGTCAGACCCCCGTCACTCCTGGAAGCGGAAGTAAAACGCGCCCATAAGGGCGCATTTTACTTCCGCTTCCAGGAGCAACGAGGGCTTCACGGGCCAGGTGACTTGGCGTTGGGGGCTGCACCCAGCCCCCAGGCCTTAGTGACCGGCTTCCTGAACCACATGATCGGCCCATGGCCCAAAAAGTTTGGGCACCCCTGATCTAGATGCTTCATTCCAGGTCAAATTTTGTCTTTCAGGCCTAATATTTAATGCTCTGGCTGACAGACAATCTTCAGAGTCTCAGGAAAGAATCTTTCCTGTCACCTTTCATTTGGTCTTATTTTCATATTATTTCTTATTTTAATTCAATTACAGTAATACCTCAGATAACATTAGTATCGAATAACACTAAAATCGCATAACATTAAGCAATCTGGGGGGAAGAATTGCATCGGATAACATTAAGATCCTATGGGATGCATCAGATAACAACCGCTAAAGCCTGTGTGGTTATAATGTATCTCTATGGATTCCATAGGATTTTAACATGCATCGGATAACACTAAAAATCGTATAACACCAAGACTTGTGGAACCAGGTTTTAGTGTTATCTGAGGTTTTACTGTACATGTATATCATGTTCTGAGGGAAACTATTCTCTAGGCCAGGGGTCCTCAACCTTTTTAAGCCTGGGGCTGGTTCACATCCCCTCAGACTACTGAGGGGCTGGACTGGTGGTCCTGCTGCCACCACTCTCCTCTACCAGTGCCTGCAGCAGGACCACCCTGAGCCACCCACCACTCTACCCCACACTGCTTCCCTGGTTACCAACCTGGAGGAGTTGCATGGCATGAGTGAAGGAGGAGTCCATGCTGTCCTTCTCACCTGTGCTCGGCCAGAATGGCCCCTGGGAAAGATGTGGGTGGTTGCAGGTGGCTGCGAGCAGCTGCTGCTGGTGGTCCCCTCCACTTTGCTTGGCATGTCCCTAATGGCACTTCATAGCAGGGCAGATGTTGTAAGCCTTACAACATCTGTCCTTGTCCTGCTACAGAGCGCTGGCAGGGACATGCCAAGCCAAGCAGATGGGACAAGGATTGAGAAGGAGGCCATGGAAGCAGCAGCTGGAGTGAGGGCATGGGCTGGATGATTTGTTGTCATAGGCCGGATATAGGTTGAGGATCTCTGCTCTAGGCAGTTTACTGCAACGGCGACGGCAATAATAATAATAATAATAATAATAATAATAATAATAATAATAATAATAATAATAATAATAATAATAATAATAATAATAATAATAATAATAATAATAATAATAATAATAATAATAATAATAATAATAATAAAAGGAGATGCATCTATCTATTTAGAAATAAAAAGGAATAGGAGCCATGTGTACATTCTATGATAAGAGTATCCCATAAATATGGGACCACGGCAGAAAAGGTTCTGTCTCTTGTGGCCAAAATCTGAACTAGCAGAGATGCGAACAGGGTCCCTTGAGTGTATTTAAATGATTTTCAGTCATAGGCAGATTCCTAATGTTTGTCACCAAGACAGACAACACCAACATATATGTCACCGAGACAGGCTGTAGTTGCTGGACTACAACTCCCATCAGTGGAGATGACTACTGGGAATTTAAGTCCAAAAACATGTGGAGAGCCATATTTTACAAATCCTTACCCAAATAAGCTGGAATATTGAAATTTACACTGAGTATCTGATTGAGGCAGAGTGAGTCAAAGGAAAGGAGAGGGAAGCAGGGGGAAAGAGAGACCTTTTTTATTTCACATCAGAGAGTAAACAAAACAACAACAACAAAAGACAGAAAAACATTCTGGTAACTTAAAGTCTAACTTCTGTACAGTATTTTAATGTTAGCTTTTGTGGATCAAGCCAACTTTATCAGACATAAGAGTAAGCCTTCATGCCATCAATTTATACATGTCAGGCACAGAGGCACACAATGGTTGGCAAGCCTAACAGAAAAGTAACATTGTAGCTTTTTACAACTGGCAATAATGGAAAATCCCCAATTGTTATTCAGCCTTGCTGTGAAGCTTGGCCCTGTTGAGTTGCAAATGGTTTCAAAAGAAACTTCTCTTGCAAGCTAATTTTATTTCATAATACAGTATTCCGAATCTGTGTGACATACATACAGTACACAAATATATACACACATATACATAAATATATATCTATAAAATATGAATGATATTTATGTGAAGGACATAAAATAGCCTCCCTGAAGAGTGGAGATTATTGCAAGTACACTCTGGTATCATCTTGGCAACAGCATGAAGCCAGCTAATCCTTCTTATCACACTGTAAACTTGCTGATGAGCAAAATGACCTTTTTAAGGCCACAAATGGCAATGTAATCATGTAAAATTTTTAATTTCTTTGAATTTTATCTCTGTCTCACATGCATCCATAACTTTAGATTATACAATGCTCTGGTACAAATAAAGAAGAAATTGTGTGCATTTAATTATTTCTTCTTCTTTTCTTCCTCCAAGTGCCATATCCAGTTTCAAATATTGGCTATCATCATGGTGATCAGCCATGAAGATTGTCATAGGAACAATATAATACAGTAGTCTTCCGTTTGCCTTCTGTATCACAGCGTGGCATCCATACCACTGATCCAATTCCGTTAGTCACTTTCTTGTCCTGAGTATTTTTGGCACACAAAGTCCTCATCAGCTCCAGGCCAGTATTGATGAAGATTCTGCCCTCCATGGATTCAGGTGAGATTGAATCCACTTGGGAACCATCACCCTTCCCTGTGGACTTCACACCCAAGGCCATTAGTTCTCAGGGTTGTCAGGTTAGTTAACTGCCACCTGACGATCAGTGACGAGTTGCTGATAGTATGGTCTATGCTATTACCGAAACAGGATAACCTGCCCACAGAGAATTAAATTATTTATTAATTTAATTATTTACTCATTTGTATTTTTGACTGAAAAAAAGAGCAATGATGCCATAATTAATGCTGTGCAGAAGGCTTTATACCTAGTATTCCTGGTTTTCAAACTAAAACCACCTGCATTTGTATGAATTCTGCTCTTATTCAGGGTCCTATCTATACATTTCCATCCTCCCGTGTGTATGCATGGATACATACTTCTGTCTGTATATAAGCATAGCTGTCTCTCCCATCATTCTTCACTCCACTTCCCATATTGGCTGCTATGGCTTCAACAATGAATTTGTGCCACCCACATTTTCAGGTATCCATAGTAAGCTTTGGAATGTATTCCATCCAAATACAGAGTGTGTGTCCTGTACTTGCTTTGCTTATTTCAAAATGTAGTCACCAGCTTTTCTTCATTTCTACATCCTGCTGTTCATTTTTGCTTAATAGCTCCATGCACTTCTGCTCCGAAGCCATTCTCTGAAAGCACCCCTGCTAGGCGGACAGCATAGTTTTCCTTTTCTTTCTTCACCCTGGTGGCCATCCAGATGTTGTTCAGACTCCAGCTTGCATCAACCCCTTTCTCTGGCAGCATGTCAAACTGAGAACATTTGAAGAAACAAAAGTTTTTCATCTGTGCTGTCAATATCAAGGAGTCTCTTGGAAGAAACTCTTGAGTACTGAGTTTATGGTGCAAGATGCCTCTGGATATACAGACATTTTAGAGTACCATGCAGGATAAATGCAATACTAAGTCCCACTATCACAGCTATCAAATTCACTGGGTAACCTTACAAATTTCACCCTCTCTCAATTCCACTTCCTCACATGAGTGTTATGAAGTTTAAGTGAGAAGAAGAACTGCTAAACTATGTATGCTATTCAGTGTAGAAATTCAGCTAGTAAAAATGTGGCAGATAAAAGAAAAGCTAGAAGGCTGATAACAGAGGGACCAGCTAGAGCCCTCAGAAAGTGACTAACCCACACTGAAGGAAATCAGCAAGCACTTAAACTTCTGTACAGTATCTCTTTGTAACATCAGATTGGGTCTTCAGCAGTGCCTGACTTCCAAGCCTAAAATCTCATAGTCTTAAGTTACAAGCTATTATTAGCTAAAAATGGCTTGTAGTTTTTGTTTCTGATCAGTCGTTCTGGTGAAGAAGGGAGTAATCATCCCATGCCTGATCTACAGGGCTAACCAAACCCTACAATGTTTGACATCTGCATAGGTTCCCCTATTCCTTCACTCTATGAATGTACAGGCTAAATAATGCAGAAATTGCAGAAGACACACTGCCCTAGAACCAAATTCTGCCTAAGGTGAAGATAAAGCTCTCCCTTGTTGGAAAACCAGTCATGTCTGACTCTAGGAGACAGTGTTCATCTCTGTTTACAGCCAAAGAGCCAGCGCTGTCTATGTCTGCAGACATTTCTGTGTTCATGTGGCAGGCATGGCTAGAAGCCAGAGTGCATAGAACACTGTTACTTTTCTCCCTGAAGCAGTACCTATTTATCTACTTGCAAGATTCCATGGCCTAGCAGTGGCTGAGAACATCGCCCCCTCCTCTGGGCCCACAACAATGGCCTGAGGAGAAGACTCCATGGCCTAGCAGTGGCTGAGAACATCGCCCCCTCCTCTGGGCCCACAACAACGGCCTGAGGGAGAAGACTCCATGGCCTAGCAGTGGCTGAGAACATTGCCCCCTCCTCTGGGCCCACAACAACGGCCTGAAGGAGAAGACTCCATGGCCTAGCAGTGGCTGAGAACATTGCCCCCTCCTCTGGGCCCACAACAACGGCCTGAGGGGAGTTAGTCTGTGTTCTGGTTTGGTTGTATTTTGTATTTTGTGAGGTTATATTTTATAATATTTATTGTACTGTTACTGTTTTGACTGTAAGCCACCCTGAGTTGCCTCGGCGAGTGGGCGGCAATATAAATCTGAATAAATAAATAAATAAATAAATAAATAAATTTCTTGCTTTTGAATTGCTAGGTTGGCAGGAGCTGGGACAGACAACAGAAGCTCACTCTGTTGTACAGCACTCAGGTCTTGAACTGCTCACCTGCTGACCTTCCAGTCATCAAGCTCAGCATTTTAACAAGCAAGCCACCGTAGCCCCAAATTCTGACTACCTTATATGCACAATCCAGGGTGATAATGTTCAGATAATAGTTAGATTACAGTATAATCAAATGCTTAAGAGTGCCATGCTATAAATATAAGTCCACGAATGACCCTCTGTCTCCAACAGGGTGATGTATTGAGCTTCCTAGTACAGTACTGTAATTACTCATCAATGTGCCAACCGAATTACTTTGCTTTAACATGCCATGTTTCTAATACATGTCTCCTTCCCTAATTCTTAATACCTATGCCAGGAAATAAATTCTTTGGAGGATTCCTTTGCATAACAATAGTGCTGCTTTTCATCCCCTCCCCATCAGAAATAATCTCATATTTTGTCATTTGGTGTGCAGGGTAATAAGTACTGTACTGGGAATTCGAAGCATTATCCCTTAAAAAAGAAAGCATTTGATCTTTAGACATAATTACATAATATGATGCAGAATGTGAGTATGTGGAACAACTATTAATATTAATCTGAGCGCCTACATGGTGTTTTTCTCACATCTTCAAAGTACTTTCTTTCCATTAGTTATAAGCCTTACAATACTTTGGGGATATTCAGTGGTAAATAAGTAAATATTATTGCCATTACATTGATGAGACAACAGAGCCAGTGAGGTGGTTTGATGTGCCCAGAGCCAAAGAAAAGAGAGATTGATGTCTTGGAAGATGAAGCAAAACAATTGTATTCCAAACAGTCTTCATTGTAATGAATTAAAATAGGGGCTTTTGCTTTTAGTGAGTAAAGTAGTTCTTTGAGTTCTTTATTCCCTGGGAAGATCTAGAGAAGTCTGGGAAATGACCTACAAGACAGAAGTTAGTTAGTTTCTTTTAGATGTAGTCATAACAAGCTGAAAATGGTGTGAACCGAATTAAGAATTATGGACATTGTATGCTGTGCTTTACTTGGTTAAAATCCAGGAAAAGGGAGGATGAGTGTAAGAAGGTGGGTTTTGTTATATTGTAATGTGGGGGTGAAACACCATGATTACCATTGCGACGACTGTGATTGCCAAGATGCTGAACAAGAAATAGTGTGCTTGTGAATAAACAATAGCAATATATAGTCAAATGTGTTAGCTGGTTAGGATAGGCCAGAAAAATATAGCTAGATGTGCTTTTCTTGTTTTACTCTGAGAAATGGGCAAGTAAAATGTTCCTTTTTTTCTACAGTATTTTGTACCTGATGTTGAACTTTTCTAATTTTTCATCTAAATAAACCTGATTAAACAGAAGACATGTACTAATTCACATCGCTTAACCTGGTGGGAGAATTCCAGTTCCTGTATTTCATTATTGGCAATCCTACAATTAAGCTTTTTAAAATGCCCTTCAAGAGATTCTATTTTTATTTTTTGCATTGCTCTAAAATACACCATTCCCAGTGCCTATGGACACTGGGTGTGACATATATAGGAGCTTTGCAGCCGTCGAAGGCTATTTACAATGTCTACATCTGATGTGTCAAAAGAAAGACGATATTGCCATCAAACATTTCTGCTGTTCCTCTGTAATTATTCCCTCACCTTATAGCACTGGATAGGTTAAAGGTAAAGTTAAAGGTTTCCCTTGCTCGAAAGCCAGTCATATCCAATTAGGGTTCTGTGGTCATCTCTGTTTCAAAGCTGAAGAGCCAGCACTGTCTTCATCTGCAGACATTTCCATGGTCATGTGGCAGGCATGCCTCAACACCAGAGTGCACAGAACGCTGTTACCTTCCCACCAAAGTGGTCCCTATTTATCTACTTGCAATTTCTTGCTTTCGAACTGCTAGGTTGGCAGGAGCTGGGACAAAGATGGGAGCTCATTCCGTCCTGCAGTACTTGGGAATCGAACTGCTGACCTTCCACCTCCCAGTCAGCGTCTTAGCCACTTGAGCTATTGCAGTCCCCTGGATAGATTAGGAGGGTAAAATATTTTTTTTTCTTCATTTTTTCATGTCACATTAATCAGGAAACTGCTCACAGCTGCAATTTCAATTGATGCACCAAGGAAAAATAAAGAAAAATTGTTTACATTCCTAACTGGGCAAAAACAATAAGCTGAGCAAAGGAATAGTTACACTTTCTCTGTCCCTCCACAGAGGAGCAGGAAAAGTGTTTCATTTGCCCTTATGGTAAAGTGCTTGTCAGCCACTTCGCCATATAGGCAAGACTCACTTGCATTGATGGAAAGAGCAAGTGAATGAAATCTGTTTTAGCTCTTCTTCTGTCTCAAGCAATTACAAAAACAGTGATCCCAGACTACCCCACAAGGGGACAGTCTGAACATGCTGTGATTTACTTAAAAAAAAACTCTACCATGAGATATTGGACACATGGACAGAGGAGAGTCTATTGAAAGCTTGTGAAAGGGCTCTTCATTATTCTACATCCAGCTCATCTAGCAAGTAAACCAGACAACATGCTGTTTTTTGGACTGATCACTTACAGTACAATAGAAACAATAGTTGTCTAATATAGATGCTGGGGTGGTCATGTGGCTTATTCTACACAAGACCATCCTCTTCTGTTGGAAGGGAAGGGCTGTCAAGTACAAGTAGAAGCTGACGAAAAAGAAATTGAAAGAGAAGGGAGAGAAGGGATTTTGCAAATCCCAATCAACAATTAACATTAGCAATTAACAATTAGATCCATGCCCCACCGGGTTATTTAAAACTACCAGGGCGGTTACAGGCGGTTGGGTCAGAGTGATTGTGAACTCTTCATTGCAGAGAGGGGGGGTCTTCCCAGCAACACTAAAACATGCTTTGGTGTGCCCCCTCCTGAAAAAGCATTCACTTGACCCCACAGTGCTTGCCAACTACCAGCCTGTATCCAACCTGCCCTTTTTGGGAAAGGTCTTGGAGAAGGCAGTGGCACAGCAGTTACAGGGGGTCCTGGATGAAGCAGATTATCTGGACCCTTTTCAGTCAGGATTCAGGCCCAGATATGGAAATGAGACTGCATTGGTCATGCTGTTCGATGATCTCTGGTGAGAGAGGAACAGAGGTCATCCTTCTGTCCTGGCTCTTCTTGACCTCTCAGCACCTTTTGATACCATCGCCCCTGGTATTCTTCTAGAACTGCTCCGAGGAGTGGGGATCCAGGGCACTGTATGGTCCTGGTTTTCCTCATTTCTGAGGGGCCGGACCCAGTCAGTGTGGTTGGAGAGTGAGAGATCCAGCCCTGGGCTCCTCCATTATTGGGTGCCTCAGGGCTCAGGGCTCTCGCCTCTCCTATTTAATATCTACATGAAGCCTCTGGGTGAGATAATCCGTTCCCACGGGGTGAGGTATCATCAATACGCAGATGATACCCAGTTTATACATCTTGGCCCAAGGTGATCCAAGCAATGCAGCTGAAGTCCTATCCAGGTGTCTGGAGGCTGTTAGGGTCTGGATGGGGGACAATGGGCTACAACTGAATCCTGGCAAGACTGAGTGGTTGTGGGTCAGGAGCCTTGCGTTATCTTGGGAGTTACCATCTTTGGTTCTAGATGGGGCTATTTTGCCATAAACAGACCCAGTGCATAATTGGGGTTCCTCCTGGACTCACGACTCTTGCTCGAAGAGCAGGTGGCAGTTGTGGCCAGAAGGGCATTTGCTCAGCTTCAAGTAATATGCCAGTTACGCCCACTTCTAGATCGGGACTCCATGCTTATGGTCACGCATGCTCTGGTCACCTCCAGACTTGATTATTGTAATGCACTCTACATGGGGCTGTCCTTGATGACCATTCGGAGGCTGCAATTGGTCCAGAATGCTGCTGCTCGGGTGGTGTTGGGATGCGGGCATTATCCATGTGCTTCACCACTGCTTCGGGAGCTGCACTGGTTGCCAGTGTGCCTCCTGGTGCAATTCAATTTGCTGGTAATTACCTTTAAAGCCCTACATGGTAGAGGGCCAGGATACTTAAAGAGACTATATCACTCCAAGAACATCTGTCCGTCCCACCAGAGTGGGCCGGAGAGGCTCTCTAATTGTTCCATCAGCTAGAAAGGCACATCTCTCTAGCATTAAAAGGAAGGCCTTCTCAGTGTCCACTCCGGCCCTATGGAACCTCCTGCCAATTGAGTTACATCTCCAGATAGAGTTGCTGCCCTTCAGAAAAGGCTTAAAGACTTGGCTGCAGTGGTGGGCAGCAAAAGATTTCGCTACCATACTGCGGGCAGAGCCTATGTCGTGGGTGGAGCCTACGTCATGGGTGGAGCCTACATCATGGGTGATCTAGTCATGCCTGCCATGTGGCCATGTATACATTTGCAAACACAGGCAGCACTGGCTCTTTGGCTGTAAATGGAGACGAACACTGCACCCTAGAGTTGGATATGACTGGCTTTTGAGCAAGGAAGACCTTGAACCACGTGCAGGGACAAAACCCCAATCAGGGATCTTCTGTTATTAGGTAAAGGTTGCCCTTGCTCGAAAGCCAGTTGTTACCAACTCTAGGATTCAGTGCTCATCTCTGTTTATAGCCAAAGAGCCAGTGGACTTGATCCACAAAAGCTCACATTAAAATACAGCAGTTAGTCTTTAAGGTGCTACAACGTTTTTGTCTTTTTGTTTTGTTTACTCTCTGATATGCTTGCACAGAATAAAACTTTTTAAATGGTAGCTGTGTTAGTCTGGGCAGGGCAGGGAGATGGGTGTGGCCACCCAATTTCACTACCCCTCCCCGCCCAATTTCACCACCACCCTACACGAAGGCCACCCAATTTTCCTACCACGCCACCCCACCCCGCTGGGAAGGTGGGAACCTGTTACTGTCCACCACTGCTTGGCTGGTGGGATAAGTGTGGGGTACCACTAATATGATAACCCCGGCCTATTGGCTGATTCGGTAACACTCTTTCTCTCTTTTAATCATTTAAATTTTAATCTTAAAGGTTTTAATTTTGTAATTCTGTAACCTTTTAATCTTTGACCTCTTTTTTATGTTTGGGATTGTGGATTGGTTATGTTTCACTGTGAGCTGCCCAGAGTCTTTGGAGTGGGGCAGCGATATGAATGGAAATAAATAAATAAATAAATAAATAAATAAATAAACATTACATCATTCTAGGCCAGGGGTTCTCAACCTTTTCAAGCAAAGGGCTGGGTCATGCTCTCTCAGACAGCTTTGGGGGCCAGGGGGCCTTTTTGCCCTGCCTGCTACACATGGCACTTCCGGGTGTGGTGGAGACGGTGGGCGCCACATGAAATTGAGAGTCTGCTGGAGAGTCTGAGCAACAATCTCAGATTCATCATATATCAACTGAAATTACAGAGATTTCCCCTTTGATTTCCCCTTTGTACCTACACATTACCACAGGCAACTTTAGAAGTCATTTATTCTACTTTGTCCTCTTTCCATACTAATTAAGGTACAGATGCCCTCAAAGCTTAGGTAAACAAGGAACACAAATGGTTTAGAAGTTCCAGAGACTGCTATTAATAATAATTTGTGTCAGAAATTATTCTGGGTTGAAAGGGTTTTTTGCAGAAGAAACTCCACTCAGGGGATGCCTGAATGAGGCTCCTTCATGTCCCCAAGAACTGGTACAGAGACAGGTGCTCAATCCATCATGCAGTACTCAAGTCTTGAACTGCCTATTTGCCAGCCTTCCAGCTAACAAGTCAAGCTCCTTAACCACTGAGCCACCACCACAGCCCCTAGGGGCTGCTACTGAGAATTTCATAGGATTGCTTACACATATTTATGACCAAATATGGGAACATTGGATTTGAGGGTCCTTGTTTTTGAAGGTAAGAAGAAATAAAAAGTTCCGCTTCATCAGTAAGTGGCCTTTCATTGTTGTCCAATGGAAAAGAAGATAAATAATACACTTGTCTAGAGAGCAAGATACCAGTTAATGTACTGTGAAAGCAGGTGAATTTGAATGGCATCTCTCTCTCTCTCTCTCAAAAGCAAGCAAAATAGATGCTAAAGTGAAACATTATTGCAGAAATTGCCTTAGAAATGGTACTTATGTACTTTTGGAAGAAAAACTTTGAACTTAGTGCAGGTTAACAATTTAGAGCTAAAGTGCAACAAGAAAATTCTAGTGTTCTAAAAGGCATTTGAGGAGCAGAAAATTCATTGTAATAGATGAAAATACGTTATCATAATAATGTTCAACAGACAGAAGTGTTCTTAAAACCAACATTCATATTTCTATTAATGGAGCAGGCAATCTTTGTGAGTAGAGTATGGAAATATACTTGCACGAGGCAAAATCCAGGAAGAAGCAATTTTGTGCAAATTTATATCATGAAAGTGTGCTCTACAAGGAACAGTCACAGGAGATATTTTGAACAAGAGAAATAGCCAAGTTGTCTTCTACTAACCATTATTTATTAAAAATTTCATCCATATTAACATCAGATAAAAAAAATCTACCAGGCAGAATACTATATCTGATTTGTGATTATATTATATTATATTATATTATATTATATTATATTATATTATATTATATTATATTATATTATATTATATTATATTATATTATATTACTAGAAATTAGCACTCAGGGAAGGTTACAACCATCATCATTTGTGCAACAAAAATTGGGTGGGTCATAAAATCATAGAATAAGTTGACTGTGCAACTGAACAAGAAAAAATCATTTAGAAACCAGGCCTATAAATAGCAACCAGAGAGCTTCCAAAAATATGTTTTTCTTGTAACCATACAATCAGAGGGAGAATCTGCTTTCATGTAAAGAATATGGCCCATTCATACCCAGCCAGTCATATGACAGCTCAAAAGTTTTGCCAGAACAATGCCATTTGTATTGCTTTATATATATATATATATATATATTTCTCATGCATTTTTCTTTATTTCTCTTATCCATTTGCCTGTTTATTTGACAAATGTGGGTGATATTTTATATAAATGAATGGTCAGGCTTTAGTCCAGTAGCTCCCAACTTTGGGGCCTCAGATATTCCTGAATTACAACACCAAAAATTATGCCAGGACAGTCAATGGCGAAGGTTTATGGGAGCTGCCGTCCGAGAGCATCTGGGGACCCAACGTTGGGAACCATTGCTCTAGTCCATGAAAGCTGACTCAAAATGGCAGAAACAAGCCATGATTACAGTTGAGGCCCACTGATGCATCATGATTCAGGCAGATTTCTGAGTTTGATAAACAGATTATAAAGGAATTCTAAGTCTACATATGATTACCACCCAGAAAACAGAGCAAACTAATTTTTTAATGGTGTGGCAGTGGTAAGAAAACTTGAATTCGCTGTTCTATTCCTAGATTATCTGCCATGTCTTTTACTGTCCTTGCTTTTTCTCTCTCCATATATGTAGTGGATCAGATGTTTCTTTTCTGTTGCTGCAAAAAATTAACATCTGACCCATTACATACAAGAGAACATTTGAGTGGAAACAAACATCTGAACCAGAACATATACATCTTTTAGTAATAATCCCATTTTGTGAGTTTGCAAGACAATTTTCACCCATTGTTCCCATCCCAGTAACACAATTTATGTTTCACAAAAGTAGATTCTTAAGATACGCACAGCAGTAAAATGCAACATCTGTTGACAAGAAGGAAAATGAGTATTTATTTGGCTAAGACATCCAACACAAACGTGCCCAGGCTCATTACAGTATGAGAATTAGGGAGATTTTGTTAGTTCCTTTTCTTTGAACTGGCATAGCCCATCATTATTAGGCATTTAGAATATATAAAAGAGCAGATTAAATTACTTGTAAAATGTGATTGCATGAATAAAACTATTGTGACAGGAATGGGTGTTTCTCCTCCCCCACCTTTTATTTGTGTAGGTCTGTAAAGGATTCTTGGCAGAATAGTAAAATGCCTTTTGTGGGGGGGGGGGGGGATTCATCAAATGTCTGACAGGAAAGCTAGGTACAAATCAAACGACTAAATGTAAAAGGGAAGACATATCCTTCTCTGGTTATGTCTTGGGGCTTTTCGGCACTGAACCTTTACCAAATACTTTTCTTCAAGCAATAGCATGGTATGACTTATAAAAATTGCACAATGAGAAGCAGGTCTTGGGGAATTTCAGCTACTTATATAGGTCTTTCATTTTAACCTGGGGGGGGGGGTGTTGCAAGGTGGCATCCAAATAACAAAAATATGGCAGATCATAATACAATGGAATAATAAAATACAAACAATAAAATCCGGAGACTGTTGCATAAAACTAACTTGAAACGACAGTGAAATCCCAGAGCATTAAAATTCATTACTATCATTAAAAAATAAATAACTGTCCATGTAAAAACTTTCATAATAGTAATTGTGTTGACCTGGTAGCTAATGTGAAAACAAAACCAAGGCAGAAAGGAATTCTCTAGAGAGTACTATTTCATACAAAGGATCCCATAATTGAAAAGGTGCTTTCCCAAGTCATTCTCTGCTTTAAATTTAATAACTCACCAACCACAGGGGGAAACCCAGTGAGTTCAAACACTCCCAGTGCAGCATTGAACCATAAAACATAGGCATCTCTGTACTGCCAGCCACTCATCGCTGAGGGTTAGGCTGAGGTTAACTAACCTGACAATTCTGAGTACTAATGGCCTGGTGTGCCGAAGTCCACAGGGAAGGGTGATGGTTCCCAAGTGGATTAAATCCCACTTGAATCCATCTTGTTGAAGGGCAACAGCTTCATCAATAATGGCCTGGGGCTGAGAAGGATTTTGTGTGCCAAAAGGGCTCAGGACCAGAAAGTGACTCGTGGAATTGGATCAGTGGTACAGGGATCATGTTGCGACACGGAAGGCAGATGAAGGGCCACTACATTATATTCTCATGACAGTCTTCATGGTGAAGATTGTGGCATTTTTGAACCACAATTGAGCAATGGCCATCTTGTGCGGGCTAATCTTTCTCACACTAGGTCATGCTAAAGGAACTGCAGAATGGACTCACCAAAAGGAGGCTTGACTTTGGCAATTTCACGTCTGGCCTAGACACAGAAGAAGAAGAATTTCTGTACTAAGTTATCTCTTGAGTGGGATAATTTCTCAGCCTGGCTGGCTGGCAGCATAGTACAGTGGAAATGCGGTTAATATAATTAATGCGTTCTCCGGGATGTTTCTTACAGCAAAAATTACTTTAACTGAATTTTCCATAGGAATGCATTGAGTGCAATTTCCCATAAGAATGCATTGAAAACCAAAATACATTAACTGAAATGTGGTTTCCCATAGGAATGCATTGAAAACCAATTAATCTGTTCTGAAACAAATTCTGTAAACAAGCCACTATTTTCTATGGATTTCCTTTTGTTATGCGATTTTTATGTTAACTGAGCCATTTGTTAACCGAGGTTCCACTGTATACAGAAAAGAGGAGAAGCTTCCAGAGGTCTTTCAGTTGCATCTCCCCTCACCTTCCAGTATTTGGAGAGCCACATCCAACCTTGCATCCTCCTGACACTTTCTTAAAATGTAGTTACCATTTTAAAAATCCCCCCTGTACATCTTTCCCGTAAGCCCATGATGGCAAACCTTAGCACTCCAGATATTCTTGGACTTCAATTCTCAAAAGCCCAAAGCCCATGAATCCACATGAATGGGTATACTGCAATTCATCCGGCCCGCATCATCCTCGTCGCTTCTGGAAGCAGAAGTAAAACACACCCGTATGGGTGAGTTTTACTTCCGCTTCCAGGAGCGACGAGGGCATTCATGTGGATTCATGGGGCTTGGGCTTCTGGGAATTGAAGTCATCTTGCTTCGGTCCCCCCCTCCCCTCTTTGAATAACAGAGGTGACATCAAAAAGAATGATGTGGGGAGGGATGTAGAGGAGAAAGAATTAGGTAAGTTTTTTCTTCATTATTTTTTATTTAGTTTATTTAGTGTTTTTGTTTCATCATATTTTGCTTTAATTAATTTTTTAATTAGCGGGAAATGGTGGGGGGGGTTTAGGGAGCACGTCCGGGGATGAAAGTGGAGAATGGGAGGTGGTCTTAGATACAGATGGTTAAGTCACTAAAACTAATAACGTGGAATGTGAAGGGAACAGGGAACGCCTTGAAGAGAAAGCGCTTGCAAATTGCGCTCAATAAAGCCAGGGCTGATGTTATTTTTTTGCAAGAGACCCATCAAAAATCAGCGGACGCAAATAATTTGGCGGTGAGGGGAATGGAAATATATGAAAAGGCATATGGGACATCTAAAGCCAGAGGAGTTGCAACTCTGATCTCGGAGAGATTGGGCTTTACTGTGAGTAAAACCATTGCTGACCCAGAAGGAAGATATCTGGTAATTAAAGGGAAAATTGAGGAAGAAGAAATAACGTTGGCTAACATTTATGCTCCAAATGACAAACAGGAAGATTTCTTAGATAAAATGGGAAAAATCTTGAACAAGGAGGGAGCTAAGAGCATGGTCATAGGTGGAGACTTTAATATGCTGAATTCAGACATTGATAGTACAAGTGTAAAAAAGAGAAGTAGAAAATACATATTAGATGAGTGGAGGAAAACACTGGGGATAAAGGATGTTTGGAGAGAGCTTAAGGCTCAGGAGAGAGAATATACCTATTATTCCCATGTACATGATATGTACTCAAGAATAGACTATATCTTTGTCACAGAAGAGCTGGTTAAAACAATAGAAGATATAAAGATTGGGACATTCAGGGAATCTGACCATGCAAAGATAACAGTAGATATAAACCTTAAAGAGGTGGAAAGAGGAGGGTACATTTGGAGATATAATGTAAAGCTATATAAGGAGGAAGCTATGAGAAAACAAATTATGGAGAAATGGGAAGAAAGTTGGAAACTGAACGAGAATAATGAGGTCAGCCGGGGAGGAGTTTGGGATACAATGAAGGCAATCTTTAGGGGCGAATCAATAAAATTGAATAGTATTAGAAACAGACAAATTAGAAATAGAAATCAGGAATTGGAAAAGCAGTTGAAACATCTTCACCTTGAGTATGCTAAAAAGAAAGAACAGAAAATTTTTCAAGAGATACAAAAAATTAAGAAAGAGTTGGATGGTAAAGATTTGGAAAAAGTAAAGAAAGACTTGATCTTTCTTAAAAGGGAATACTTTGAATATGGTAATAAAAATTCTAAATTATTGGCAAAAGCCGCAAGGGATAAAAAAAAATAAAGGACAGGTAGGTATATTGATAGATAAAAATGGGAAAAGATGCAATAAAAGAAAAGAAAAAGCATTGTTAATCGAAAACTTTTATAAAAGCCTGTACTCAAAAAAGGAGGTAAATTTGAGTAAAATGCGAGAGTATTTTGAAAAGCAACAAATTAAAATGATAACAGAGGAACATAGGAATAAAATGGAGGAGGAAATATCTATCAAGGAAATTGAGGAAGTAATAAAAAAATTAAAAAAAGAGAAAGCACCAGGTGAGGATGGGTTACCAGCGGAATTTTATAAAGATTTTACACCCTGGATTGCCCCGAGGTTATATAAATTATATAATGGGATATTGGAGGGAGATGCAACTCCAGATTCCTGGAATAGATCGGTGATTGCCTTGATTCCCAAACCGGGTAAAAATTTAGAAAAAATTGAATCCTATAGGCCAATATCCCTGATCAATCAAGATGCAAAAATCTTTACAACGATCTTAGCAAATAGATTAAATTGTTTCATAGCCAATTATTATTAAAGAAGACCAAGCTGGGTTTGTGAAAGATAGACATATGTCAGATCTTATAAGAAGAGTTGTGGACATATTGGACTTAGCCGGAAAAAGGAAGGAAAAAGTAGGTTTTTTAGCATTAGACATCTTTAAAGCTTTTGACTCCTTGCAATGGAGGACGATTCATGAGATGATCAAATTGTATGGATTTGGAGAAAAATTTCAAGGCGTCATTAAAAAGTTGTATAAACAAGGATCGGCAAGAGTTAAATTTAATGAGAGTTACACAAGTGATATAAAATTAGAAGCGGGTACGAGACAGGGCTGTCCGTTGTCGCCTTCGTTGTTCATCATGGCTATGGAATTTTTGGCAAATACAATTCGTCAAGACGAAGAAATAATAGGAATTGAAGGGACTAAAGTAAGTCTTTACGCTGATGACACGTTAATAACGGTGAAGCATCCAACAAAAATTATTTCTAAGGTTAATAAACATTTGAAAGACTTTGAGGACGTTACGGGGTTAAAAGTTAATTGGGATAAAACAGAAATGATTTTAATTAATGGAAATAAAGGGGATGAAGAATCAATAAAACGGACCTATAATGTACAGATTACACAGAAAATGAGATATTTGGGGGTAATGTTATCAGATAAAACTGGGGAACTTAAAGGTTTGAACTATGGCTGACAGAAGAAAGAGATGGAAAAGAAAATATCACAGTACAATAAATTAAGTCTGTCATGGTTCGGTAGAATAGCTTTGTGTAAGATGATGTTGCTACCCAAATTGAATTTTTTGTTCGATGTTTTGCCGTTAAAACACACAGGTAGGGAGTTGAACGAGTATCAAAATATGATCAATAGATTCTGCAATGGAAATCGAGGAGCTAGAATAACTTAATCGTTGTGGTATGTGGCACAAAAAGAGGGAGGATTGGGGATTCCAAACATTACTAAATACTATAGAGCCTTCCAAATAAGAAATATTATAAAAATATTAATTAGAGAAGAAACAGTGTGGGGAAAAATGGAAAGGAAAGACTTTTCGAAGTTTGGTAAGGCACAGTTTTTATGGGAAGGGAAGGAAAAAGGAAAAAAGAAGGCTCAGGGATTGATGCTAAATTCGACAATACAGACATGGAGCAGAGTGAGAAAAGAACTTACTTTAGGAATTTCACCGATTTTAGAGGTGGAGGATTTTCAGAATTTTCCAATTAAAATTGATAAAAAGATCAGGGATATATTGGTAGAAAAGAAAGTAATATTATTGAAAGACTGGGTCAATACTTGCAGAGACCAGGAGAAAAGGCGCGAGCTGTATTTGCAATTGCAACTGGATTGGTTCAAGATTCTTCAGATTAATAATTGGAATAAGATATTTTTATGGGAAGATGGTTTAAATAGAGACTGCACGGAATTTGAGATACTTTTGACTAGAATTAGAAATGGGGAAATGGGAATTAAAGGAATAGTAAGTAAAATTTATAAAATTTTGAATGAGTCAAGAAATACAAGAGGTGTTGAGACAAAGCTGGGAACAAGAATTAGATACAAGGATAACAGAAACAAAATGGCAGAGGATTTGGAAAAGAAGGATAATGAGAACAATGTCGGTTAGAGTTAAAGAGCATAATCATAAATTAATATGGAGATGGTATAGGACCCCAGTCGTCTTGCATCGAATGTATAATAACCTAAGCGATATATGCTGGAGGTGTAACAAAACAAAGGGAACATACGAACATATGTGGTGTAGTTGTGATGCATTAAAAGCTTATTGGGAAAGAATTGAAAAAGAATTGGAGAATATACTAAAGGTGCAAGTCAGGCTGGGGTCAGATACAATTTTGCTAACCGACGTTGATGATTTTGATATGAATAAGGACAATAAAGAACTGCTGGCCATAATGTTGACTGTTGCGAGACAATGTATAGCTAAAAGTTGGAAAAGTAAAGAAAAAATAAGTATACAAGATTGGTATAAGCAAATGTGGGACTTGGCATTAAATGAAAAACTTACTTGGGAGTTAAATTGTAGGAGAGGAAAAGTGCAAAGTAATAATTTCTGGAGGATCTGGGAACCTTTTATAAGTTATACTCTGGGGGAAAAAGGGCATACCCCCTGTACAAGATCAGAATGACTTTTGGAAACTGTGAAAATACAGAATTCCCCGGACATTGTAAATAACACAAGGGTGATGTCAATGTTGTGAATGATAACAACGTGAAGAAGATTATGTTCAAAGAAATGTGGCAAATGCAACATTGAATTGTTTGGAAAAAAATGTTACATTATCTTCATGGTTATATATATCTTTATAATTGTCTTGTTTTGTACTTTTGTATTTCTTTTTAAATGCCTAATAAAAAATTTAATAAATTTAAAAAATTTAAAAAAAAAAAGAAGTCCAAGAAGATCTTGAGTGACAAGGTTCGCCATCACAGCCCTAAGCTGATGCTCCCACTACCTCTTCCCTAAGCTGTTTTAGAACCACACTTGGCTTCATTTTGTTATATAGTGGAACCTCAGTTAAAATAAAAATTGCATAACAAAAGGAAATCCATAGAAAATAGTGGCTCGGTTTACATAATTTTTTTTAATGGATTAATTGGTTTTCAATGCATCCCTATGGGAAACCACGTTTTGGTTAATGTATTTTGGTTTTCAGTGTATTCCTATGAGAAATTGTATTCAATGCATTCCGATGGAAAATTCAGTTAATTTTCACTGTAAGAAACGTCCTAGAGAATGCATTAATTACATAAACCGAGGTTCTACTGTAATGGAATTTATTTGAGTTCCAGCAGGTAGAGATAATTGTGTTTAATCTAAGCATTTTTTTAAATCAAGGTTGGGAGATCTAAAATGTCTGAGGACATCCTACACAGTAACATCTTCAAGGTGGTGGTGGTGGTGGTAGTAGGACAAATGTCCTCCCCTAGAAGCTCTTTCAACTGCTCCTGTAAATATTATCAGTGAACAGAATTCGTTTAGCCAGAAATGGGCTGGCTAAAGGTTTAGTCTAGACTTATTATTTCCTGTTTCCATAGTTAATTTGCCCTGTCTTTTTGCCAGTGACAGAGCTCTTTGCCTTCCTTGCTAATATAGTGGTTTGCCTTAGTTTTGATGTTGCACTGCCTGGGAGACCTATGTAGTTTTCTTTTTCTTTTTTAGCCCTCCCATAGGACAGGGATGGGTTAATCTTTTTTTTTTTAACTTTATAGGGTGGGTTTTACCCTCTCCTGCCCATAAATAATCTACCAAGCTATGCTTACTTACATGTAAAACAAATAAACTTTCATTTTATCACTACACATTTAACATACCATCTAGTTCCAACCTCTCCATAAAGGAAGAACAATGTAAAATTATGTAATAAGGGAGCTGGCTGCTAACTTAACATGTATTTCTATTATCTTTTTTGGATAAACCCTGTATAATGTTATATTGTACAAAGCACAATATCTTCCTTCCCTTAATTTTTCAATATAAATGTACTGAAGGGTGAGAAAAGATATAAAACAGATGTATAATCTTGGCACATATTTTTGGTTTGACTCAAACAGATTCTTTGTATTAGTAACATACAGTTGTGACAGAAAATGTGGTTTTAATTCCTAGAAAAAGAGAGAAAGCTAATTCTGTTACTTATTTTCATGGGGCTTGGTTCTCCACAAATGTTCAGCTGGTTACATTATAGTGAAACTCGAGAGTCAAAATATTTTGGCAAACACAGAACACTGCTTTTTACTGAGTCAGACCATTTATCTATCTAGCTTGGTGCTGTCTGGACTAATAGGAAGATGTCACCCAGAACTGAGGCGGGAATCTCTCCCAGACCTTCTAGGTGTAGGAGATGTCAAAGATTTAACCTGGGAGATGCCACAAGTAGAACTTGCACGCAAAGCCTGGCCAGCCGGTGCTGGGCAAAAGTGAGAGGAAAGTATATGTATTTATACATATACAAAGGCATTGATATATGCAGACATTCAAGCACAAAGAGACATATTCATACATACAGAAAAAGTCAGGGATGACATCACTTAGATCAGGGGTCCCCGGACATTGGGCCATGGATGTATTGGGCCACGGGCTGTCCCGAACAGGACCACAGAGGTGGGTGCCGCTGGGAACCCCAATAATAGACTTCTGCCCTCAACCTGCTCTGCCAGGTCTGCCCAGCAAACGGAGCAAGGCTTCAGACATAACAGATAGGCAGGTGGCCGGGCCCCTCCACACATTGCTTAACTACGGCAGGACTTTGTCCCCCACCTATGTGTAGTGTGATACCTACTGCCCAAGTCAAACTGTGTGGCTGGCAGGCAGCTGGGCCTCCTTGTTTTTGTGCTATAGCAGGGGCTCCTCCCCCACCTGTGCACATTGATGTATCACACTGCCTATATTCAAGCTATGGCTGGGAGACAGGAGAGATCACCCCCACTTACCAGTCCATGGAAAAATTGTTTAGCATGAAACCAGTCCGTGGTGGAAAAAAGATTGGGGACCCCTGACTTAGATGCATCATTGTTCCACCCTCTTCATTCATTCCACATATCTGGCACATGTTCTCACCTCCCTCCAACTATGTCTGGTTTCAAAACTGAGCAGTTAGTTTATTGTCTCACATTTTCTGTTTTCAACTACCCTGTCATATCCATTCATAAGTGCCCTTTTTTTTTTTGTTCAGTCGCACAGTCGATTCCGACCCTTTGCGACCCCATGGACCACTGTCCGCCAGGCACTCCTGTCCTCCACCATCCCCCTCAACTCACTCAGCTCTGTGCCCATTGTCTCCACAATACCATCTAGCCATCTCATCTTGGGCCGTCCCCTTCTTCTTTTGCCCTCCACCCTTCCAAGCATCAAGGCTTTCTCAAGTGAATCCTCTCTTCTCATTTGATGTCCAAAGTACTTTAGCTTCATCTTTATTATTTGACCTTCTAAGGAGCAGTCAGGGTTGATTTCTTCTAAGATTGACCTATTTGTTCTCCTCACTGTCCATGGGACTCTCAAAACTCTCCTCCAACACCACATCTCAAAGGCGTCTATTCTTCTGCGCTCAGCTTTCCTAATGGTCCAGCTCTCACAACCATACATTGCCACAGGGAATACCATTGCTTTGACTATGCGAATTTTTGTTTGCAATGTGATGTCTCTACTTTTCACTATGCTCCCCAGGTATCTCATTGCTTGCCTCCCAAGAATCAGTCGCCTTTTTATTTCATGGCTGCAATCACCATCTGCAGTGAGCTTTGATCCTAGGAAAGTAAAATCTGTCACTGCTTCTACTTCTTCCCCATCTATTTTCCAGGGACTGATAGGGCCTGTTGCCATTATCTTGGTTTTCTTGATGTTGAGTCTCAAGCCAGCTTTTGCACTTTTTTCTTTCAACCTAATCAGGAGCTTCTTTAGGTCCTCCTCACTTTCTGCCATGAGGGTGGTATCATCTGCATATCTCAAATTGTTGATGTTTCTTCCAGCAATTTTGATCCCAAATTGTGATTCCTCCATCCCTGGATTGCGCATTATGTGTTCTGTGTATAAGTAGAATACACAGTACAGGTATTCAATTTATACACCAGGTTGTCACCTTGTGGACAACCTGAAATTAAAGCTATGCCACCTTGTGGACACCCTGAAATTAAAGCAACGCCACCTAGTTGACAACCATTTTCGAACTACCTTCTGGCTCTCTGCCAGATTACCAATCCAAAATTGCCATCTGATGCAAAAATTTAGGTTTGTTATCTTCAAACTGTTCTTCTATGTGCTCATTCTACCCTATGCTTTTGTTCTCCACATAAAAAAACAGAATGATTTTCATTACCAGATGTGAGCATTGTGTGATTGTCTATATTTTTTCAATTTTCTCCTATCATCCATTATGTCTCCTTACCTTGATATTTCTCTGGTTGCTGTCCATCGCAATATACCTGTATATATATTGAATGTCTGTAGTTGGAGTTGAGAGGGCTTTTGGGTTGTTTGTGACTATCCCAGGTCATGAGATTGCATATGTGCCTGGGGGTTGTTTGTTACACATCTAAGCCATGAGACTGAATGCTATAGGAGGCATGCATACAATGTATTAACCAATCAGGTAGAAGCCCACCCTAACATGACCCAATCACGGCCAATGTACTGACCCTAAAATAGCCAATCTGTGATTTTCTATGTAAGCATTTCCTTCTTTGATTGTAACAATAAAAAGGCTCGAACGGGAGTTCGAACAAGTTTTTGTGTTCGCTGGATCGGACTTAGTGTTGTGTGTTTCATCCCTTGCCCCCATCATCCGACAAACAAATTTGAGGAAACTAACTGCTCCTTAGAAGGTCAAATAATAAAGATGAAGCTAAAGTACTTTGGACATCAAATGAGAAGAGAGGATTCACTTGAGAAAGCCTTGATGCTGGAAAAGGTGGAGGGCAAAAGAAGAAGGGGGCAGCCCAAAATGAGATGGCTAGATGGTATTGTAGACACAATGGGCACAGAGCTGGGCAGGTTGAGGAAGATGGTGGAGGACAGGGGTGCCTGGAGGGCAATGGTCCATGGGGTTGCAAAGGCTCGGAATCGACTGTGCGACTGAACAACAAAACACTGAGTCTTTGTTACACTGAGTCTTTGTAAGATGGATGGCTGATTCTCTTGTGCTGGCTTTGATTCTTCTTCTTAGTTCCTTCTCGTGCTCTGCATTCATTCATTAGCAATTAAGCTTTACGGAGCCTGGGGCTAACCTGATGAACTACCTTCCTCCTTTCTCATCTGGACTTGGTACACAGAAAGAGCCTCCTCAAAGATTGTGGTATTTTTTTAAACCACAATCAGGCATACCCTGGTAATGGCAACCTTGTGTTGCTGGCTAATCTTTCTCACACTAGGTCAGGCAAAAGGAACTGCAGAATAAATTTACCAAAAGATGGCTTCATTTTGGCAGTTTCATGTATGGCCTACACACGGAAGCAGGAGGAGGAGGGAAAGGGGGAAGGGGAGAAAGCTTTGATTAACAATAGCAGTTACTTCCCCCCACATTATATTCTGTAATATCTATTGCTGGTTAATTTAGAGTGGACTTTTTTTATCGTGTCAGAAGCACCAGAGGTGCTTTCTAGATTGAAAGGATTAGGTGACACCCGAATGAGGCTCCTTTCATGTCCCCAAGTTCTTCTCCCAAAAAAGTGGTCCCTATTTATCGTCTTGCAAATTGCTTGCTTTCGAACTGCAAGGTTGGCAGGAGCTGGGACAGAGATTGACACTCATTCCATCATACAGTACCTGGGTCTCAAACTGCCGACTTGCTGGCCTTCCAGCTAACAAAGCAAGCTTCGTTTTGTGGGTGGACTTTGTTTAATTGAAATGGTACCTTCAATTTAATAAACTCCTTTTTATTTTAACCCACAATCTAATGTGGTCTTTGATTCCTGATTCAACCCAGCCAGTGGGACGATCCCCCAAATTTAAAAGGTAACAATTTTTTTTAAAGGAACACCCTGAAGTATCATCACATTCCCAGAATTGATGGTGTTGCATAGCTTTTGTTTAGCTCGTTCAGTTTTTCCCCTCTGTATCCAAAAATATATGAATCTATACAAATATCTACACAAGCTCAATAACAAATAGATTCAAATCATCTCCAAATCAGCTCAGGGAAGGCTAATCCCAGTATCTGCAACAAATATTTGGATACAAACCAGATCAGAGGAATTTGCACCACACACCCCGTTATACTATTATGGTGAGATGCCACATTTAAAAGTAATAATGTACTTCATTAATTTTTTGGCCTAACAGTGGCTGAGATCATCGCCCCCTCCTCTGGGCCCACAACAACGGCCTGAGGGAGAAGACTCCGTGGCCCGGCAGGCGGCTGAGGACCTTGCCCATTCCTCTGGGCCAACAACAACGGCCTGAGGGGAGTTAGTCTGTGTTCTGGTTTGATTGTATTTTGTGAGGTTATATTTTATAATTTTTATTGTACTGTTGCTGTTTTGACTGTAAGCCGCCCTGAGTTGCCTCGGCAAGTGGGCGGCAATATAAATCTGAATAAATAAATAAATAATAAATAAATGTCGAAATCTATAATAGGATGTTCTGAATAGTTATGTTGGCTCAATGGGAATGATTGAATATAAAAGTTTAGCAGACAAGAGTTGTTGTTCTTGGCATTTTAAAATGAACATTTTAAACGATCATACAGCAACTAAACAAATCCGCATAATTGATCTCTAGAGGGGAGTTTATTAAAAGCCTAAGTACAATGCTTTTCAGAACGCAGTTGTAATAAGCATGAACTTCAGCAAATGTTCAGTATGCTATCTGTATTTCATCACTTGATACTTTCTGACAACTGGCTCGATAATGGCTTTAATCCGGGAGGAGAGAAATGCATTCTGGTGGATTACTAAAATAGCTGCAAAGAATTCACTGCAGCATTTTTCATAGCAATACTACTTTGCCAGAAGAGAGAGAGATTTTACCTGTCGCTGAACATAAACAGGAAGGGTAGCTCAGTTACTAAAAATGAGCCACTGGTTTTTGAAAAAACATTTTATAACATTTATGTCTTGACCAATTTAGTGGCAAGCACTACTCTGGGTAGTAAAATGTGACAATAACCAAAACAGACTAACCATAAATCAAGTCAATAAAACCTATCATCACAATCTACAACATAACAAATAAAATAACAGTAGAAAAACAATACACTACATAACAATAGACAAAAGCAGTCAGATTTGGCTAAGGCTCCTGTTGAAATCATTATAAGGAGCCCTATCCCTGGGAAGACTACTTCTAAAGGCCACATTGAAAAGTGATATTTTAATGCCTTCTTAAATATCTGAAGGGAGGGGAGGCCTGATGTTTTCAAGATTTAATCATTTTATAGCAAAGATGGCACCACTGAGAAAGCACATTTACTTGTCATAATTTTCTTAACCTCTTTTCCAGGTGGTAATCCACAGGGTCAAGACCTGAGAGGACCAGGCAGGATGAGTAGATGTTCTTCAGAAGAAGCATTCCAAAAAGTAAGGTAAAGGTTGCCCTTGCTTGAAAGCAAGTCATATCCAACTCTAGGGTTGTGCTCATCTCTGTTTATAGCCAAAGACCCAGCACTGCGAGCATTTCTGTCATCATGTGGCAGGCATGTTGGAGTGCACGGAATGCTGTTACCTTCCCACTGAAGTGGTACCTATTTATCTACTTGCAATTTCTTCCTTTCAAATTGCTAGGTTGGCAGGAGCTAGGACAGAGATGGGAGCTCATTCTGTTGTGCAGCACTCAGGTCTCAAACTGCTGACCTTCCAGTGATCAAGTTCAGCATCTTAACTACTAACTCTCACTGTTCAGGGCTTTGACTATACGTCCATGTTACTTTATATAAGAAACATAAACTCTCTATTTATACCTGTGTTCAACATTCTGACACTGATACATATCAACTGATTTTGTTACATAGAGAAGTTAAATCGCAATCCGATTAAGATAAGAGTTTTGGATTTTTAGAGATTTGACTTCATTTAAGTATTCTGTGAAATAATAAATTTGTTGTCCCCTTCTTGCATGCAAACCTTAACATGGTGAGAGGAGCTTCAGTGTGTCAAGGAATACTGACAGTAATCCCATCAGAAAGTTAGATTCCAGTAAGAATCTAGATGCCTGGAAGGATCACCCAAAGTGGAATAGTCAAAGCAGAGATACTTGATTAATATGCATCTATCTTCTTCAAGAATTAAGAATTGCATCAGTAAGGGAAAATTAGTAGCTGAAGTGGTGACTGAGGAAGAAAAGTTCTTGAAGTGTAACAAAACACTGTTTATCTTCCCAGTGAAATAGTACCTATTTACGTGCAATTTCTTGCTTTTGAACTGCTAGGTTGGCAGGAGCTGGGACAGAGATGGGAGCACAGGTCTTGAACTGCTGACCTGTCAACTTTCCAGTCATCAAGTTCAGTGTCTTAATCACTAAGCCACCGCAGTCCCTCTAACAGAATATGTCCAGGCAAAATGTTTCCCTCTAATAATCTCAAGTGGTTAGCATTAGCAGAAAAGGAGTCAAAATCAGTCCACTGAGAAATAAGAGGAAAGTAGCAATGTGGTTTAGGAGCCCTAATGTTTGAAGATATCCAAACATTATTTAAGACAGAAAAACCTAAGGGGATAAATTCTAACACACATATATATAGCTCCACACAGTAGCCACAGAAAGTTGTTTAGAAAATTGGAGGGGAAGAATGGAAATCCATTGAGGAGGCAGGTTGGAGAACCCTGCTTGGAAAGTATGTCTGATGGGCACCTTGAGTATATGGATAGAAGGGAGGATAGCTTGCAGCAAGCTTATTCTGCTGGATTGTCATCCCAAAGAGTAACTTTTTGGAAGATCTAGTCCAGTACAAACAAACAAAAATTTCCAGTACAGTATTTTGGAATTTCAGAGAATTTAACATGCCTGCAAGGAAATTTATTTCAACTACTAATGTATATTTAATTCCACATGAGTGCTAGTGCTGAACTGAATACAGAACTGATATGTACAATATGAAGGCCAAACAAACCTCAACAAGGCCAAGCACAGAGTTCCCCAACCTGGCTGGGATTCAAGGTGTGTATCTGTGCTAGGTGAAGACTTGAATAAGTATCACAGGGCAACAAATGAGAAATTATAAAACAGCCATGAGCACGTGCATACAAGGTGGCACCACATAAATCCCATCCCCTAAAAAAACAGGCACACAAAAATATACACCAGTAACAGCAGCAGATGACAACTATGTTACAACCCTGTTGTCCACTTGCCTTTACTGTCATGTTTAAAAACATCTGTTGTGCAGGCTCATTGGTTATAGAAGTGCAGATTCCTCCCTTCTCTTCCCTCCCCCAACCCCCAATCTTATGAATGTGTTTAGAGAAATTGCTGGCTCTGCAATGTTGTATTTTGGGCTCTAAGCTGCTTCCCTCCACCCAAGACTTGCCAACATTAGGGATGGAGAGAAGCAATGCCATAGGATCAAATGTCTCCTGTCGCTCTATCTGTTTCCTCTGGAAACCTGATCCTCCTGGTCTCCTCGAGGTTAAGTGGAACCTGGCTGGTGAAAGTGGTCATGTGGGAGACAAATTTGGGGCTGTCTTTCTTTTTCATTTACAGTCCAGTCTGTCACTGGCCAAACTGAGTTGAGGCACCATAGGTGGATTTGTTAAGTAGAAAATAGAGTGACAAAAACACAGTGGGCATAGCAAGAGGAGCAAGAAAGATTAACAGAGGGCAGATTGTTGGTCTGTTGTGGCTGAAAACCAGTTGTTGTTGTTCAGTCGCACAGTCCATTCCGACCCTTTGCGACCCCATGGACCACTGTCCGCCAGGCACTTCTGTCCTCCACCATCCTCCTCAACTCGCTCAGCTCTGTGCCCATTGTGTCCACAATACCATCTAGCCATCTCATTCTTCTTTTGCCCTCAACCTTTCCAAGCATCAAGGCTTTCTCAAGTGAACCTTCTCTTCTCATTTGATGTCCAAAGTACTTTAGCTTCATCTTTACAATTTGACCTTCGAAGGAGCAGTCAGAGTTGATTTCTTCTAAGATTGACCTATTTGTTCTCCTTGTTGTCCAGGGGACTCTCAAAACTCTCCTCCAACACCACATCTCAAAGGCATCTATTCTTTTGTGCTCAGCTTTCAAATGGTCCAGCTCTCACAACCATACATTGCCACCGGGAATACCATTGCTTTGACTATATGAACCAGACAGTATGTTATATTGGATTCATCATTTTCTCCAGGCTAAGATGCTGAACTTGACAACTGGAAAGTTGGAAGGTCAGCAGTTTGCACAAAGAAGTGAGCACTAGTCATCGGTCCCAACTCCTGCCAACCTAGCAGTTCAAAAGCAAGAAATTGCAAGTAGATAAATAGGTACCACTTTGGTGGGAAGGTAAACAAGCATTCCATGCACTAGTCATGCCTGCCACATGACCACGGAAATGTCTGCAAGATGCAGACAGTGGTGGCTCTTTGTTTATAGACGGAGATGAGCCCTAGAGTTGGACGTGCCTGGCTTTCAAGCAAGGGCGACCTTTTCTTTTACTTTTTTATCCTTCTTGTGTATAACACTTGTCTGGACTGAGCCCGGCACACTTAGGAAAGGAAAGTTAAACTTCCCCCCCTTGCCATGCTTCTTGAATGAATTTGCCCTTCCCTCCGTGGAGACTAGGAGGAAGAGAGAGAGAGCAAACTCCATAGGTACCAGTGAAAATTTGGTTGGTTTTAGATCCCATGTTGTTTGCTATGTGCATTTGGAGTGGGGTGGGGTGGAGTGGGGTGAGGAGTAAAGCAGCACTGTCTTTAAATATGTGAGTTCAAGAACAGGCTTGTGTTAAACTGGAGTAAGTAGGAGGTTTGCTATATTTTTTTTATCTACTCCTAATACACATCCCTTCTAATCATTCCTACTTCTCCCCCTCTAGTTTAAGGTTAAACAACAGGTTTGCTTAAACATTCACACACCCCTCATGAATGCAGTGCTCTCTTGTGCTGTGCTGACGTGCAAAGCACTTGGAATCACAAGCAGGCATTTAATTGGTCCCAGGATGTTGTAACACATTTTCCTGCAGAATTAAATCTGTTTTACATGATACTCTTTCCTCAACTGCAGTTTCTTCTTTGTTTGTTGAACATGAAAAACTGCCTTCCAGAAAATATATATTGAACACAGAAAGCTTTTTTATAGGGGTATGATTCAGATCAATGGTCCATCTAGCCTCACACGACTAGACGTCTGGGCATAAACTGATGTGTTAAGAGCCTTCACATTGATCTATTTTTGATTAACCAGATGTTTCATAAACAGCTGTCAGAACCAAACAATACAATAGACTTGAGAATGTATCAGAAATTAGTACAGTACTTCAGGAGCTTTCCTGGAGGTGTAAGGATATTCATGTTAGACAACTACTATATTTTGGTTGTGTTCTTTTAGTAGACTGCAGAAGGTTGGCCTTCAAATCTTAATTAAGTCTTGCTCAACCCATCATCCTCTAAATTTATTAAACTACAATTCCCATTATCCCACTCAACATGTTCTGCACCCAGAGAAGCATTGGGTGATGTTTTTGTTGTTGTTCTAGTACGGGGGTGCCCAAACTTTTCAGGCCATGGGCTAGTCACATGATTCAGGGGGCCGGTCACTATGGCCCATGGACTGGATCTGGTCCCTGACACCAATTCATCCAGCCCACAAAGCCCTCGTCACTCTTGGAAGTGGGCCAGATGAATTGGCATCAGGGCCCAGACCCCTATTCTAGTGTAGGTAAAATCTGAGGTATTGCTGATAAGATGAATGGAGCAGAACCAGATGCTGGCATTAAAACTGGATACACTCATGCTGGTCCTACTTGACTTTTGATCCTACTTTTAATTCTGTTGTTTGGTGTAGTGGTTAGACTATTGGACTGGGAGATGGGAGGTCAACATTTTCATTTCCATTGGTCCCAGAAACTTAGAAGATAACCTCGAGCAGGTCCCTCTTTCTTATAGCCATTCACACCCAGCTTGTGCTTATTGGAGAATGAATGAGATAGCAATCTAACCAATTAATTAAGAAATCACCAGTCTTGTATGGTCAGCTCTATTATTCTTGCAGCCTACAGATGCTGTGTAATACAATTACTTGTGTCAGACTCTGTGAGTATGTGACAAAGTATGATTGGGGCTGGAAGTATTTTCTTGACTCCTTTGTATAAATTTTTTTTTTTTTTTGTACACAGTACAGGTATTACTTGTATCATAAGAATTGCTTTGCTGGCTCAGAGTGAGGTTCCACTCCAATCTAAGCTTCTGGTGTCCTAAGAATCACCAGCAACCACATATAAGTGCAGAGAATTTCCAAGCACAGAAGCTAGCACAAAGACCAAAAAATGAGAAGTATATCTTTTCCAGAAGTAATGGTTTGAATTGCCAATTCAAGACTCAATCACCTTCAAATACTTTGCTTCACAAGAGGGATTGTACACAACAATGTACTAATAATAATTTTGTGTCAGAGATTACTCTAGGTTGAAACGATTTTTGCTGGAGAAACTCCACTCAGGGGATGCCTGAATGAGGCTCCATTCATGTCCCCAAGTGAAGCCCTTAGGTATCAAAACCCAACCTTCCAGTCTCCAAGCTCAGCATCTTAACCATTAAGCCATCAGGGGACGGTTCCTAGAAAAGTCTACTTATTTCACAGCTATTGTGAGGACAGATGTGTGTGTGTGTGTGTGTGTGTGTGTGTGTGTGAAGGATGCCATAATCTTCACTACTCAGAAATTCCTGAGGTTTTAACCTATGAGTCTTGGCTCCATTAAACCACTGACTGGAGCCAAAAACAACATTCTATGTATTTTATCCCATTCTATGTACAAAAGCAGACTGGGCCAAAAGAGTAATCTTTTGTTGACATTGCTGATGAGGGAGCATCTTCATCTGCACTTGAAGGTATCATGTTTAGTTATCGTGTCAGAAGCACACAAAGGTGCTTTCCGAGTTGAAAGGTTTTTTGCTGGAGGAACTCCGCTCAGGGGGTGCCCGAATGAGGTTCCTTTCATGTCCCCAGGATCTTTTCCTGGTCCCTATTTATCTACTTGCAATTTCTTGCTTTCGAACTGCTAGTTTGACAGGAGCTGGGACAGAGACAGGCACTCATTCCATCATGCAGCACTTGGGTCTTGAACTGCCAACTTGCCAACCTTCCAGATAACAAGATGAGCTTCTTAACCACTGAACCACCACAGTTCCTATATTTGGTTAGGTGGCTTAAGAAAGCTGTGTAGCAAATAGCTCCTTCCCTGTATCATTTTTTTTCCTGCTGCCTGCTAGCAACTGCTTCTTCCTTCTGCCTAATGATGGGGGAATGAGCCCCATTCAGGTAAATTCTCAGTTCCCTGGGGAAACCAGCTGATGCTACTGGCTTCTTCAGTACAGCCAAAAGCCATTGCAGCAAAGTGAGACATAAGCAGCAGGTTTTAGGTGTCATGAAGGGTAGAAGATTCTTAGCATTCTCACAAAATTCCACTTCCACTTGTTACTCTTGCCACTGCTCATCTTAAGAAAAAGTGGGGGCTTACCATGATTTATGTCCAAATTGATTTTTTTAGAATCTTAACTCCAAAAAATGCTTCTTTTGGGGAGATCTTTAAAAGTCTGGTGTGCAATCCATATCCCTGATGTGTCTTGTTCTCTGCAACTGTTGGGAGGGGGGGTTAAAATTGGGAGGGGGATGAAAAGCTTTTGATCAGAAATATCTTAAGATACAGAAAAGAACTCCATAAGAAACACCATACCATTACATTCTACCATCAGAGCAAACCCCAGAACAAAATAAATCATAAAGTTGACAAAGAATGAAAAAAGCTTAGAAATTGCATGGATTTTGTCATTGTTGCTACCAAGACAAAGCAGTAGGTCGTGTGGATGGCTGAAGAAATACTAAACCAATAAGTGCAGAACCAGGTACTTTTATGGGAACAAACGATCAATCTAAATGAGCTCTTTCTTGTTTGCTTACCTCAGGCAGCAAAATATGTCAGGCAGGTCTGACATATAAGCTGTAGTTAAACTTTCAGATAATAAATCACTGCATACTGTATTACTGTTGCAGCTTATTGCTAGGGCCACACTGCATAAAGCTTATTTGTAATAATAGAGTATATATGTATGTCCATGGGCTCTGGCCTGCTTCGCAAGTGCACTGTGACCCTATTGGCATATCTTGATTTGAACAAAATCTGATTTGTATTGTTAATAATGTACAACACAGTTGTTATTCTGTCTTAACATGCCAATTCTTCTAGATAATGAATGTCCAACTTCTGTTTTACCAGATATTTTGCAATGTCTTTGTATTCGTGGAAATTTTCCTTTTATTATTTATTTATTTATTTATTTATTTATTTATTTATTATTTTACCACCCACTCACCTGTGGCAACTCAGGGCATCTTACAGACAATACTATTTTACTCAATGGTATGCAGTTATAGCATGTTTGTGTTGAGATAAATTAACTCAAAATCCCCACATCGCTATTTTCACTCCACATTGCAGGAGGAGAAATCTCCCCAGTGGGCAATTCTGAAGGTCTTGTTGTGTCTATTGCTTGCATAACTGGCAGTGGCAGGTGGGGGTCTGCTGGGAACAATTAAAACAAAAACCTAATTTGCAAAAACTAGAATTCTACTATTCCCAGTTATAACAAATTGTACAAATGCATTCCAATGCCCTCAGTAATTTCCCCCACTTGTGTAAAACCCTGGCCACAACTTCATGTGGGGAGGGGGGAGCCTATCAAACTCACATGAAATAACTTTCTATGGTAGGAAAGACAGACAGTTGGAAAAATAAAAGATAGTGCCTAACAGACTTCCAATCAGCACCCCGGTGGCTTAGTGGTTAAGACACAGAGCTAGAGACTGGAAGGTCAGGTTTCGATATCTCAGGGCTGCACTTGAGAACATGAAAAGACCCTCATTCAGGCGTCTCCTGAGCGGAGTTTCTCCAGCAAAAATCCTTTCAATCTAGAGTAATCTCTGACAGGAAATTATTATTATAGCACTGATCCACTTCTGTCTTTCCTATATATGACACAAACTATTTTAAAACCAACCAATTGGCAATATCATTATTAGGTTAACTGCACAAAAGATTGCATATGCAGAAAATAAAACAGATTACACAAAATATTCAATTACTGGGTAACACTCTCCATTCAGTCTTAACTGGCTCTTTTGCCTAAATGTACAAGTAAAATTTAATCTCCTGCTTTGGTATAAGGACTGTGGTTTCTTTGTACCTCAGGTAAACTGAGAAATGAACCTGAGAGTTTCACTCATGGCTAATGCAGATACATGTTGCTCTTGCCTTTGTTTGATAGGAAATATAATCTCCCTCATTTCTTTACCAATGGCTTTGCCAAACCAAGTGATACCTGGATGATTCTCTAGCTCAAAAAGCCCTTTTTCAACCTGGATTTTTTTTTTGTCTAAATGTAGTCCTCTGCACCTTGAAACACATCTACATCTATCTGGATTTCCATGACATTTTCCGCTCCCCAATTTTTTACCATCTAGCCTTCCTGTGGTTTAAAGTCAAACACATAGTTCAAAGCCTAGTATTTCTCATACTTTTACTGTTGATCCTAATACAGAGGGTGCGGAAAATGTATAACCATTTAAAAAGATGTCATCTATGTCTTTCTTTTCGAAGTTGAATTGAATTATGGTAGCAATGTGTAGCATGACATTCACTCAAGAGAATGCTAGCATCAGCATGTGACAAGGCAGGACAGTAAAAGAAAATGGTGGAAGCACGGTTGTCGTTTGAGGAGTGCAAGACCATTTTGAAGTGGTATTTGAAATTTGAGAATGTTGTGGAAGTACAATGACAATGGAAGTGTAAGAATGCAATAGAACTTCCAACATGCCTAATAATAGTGGACATTCATAAAACAAATCAAAAACTAAGTGCTTTAAAGGAGTGCAGATGAATTTTTTAAAAGGCAAATGGAAAACTTCCTCCTACAAGTGGGATGAGTTATTATTATTATTATTATTATTATTATTATTATTATTATTATTATTATTATTATTATTATTATTATTATTATTATTATTATTATTATTATTATTATTATTATTATTATTATTATTATTATTATATTCCACCCTACTCACACAGACAACTCAGGGTGGATCACAATCAACATAATAAACAGTTAAAACTCTAAAAAACAAAGTAAAAGATTAAAAACCAATTTAAAACAACCTCTCATTCCTTTAACTAAAGGACTGAGTGGAATAAAAGGGATAAGAGGGTAACTGTAAGATGTTAAATAAGCCAGCAGGGTGGGGTCAATGAACCATCATAACCCCACACCATTCCCACCAGCCAAGTTTTCAGACCCTTCCTGAAAGCCAAAAGCTCCATCTGGAGGCGCAACTCCAAAGGCAGGCGGTTCCACAGAGTCGGAGCGAACAAGGAGAAGGCCCTCTTTCTTGTGCCAGAGAATCGAGCCTCTCTGGCAGATGGCACAACTAAGGTACCTCTCCGGTCTGCTCTGGTGGGACGGACATACCCTTGAGGAGATGCGGTCTCTCAAGTATCCTGACCCACTACCATATAGGGCATTAAAGGTAATGACCAGCACCTTGAATTGCACCCGGAGGCAAACTGGTAACCAGTGCAGCTCCTGAAGCAGTGGCGATGCACGAGAGTAATGGCCACATCCCAACACCACCCGAGCTGCCACATTCTGGACCTACTGCAGCCTCTGGATGGTCATCAAGGGCAGTACCATGTAGAGCGCATCGCAATAATCTAATCTGGAGGTGACCAGAGTGTGGTGATCATAAGCAAGGAGTCCCTGTCAAGGAGTGGGCGCAACTGGCAAATTACACGCAACTGTGCAAAAGCCCTCCTAGCCACGACTGCCACCTGCTCATCGAGCAGGAGTCATGAGTCCAGGAGGACCCCCAAATTGCACACCGCGTCTGTTTGGGGCAAACTAGCCCCATCCAGGAGGACCCCCAAATTGTGCACCGGGTCTGTTTGGGGCAAATTAGCCCCTAGAGTTAGGAGGGACACATGAGGAGGATTTTTGTTTATTTTTCTCTTTAAGGTCCAATTGAGAACCTGCTCGATTTAGTTGTGGGCAACTGGACTTTTTTTAAAAAAAATCAAAAGTCCCCTTGTAGTCCTTTTAAAAAAAAAATCCTCTTCCCCTCCACAGACTGGAGGAAGCATTTAATTTGCCAATATTCTGGAATACCTCTGTTCTTAAACCACATATAATATGGAATATTCAAAGAGGAAAGCTAACATTGGTTTATTTGTATGCCCAGCCAAGTTCTGCATGCACCTGAACCCAAGGATGCCCTGAGTCTGGGATCTCAGCCTGCACATGGCCCAAATCTGTTTTCCCAAGCAGCTGACCTGTCAGATTAGGGGTGTGACTCTGACAGTGATCAGTCCTCAGTCAGGGAGAGGTCCAGGAAACAGCTACACCTGAGATGCAGGCAGGCTAGAGTGAAGTGCCAAAGAAGGTTCCCAGCTGATACCAATTATCTGGGAGGCTTATAAGCAAACTTTTTGCAGCCAGCCAGCATTGGTACAACTCTTGTGCAAATACTGACATCCTGCTTGACTCCAGACTGCCTGTCGTAAACCTGACTTCTCTGACAACCCTGACGACGACCCTGGACACCCTTTGGATTAGACTACTGACTCGGACTACTTGTAAACAGACCTCGGCTTGCCCTTTAGACTTTGATACATGAAAATATGGTAAAATTAATTGCATTTTTTGGCATGTCTCAATCCAACGGGGTCTTGGGACCCTCATGGTCATTGACCCGAGTACAAGCCATCTCCCCTTTTTGGGGCTTATTTTTGCAACTGAAAAACTAGGCTTATACTCAAGTATATACAGTAGATAAATAGGGACCATAATGGTAGGAAGGTAAACAGCATTCCATGCACTCTGGTGTTGAGGCATGCCTGCCCCATGTCCACAGAAACATCTGCAGACACAGACAATGCTGGCTCTTTGACTAAAAACAGAGATGAGCACTGAACCCTAGAGTTGGATATGACTAACTTTCGAGCAAGGGCAACCTTTACCTTTACCTTATCTAAGCAATCTTAGAGGGCTTGTATTAAAATGAATGGGACAATCCACAACACCGAGGCATTGCTGCAGGGTCTCTTCATCAGTTCAGGCAATCTCCTGCTTTTGCCTCACTTCGTTTGGATACAAATGAAATCCGTGCACTTCCTATAATGGGAAAACTTGCCTGCCCTTCCAAGCTAGTTATTCCTTACCTCAGGGGTGCCTGAACTTTTCAGGCCACGTGCTGGTCACATGGTTCAGGGAGCCGGTCACTATGGCCTGGGGGCCGGATGCAGCCCCCAACACCAATTCATCCAGCCCGTGAAGCCCTGGAAGCAGATGTAAAATGTACCCTTACAGGCACATTTTACTTCTGCTTCCAGGAACGACAAGGGCTTTGCGGGCTAGATGAATTGGTGTCAAGGCCCCCAGGCTATAGTTTGGGCACCCCTGCCCTGCCTTCTCTCCATATGTAAGGTACAGTATCAAAGTACAGACAAATCAGTCATCATTGGCAGCTGTATTAGTCTATGCAAGCACATCAAGACAAAACAGAACCAAAAAAAAGTAAAGACAAAAAAGGTAGTCTTTAAGGTGCACCAGTGTTTTTCTGTACTTAAATTTGTAAGCATTTTCATGCATGTTTTTCTTAGACATGAATTTTGTAAACAATTTTGTCTAGTCTATGCATTTTTGCATGTATTTTCATTAACAGTTTATATTTTTGTGCATATATTATAATTTGAGAATTGCTTTTCCAAAACTGGGGGGGGGGAGGGGAGACACACACCATATACTGAAAGATAACTGTGTTTTAGTTTAGGTAAAGATAAGGTAAAGGTTGCTGTTGCTCGAAAGCTAGTCGTATCTGACTCTAGGGTTCAGTACTTATCTCTGTTTATAGCCAAAGAGCCAGCGCTGTCTGCATCTGCATGGACATATGGCAGGCATGACTAGACACAGGAGAGCATGAAACATTTTACCTTCCCACCAAAGTGGCCCCTATTTATTTACTTGCAATTTCTTGCTTTCCAACCTTCCAGTCATCAAGTTCAATGTCTGAATCACTAAGCCACCCATGTGTTTTAGTTTAGGAAATGAAAAATCAGGTATGTTTGCAGTGAAATGTGAGCTGAACTAGTTTTCCTCTTCTCTAATTAGAGCTTGGAAAAGTTACTTCTTGACTGCATTTCTCTCAGATTCACCACAAAAAGTTGTTTCTTTCCACTATTTTTGGCAAGATACAGATCAGGTACTGCAGTTTTCACCTCCCTTGTCACTTATTCACAAAGCCTTTTAAACATTGTGATTTCATATAAATAGAGGCAACATATTGTTAAACAGAATGGTCAAGAGGGACAAGTTAAAAAATCAATTAGTTTCTGTCCTTTTTCATCTGACTCAGTAATTAGCTTGTGTCTTCAAAAGCACAAAAGAAGAAAAAAGATTTTTCTATACCCATATGGAAGTATATAGTGGTTAGTTCATTAATTCTTTTGTAACAGTCTTACAGTGTTACAGCAAGAAGGTAACTTTGTCTAGACCAGGATTTCCCAAAGCCAAAGAGCTAAAATGGAATCCTGAACATTCTGTAAATTGCTGAGGATATTAAATGTTAAGTATAAAGTTACCAGGAAACAATAGAAGCCATTTCAAGCTATGCTTTCCCACAGTTTAGCATTCTGTGGGAGGCCCAGCTAACATTGGCTTCAGACGCTGACTCGGGGATTGGAAAGTTGGATATCACGGATAAAGAAGCCATTTGGCAGGCAAAAGAAAAAGACATCAACCATCACTAAATCTTGCCTAGTGCAACTGTGGATCATAAAATAAAGAGCTGCTTTAGTCCGCTTCCATAAAAGATGTTTTCAATAGCAATGCCATTTCTTCTGGGTAGCTTTTCTTATTTTTTGTCCATACCTGTTACCTAATAGCAAGACTTTTTTCTAACTTTGTTCCAGTCCTGGCTGTGTCCAGAGTCTAGAAGCAGGGGAAAACATAGGGAGCCTGCAACAGATGGGGAAATATGGAATCTGAGTGATCACAGCAAGGAGGGGGGGGTCACATGACCAATGTTCCCTCTTCCCCCCTGATTATTTCCACAGCTTCTGCTGCCCAGCCCAGCCCCACCCCGTGTGCTGTACCCATTACTGAAAGCATGCTGCCAAATTTCAGATCCTTGTGAAAGAAAACCATGAAGGATATTTTGTTTCAAAAGGAAGAAATTGTTCTAGGAAAGATGTCTGCAAGGCTGTATGTGTGTGTTCTGGCATCTTTCTGTGGAAAGCCACTGAAGTTGATGTACATTTTTTAGTAAAAATGACAAGTTCCTGTAAAAATACAGCAGTTAGTCTTTAAATTGCTACAGTGTTTTGTTTTGTTTTTGTATTCTGATATGCCTGAACCACAGACTAACACGGCTACTATTCCAAAAAGTTCCTGCAAGAACCTCATTGTTGACCAATGGCTTTTCCAAAGTAGTGGTTCTGTCCCTGTGAACTGAAGATGACAATGTGCCCTGTCTACCTTCAAGAAGTTCCTGACACTTGGGTTACAGTCCCCCAATGCACCTTGACAGCACATGGAAGGGGTTCCTGTCATCACACCTTCAAATGAGTGAAGCAGATAACTCCACCAGGCCAAGACTTCTGGAGAAGCAACATGTGGTGCTCTCTGGTATAAGAATGCAACAGTACTTCTAACAAGTGGATGGAAGTTGCAGTTGTATTCCAACTCATATAGCTCTGAATTACTACACACTGCTGTCCTTAGCCATAGTTAAGATCTGATGTTTCAAACATAATGAATCTATTTTCAAAGCAAATTATATATTTGGGTAGTAATTTGGGGGCAAGCTACACTATATAAATCTACTCAAAGCTTTTTTCCCATATTATGAGATGCTTCAAATGTCTGGCAATCTTACCTCAGAAGTTACTGAATACTGACAGTCATTATCAACATGTTTTAGAAAAGAATAATACTGTATTCTGTCTCTTAGATCTCCCCCCCTTCCTTTTTTCTTTTTCTTTCTTCCTTTTGCTCTGTCAAGCATTCTATAGTAGAGAGCCAAAGATGAAGCAAACCAAGAGGAGGGGAAGAAGGAACCCTTCCAAGTATAACATTAAAAGGTCTTGCCTTAAGACCATGGATTTCCTTTTTGGTACTTTGAAAGAATGTGTCTTTAGTTCTCTTCGGCTGTGTGACCAGCAGTTGTGGGGTGTGTCTGTGGTTTTTCTCCTCTTCACAGTGACTCTATTGTTCTGAAACTGGAGCCAACTTATGGAAAGAAATGGAATGTTTATGTAACTTACTGTGCTTTAGACACGAATCAGGGTTAGAAAAAAAAATGACTGATGGAGGAAGGCCAGTCAAAACAGGATTTTTCTTCCTTTCTGGACACAGATGTTGGAAAAACACAGCTCCGTCTTCATATTAAATCAAACAGCATTTCCATTTTTAGAAAGGGCTTTTTTAATTAAGTAGGTCAGCAAAACAAAACCATCCCCTATTTGATCAGCTCTCCAAGTTGTTTGTTTTAAAAATGTGCCAGTAGTTGAGTGCTGCTCTGTTGTCAGTTTTACAGCTTGAGGAGACTGGAGAAATGGAAATGGTGTGACTGGGCATTACCAGTATCTGTGCTGCCAAGTCCCAAATATATACAGTTGGAAGATTCCTGCTAGACTCCAGATGTCAAGTGCCCTACTAACTAGAATGTACTTTCCTGGAGAAACTGTTCCCAGCTTAACTGGGTCACACAGACGGGGTGTGAAAAATGAAGGCACATGAAGAAAGGTGACAACACAAACATGCCTCCTCTCAACACACCTTTTTTTGTGCATCTGCAGGAAGAAAAACAAAACCACTGTCACCACAGTTCCACTGAACAAACAGAAAACAGGGAACCCTTGTCTAACACTGACCTGGATTGTTGGTTCATGCAAACCTACACTGTCAACTCTGAATGCAATAGATCTCCGGGTTTTCCAACACCAGACTTTCTTAACCCTATGTGGAGATCTCAGCAATTGATCTTGAAACGTGCTGGCAAAGTATACGCTTTGTATTTGTTGCTGAGCCTCTGACCTTCCCTAAAATTGCTTTGAACTTAGTCCCAGAACTTGTTAAGTTAGTGACAGAACATAATAAATAACAGGCCTATTTCTTTTTGAATAGTCCTGGCAAAGTATATTAGAGACTCTGATGTGAATGGATGGTGGACTCCAGAAAAATATATTTAAAACTATCAACTAAATTTCAAAATCATCCTCACAGTTTTGCTCACTTTGTGCTAAAACAAATAGAGTGATGCTAACAATTGATATAAAAGATGCAGAAGCTTGATACAACAGATGTACCGAAGGGAGAATTCAAATTCCACCCATCCTTCACTGAATTCAGGGTCAGGGAGGCCTACCTCATTAGGCTGAGTAAGGTAGATGTTTCAGAAGAGAGGTGGGCTGGTGCTTTTGGCATCACAAAAAAGAAGATATGTGTTGGTTGTTAGTTATTATCATTATTACTTTTATTGCTAAGGGCATTGGAGAGTGCCAGTAAAGTTTTTCTCCCTTATGTGCCGAAAACAATTACCCCAGTTCAGGTACTATGAATCTTCACAGGAGGGACAACTTTATCTATGTTTTCTCAGACAGCAAAGTATTTTTCACACATACTCCTTCTACACAACATGTTATCTATGTACACTCTATCTGTTATGTCCTGGGACTTGGAATCTGAGCCTGAGGAGGACCCCCTGCCAGTCCCCCAGGCCATGCCCAGCTCAGATCAAGAGGACAAGTCAGAGGACATGGAACTGGCACTGGCCACACAGCCAGCTGCCACTCCAGAGCTGGCCCATCAGGGCTGAGCCTGGCAGGCCAGAGGATTGGAGCTCAACAAATGACAGCAGTCAGGCTGATCAGGAGGCTAGCACAGGGACTCCTTGAGGCATCAGCTACAGCTGAGGCAGAGGAGGGCCTGTGCACACCTCCTGAACCCACCCTCAGCTGTGGGGCCTGACTCCCATTTAATTTAATTTAATTTAATTTAATTTAATTTAATTTAATTTAATTTAATTTAATTTAATTTAATAGTCACATTTATGCTGCCGCCCCCTTGCCGAGGCGGCTCCAGGCGGCTTACATGTATAAAACCACAACATAGCTATACAAAAACAATGAAGTAAAAACATTAAATTTTAAAATTAACACATACTCTCCCCCAGCAGCCACATCATAGAATTTATTTTTAAAACTAAAGCTAAAAACACTGGTAGCCCTCATATGACTCAACCTGGAGTGGCCGTCGCCTCAGCCGCCCCACACACCTGCTGCACCAGCCAGGTTTTAAGGTTTTTTCAGAAGGGCAGAAGCTCTGCCTGGAGGCGCGGCTCAGTCGGCAGGAGGTTCCACAGGACTGGAGCGGACACAGAAAAGGCCCTCCTTCTTGTGCTAGAGAGGAGCCTCTCTAGCCGATAGGACTATCAGGGAGCCCCTCCGGTCTGCTCTAGTGGGACGGGCAGATGTCCTTGGGGTGATGCAGTCTCTTAAAGAAGAGCCATGCTGGCAGGCCCTTGTCAGACCAGTTCATCAGTTTTGTGAACCCAACACTGTGCTCCTGGCTTCCTGACCTTGATTTACTGGATTCTGAACCTCAGCCCGTGATCTAGACCACCCTCTTGGAAGACCCATGCATCTCTAGCATGACTCCACTGGCTCCTGACCTCCAGACTGGTGACAACGACTCTGCTCTGCTCCTTTTGAAACCTGAAGTAAGGAGAAGCTCCCCTTCCCCCACTGCAGCTCTAACCAGCTATAGAGCTCTGCTGGTGCCAGGCTCTGACGCTATCATTGAAAAAGAGAGGTACATGCACGCATTTCCAAAATTTTATAGTGAGGCATCATCCCCTTTTCCTCCATTAATTGCTGTCCCCCTGTTCTTTCCTCACAACAACTTTGTGGGGCAAGTTGCACTAGGACAGTCACAGCAAACTTTGGCACTCCAGCTGTTCATGCACTTCAGTTCCCAGAAGCCCAAGTCTCTGTGAATCCACATGAATGGGTTTACTGTGTGGATTCACAGAGACTTGGGCTTCTGGGAATTGAAGTCCAAGAGCACCTGGAGTGCCAAGGTTCACCATCATAGCATTAGGAAATGGTAATGGTTTCATAGCTGGCTTTTGCTCACAATTGACCTCAGGTTTCCTCATTCCAGTACCTTTATTGATACACCCAAGTGGCTGTTCCCTTTGGCAGGTATCCCAAGCATGTTGGAGCAAGGGAACAAGGCAGATGGTAATGTCAAATTTCAGGAATATGAACCCTCAGTAATATTAACTATGACCTATGGCAAGATGCTGCTGAGAAGTTCCACCTTATTCACCTGGATTCCTTGGAACCTTTATACAAGTTATTTGGATTGTATTCATGTCCACCTTCATTTCATTTCTGGTGTATGATGACCCTTACTAGCTTTTCAAATTACTTGAGATTGTCAGGGAGTGGTTTACCATGACCACTTACTCAATTTACATGGCTGGACAGGTATCTGAACTCAAATCTTCTGAGGTCCCCAGAAGAGTAGCGTGCCTTGGCGGGGCCCCATATAAAAATTTGTTTGGGGGCCCTTAGGAAGGGTAAAGATTTGTTTTGCTTACGCACGTTGGGGGGCCCCGTGGCCCTGGGGCCCCGTATAATTGATACGGCAGATACGGCGGTAGCTACGCCTCTGGGTCCTATTCTTCTTCTTCCATGTGTAGGCCAGACATAAAAGTGCCAGAATGAAGCCACCTTTTAGTGAGTTCATTCTGCAGTTCCTTTCATCTGACCTAGCGTGAAAAAGATTAGCCAGCAACATAAGGTTGCTGTTATCAGGTACACCCAATTGTGGTTCAGAAATACCACAACCTTTGAGGAGATCCTGTGTTCCCCTGGTGTCCTATTGTGACACTCTATCCAACTACAGTACTTCACGCTGGTTCTCAATAAATGCATACCATGTAAGACCAGAAATAACTATTAGCTTGGAAGAGTCTTAGCCTAACAGTATTATTCCATCTTTTACCCTAACTTTAACATGGGACCAACTTTCATTATAATTCCCATTTTACAGCTATACAGCTATCCCAAGAGATTTTGCTGCCTGAGGCAATGGCCAAGAGGCCTCCCATGCCACATCCTAAAAGCGCAGACATGAACTGCTCTTTCAGGCCAGTTTAATTTCAACATCAGAGATGAGGCAGCCTCTTCCACTAAACCTCAGGACAGGATTTTAAGTATAGAGAATGCAGGGCAGGTTGTGTGACACACACAATGCATGTGCCACAACACAAGGGAATGGCTGAGTGGTTCTCATGCTGTATCTCCCTTCCCCAGCTCTCCAACATCTATTGCCTGAGAAATAAGCTTCATCCCTCTGTGCAAACAGGAAACTGAAGTTGAGAGAAAGCAGCTCCTTGGATCCATTTCACTGGTCCAGGATATAACTGGGATTTTTACTCCACCCTGCTTAGCCAGTGTCCAAGATTGACAAAAAACCAAACCCTGGCTTCAGTAAAATTCTCCAGCTTCGTAACATAATCTGGCCTAATAAAACATTAATTTGCCATGTGGCCCACCAGTCCGACATCTGCTGGGCATTTTAAAAGCCTCCCACTTCATCTGAGCGTGTACAAGGCTGAGCTCTGCAGCCATCTATTCTACAGAGACCCTGTTTGCAGAGGCAGAACCTCACAAGGCAATGTGAGGTTTGGATTTCTTGGCTTTTCCAAGTAAAAGCTGAAAGTAATTAAAGCTCAGTGCCATGCCAAATCAGTTACGCAGGCAATGCAGAATTTTCCCATGGAGTTATTATCCAAAGCCCCGGCTGCATTTAATGCAAACTAAAACACACAAAGCATAACTTCACTCTGAGAGAGGCAGGCCAGCTTGTGAGCATATTTCATTTCCCCCTTTTCCCTTTCTTTAAAAAAATAGAAATATGTATACGGTAATCAGTTACTAGCAGCATGTTACCAGCACCAACACAGTAGTCCATTCTCTCTAAAGAATATACTGCAGACAATAATATCTGTTTTCTAAAGCAAGACGTCCTGCGGCTCAGGCTTACTGGGGCTCATTGCCCTATCCTCTTTCATTTCTAATCACAGATGTATGAAGCGCAGTAATGCTTCCTTGGTGGCAATGTTTGGCACATGATCATGACCATTCCCCGGTTCTATGCGCCTATTTTCTAACTTAGCACTACAAAAGCAATAATATTGGCCAAGATTGTCTTCTTCTTCTTCTTCTTCTTCTTCTTCTTCTTCTTCTTCTTCTTCTTCTTCTTCTTCTTCTTCTTCTTCTTCTTCTTCTTCTTCTTCTTCTTCTTCTTCTTCTTCTTCTTCTTCTTCTTCTTCTTCTTCTTCTTCTTCTTCTTCTTCTTCTTCTTCTTCTTCTTCTTCTCCGACTTCCATATCTGAATACAAATAGTGGCAATCAGCCATGAAGACTGTCCTGTGAATATAATGCAGTGGCCTTTCATTTGCCTTCCGCATCACAGCATGCTCCCCAAACCATTGATCCAGTTCCATGAGTCACTTTCTGGTCTTGAGTCCTTTTGGCATGCAAAGTCCAGTATTGATGAAGGCTACCTAGTGGTGCCATCTCCCAGAGAGGCATGCCTCTCTGGCACTAGAAGCAGACCCTTCTCCATGTCCACCATGGCACTTTGGAACCACCTGCCTCTAGAGCTACACCTCCAGACAGACCTGTTGGCCTTTAGGAAGGTTGTGAAGACTTGGCTGGTGGGACCAGTGTGGGGCAGTGATGGTTCATTGACACCGCCCCGCTGGTTTATTTAACATCTCATACCCACTCTCTCCCTTTTTAATGTTAAGAAATTGTTTTTAGCTTGTTGAAATGCTATTTTAACTGCTTTTTAGATTTTAAATCTTGTTTTTCTGAACTGTGATTTTTTAAAATGTCTCTTTATGACCCATTGTAATCCGCCCTGAGTCACCTATGCGAGTAGGGCAGAATAGAAATTCAAAGAAATAAAAATAAAATAAAATTGACACATGAAAAATAAAGTCCCCCAAAGTCTATCTAATTCCAGTTCTAAGAATTAAATCTCACGATAGTGTTGTCTTCCAAAGTCCTCTATTTGTATCAGAGATCGAAGGCAAAAAGAAAATAATTCCAGAGGCAAAATCTTTAAGACTCAAAAGTAAGATGCAAGGACTGGTATAGATACAGACCATAACTACAAGGTTTGTCCTTCTACTTCCCTTCTTGCACACATGAACTGATTAGTATCTAACCAACACTGAAATGTGTTACAGGTTATGTGCTGCCAAGCTGCAAGTGACTCATAGCAACCCCAATAGGGCTTACAAGGTAAGTGAGAATTTTAAGGAGAGTTTTAAAAATTACACACACAAAGTGAGTGTTCAATGGCTCAGCAGGAGTTGAACCCAGGCCTTCTGAGTCCTAGCCCATCACACCATCCATTACATCATAGTATGTATCCCGAATCAAAGTGATAATGGCATAAATCCTGCTCCAAATGAAATATAAGCTCCTTTCTTGTCCATTTTCTCTTTCTCTCTCTATGTCTAAACCTACTCACTTACTTATTTTTATTCATTATACTTTTATATCACCCAATGGGTGACTAACACTACTTGGAGTGGTGAAATACAATAATAATTCCAAAATGGTACTCCCACCAATTGGGTAGGGTACAAGTTAAATAAATAAATAAATAAATAAATAAACCCAACTCCCAAAACAACTCTTATCCATAGTATAAAATCAATTAAATTAACAAACCAGCATCACATAATTGGGCAATTAAAATTAAGTAAATTAGAACTACTGGTTGGTTTAGAATAGGAAAAGGAGTACGACAAGGCTGCATATTGTCACCCTGCTTATTTAACTTAATGCAGAGTTGGATGAAGTACAAACTGGAATTAAGATTGCTGGGAGAAACATCAACAACCTGAGATATTCAGATGATACTACCCTGATGGTGAAAAGTGAAGAAGACCTAAAGAGCCTCTTGATTAGGGTGAAAGAGGGGAATGCAAAAGCTGACCTGAAACTCAACATCAAAAAACCCAAGATCATGGCATCCGGCCCCAGCACTCCCTGCAAATAGAAGGGGAAGAAATAGAAGCAATGACAGACTTTACTTTCTTGTGATCCAAGATCACTACAGATGGTGACTGCAGCCATGAAATAAAAAGACCCTTACTTCTTGGGAGGCAAGCTATGAGAAACCTAGACAACATAAAAAATGTAGAGACATCACCCTGCTAACAAAAGTCAGCACAGACAAAGCAATGGTATTCCCAGTACTAATGTATGGCTGTGAGAGCTGGATCATAAGGAAGGCTGAGCACAGAATAATATACCCTTTTTTTGAACTGTGACGTTGGAGAAGACTCTTGGGATTCCCCTGGACTGCAAGGAGATCAAATTAGTCAATCCTGAAGGAAATCAACCTTGACTCATTGGAAGGACAAATACTGAAGCTAAAGCTCAAGTACTTTAGCCACTAAATGAGAAGAGAGGACTCACTTTAGAAGGCCTTGATGCTGGGAAAGATTGAAGGCAAAAGGAGAAGGGGGTGGCAGAGGATGAGGTGGCTAGATGGCATTGTTGATGCATTGAGGTAGATCTGTGTGGGCTGTGGAGAATAGCAGAGGACAGAGTAGCCTGGCGTGCAGTGGTCCAATGGAGTTCACAAAGGGTTGGACCCAACTGTGTGACTGAACAACAACCAGTTAGACAGACCCAGTGACAGGGAGGATATTTCCAAGAGCCTTCTTTTAAAATTATGTGTTTTCAAACCTCTCTTAAGGACTTGGAGAAAAGAAGCCTGATGGATCTCAATGTCTAACTTTTTCCATAATAGCAGAGCCATCACTGAGAAAGCATGATTCTGAGTCGATACTCATTTAACCTCTCTCAGGGTGGCAATTCACAATGGCAAGGTTTCTGAGGACCAGTTAGGATGTGTGTAAATGTCCTCTGGAAGTGGAGTTCCAAGAGGTACCGAGCTCCCAACCCATTTAGATTTAGGTCTTGAAACTTTAATATCAGAACCTTAAACTTGGCACGGAATACACCAGGCAACCAGTTCAAAGTGGCCAGAGTGGGAGAAATATGATCAAATCTTCTAGTCCCAACAACTAGTCTGGCAGCTGCATTGTAAACCTGCTGCAATTTCCATACCAACTTCAAGGGCAGTCCCATGTAAAGCTCAAATTAATCAATTTTCAAAATTACCAATGCATGCGCTAGTGTTGCAAATGATCCCCTGTCCAGGAATAGGCACAGCTGGGCAATATGATTAAGTTGGTAATAGGCGGACATGACCCCAGCTGACATTCCAAAGAAAAATCTGGGTCTAAAATAACTTCCAAGCTGTGAGCCTGCCCTGTAGTACCCACACCCCACCCCATCCCCAACTGATCAGGTTCCCATTCAACCAGGCAGGGGTTTTTATTCTACCACTGAGAGAAAGGATTTTCTCTCACGTTGGACTCCTGCTAGTGTTATTCTTCCCCTCTCATTCACTTTTCAGCAGTGTCACTTCTTAAAGCGAATGACAGGGTGGGTACCAGGCTTCTGTGAGCCCATTGGCCCTTAGCAAATGCCCAGACATGCCAATCCTGGATACAAGGCTTCACTGTGAAATCCATCACCTCTTGATCTTGAGGAGCCAGATACTTTAATAGCCAGATACCTTAACTGTTCAGTTCCTTGGAGTCAATTAAAGTGATAAAGTATTGGTTCAGAAAATCACAGCACTGTTTCATTGCATTTCCTTTGTAGTTTATTGCATTTTAGCCAGAAGATGTTTACTGACATATTTCTCCAGAGAGCTGCCGGAGCTCCTGCACAGTATTGTAGTTTAAATAAAGGTCTCTTCAACTCTGCAGCTCCAAGAGGACTCAGGCTCTTTCATAAATCCCACTGCCTGTACATCTGAGAAGGCCCACACCCTACAACATTCCAATGTCCCAGACTAACCTTCTCTAATTACAAGGTGTGCCATTTGTGGACAAGAGGCAACTAATCCTTCAGGTGTGTGTGTGTTATTTTACATTTAGCCCAGATTTCTGTCTCTGCTTATTAGGATATTAAAATGTAATACCAAAACAAAACAAGTCAACAAAACAAAAAACTCAACACGCATTAACTCACAGTCAGGCTTGGTGGGATTATAACAAACAATTAACATTACATAGTTATTCCAACAAAGCATGTATTCAAAATGACAAATTCAAATCTGAATTTCCTGCCCCTAGATATTACTTTTATAGGTTTTGTGAATGGTGCATCTCCATCGAGGATCAAATCGAGCAACGGTATTTGCATATTGCTGAATCAAGTTACACACCAAGTTATTTTTATGATAGAAGTAAATGCATATTGCTTTCTTGTGGAAACATGTAGCAAATTTCAGAGGGATGACTCACCTTGAAGGCTGGTTCCCTGTCCAAAGTTATGGAGATGTAAAGGTAAAGGTCTCTCTTGCTCAAAAGTTAGTTGTGTCCAACTCTAGGGGATGGTGTTCATCTCCATTTACAGCCAAAGGGCCAGCATTGTCGGTGTCTGCTGATGTTTCCATGGTCATGTGGCAGGCACGACTAGATGCCAGAGTGCACAGAATGCTGTTACCTTTCCCACCATAGGTCGCTGTTGCTCGAAAGCCAGTCATATCCGACTCTAGGGTTCAGTGTTCATCTCTGTTTACAGCCAGAGAGCCAGTGCTGTCTGCATTTGCAGAAGTTTTTGTGGACACACGGCAGGCATGCCTCAACACAGGAGTGCACAGAATACTGTTTACCTTCCCTATTTATCTACTTGCAATTTCTTGCTTTTGAACTGCTAGGTTGGCAGGAGCTAGGACAGAGACAGGAGCTCACTCTGTCATGCAGTACTCAGGAATTGAACTCTAACCTTCCATTTGTTGAGTTCAGCATCTTAACCACTTGAGCCACCACAGTCCCTTTCCCGTCATAGCTGTACACATTTATCTACCTGCAATTTCTTGCTTTTGAAGTGTCAGGATGGCAGGAACTGGGACTGACGACAGGTGCTCACTCTGTCATGCAGCACCCGGGTCTTGAAAAACTGATCTGCCGACCTTCCAGTCGTGAAGCTCAGTGTTTTAACCTCTAAGCCACCACAGTACTTATGGAGCTATATCCAGTGGTGGGATTCAATTTTTTTTTACTAACTACTCTCTGGGCATGGTATGGTGGACGTGGCCAGGGGAAAAGTCCTGCGTTATTTCAAAACTTGGATGAATGAGGCCAGCCAGAATTTCTGCCACCGGTTTTGGCAAACTGGGGCGAACCTGCTGAATCCCATCACTAGATATATCATGCACACACACCCAAAAAATCATCCTGTCTGGGCCATAGGCCATCTATATTGCTCAGCTCCTGATTCGATGTCATTTCCTGGCATCAGTGGCTATTTCCCATTGTGACTGGTGAGTGCAAGGCATAGCTAGGAAGAACAGAACCTAATTTTGTTGCTTTATTGCACAGTTGAATGATCCAAACTTTCACGACCCAATGCATGCCAGGCACCCCTATCCTCCACCATCCTCCTCAGCCCACCCAGCTTTGTGCCCATTGCGTCAACAATGCCATCTAGCAAAAGGTAATTGTCATGCTTGTATAAATGTTCAGAGAGAGGGGGAAAGACAGAGATTCACACAACAGCAGAATTTGGGGGAAAATATGGTAAGGCAGGAGGCAGGAGGCAGGCAGGAGGGGATAGCTTAGGGTAACCTGATATGGCAGAGCACCCACTTGCTGAAAGGGACCGGCCAGTCCTGTCACCAGCTTATGAAGGCTGATTTATACAGATCCAAAAATCAAGTGGTCTGTATGTACATCTCAGGTTGTGAATCTGAATGCTCCCGCCTCAAAATATCTGTAAGATCTAGCTCTGCTCTTGATGTAAAAAAGACAGTAAAGATTTTTACTGTTTCTAGACCACCCAGAATCTCCTATCTGGCACAACCAGTGCATGTTGTAGTGGAAACAAGGAATACTTGTGCACACTGAAAATGGGCATCCAGGTCAAGAATAAGGCTGTACAGTTGAACTCTGGGACTCTCTGTGGTTTCAACTTTGCTTTAAAAAAAAAAAAGCCCAGGCATTTGTTTGTTTTTGCATTAAGCTCCTCTTACTAGACAAAGATTTAACAAATGTTTTGGCCACAAGAGAAATTATCTCATTCCCTCAGAGCAAAGATTTCACAGGTGATGATTAACTGTAAGATCACAGAGATTAAAGCTAGCAAAGAGGGATTCGGTCAGGTCATCCCTCCCTGAGGGCAGAGGCGGAAGTGTTCATTATGGTATATTTTTCTATTTTCTTGTCCAGTCTCGTCTCAGTGGCTCAGACAAAGGAGCTTTCACAAATTCCATCCAGAAACCACCCTTTTACTGCCTGCCTTTTGTGTCTTGAAGTGTTTTTATCCATTCCTTGACTCAGGTTATTGTTCTACCAAAATTGTAGCTAGCTTTTATGTTGAACATTCTTTGCTAGGACCAGCTGTCATGCCCAGCTTCTGCTGAACTAGTGAGGACTGTGGGAGGAGAGTCTGAGGAGAAGCAGGTTGGTGGCACATGACACTTTGAAAGGCAGAGGGAAGTTATTGTTTTATGTGCACCATCTTTAAAGCCTACGGATTCACACAAGAGAATAACCATGTCTCTCAAATGAGAAGTGCCCTGAACACACTATGTATCTCCATAACTTTGGAAGAAATACACATGTATTTTTGATTTGATTTGATTTTATTTTATTTTATGTTGGATGATCTGTTCTGAAGCAGCTGGACTTAGGTCTGCACTATAAATCAGTTCCCCATTTAAATTACATTTAGGTTTTGTTGAATGCAGGGATGACAAACAATGAAACAGTACAGAAAGGAGTGGTCCTGGTCAGCTTTCCAGACTGATAAAAATACCCTTTTCCAAGATGCTCCATTCAATTCCCTGCTTCTTTCCCCCACAAAGTTTTATTTTCACACCCAGATATTTAGCAATACATGGACATACAGTACTCAAAAGTACATCCAAGCATCAATCACCAATAATCAGTTCTTACTGTATAGTCATGATGGCGAACCCTGGCACTCCAGCTATTCTTGGACTTCAGTTCCCAGAAGCCCAAGTCACTGTGAATCAACATGAATAGGTTTACTGTGAACCCATTTGTGTGGATTCACAGGGACTTGGGCTTCTGGGAATTGAAGTTCAAGAACAGCTGGAGTGCCAAGGTTCACCATCACTGCCATATAGGAATGGTCCTTGCCATTATGCTGAGAACTTGTTTTGTTCACACAACATTAAAAAACATTTTTACTCAGGCTGTCACTGGAAAGTCAAATTTTTCTGATCTGATTCACAGGCTGTATTATATTTGAAATTGCAGCTAATGCTCACATAGGGAGCTTCAGATTGATTTGGGTATTCATGGTTTATACTGAATGTGATGCAAGTTGCATTCCAGCCCTCATCACCCCTTCTTTCTTTTCTTCCTCTGGTACCACTAATACTGATCATTCTTTGCTCCAGCTTCATCTTTGCTGACCCTTTATTGTCTGCGGAACTAGTGGGGGCAATAATATGGAAAATAATACTGATGACCTATTAATAAGGTGATAGAGTGATCTAGCACTAATCTTATATAAGATTTTTCTAAAAATTCAGAGGACAATCAAGGGAGAGGTAAGAATGTGAACGTATGTTCCCCTGTCCTGAACATCATGCTCCAATTGCTTGCATTATTGAAACATCATCTACATATACACCCCCTATGTTTACAAGAACATATCACAATTAACTACAGGTACTTGGGGAAAATCCTGCCTGAATTGTTCCAGCTTGAAAAAGTTTAAGACTCCCAGCAGTGGAGAAAATAACTCACTTTGGGAGCAAAAAAAGGGCTTGGTCAATTCAAATTAGTCTGTGCATCCTGTGGTCAGTAAAAAAATTATCAAATTCACCTATTCTATAAAGGGGGGGAATCCCACAGTGTTTGACCATGTAGTCGTAGCCTAAGTATAATTTGATTTGACAAGAATGCTTAAAATGAATTGGTGACATGCAGCTCCCTCTCCTCATTTTTCCACTCCCTGCCACCCACGGCTGCCACATGAACATCCTAGGGGTGGCTGACAGAATTTGTTGCCTAATCTGGGATTTATTTCTTTTTTCTGCTCTGTCAGGAACTCTTGATCTGGGGCAGGAGAGAAAAGTCTCCGATGAAGGTTTAAGTTCTAAATCCTTCATTCTGAAAGCACAAGGCATTTGTGCACAGCAAAAATATCTGACAGGCATTGGACCCAGGGGAGGATCAGCTTCAGGAAGCTGTGCCATTGATCGTTCTGCATCTTTCACTCCATTTCCTGCAGCGTCTCTAAATCCTAGTAGGTGTAATTTCCCTTAGCAGCTGCCTTGACAGAGAATAACCTAGATTTCCATTAGCCATCAATTCCCGTAGGCAAGCCTCAAAAAGGCAAACCCTACAAAGATGACTGGCCAAACACACTGGTCTGCCCTGGGCAAAGAAGAGACCCCCACCCCCCACCCCCATCATTCCACATAGAAGAGGCAACTGAACTAGCAGGTGAATCTTACTTCAGCATTGGCAATATAATATGTTTCTATACCGCACTGAAAGCAGTCTAGCTTTGGGAGCAGAGGGGAGGTGGTGTACCATACTCAGCTCTGTTTGGGGTAGCCTTCTGTTGAATAGGCTGCCTCACTTGGACTATTGATAGAATTATTCATATCTGCCTTGGCTATGTCTCTCTGGTCTTCTTTCATTAGGTTGCAACAACTGTCGAATGGCTGATTATGAAAGCGAAGGGAAGCCTCTTCTATTGCATGTTGTTATTCCATGAAATATTAAGTCTTGGGTTGCAGGGACACAATCTAGGGCTTTCTCTAATCCAAAACATTGTCCAGAGCTAAGGGATCTGCCTTTATCTTCCAAGCAGAGAAAGGGAACAGTATCAAGATGCAAAGTTCTGCTGGAAAACAGTCCTTTGTATTGCAAGTCTGTCAGAATCCGGTCGTCCCAGTTAAGGGCCCCTCCCTTCCAGTTCCTGAGGCCCCTGTCTCATTATGGGAACCGACAGCCCTTATCAGCCTTCTGGGAGAACCGGCCCGCATTAAGAGAACTCTTACATTGCTCAGTTAATGAAGCAATGAAGGAAATAAGGGAGGTTAGGTAGTTAGGCCTTGTGTGTGTGCTGTTCTTTGTTGATAAAAGAGACAATCTTCAGAGAAAAACGGTTGGTTTATTGTAGTAGGTTTCATAAAGGATAATCCAGAAAAGCGTAAGTAAGCTCAGAAACATTAGTCAGTCCAAAGACAGTCCAAAAACAATCCATTCACTCTAGGTAATCATTTTGGAGAAGCAAAAATGCATAGTCCCACAGACCACGATGTTAATCCATAGACATCCAAAAGCGAACTCCCTCTGCTCTCCCAAGATGGGGATTCTGCCGTCAGGTGGGGTACCTTTTAACCAATCAGAGAACAGAGAAAACTTTCTCATAACATGGGAACATGTGGAGACAGTGTCTCTGTGGTAGCCACAATAAGGCTAACTACAGATAAGGAATGGGAACACTGAACAGAAAACAAGCTGTCTCGTGACACGTAGTCTTGTGAGACAAAGAAGAGAAATGATTTTTGAGGCCTAGTTAAGACCAGGTCCTCTCCAAGCTTTGAGAACATTAGGAAAAAGATGTCATTTCATGACAGCCCTTACTATCTAGTTACCATCCACTTCACTTGGTCAAAGGACTACTTTTATAACTATAAAATGTTCAGTCATTAAGCCCTTTTGAAGATACAGTACCATCATTCACAGATGTCTGTCTACAAGATCTATATCAGTGATGGCATAGACCTTGTAGAGACTGAGTGCCCAAGGAAGAGGAGGAGGCATGTCGCCAGCACTCCTCTGGTGATGTCACATGGATGTATGTACACATGCGATGCACTGATTGACTCATGCTGGACATGTGTGCACTGCTCGAGATGCACCAGTGACATTATATGGGTGGGCGCACACACATGGTGCCTGCCTGCACACCCCCTCTTCCTCCTCAGCCTCCTGGGAGGTGTTTGTGTGTGCGTGTGTGCATGTGTATGCATGTGTGTGTGGTCCTGTCTGGTTGCATCACCTTTTTCCTGCCCCCCCTCCTGGGTGGGATTTCAACCTCCCCTCTCACCTCCCCATTGGGGAAGCAGCATTGCCATTGGCGCTGATGCCATGGGGGGCGCAGAGAGGGGCATGCACACAACAGCATGTGTGCCCACAAAAAGGGCTCTGTGTGCCACCTCTGGCATGCGTGCCATAGGTTCACCTCCACTAGTCTATGTCAAAGGGATTTTTTCTTATATCATTCCCAAAATGTGGGACAGATGCTTTATCTCTTTCTCTCTCTATCCTGGGTTTTCTAAAAGGTGACAAGATACAGTTTTAAAATCTATTTTTCCCCATTACTCTTATCAGTCTTAGCCTTATTTTAATGTTTGAACATAGTTTTAGGTTTGATTTCTGTGTTCTTTGGTACAATTTTTTGTTTTATTCTGATCTACTGAGAGCTAGCATGATGATCTTTGTGAAAAGACAGTAGACAAATGTTTTTAAAGACTAACCAAATAAAATATTGTTTTCCCTGATCAATCTGCTCATAGTTCTCCATAAACAGGTGTGATTGTTCAGAACAGAACTCTTACAGTGACAATTTTTAGAACATCAAATTATATGACAAGGAATGCACAGTCATAAGCTATGTGTTATGATAGCATTGAATGCAACTGGTTCTTTCAAAAATATAAGATCAGCTGGTCTTGGGTCCTGAATGTAACTTTATTTCAACTCCATTGGCTATGCTTGCTTTGGATATGAGTTGCAATTGAGCAATAATCAAAGGTCCATATGTCCTTCAACCTGAGCATTACTCTAATGTAAGGTAAGGTTGCTTATTCTTATTCTTCCATTTCTAGGCCAGACGTGAAACTGCCAAAATGAAGGAACCTTTTGGTGAGTGCATTTGAAGTTCCTTTTGCCCGACCTATTGTGAGAAAGATTAGCTGGCAACACAAGGTTGCCATTAACAGGGTATACCAGATTGTGGTTCAAAAATACCACAATCTTCAAGGAGGCTCTTTCTGTGTACCCCAGAGGTTGCTAACATAATAGCTAAGAGTAGAGCAGCCAACTGTCCCTAGCTTGGCATTGTCCCAGAGATATTTTGCAAGGTCATTCTCTGTCATATGATACTACACTATCAGGATACTTTGGCCAATCCAACAAAATGATTCTTATGTTCTTAAGAAGCCTACATTTTGAACATTACTCTTATAGAGCTTCCAAAAGGTATCTCCACAATGTCTACATTTTTCAACAAAGCTTTGAGCTTTCCTTGATCATGGAGGCCATATCCATGGCAATCTTCAAAGTATTGACTGGAATAGTCACAGTCACTTGTTTTCTCTGAAATTTGCATTGTATATTTGATACCTTCCTTCCTTGAAATGTTTTCAAAGGCACAATTGCCAGTGGGTAACATCATGAACATCCAAATAAGTGATCACAAGCCAGTGTTAAAAACATTGCACAACAACAGAAGCCCAGCCGAGAATACATGAAAGACACACAAAAACCAGCATTTACACATACAGTATATTGAACAGGGGCTTCTGAATCACAATATGTGCCTCTGGTTTTAACCCACTGTGAAATCCTTACTTCAAGAAATGCACTACTGTCTAAGAAGCCTTGAAAACTGAAGCATGGAGAAAGGATCTGTTCAAATTCATCTGTCACGTGGGGTTGTAATGTCGGGAGGGAGGGGTAAAGATATGACAGTAATCTGCAGATATTACCAGCAAAGAATATATCTATGTAAAATTGTAGCAACCGGACAGTGTTCTAATTTTGCTCCCTTAAGTGTTCGAAAGGCACACTTTAACTTGCCCAATTCTAAATGGAATTCAACTGTGTGTAAAACACACACCAGATTCAAGATATTTTGAAGGCATGCAAGTGTATGGAACAATGCTGTAATACAGTTCTTTGTTATGCTAATAATCGCTTGCCAGCTGCTTCAAGCTGCCCTGCAATCATAGCCAAGAGGCAGACAACTCATTAGAGAGAAATAGAGGCAGGGTAGGGGAAGAAAAGACGACAACCTTCTCTACCTTCTGTTAAAAATTCTGCTACTTCCAACACTGCAAGCTTTGAACAATTAATTTCTTCTCATTTCTCATATTTTGATACCCTCCTAGGTCCTCGTCTAATTCAGAAACATGAAGGCAACTGCACAGTGTTTTTATTCTCTAGTCTAGTGCACTGTCCTCTCCATCAGTTGTATTCCTTATTTCAGTGGTGTGCTGACCCACAGGGATACAGGGACTCATCCCAGTGCGCCCCACCAACTGGAGCCCCCCAGAGGCAGGCAGAGGTAATGGGAACGTATGGGCTTTCTCCCTCCCTCCCCAATAGGTGCCCCCATCACTTCCTGTCCACCACCCTCCCAAGGTGCCCAGCACACCCCTGCCTGATTTCACAATCAACGCACAATGGGGCATATGGAGGAGAGTTCACTGGAGGAGCAGGGAAGGCTTGTGCAATTGTCTGCAGTGTAATTTTCCAGGCAAATAGGATTTGGGCCTCTGTAATCAAAGATGGGGACTGGAGTGGCCTAGTGGTTAAGGCGCTGAACTTGATGAATGGAAGGTGGACAGGTCAGCAGTTTGAGACCTGGTTACTGCACGATGGAGTGAGCGCATTCTCTGTCTCCTGCCAACCTAGCAGTTTGAAAGCAAGAAATTGCAAGTAGATAAATAGGTACCACTTCGGTAGGAAGGTAAACAGCATTCTGTGCACTCTGGTATCTAATCATATCTGCCACATGTCCATGGAAATGTCTGCAGACACAGACAACGCTGGCTCTTTGGCTATAAACAGAGATGAGCATTGAACCCTAGAGTCAGATACTGTATGACTGGCTTTCAAGCAAGGGCAACCTTTACCTTACCTTTTACCTAAACTAAAACACAGTTATCTTTCAGTATCTATCCCCACCCCCACCCTCACCTGGTTTTGTAAAAGCAATTCTCAAATTAAAATATATGCACAAAAATACAAACTGTTAATGAAAATAACATGCAAAAATGCATAGATTATAGCACCAAACAGTAGAGCTGGATACGACTGGCTTTTGAGCAAAGGCAACTTTTATCCCAGCGTCTTAACCAATAAGCCACCACAGAAAATGTACATAAATGTAAGCATTGATTGTGTGCAGGGATGGGAAAAGTTACTCTTTTTTTAACTTCACCTGCCTGAATATCCTGGCCAACATGATCAGTGTAAGTCACCAGCTGGGTACTCTGGGAGTTGGTGTCCAAAAAGTTTATTTTTTCAGCTCTGATTGAGCAAATGAATTGAATAGTATACATACAAATGCATAAAAACTGGTTCTGTACCCTTGAAATTTTCTTCATTCTTCCCTTCTTCCAGAGCATATACATAACTTATCCATGAAAACAATTAGAGCTAAGAAGTGAATTAACAATGAAAGCCAGAGGTACTTTATATCACCATTTGCTTTCACTTACGTTCCTAAATAATATTCATTATCCGTTTCCACATTAATAAAGCTTTATACTAGTGTTTCCCAACATGGGACCCACGCCTCACAGTGGGACTTTAATTTCCAGAAGCCTAAGTCAGTACATTGGCTGATCAGTGCTTTAGGGAATTGATTTAGACTTCTGGGAATTGAAATCCAAAAACCAAAGGTTGGGAAACACAGCTTTAGACAGATAGCTCTTAATAAGAAGTTTTGTTCAGAGTCTCCCTTAGAGCTACATAACTCAGTGAACATTCCACATAAAACGATTTGCAGCCATTACAGATCAAATATTTCCATTGGTTCCAAATCTAAAACTTTTCAATGGAAGCAATTTGCAAATTCAGCTACGAATGAAGAGGCAAATCATTTAGATATCAAGGGATGTACATGTATGTGTGAATTAGGCCTACTGTGATTTTAATGACTTCAAGAGGCTGAAAAACATTTTCTAGTCAAGGGTCCTTGTCTTGTGTTCTGAAAGAGAAATTCTGCTGTAAGATGGAAAACAAAAGAAATAATGCTATTAAAGGTTTTGAAAAATTATCTCTCATCCCAAAAGATGGGTAAAATGCATGATAGGGATGCATAGATTTACAGAGGGTGGGGAGAATATTAAAACAGTGGAATTTACTACTGCAAGGAATAGTTAAGGCCACCAACTCAGACAGCTTTAAAAGAGGATTGGGCAATTCACAGAGGATGAAGCTGAGAGTATCATACTTTGAGAAGCTGTCATACTTCATGAGATGTCTCTGGAAAAGACAACAATGCTGGGAACGATTAAAAAGAGCAGGAAAAGAGGAAGACCAAGTAGGATTTGGATTGATTCCCTAAAGTAGGGGGTCCCAACCTAAGGCCCATGGGCCGGATCTGACCTGAAGCACCATTTCATGTGGCCTCCACCCCTCTAAGGGCATTTGAGAAACAAAATGGCCACCCATCTAAAGCTGTTGGGACAAAATGACCATCCCCATCTTGTAGGCAGGGCAAAATGCCTCTATGGCCCTCTAAGCTGATTAAGAGTGTGTGACCCAACCCCTGGCTTGAAAAGGTTGGGAACCCCTGCCCTAAAGGAAGCCACAGCCTTGGGTTTACAAAAGCTGAGCAGGGCTGTGAAGGACAGGACATTTGGAGATCACCCATTCATAGGGTCACCATAAGTCAGAAGCAACTTGCTGGTGAACAGCAGCAGCAACAAGGCAATCAATAGCTTCTAATCATAATGGCTGCACATTGCCCCAGTATCAGAGGCAGTATGCCTCTGCCTACCAATGGTTGAGAGAAATGAGACGGACAATGATTTTAGGGCTCTCAGCTGAGACCAAGGCCAAGGGAGAGGGATGTTTCTGATATCATGGTCCAGACAACTGGAAATGAAACAAGTACAGCACACATTGAACGGGTAAGCTCCAGCCTGGGATTGGGTAGTGATGAGTGTACAGGCTTTAAGGATAGTTGTCACACAATGAGATTTGTCTGGGTACCTGGAGACCCAGAGAAACAATAGCAATTCAATAGCAATTTGTCTTACACTTCAAGATGTCTCAGGTTGTCCTTAACTGACATATGAAATTGGAGTAATGGACTAGGGCTGTGCCATGGATACTCACAGGGGATGGAACCCATCAAACCACGACTTGCATGGCCAGTGGTGAGGAAAATTTTACTTGAGCAGCCTACACACCATTTAAATGGATCCACCTGGGTCATAAAATAGTGAGGGGAAGGAGAAATTTCAAGGGGAAGGTTGAAAAACAAAAAAAATAAGTTTTTTTTAGTTGGTTAACTTGTACTAAGATTAGTACTAAGATTAGTACAGGGAACAAAACCATCAGGAAACTCACAAACTACAAGTGGAGAACTCAATCATTCATGCTGCGTACATGAGCTTTGGCCCTGAGCATCTCCACAGCAGAGTATGCTGCTCCAGTATGGAGCACATCCACACAAGCAAAACAAGGTGACATCGCTGTGAATGAAGCCATGTGTATAGTGACAGGATGTCTCAAAGCTACACCGGTTGAGAAAATATATCCTCTTGTTGGTATCACTCCACCTAAGATAAGGAGAGAAGTAGCAGCCGAGATAATTAAGCAAGAGAATGACCCTCAACATCCTCTTAATGGATATGTGCCTCAAGTCCACTGGCTCAGATCAAAGAAGAGCTTTATGGCAAGAACAAACACTCTTGAGGGTATACAAGAGTAAACCCAAATTAGAAGATGGAGGAAGGAACTCCCTGGGCAAGGAACATTAAAGGGAGGATATAGTTTTGTAAAACTTTTTTGTATTGTGATACAGTATTGACATTTTTTTTACTGTTACTGTGTTATTGATATATGTATCTCTCTCTGATACTGATACTGTGATGATTGTTGTGGAATTTATGATTGTTATGTTGCTATTTTTTATATAATTTGTAAGCCGCCTAGAGTCAGGTTCTCCTGAGGAGGGCGGGGTATAAATTTGAAATAATAATAATAATAATAATAATAATAATAATAATAATAATAATAATAATAATAATAATAATAATAATAATAATAATAATAATAATAATAATAATATAGGCACACTGAAGAGGATGAGAGTTGGAGTCCCTAAATGCAAGACCAACATGCTCAAGTGAGCTGCTGGCAGACAACAACACGCTTTGTGAATGTGGAGAGATACAGAATCTGGCTCATTTACTGGTCTGCCAATTACTGCCAGAAACATGCACCGATGAGGACTTAAGTTTTGCAAATGACAAAGCCAAGAAAGTGGCTTCATTTTGGCAGTTCAGGGTTTCACCAGGATGCAAAAGAAACAGAAGCTTTTCAGACAGACAAAAATGCCCCTTTCCAAGGTACTCCATTCCATTTTGACAGTCCAGGGTTTGATCAGGACAAGAAAGAAATTGGTTAACTCACAGAGAAAAGGACTTAGGAGAAGATAAACCAGAGAAAAGGGATTTAAGTAAATTTATGAAGTAGTTCTTTTGAAGCGAAGCTATGGAGTATCTTCTTTTAGCTGCAGCTAAAAGGAACTAGTAGTTAATTGCTTTTCACTGGAGCATGTGCAATGTGGGGAGGAAAGATATTTTATTACTACTGTATTAGTCTTTTTTCTTTTTTTCAAAAGCTCTGAAAACCCATAAGGGTGATTCACAAAAGACCACAAAGAAAAACAGAGCTGCCTGCTGGAGAATCCTGAGTCCTTACAACAGGGGTGCCCAAACTTTTCAGGCCATGAGCTGGTTACGTGATTCTGTGGGCTGGTCATGTGGTTTCTCCCACCAGAAGCGGAAGTAAAATGCACCTTGCAATCTGTTTTGCAACAGGATGGGATAGATTTTAGGCTGCCATTTTCTCTGCTTGAACCAGGGGTGCCCAAACTATGGCCTGTGGGCTAGATCTGACCCCCAATGCCAATTCATCTGGCCCACACTGCCCTCATTGCTCCCAGAAGCAAAAGTAAAATGCACCCACTTCTGGGTGTGATGAGGGCAGCAGGGCCAGATGAATTGGCATTGGGGGCCAGATCCGGGCCACAGGTTGTAGTTTGGGCACACAACCTTACAAGTTGGTGGTCTCATCCTTCTCACTCTGCCTATCATGTGGCTACCAGTGCAAAAATAAGAATTTATCTTGAAGCAACACAGGTATCCCTGCTTTTTGTACTCCTAAAACCAATAGTGGCTGCATTATGAGTTGATTAGGCTCATCAATTGCATCTAAGAAAGTACTGCTATTACCAGAGAATTGTGTGGCAATTACTTCAGTCTGGTTTTACCATGACAGCATTATCCATTCTTTGAAAAGCTTCAGGGATCTCATTCTGACATCCATAATGAATTCTGCACAGCCAACATTTATAGCTGTTCAGTTCACAGTGGCCAAAACCAAGCCTTAGATGGTCTTGGATGCATCTCTTGCATTCTCAAAACTTAATCTGAACAGGATTAACTGCTTTAGCATTCTAGGGCAGACTGCCAGCACTGTGTTTACATTAAAACAACACCACAAGGGAATCTTTTTGTATCATAGTTCAGACATTTTTCCCCATCTGTCTCAGCAAGAAAATGTGATATTCTGTTTTTTGTTTTGTTTCCCCAAAACAATGGGTGAAAATGTTGTATACAGTTATACCTCGCTTAAAGAGCATAATGCGTTCCACAGGACTGCTCTTTAAACAAAACATCATTGTAAATGACCAATTGTGGGGGGGATTGCGAACCCAGATTTATTTGTTAAGCGGGTTTTTGGCTGGTTTTATTTGTTAAGCAAAGCAAACATTCAGAGAAAATCCTGCTCTTTAAGCAAGTTAATCTTTAAGCGAGGCACTCTTTATGTGAGGTTTGACTGTATTTGATTATTTCTGCTTGGATTATTTCTGCTTGGATTTGCTGCAGATGATGGCTTGCATGACCGACACATTTTTAAATTTTCATCTAAGAGCCCATCTAGTTGCCTTTAAAACATGTGTATTTACTGTATAAAGTAAATATTTACCTTGCTCGAAAGCCAGTCGTATCCGACTCTAGGGGTCAGTGCTCATCTCTGTTTCAAAGCGGAAGAGCCAGCGCTGTCTGCTTCTGCAGACGTTTCTGTGATCATGTGGCAGACATGACTAGACACTGGAGCACATGGAATGCTGTTACCTTTCCACCGAAGTGGTCCCTATTTATCTACTTGCAATTTCTTGCTTTCGAACTGCTAGGTTGGCAGGAGCTGCGACAAAGACGGGAGCTCATTCTGTCCTGCAGTACTGGGTAAACGAACTGCTGACCTCCCGCCTCCCAGTCAGTGTCACTTGAGCCACTGCAGTCCCATATTTACTGTATACATACTCACAAAAATAATGGGAATTATTTAATAATTATATATCCATGTCTATCTGTAATAATTATATACAGTAACTGTACAAATTGACCTAGACTTGACTTTTTATGTGTATAAAGTTAAGCCAATTGTCAGTCAGAGCCACTGAAAGGCAGATGAATTCATCTCAAGTCTTAAATGTTTATTTTTTGTTTCTAAATTATAGGGAAAATATGTAAACAAAATAGATACATTGCAATATTAATTAGTACTTTGTGGCTAAGACAGTTCAAATGAATTTTTAAGAATCTGTTCTGCCCAAAAGTTTGGAGTGTTTTGGGTCTTTGGCATTATATGTTTAATAGAAGAGGTTTTTAAAAATTGTCTTCATTATATCAATTGACATGAACAGAGGGTGTCTGTCCTCATTATTTCTCCAGGAATTCACAGCAGCTTTGAATATCATCAACCACAGTATCCTTTAATCACCTGGGGATGTTGGTTGGTGACATTGACTTCTGTTTGATACTTGGCTGTTGGCTTGTAGCAGGAGTTCTCAACCTTTATTTATTATTTATTATTCGCATTTAATAAGCTGGGGGCTGTAAGCTGGGGGCTGGGTCACGCTCCCTCCAGACAGCCATTTTTCCCTTCTTCCACCACATGGCACTTCCTGGTGTGGTGAAGGCGGTGGGGGCCCCACATGAAATGGTGCCATGGGTCGCAGGTTGAGAATCCCTGGTTTATAGAGTACCTCAGATTTCTATATCAATAGTATGTGGATTACACCCAACTCTATCTCTTCTTTCCACCAAACTCCAAGGCAGCTGTTCCTGTTCTAAGCTAGGAAGCAATAATTGACTATATGGGGCTGAGTAAGTTGAGAATTAATTCAGATAAGGCACAAGTGCTCTTGTCAATCAAAAAGCAGATCAGGGGTTATGGCTCCCTAAAAAAATTAGGTTCACAGCTTAGCTGTTCTCCTGGATTCATCTTTGAGCCTAGGTCTTGACATGGACAGAAGTGCATTTGCACAATTAAAGCTGGTGTGCCAGTTGCAGCCATTCCTGGAAATGTACGATCTGGCTCCAGTGCCTTGGTTAAATCCTTACTGGATTACACAATGTAATGTGCGATTACATGGGGTTGCCTTTAAAGATTGTTCAAAATTGTCAACTGGTCCAAAACAGTGCAGCCAGTTTGTTGAATAGAACAAGTTACATGGAACATGCAACTCACTCACTTCAACTGATTCATTGGCAAGAAGCCCCTTTTCAGAAACAATTAGAAGTGATTGTTTTGCCTTATAAAGCCCTATACGATTTGCATCCAGGTTGTACCTGTCTGGGCTTTGAGATGTGTGGGAAAAGTCCTTCTCACAGTTCTACCACTTCTAGAGGTCCATCTGGTAGGAATTCCAAGAACTCTTGCCAAACCAGTTGAATGCATAGAATCAGGCCCCAGCTGAATTTCTCAACATTGGTATGAGCTGAAACAGTACAGGTTGGTGGAAAAACAGAATATCTTCATGACACCTAAACAAAAATTCTTCTCTTCCCATTCTCTTCCCATTACGGGGGGGGGGGGGGAGTGAAGGAGAAGGAATCAAAACTTGCCTTAAGGATATGAGAAGACTCATGCTTGTTCAGCCTGAAAGTTTGCAAATATTATCTTTTTTAAACTATATCTTCCAGAAACACACACACACCAGTTAGCCATGGTGGCTGGGAGGATTCTGGGAGCTGTTGTTCTCAGAAAGTAATGTTTCCAATGTCTGATCAGCTCAAAGTCCCAACTAGTCCTGCATTCTGTTCACACTGTAAGCAAAAGGACTGAAATGCAAAAGGAAACCATTTCCCTCTTAATGCTGCCTAACAACAAATCTTCTTCTTCAGGTGCTGTTTCCATTCCAGATATTGGCTATCATCATGGCAATAGTCTTCCTGTTCTTAACTCGTCAGAACAGTTCTTCCGAGGTCATGCCACACCAGTCTCTCAGGTTCTTCAGCCATGAAGTCCATCTACTTCCAGAGCTTCTTTTCCCAGGGATCTCTCCTTGCAGAGCAAGTTGGAGAATTCTATATTTTATGTTGTTCCTCATGATATGGCCAAGGTATTGGAGCTTTCTTTGCTTAATGGTCTTAAACACTTCTTGTTCTTTATCCATCCCATGCAAAACTTCTATGTTAGTCACATGGTCAACCCATGATATCCTTAGCAGATGTCTGTAGATCCACATTTCAAAAGCTTCGGTTTTCTTCTCAGATGCTTTAGTCAATGTCCAAGCTTCGACTCCATATACAACACTGGGAACACATAACATCTCACTTTTCAGATCTTTGTAGTGAAAGTTAGATCTCTACTGCATAACAAATGTCACATTTATATGAAGGTATACAACAGATATACAAAGCCAGATTGCTCTGAGAGGTGCGAATAGCAGCCTCAGATGTCCCTAGCTTCAACTTGTCAAGTCAACAGGCATCACTACACCTTGACAGCCATGAATTCTACAGTCTCATTATGCATTGTGTGAAGGCTTACTTTCTTTTCTTTCTCCTGAGCTTCCCAGTTTGCTCCAGTGGGTGACCCAGGTTCTTTATTTACCCTGAATTTCCTACACATTCAGGTTCTGGTATTATACAAATGCTATACACACATGTATTCCAAGCTTGGTTGTACCATGAATTTGTATAATTGCAGTATGATCTTGGTAGCTTCTATTTTCATCACTTGTCTACTTATTCCTGATACAGGTTTCCTCTTTTCCACAGGTGTGTTCCTTCTCTTGTTTTGCTGCATGCTACAGGTTTAAAAAGATGTTATCCCCCCAGTAGATGAATTCATTCAAAACTGCTCCAAAGCAGTATAGTGCAGTTTAAGAAGGCAGAATAATTATACACTTGAACATCGGATAATGTTATGACTTGGTTCCACAAGTCATGATGTTATCCAATTTTTAGCGTTGTCCAATGCATGCATCGAGCAACACTTAAACAAAGCCCTGAATTCAGGGACCCCACTGGACTCTTAATGCCTCTTCTCCAGACCCCACCGGACTCTTAACGAGCGCCTTTTCCCCGACCCTACTGCACTCTTAGGGATTGCTGCAGGGGTGGTGGATTGGGTCCAATCCATCACCCCTGCAGCAATGGATCGCTGGGTGTGTGTGGATTGGGTAGATGTTCTTCCCAATCCCCCCCCCCCCGATTATTGGCTCGTATAACGCTAAAGGATCGTTATCCAGAATCGTTATCCAATGCAAGTTTTTTTCCAAAAAACTTGCATTGTTATCCGATTCTACCGTTATCCGATGCAATCGTTATCCGGTGTATTACTGTACTTCCTTTTCCTATGCATTTCTTTTTATGTAAAGAGTAGAATTTTCCTCTGTAATGAGGAAATCAATGTTTAGTATACATATAGTCATTCTGCATGACTACATTGTCCTGTAGCTGGGTATTAGAAGAACCAGTACTTGTTTTTGTATGTCCCATGAAATGAAATCATTACATAAAGAGACCACTTCAAGATTAGCAGATTTTAGCTACCTAACTTGTTCCTTCTTGCAGTAATAGAAATGAACTGATCCATGATTGAGCTCCTTCAGACTCCAAGATTTATGATCTCCACAGGAGAGAAAAAATCAAGCACCTGTATATATGAAATAGAGACTCAATTATTTTAATTTCCATGTACCATAAAAGTACCTTTGGTGCTGGAAATACAGAAGGAAACTTAACCAACCCACATCTACTAGATAAAACAAGAATACTGTATCTACTATTGCTGTGTTTCTCAAAGCTTTCCACTTGCTCACCACAATGAGACAGAGAATGTATTAGCCTGACTAGCAATATGTGGCTTGTTAAGTATAATTTAAAGCCACAAAATTCAGTAAGTCTGGGAAGCTTTCAAACTGGTCAGCTGCAATAAATTTATGGCTGTGTTTGCATAGCACAAAAGTCATGATTTGTGCTTTGTGGTTTAAGCCACAAGTTCCACTGAAGATGGCCAAACAAACCAAACCTGGTCCTCCACATTTTGGATTTTTTTCAGAGTGGACAGCTGGGAAAACAAACTGAGGGCAAGCCAGAATTGCCAGTTCAGACATCATGACAAGCCACAGTCTTGGCAATCCACACTATGTGATCCAGGAATAGATCATGGGCTAAGATTGGCAAATCATGACTTGCTCACAAAGGTGCCTATATATCACAAGACACTAGATTTCAAGAAACTATACAATGACCATTTCTGATGTATGAACATCATCTACAGCTAGTGCATGATATTACGTGCTAGGACTTGGAAAAAATGGGTTCACATTGCTCTCCACTTAAAAACTCACTGGGAGCTGAATAGAAAGGGGGTCTCAGTGCATTTTCAGTTGGGAGACTGGCAAGGTTTCTATCAAGTCACAGGGTACCTATGCACCATCCATTTTTTCAAAACTGAAAGTAGACTAACCACTTGCACTGTTGCTTCCTCAATTTTACTATTTTGATTGTCTTTAGAGGAGCCTTGGGGAGAAAATTGGTCAAAATTGCTGAGGTTTCCCATCTCTGGATTATTTGAACAAATAAAATTATATTGCATACATGAATATAACAATCTCTCTCTGCCCTTAGAAATTTGGCACTGAGTGGACCTTATCCACTCGCCAAAGGAGTTACCTTCCATCTCTGTCCCAGTTCCTGCCAACCTAGGAGTTCGAAAGCAAGAAATTGCAAGCAGATAAATAGGGACCACTTCAGTGGGAAAAGATCTTGGGGACATGAAAGGAGCCTCATTTGGGCATCCCCTGAGTGGAATTTCTCCAGCAAAAATCCTTTCAACCCAGAATAATTTGACACGAAATTATTATTACCAAGGTGTATCAAATTAGCTACCCTGTATAAAACTAAATACAATACTGTACTGCACAAGAACCCAAACCATGATGCAGACAGCTTATTGATTTATTAATCAAATTTATATTCCGCCCTACTCGAACAAGCGACTCAGGGCGGAGCACAACAGGTATATGGTATACCACAAACACATTAAAAGAGCAATACAATTTAAAACCCATTAAAAAAACCTCCCATTCCCTAGCCTAAAAGGAACCGGGTAAAAGGAATGGGAATGGATAAAAGGAATGGGAATGGGAGTCGAGATGAGGGTAGATGTAGGAAGTTAAATAAGCCAGGGGGGCAGAGGCGTAGCTACCGCCGTATCTGCCGTATCAATTATACGGGGCCCCCGGGCCATAGGGGCCCCCAACGTGCGTAAGCAAAGCAAATCTTTACCCTTCCTAAGGCCCCCCAAACAAATTTTATACGGGGCCCCGCCAAGGCATGCTACTCTTCTGCAGGGGGGAGGGGGTTCAGTAAACCATCACTACCCCACACCATTCCCGGCAGCCAGGTTTTCAGGCCCTTCCTAAAAGCCAGTAACTCCGTCTGGAGGCGTAGCTCCAGAGGCAGGTGGTTCCACAGAGTCGGAGCGAACAGAAAGAAGGCCCTCTTTTTTGTGGCAGAGAGTCGAGCCTTTCTGGCAGATGGTACAACTAAGGCATCTCTCCGGTCCACTCTGGTGGGACAGACAGATACCCTTGGGGAGATGCGGTCTCTCAAGTAACCTGGCCCACTACCATATAGGGCTTTAAAGGTAATGACCAGCACCTTGAATTGCACCCAGAGGCAAACCGGTAACCAGTGCAGCTCCCGAAGCAGTGGGGATGCATGAGAATAGTGCCCACATCCCAGCACCACCTGGGCTGCCACATTCTGGACCAGCTGCAGCCTCCGGATGATCATCAAGGGCAGCCCCATGTAGAGCACATTGCAATAGTCTAATCTGGAGGTGACCAGGGCGTGGGTGATCATGAGCAAGGAGTCCCTGTCAAGGAGTGGGCGCAACTGGCGAATTACATGCAATTGTGCAAAAGCTCTCCTGGCCACAGCTGCCACCTGCTCATTGAGCAAGAGTCGTGAGTCCAGGAGGACCCCCAGATTGTGTTTGAGACAAACTAGCCCCATCCAGTACCAAAGATGGTAACTCCTGTGTTGACCCGGGAGCCACAAACCACAACCACTCAGTCTTGCCAGGGTTCAGCTGTAACCCATTGTCCCCCATCCAGATGCTCACAGCCTCCAGGCACCTGGATAGGACTTTGACTGCATCACCAGGGTCCCCATGAGCCGAGATGTACAACTGTGTGTCATCTGCATAATGATGGTATTTTACCCCGTGGGAACGGATGATCACGCCCAGGTGCTTCATGTAGATTTTAAATAGGAGAGGTGAGAGAACCGATCCCTGAGGGATCGGCAGATGGGTTGGACCTCTCACTCTCCAACCACACCGACTGAGTCCGGCCCGTCAGAAAAGAGGCAAACCAGGCCAACACCGTGCCCTGGGTCCCCATCATAAGAAAATACTCATATGATTGCCCTTCTTCCGGTGTCAGTTTATATCGTAAGGTAAAGGTTGCCCTTGCTTGAAAGCCAGTCATATCCGACTCTAGGGTTCAGTGCTCCTATCTGTTTATAGCCAAAGAGCCAGCACTTTCTGCATCTGCAGACATTTTTGTGGACACATGGCAAGCATGCCTCAACATCAGAGTGCACAGAATGCTGTTTACCTTCCTACCGAAGTGGCCCCTATTTATCTACTTGCAATATATGTTGCTCATATTATGTTAGCCGCTCTGAGTTGCTTCAGCAAGTAGAGTGGCATATAAGTCTAAATACAAATACAAAATACAAAAAATACCATGGTCGACGGTATCGAAAGCCGCTGAGAGATCGAGGAGAGCCAGGATGGTGGGATGGCCCCCATCCCGCTCACGTCAGAGATCATCCACCAGTGCGACCAATGCAGTCTCAGTACCATATCTGGGCCTGAATCCTGACTGGAAAGGGTCCAGATAATCCGCTTCATCCAGGATCTCCTGTAACTGTCGCGCCACCGCCTTCTCCAGAACCTTACCCTTATATTTATGCATAACCTGTGCCAGAAAATGGATGGGGACACACATTAATAAACACACAGCTTTGAATGCATTTAATTGAAAATAATGTGTATATGTGTGGATAAAAAATCCTTCCATTTGGATGCCTGTCTACTTTGTGCTTGTAGCGCCTGTATAGTGAGCTGTAGTGATAAGTACAATGATAAGAATAGACACCTTCAAACTGTTGCGCTGGAGAAGACTTTTGAGAGTCCCCTGGACTGCAAGATCAAGTCAGGCATCCTGCAGGAAATCAACCCTGACTGCTCCTTGGAAGGACAAATACTGAAGCTGAAGCTCAAGTACTTTGGCCACCAAATGAGAAGAGGACTCACTGGAGAAGGTCCTGATGCTAGGAAAAATTGACCGCGAAAGGAGGGGGTGACAGAGGATGAAATGGCTAGACAACATTGTTGATGCAGTGGGCATAGATCTGGGCGGACTCTAAAGGATAGCAGATAACAGAAGAGCCTGGTGTGTGGTGGTCCGTGGGGTCACAAAGGATCAGACTCGACCATATGACTGAGCAACAGTGATAAGTATATGGAAATATTCTTTCATGTCAGAAATGGCACAGTAGAATAGCTAATAGAATGAGCTATGAATAAGGAACTATTTGTAACTTTTATCTCTGCCATGAACTCACTTGGTGGTTGTAGCTCTTGCTTTCTATCAACCTTAGAGAGATATAGCATTATTTTCAATGAAATGCCAACTGGTTCCAACAGATTAACTCTATGATTTGGAAAGGTTCTTCTGTTCACAAAAAGGTTGATGATGAGGTAAAGGTTGTCATCCAAGGAATCAAATCTCCCCTTCCCACTACTGCCTTAGCATCTAATGCCAGTTCAAAGGGTCTTCTTTCCTGCAGCCACTCAGAATTTCAGCTGGTGAAGGAGGAACTGGAAAACTCTTCTGTAAAAGTAGGAAGTTCTGGAAGCAGCTGAGTGCATTGCCTTATGTTAGCAGTTTGGTACCCAAGCAGTCCCAAGACATTTTTGTTATTACAAATACAGTACAGTATCTGCAATCTTTTCCTTAAACACACATCCAACATTCTAATAGCTGAACACCTTTGTGTGTGTATTCTGTGTGGGATTGCCAGCCACAAAGGTATTCAGCTATGAGAATTTAAAATTAGTCTCTTGGGTTGTTGGGGCCTTGATGTGGCAACCAAGGTGCAAACCCCAAACTGGACCAAGCTACACATAAACACTTGCTTTAACAATTCTCAAATTTAGAAGGAGAGATTTCTAGCTGTGGCCAGAAAGGATATGAAATTAAATGTCTGGGGATGCAAGCTATATTTATCAATATATAGTAGGTTGGATTTTGATGTATAAACATGACCAGCCTGACTGATGCAGACTTCCCTTTACCTACTAAAATGTTACACAGATGTACTGTATACAGTAGGTGATGATATGGAGGAAAGGGATTAATCCTCAAAACTGGCCATCTTGATAACGGAACCTCCTGATGGAACTTTTCTGTCTACCCATTCTTCTTCTTCTTTCATGTCCTGATCAAACCCTGGACTGACAAAAAGAAGCCACCTCATTTGCTTTGTCAGTTGCCAAAACCCAAGTCCTCATTGGTGTATGCCTTTGGCAGCAATTGGCAGACCAGTAAACAAGATGGATTCTGTGTCTCTCCACATTCACACCGTGTGTTGTTGTCTGCCAGCAGCCCACTTGAGCATGTTGATCTTGCATTTAGGGACTCCAACCCTCAGTCTATTCAAGTGACATAGGGAGGTTGAGATCGTCAGCTATATCCTCCTTTAATGTTGTTCATTGTCCAGTGAGCTCCTTCCTTCTTCTACCCATAAGAAATTCTGAATCCAAGCCATTGTAGGCACAACAAAACAAGATATCAAAGTATTCTGAAAATGGACATTTGATACCATGAATTTGCCTGGTGATTGCCAATGCTGATCTAGCCAATGAAAGCAAATTTTATCATATATTATTCTGAATGAAACTTTTTGTTTAACTGATCATTCCTGACAACAAAAGAGAAAAAGAAAAATCACATTTGAAGCTTTTAAATCAAAACAACATTTATCATTTTAATAAATATATATCAAGGGAAAAACTTACTTTTACTACAACACCACCTTAGTATACAATTACCTAAACACCTAAGCTTAAAACATCAGATGTTTGACATATACTAGAACAAGAACAGAATGTTCTATTCCCAAATGAAGAAAACACAAGAAGAAAATCAGTTTTATAAAATTAGTCCATGTGGACAAATGACTAAATGATCTTACTCATACACTGTATGAATGAGACCTATATTTAATATTGATAGCAATAGTAAGAATGTTTTTGTCTTGGAGAAATAAGGTAGGATAACTTTAAAAAAAGACAAAATAGTTGTATTTATGTTGGTCAGTCTTGCAGATTTCTTAATATAGGCATGGGTAAAATGTATCATTCATTATTTGCAGAATTTGTCTTTGTACTTCTTAAGCATAAAAGAAACGTGAAGATAATCTCTTGTAATTTCTATTCCATGCAAGTGACAAGCTTTTAAATAGGACAACATAATGTGTTCATTCTGTTGCATAATCAGAAAAATATGTTTTACAAAGACAATTTAAAAGCAGTGCAGTAGGAACCAATGTAAAGTTATTACCAGTAAAGAATCTAGCTCTGAATATTGGTTACTAAATTGAACCTAAATTTGCATTAGTGTGCAAGCATGTATGTGTGTGGCTGTGAGACCCCTTCTTGGTTGTCAGAGTTGAATGTTTCCCATCTGTTCCACCCACTTGCTCCAACAATTCTCTGATTGCTTCCATGTCATCAGATGTGGAGGCAAGGGGGTTAAGGCCAGAACACTGAATGTACATAGACATAATTGTCACCACTGATTGTTACGGTGTAAAATAACCTTACTTATATGTTACAGAATTAAAGGAAATGACTCACTGTGTTTTTCATTAGATTTTCATTTCATTCTAAGAAAAATCTTAGAATTGGGAAAAGAATGGCATTACATTTGAAAATTTTCATTCCAAATCCATTTAAAAGATGTATTCAGGGAACTAGAAAATACTACTTTTTATACTAAAAGAATCCATCATATTCATTTGTTACATTGCTTTTGAAATATAACTTAATTACACACTCCTTTAAGGTGTAACATAATTCATTACATCCAGGCTCTAGCATTCAGGGGGAAATTCTCAATTAGAATTATCCAAAATCTGTGGATGTTCTTCCAACTTTTTTGTACAAAGCTCATAGTGTTATACATAAACGGAATATACATTAAGATGGGAAGGGATTCTTGAAGAAAAAGATGAGCTCTGAACCTATAGGAAATTATGCCATGCCTTCTCCATGTGGAGACTGTAACCTCCATAAGAGATGGACAGTATCACAGTTGTCATGATTTTGGGGACCAATTGCCCAAAAAACAATGAAGAGTCATATAGCATTTTAAATAGAATTGTGACATGAAGTTTCATGGCCTAAAACTATTCTCATTATGTGTTTTGTTAATTCATTAAAGTGCATGCTGTAAAAGACTGTCTGTAGTCCAAGCAGATGGTCTGCTGGTACATTTGTCCATTGTAAATTGAGAAAGGACTCTTTGTTGTTTCTTTGTACATGATCCTTTTCGTATCTACTCAGAAAGAAGTCCCACTGAGTTCAGCATGTCTTACTCCCAGACTATGATGCACTGAATTAGAGTCTGAGTGGCCTAGAGCAGTGGTCCACAACCTTTCAGTTTTTTTACTTCAATTCCCAGAAGCCTAAATCAGTACATTGGCTGATCAGTGCTTTGGGGAATTGACTTAGGTTTCTGGGAATTGAAGTCTCAAACCTAAAGGTTGGGGATCACTGGACTAGAGGACAAGAGAATTATATCCCCTCCCACAACACACACACAGAAACCTAACTCCAAGTACTAGAGTTCTTGAATTAATTTTTTATAATAAGGCAACACTTACATAAGTCTCATTGATTCAATGATTTCTCCCTAGAAGACACTAGTGGTTGGATTCAGGCAGTACAATTCAACATCCCTATATTTATAAGGGTTTGTAAAGAAATGGCATTAAATCCCCAACATTTTTGAACTCTTCATAAAGAGAAAACGTGGTTCATTTTACATGTAGTGACTTTCTGTCACCAACAGTTTGTCACAACTGACATCTACAAACTAGGTTGAATAGCTTCCATGTCAGACATAAGCTGGCAGCAATACTGCAGAGCACAGGCATTCTGCATTCCAAGATCTTTGACACACAAAGCATGTGTTCTATCTACTAAATCCTCTCCCTACATTTCTTGTTCAACACAGGTTTCCGATATTTTTTACAGATCATTCCGCCTAACTATACCATAAAGGAAGAACCAAGGTTGATTTTTTTCCAAATTATTTCCTCTACTTTACAACTCGTGCATTATTTGCAGAGGAAAAAATAATGAGACATAAAAAATACTAGATAGCTGTTTGGGCTAGTTCATGCAACTGTTGTACAGAGTAATATTCTGTAGAGCATAACAGCTGAATATGTTTTGCTGATAATTGAAAGGCATGAGCTGACTTAGTGATAGTATGAGAAAGTTCTTCATTCATCCCTAAATAAAAACAAGAAGGACATGATCCAGCAAAATAGCAAAGTAATCAGGAAATCAATAGCCCAATGGAAAGAATAAGGGCATGATGCAGCTCCTATTAAGATCAGGCTGTGTCATAAAGATATTTTGAGTGAAAGATTGAAGTCTTTTCCCATCCATTTTTTCACTCACAACAAAATTTCTGTGATATGAACAGAACAGAATTCATTGTGTATTTTTTCTCCTACAATTACCAGTGGAATTTTAAGAAATGCTGCATTTGGCTGAATATTGCCCAAATGGCGCATTTTAAACTGAAAACACCTGAAACTGAACAAAGTTTGTTTCTAAGAATTTAAAGTTATCCCCGTTTCTCCAAGATATTTAAAAAACAACAACAATGATTAAAACCCTTACATTCATTTCAGATAAAAATCTTATATCACCACATTGTGCTTCCCCCCCAAAAAAATAAAAAATAAAAAGAGCCCCTAACATTATAGAAAATCCCAGTACATGCTCTTTACAATTTTAAAAAGAGAAAATTAAGTGAAGCAGAGTAAAGTATAAAGCATGCCACTGGTTCATGAACTTCAAAATACAAGAAAGAAAAAGGGGAAAAAATCACAGCAACAGACAGTTGCCATAGAAATGTTCAAGTAGCTGATGCTTGTTTACAAGAAACGTCACTCTGTTGTATTTTCTTCAATCCCTTCCTAATGATGGCAAAGCAAAAACCAATTCAGCAAAAAGGAAGAATAGATGAATTTGAATTCAAAATCAAATTCTATATTTTAAAGGATACAGGTTTCTAACAATATTTGATCCACCCTGTTATTATTATTTTTTTCCTGTTCAAGTTATATCCCTGCTGTAGCTGTATTCTTTTTTTTAACTTAATTTTCACCCAGGAAAAATTAAGATAAAATTAAGGCACCTAAGAAATGTTGTCTTTTATAGCAATAAACCACCATAGGGCTAGTTCATTCCTGCAGCTTATATGAAAACTGTATTATGTGCTAAAAGTGTACATTTTATTTCTGATAAAGATTCAAATAATAGGTGTTATGGCACCCTAGTTGTTAAATTAGTCCATAAATATTTTGGAACAATGTCATGTGATGTAGCTTTATTCTTCTAAACTACAGTACAGTATATGCAATTTTTTCTCATAGCCATTATGGTTGTCCAGGAAGTATCCCTTTCCATGTGCTGGTACTAATTTGCTTACCAAATATTTAATTAATTGATAACCATAAAGGAGATTCCTCTTAATTCATGTCACACTCCCTAGGGCAGTGATGGTTAACCTTGGCACTCCAGGTGTTCTTGAACTTCAAGTCCCAGAAGCCCAAGTCTCTGTGAATCCACATGAATGAGTTTATGTGCAGTAAACCCATTTGTCACAGAGACTTGGGCTTCTGGGAATTGACGTTCAAGAACATCTGAAGTGCCAAGGTTCGCCAACACTGCCCTAGGGGGAATGGTATTTCAAAAGGGTAATGTTTTCTCCACATAGTTTATTGGTTCTTTCATCAACAAAAGCTAAAATATGCTCATAATTGCATTTAAACTGTACTCTTTATGCAAATTTCATATATTTATATAGTTTGTGATGCAGACCATTCATACGCTTTGATGCAATCTGCGCCCAAGTCATTAAAACTATCCATGAAGCTTATGACATGATTGCATTGGTTGTATAAAAGTATAAAGAAACTCCATCCATAACTTTTTTTATGAATTCAACATGCTGTGCATACTTCAGAAATGCAAATACGGAGAAGGTTCAAATTTTGCTTCCTTTACTGCAACATATTTTACCACCTGGCAAGCACTCCCTTTTCCGTAATGATTTCTTCCAAGATTCATTTACATTGCTCTTGTCACTGTGCCCTGTCTCAAAATATTCATAATATTTGCTTTTACATTCAGTGCCATGCTCTCTTTTCATCAGTTCCCAGTCTGAAGCAGGATCTCTCTCCATTTCATGACCTCCTTTATCACTGCTTAACATTGTCTTAGCCTGATTCCCATGCAGGCCAGTATTGGTAATGAAAATCTCATTGGCATGTATCTGATCATCATTCCTATAAACAGGGGCACTGCTGACATCGTATCCCACCTGCTGGGAACAACTTGGCAATGATACAGAAGAAGAAGAAGAAGAAGCAGAGCTGGAGGCAGAGGAAGATGAACTTGCTGAATTAGTAGATAATGGTAAACCTAAATAATGGCTGCCACATTCTTGATAAAAGCAGCAGGTATGGATCTTTTCACAGTCCTCCCGTGCCATCCGAAGGCGTTTCCTATAAGGGCAGTCATGAGACACGAACCACTCTTGGGCCACAGCGCTGCCAAAAGAGCAAGCCGGGAAACACCAGTTGTTTTGCATGATGATTTCTCCATGAATTCTCTTCATCAAGTTATTGATTAGGACAGATCTCCTCAGGTAGACTTCAGGGTCATCAATGTACTTCAGTTTTTCTAGTGACATATACAGGATATGGGCCCGCTCCTCAAAGATAGATATTGTCTACAAATGAAAGAAGAGATAAACAACAAATATGAATATGGTGGAGGTTACTTGAAATTTAGTGCTGAGATTCTATCTGCCCAGCTGCTAGTTAGCATTTTGGCCAGCCATATTTCCTTCAAGACTCCCAAACTGCCATTATTGTTGTTAGACTATTAATAATCCACCACCCTTAAACCCATCCAGTGACAGAGTAGTTTGTTGGTTAGTATGCTTGTTATTCTACCACAGAAGAACTTCCTTCATTCTGGAAAGCTTCTCTGAAGGAAACTACTGTTTAAATGTTTACTTTTCTCCATTAACTGGGGCAGCAGTGAAGAATCTTCGTGAACCAAACTGTGTCCCTGTACAGAGCAGTAGGCATCAAATGGGGTTAGCTGGGAAAGTCAAGGATAATTGCAATTTAAAAGATGGGATAGATATATTCAAACAATCAAACGAATAACATTTGAAAATGTGGGGTATTTTAATACTTTCGAAAACTAGTTTCAAATTTACTTTGGTCTTTGGGTAAAATCAGTCCAGAAATAGCTTCAAGAAACAGAAAGTGATGAGTATTATGTTGTTGTTTATGCAGTAAGTTGAAGGATGGGAAGTGGTTCCAGATCAGGGGTCCTCAAACTTTGTTCTCTATGTGTTCTTTGACTTCAACTACCAGAAGCCCAAGTCAGCACACCTGCTGATCAGAGCTTCTGGGAATTGAAGTCCAAGAACATCTCGGAAGCCAAGTTTGAGGAACCCTGTTCTTGAGGATTTCTTCTGGTTTTAGAATATAAGCAGGGTTGGCTGATTAATACTTGGATGGGAGAGCATTAGGGAATAGCAGGCATCTCCTGATGGGGTGAGAAAAGAACTGAACTGGATATTAAACTCTGTGGAGCTTGATGAGATAGAGCTGACAACAGTGGACTAGATAGTCCAAGGAACTTTTTCAGTATAAAGCAGATTCCATGTGCCTATAGCCTAAGTTTGTTATGTGTCATCAAACTGGAAATGATTTACAGAAGCCCTAATAGGGTTTCCTAATAGAGATACATCCATCAACTGTGAAAATGACTTCTAGGAAAAATGAATACTCGGATATGAGTATTTATTTCATTATTTTTTTGTTTCTCAAACTTGTATAACTGCCCCGCTCGCCGGAGTGACTCTGGGCGGCTCACAATGTTAATGTCCCAAATACTCAGAAAATTACTCAGTAGCAGCAGATGAATAAGGTTTCCAAGATAAGAAAGGCATTCAAAGAATTGTTTTATGAGTTCCAGACCAACAATGAGCTTCCATGGATGAGCAGGGATTTGAACCCAGGTCTCCTGTTCATCACTACATCTGCTACACTACACTGGGTAAATATATCTGATATATCTACAAGTCTAGCCTTGGCACAATTCTTGCTTTCTTCTTTTTGACCAAATAAGGATAAGCCAAACCATAAATACAGTACATACCACATGACAAGGCTAGTTACTCCTCTCTCTGTTATATTTTTCCTCTTTTCTCTTGTAACAGAATTATGAGGCCAAGAAAAGAAGCTTTTTATGAAGACAATGAGAAGAGTTTCCAACTATCCAATTTTCCATGAGCATGCAGCCTCTCTCAAACCACAACAGCAACCTTCCAACAAAACCCTTTCCCTGCATATTTAAACACATTCCTTGCAAATTGTTCCTAGGCTTTGCTCTCATCCTATTTTGTAACGGAATGTGTTTCTAATACCAACAGACATCCATTTCTAGAAAAACAATGGAAATAACAAATAAAACATATTATAATAGATACAAGATTCAATAATTGGTTGTGCCCATTTAAAAAATGTAAATGAGCACAAACTTCTGTACAAGAAGCTCATTTTATAGTGTCTATCTATAAAGCAATTAAGAGAGATAAGCTTTCACTCCAAAGTCTCTAATTCAACTGCAGTCACTCTTGCCTGCAACTGGAAACTGTTAAGTATTTGGCAGACTGCTCTGTGCTTTCTTTGAACACTATCTCCTGGTCCCAGTGGAAAACTAGTCATTTTACAAAATCACCATCAGATTTAGTAATCTTACTTAGCAAAAAGGTCATGATACACATGAACCATACAGCCTAACATTTCCCTGGGCCTCAAGCTTGATGTTCCAGATGAAATAGCAATCTGGCAAAAATAAAATACATTCATCTATTATCTGTATTATTTAAGGGTGAAATAAAATTTTCTGGATGATAATCTTAAATAATTCAACTGGTGTTTACCATACTTGCTGGTGTATAAGACCCAATTTTTTCCCTTTGAAATACACTGGAAAAATAGAGCGCATCTTGTAGGTAAACAGTGTTCCATGCAGGGAAGGTAAACAGTGTTCCATGCAGTGGTGGGATGTCAAAAATTTTACTACCCCACCGTGATGTCATTACAGTGTGGGCGGAGCTAACATCATGATGTCATGTCATGGGCAGGGCCAAAGAAAAAATACAAAATAATAAAAATAGGGAGCTTCAGACTAGCAGCTTCTCTTCCTCCTCCCCGTTTGGGAGGACAGCAAGGAGGCCGTGCATATGTGCCAAGCACTAGGCGTGCATGCACACCAAGTGCTTGGCATGCATGCACAGTGGGGGAACCAGTGAAAAGGTAAGTCCCGAAGGTGGTTCCCCCCAAAAGCTGCTACAGGTTCTCTGGGGCACTGGGAAAAGTTACTACCGGTTCTGGAGAACTGGTGAGAACCTGTTACATCCCATCACTGGTTCCATGCATTCTGGTGTTGTGTCATGCCTGCCATGTGTCCACAGAAATGTCTGCAGATGCAGACAGCGCTGGCTCTTTGGCTGTAAACAAAGATGAGCACTGAACCCTGGAGATGGATACAACTGGCTTTCAAGCAAGGGCGACCTTTACCTTTGGTAATAACAGGATGCGTCTTATACACTGGTAAATATGGTACTTCATAATGGGACTAGTACAGAGAAAGTGCAAATTGCCCTTTCTCAACCATTGTGCACCCCCCCTCCTATTACATCTGTCATCATCTCTTGACTATTGGGCATGATGACTGGAACTGATGAGAATTCCGGTGCTCTTAACACTCACTTTAGGTGTACAACTGTTGAGTGGTGGATGAAAATCCTCTTCTTCCACATACTTCCTTTTAAAATATGTAATCTTGGATGTTGCTAAAGAGTTTGAAAGTCCTCTGTGGTGCAGGCCTGTGAAAAATAAGTTACATATAAGTAATGTATACTCTGAAAGAAAATGCATATTCTACTCCTGACACTATTAGAATTCTGTTCCATATTTTTCTACATGCAAATATCAACAAAGCAGAGATTTACGAGTTTTTACTTTACTTAAGTTGCTGGGAAGGCTACTGAGAAACTGATAATACTTTTAAGAAATAGGATATTGTGCTGCCAAGTACTGAGCATCTTGAAACTGTTGAATATAAGAATTAATTTACCATTTGACAATACAACTGCAATAATAAGAAGAGCCACAAAAGCAAGAAGAAAAAGAAAATGCACAAAGATTAAGAAGGTTTACAATGCTTTACGGATAACTGGCATCAAAATAATGATGGCAATGTGATCTACATGATATCCAAAGAAAGAATGCTGAACTCAAATCCTTTCACCTGGAGAAAAAATTATTTGAGACTTGAAGAAGTATAGAAATGTATTATTCAAGGTCAAAACAGTATTTAATAATGTTTTTGCATGTCAATTACTAACTGAAGTCCATAAGCCTGCTGCACTTAAAGTATGCAATCATTTGGGGATTTAATGAGTCATTTCCTTCATAAACTCAATTTATTCAATGGACATACTCTAGTAGTGACCAGAATCTATCTTGCCTAGCCTGAAAGGTGTGCTTTTTTTGGTATGATTTAATTATTTAGAAATATTTAGTAACAATGGATTAAGGTTATAAATTCACATTAATGAGGTTTAAATTAGTATTGTCAATACATGTTTAAGCTATTAAGATAATAAAATCTTCCACAGTGCTCTCTTTTATAAAAACAAGAAATGTTTTCACTTTATCTTATGAAATAAGTATTTTTATGTGATATCATAATGGCCAAAATGTTGCATATATGCTATTACAGGAGGAACAAAGGCAGTAGCAAATGCTACTAATTAAAGAGTTTCTGCTAGGATTTCAGGTTGTACACGAGTCACACACAACCCAAAACTGAAGCAAGAATTCTTCACTTAGTAGCAATCTGCCACTGCTGATGTTATCTTCTTTACTCTTATGCTACCACAGCTATGTAACAGGATATTGGCTAATAAAAATGAAAGAAAATAGAGTAAATTAAGTTCACTCCCCTGATTCTAGTAAATACAAAAGAAAGACTGGAATGATTTACAACAATTTCTGGGCGAACCTTTACTTAAAATGTGCTACTAGTTAGTTAAGTGGCAGGCAAAGGCTTTCAGTTGGTTCCTAATAGTGAAATCAAAGACTGATCAAAGATTTGTAGCATGAAGTATAATAACTCATATTTTTAAAAAAATACTGTAAACAATGATAGCTTTTACTGCAAGACCATTAGAGAAATGAGTGTGTTAATTTAAGCACAAACATTACTCACCTATTTATTTTATTAAAACTTTTATTCCATATATCCAACTAATCTAAGTATTTCAGAATTTATTTATTTATTTAGATTTATTATCCCACCTCAATCAGGCGACCCCGACCCTAGAATTATTAGAACCTTTCAAAGAGAAAAATAATTGGGATGAATCTATTTGCTAGTCCCACCTGGAATAGAGCCAATTAATGAATGGGATCTGTTAAATCAACGACATCTGATTCAGTTGTTGCAAACTTGAACTTAATGGCTCCAAGGCAATTGATTTTTTGCACCAGTGAAAATGCAACAGCATTAACTGTAGTGAAGATATGTTGCTACTTGTATTCCTCCTTATGCATCAAGTCACTTTGTGATTTGAGGAATGCAAGCAGTGATTAATTAAACAGCACATATCATGACTCTCATGTTAGCATAAATAATACATAAGATTCTGGCTACTGCTAGTTAGTCCTAACTCTATTACAGTCTAGCAAACATTAGCTGTTTAGGATTTGTAAGTTTGACAACAAAAATATGCCTAATAAAATTCATTCATTTGTTTAAAGCAGGGGTTTCCAACCTATGGCCTACAGGCCGGACTCGGCCCATGACACCATTCCATCTGGCCCATCGCCACCGTCACTGTACCCAGAAGTGGAAGCGGGTGTAGATACATCAGCTGTAAAATGTACCCACACATGCACAAATGAGCCCATGGCTGTCATAAACGCAGAAGTGGTAGTATTTGCAACACCCATAAATGGGCCTGCTTCCACTTCTGGGATGCCCGGTCCACTCAGCTGTCTGGGGAACATGGTCAAGCCCACGGCATGAAAAGGTTGGCCACCCTTGGTTTAATGTATTTATATACCATCCCTTTGGAGAACAAAAGTTCATGCTCTAGGAGGCTTGCAATATTAAAACAAATATAATAAAAGTAATCAATTAAAAAGTAATAATGTACCCCAGCAGTGACAACTGTAATGAATACATAAAAACTTTGGGTCTCAAACCAAAACAACCAGGGGGAAGTGTCTTTGAATGCTTCTCTAAACAAGCTTATTTTTAATGACTTAAGGATTTTGTTGTTGTTCAGTCGCACAGTTGACTCCGACCCTTTGGAACCCCATGGACCATTGTCTGTCCTCCACCATCCTCCTCAACCCGCCCAGCTTTGTGCCCATTGCATCTACAATACCATCTAGCCATTTCATTTTTGGCCGCTCCCTTCTTCTTTTGCCCTCCACCTTTCCCAGCATCAAGGCTTTCTCAAGTCAATTCTCTCTTCTCATTTGATGTCCAAAGTACTTTAAATAGGCAGGGTGACAAAATTCAGCCATGTCATGCTCCTTTTCCCATCTCTCCTCTTGGCTCACCAGGTGGACGAAGGTGAAGGCACCATGTCTTCTCCCGGACGGACAGAGCAGAAGTGATTGTCTTGGCTTCCTCTCCCTCTTGGTCTCTTGCCTGGAGACGATGGTATGGCTGGAGGGGGGTGAGTTGATGTCTTCCTTACTCACCCGACAAAGCAGAGATGATTCCTCTGCCTTGGCTTCTTTCTCCCTCTTGGTCTCTTGCAGGTAATGGAGGCAATGGTATGGCTGGAGGGAAGTAGGGTTGATCTCTTCCTCACCCACGGAGCTCCCCCCCCCCCCAAGAATATTGAAGCAGATAATGAAAGCACAGACATAACAATTCCATGAAGACTGCGAGAAGGAATCTGCAACAGGAATCACTGTTCCCTAAATCAGGGGTCTGCAAACTTGGCTCTCCAGGTGTTCTTGGACTTCAATTCCCAGAAGTCCAAGTCAGCACTCCTGCTGATCAAGGCTTCTGGGAACTGAAGTCCAAGAGCAGCTGGAGAGCCAAGTTTGCTGACCACTGCCCTAAATCGTACTGGAGTTACAGAGATCAGTGTAGAATAAGATGGTAAGAAAACTTCTTCACACACACCCTGTTCTCCCTTGTCTTTCCTTTTTACAATGTTCTTTCCCATTAGTCGCAATGCAGGAAAAAATAATGCTATCAGTAGGGCTGGCATTCATTGTTTCTGATGTTTTTGGAAAGTTATCCTTTGGCTTTTTCTGCTTATGGAACACCATATGTGATGCAGCTATATATCAGCTATGAATTATGATTGCTGGAGCGGACATCCTTTTTCACAGAAAGACTACCCTTTCTGTCCAGGGGAAGAGGCCTGCAATGTTCTATGGCTGGGATGCCCTGCTAAAAACCTGACAGTTGTTACATTAGCAGGTTTCTGCCAGTGAAAGTTAATGTGATGTTAAAAAATGTTCTAGGGAACAGATTACCAGTAATTTAGTAGCACACATCTACATGAGTAGGCATGTGCACAGTTTTGTCACTAGCACTCAAAGTGACACACCCACCTCATTAGAACCCTGGTGGTGCAATGGTTAAACTGCAGTAGTGTAGCTAAAAAGTTGTGAGTTCGATCTTGATGTGAGAGATCAAGGTTGACTCAGCCTTCCATCCTTCAAAGGTTGGTCAAATCAGTAACCAGCATGTTGATGGCAAGCTGCTAATTACCTTGTGAGAGCACGCTATGCACTATGGGGAGGTATATAAGTATAATTGCTATTGCTATAATTGCTATTAGAGATCTTACAGCATACTTCTATAATCACTCCTCCTGACAAGTGGGAAGCGGAAAACGTAGGTTATGTATCAAATATGCATAATTTGCTATAAATTGATTTCAGATGCTGTTCTTTAAGCTTACAAGAAAGGAGGTGATTTGGAACAGGTAACCAAGAATGTAATTACTCTGAACTCTTTGGAGACCATTGGACACTGTAATTTATCCTGCGTCACAGAGCTCCAATCAAACATATGCTGCCACAGGGAGTGAAATTTTAATTATTGTCTAGCATTTAATATGGCCACCTGTTCAGGGTTTATAACATTCCCACCCCCCAGTGCTAATTTAAATGTCCAATAAATAATATGCAAGACAGACTGGGTGGTAGAAATCTCCTTTTGAGACAGGATACTGTTGACGTGAGTTCCAGAATTTATTTCTGATGGTTTGCTCATCCTAACGACATGTGAAGTAATTATTTATATAATTATAAAATATTACATTGTCTCCTAGCCAACAAGACAGTTGTGGTGGCTAAATACAAAGTATTCAAACATTTAATCAGCTAAAAATATTTTTAATGTATAACAAGTTATTTGACAACTATGATTACCTGTTTCCATTTTAAGTTTCATTCATGGAAGGCTTTCCTAACATATATATAAAATCAGACTTTTCTAGACTGATAAAAGAATGAGGTGCAAAACAAAAAGTACCTTTAAGTGTATTTAGTGTATTCTTTTTAAATAACTTTTGTCCAGGCTTTTGTCCAGTCTAAGTAATCCACCCAAAATGGGGATAAGGAATCTGTTGACTTACACTTTATGTAGCCTGTAATGTATATGTGGGAAAGTAGAAGAACAGAGAGATGGACTGCAGGGGGATCATGCAGAAAAATCTTTAGTTCCACATTATATCTTAATTAGCAGTTGTGATTTTGCTTAAACAAATGTAAATAACAAACTAGATTATGAAGCCTATTTGACCCTTGTTTCCTTGAACTATTTCCAGTCAGAACAAACCACAGTTCCATGAGTTCAATTAGACTACAGGGTTTTAGTTTGTTCCAAAGTGACAAATTTCACTGTTGCGGAATTAAATTAAAGATAACTTTTATCTTGTTTAAACTCTCTGGAAGTCAAAGCTATGAAGATAATTCCCCTGTTCTGATGGGCTTGTTATTGGAACTCATTGACTTGGGAAAGACATGTGGGTGTAAGTCTGATGACATCATCAGCCACAGCCTTCTATCTTTCCTTAAAAATTTCTCTTTTCCACTTTCCCAGGTACCAAGGCTCTCTAGGGATTAGTCAGCAGTTATGTTTGGACATTAAAGGCTTTCCTTTTCCCATGAAGGACTCCAAAGAGTTGCCCACATTGAAATGAGTTAATTGGCATCCTCAAAAAAAGAAGAAGAAGAAGAAGAAGAAGAAGAAGAAGAAGAGGGGGGCTTGGAAACTTTAAATTAAAGATTAAAGATAAAATGCTGATGGTGACATCATTATACATGTTGAGCTGTGCCAACATGATTCCGGCTGATATATGTACTAAAATACTGTGAATACAGATAACAAGTTCTCAAACGGAGATAGTTACAACCTTCTTTGGACAATGCCAGCTCACAGTGCATGCGACAACTCAAGCGACTAAAATCTCATTTGTACAAAGAGAAAATCATCCCACATGGAAATATGTCAGGAATTTGTTTTTCTGAATGTCAGGAGAGAGAAAAAAATGGGTTACAGTCTTCTGCTTTGGCATCTGGTTTTGTGTATATGTGTGACTTGACAGCACATGGCAAACAAAAGCCTTGTAGAATGATTTTAAAAACTTCTTTGAAATGGCACATGACAGAGGATATTCTGAGATAGCAAAACCAGACTAACAACTAACAGTTCTCTTTGTTTCTATGCAACAAAAACAAAAATTGTCAGATGGTGGGGGAAAACTGTACTACAACCATTGCTAATGATGGACCCCACTTTAAAAATATTTTTGGAGAATTTCGCCTTCACTTGAAAGAAATAATCCTCCTAATTTCTCTGTGAACCAATAGATGAAAGATTTCAAAAGGGCATTTGGATACTATTATATTCATTATTTTACTTCAAAGAGATTAAGGAACATTTATACCATACAAAATAGCATCCAGAAGGAACTAATTCTTCCCAAGTAGCTGTCATTCTTCAAAACTGGCCAGTGAAAAGCATCCCCTTTCTCTGAAACTTGATTTATGTCAAGGCTCATGGGAGCTTAATCCCAGCATGTCTTTTCACTACTATAGCTCACTAAAATCTTAACAATTAAGAAAGTGTTCTAAACATGTGGAGCAAAATACATATGCAGTCCTAGACACAGCAAACTAAAAAGAGTAGAAGAAAGAAAATCCTTGGCAGCAGAATTCACAAACTCTTGGTGACTGGCTGTGCAGGCATGGACATTCCCCCTTTGGCTACTACTGGAACACCCATGGTTGTGGCAAAATTCCTACACTTATATGGAAAAGACACATGAGGTTCTTCAGGTAGATAAAAAGAGCTGCATATTTCTATGCCCCTGGAGTGCAATCTCAGGATCATAGCCTTTGCTGGTGTGTGTGTGCAGAGGGGATGGTTTCTGGGGACAAGTGCAGCTGTTGAACAAAGCTTCTTTCAAAACAATTGCAGCCCGTCTTCCAAAGGCCACTAGCTACAGCAGCTAGTTGCAGCCTTCTTGTACACAAATGCACTTCTTAGTTTCAGAGACTGGGAAGAAACCGTAAGTAAAAGACAAGGCAGATGATTTCATGCCCTGGTAATGATGCATCCCAGAAACATTTCTTAGGAAACCATAGATAACTCATGAATGCAGCAGGGGAGGTACGGTAGTCCTGCTTTTCTTAAAAAAAAAAGACAATACTGGACAATATATTTTTTTTCTCCGATTATTCCTCTGAAACTCATGGTGTGACCTTGAGTTAAGTCACTCCCCAAGTGTAATCTACCTTGGGTTGAAAGGTTTTGAAAACGGGAAGAAGGGAAGGGAAGACAGGCAAAGTAGCCGGGCTGGCCGTCACCCAGATGCCAAATTCCTTACTGGAGCAATACTACCTTTACTCCAGCAACCAAGAGTGAAAGTCTCGGAGATCAATCACGGATCCCTTCTTCCAGCCACATGACAAAAACAAACGGGAGAGAGAACAGAGCCTTTGGGCTTCTTCGGAGGCGCTGGTGGCTGAAGCGGAGGAGACCGGCGCCCGCCCTACCCGCGGAATCTCCCATTCATACCGGCCGCATTACCTGCCGTGGGGGTCTGCCCAGCCGAGCTCCTGCCTTCGCTGCCGGGCGGGGGCGGCTCCGCCTGGCCCGGGCTGTGGTTGTTGCTGCTGCTGCTGCTGCTGCTGGCGGTGGCGGCATCCGAGGCGGGGCTGCTCTTACTGCAACAGCGCGACTCCCACAGCGGCGGGAACTCGGCGGCTCCTTCGGAAGAGACAATGGGCTCGCAAAAGCTGCTCAGGGGCAGCACCAGCGTCATCGCGGCGTCTCCGATCTGCACCGGGAGACAAAGATAGCGCCGAGGACCGTCAGGTCAGGCGCCCCTTCCCTCCCTCGCCCGCCCCGCAAGCCCAGCCCAGCCCGACGTGCCTGCGCGCCGCAGTGGAGGGGCTGGCATTCCGCGCTCTTCCCCGCACCCTCCCCCCCCCCAATCAAGGCGACTGCCAAGGCGCCAATTATTCCCCCTGGCTCCTTGTCTCTCTGGCCCGGTGCCCTCGCCCGGAGCCGGTGGCGCTCAACGTTGCTTTCACGTCCCCCGATTTGAAAGCAAATTACCTTTACAGCCCTCCCCGTTAAGAAACAACTCCTGCAAACAGGAAAGATCAAACCCCCCAAACTGATCCCCGCCCGTGTCCCCCGAACTCGCTTAGGGAGTAAAGAGCGCCGTGGATGCCCCTGGCACTTACTTACAAGGAAACAGTGCTTTAGGATCGCTGCCCTCCTTTCTAAGAAAGGCAACTGTTTCCTCCCGGAAAACTGACTGATGGCCACCACCACCACCCAAAAAAAAAACCCTCAAAAAAAATCCAACTCTTCTCTTAATTCATATTCTCTCTTCCTTGATTTGCTGAAAAAAGCAAGCCAGCCAGATGTAAATCCCAACGCGCCGAGCCAGATTGCAAGAGGATCACTTCATTCTCTCGACCTCGGCAACGCCATGGTGTGCGTTGTCTCTGGTGTGTGCGGCGGGTTGGCTTTTCCTTCAGATTCCCAGACTATTCCCCCTTCCTTCCTTCCCTCCCTTTCCTCCTCCCTCCTTTCTTTACCTCCCCGAGCGAAACAGAGCGCGACTCTTAGGTAGTTGTTTCCACCAGCCCCGTTTGGGCTGAACTGGATCTGCCTCCAGTCAAAACACTGAGATTAAGACAGAAAATTGGCTCCAGTTTCAAGCCGTGAGTTGCAGTCCCACAGGAGCCAAGCACAACATCAGCGGAGCAAGCAGAATATTAAACAGGAGCAGGGACTCCGGGGCTGGAGCCAGGCTCTGCGAGCTCTCCATCCAGTCACGGGAGGGGAGGGGAGGGGGGGGACCCTTTCTGAAAAGGACAAGCAGGCAAACCACATTACAACAACACTTTTTACAGTAATTCACCCCCTCTTTGGCACATAAACCAGACACTTCTGTTTTTTCCTTGTGCTCTTCAAGAAACAAGAAATCCATTTCCTTTTAAAGATTTCACATATATTCTCAAGTCAATGCTACTACGGGACAGACATCATTCTAAAGTTGATGGGGAGCCAGATGTGGCAAGGAAATAGAATAGAAAGCCAGCAGTGTGTTAAGAATTAAAGCCTGTCTGAACAAGACTGATGAAACAGAAGGGTCAAGAAGACTGAGAACAATAATGCATAAGGAATATTCAGGACCTCTGATTAGTGTTCAAATGTCTGGAGAATCTCTTTGTCGTCGGGTGGTGGCAGCTACATTTACCAGCATATGCACAGAGTTGGGGCTGGAATCATGCAGCCAGTGTGTGACTGCTTTGCAAAGGATCCAAATCAAACTGTAGAATATTCCCACTGCTTCAGGAAGAAAAATGTGATACAAGCCACTTAAGTACTTAAATTTTCATAACGTTCATGCTATGATAAATTTAGTTTTTAAGGTGCCACGGACTTGGCAGCATGCTCTGCAGCTAAATTCTGCTGCTCAGCAAAGCTGTGAAACTGTTGTTTAGCTGTAGTTTCTGCTGTAGATTTCTGAAGAAGTTTCCCAAATAGCAAGCAATACCTTTATAATACTGCAGATTGCTTGCTTTCCTAAGAGATACCTGCTGTGGTTTTGTCAAAGGATACTAGCCATTAGTATCAATCCCTAGCAAAATACAGTAATACCTCGGGATAACGCTAAAATCGCATAACGTTAAGTAATCTGTGGAGGAGAATTGGATTGAATAACGTTAAGGTCCTATGGGATGGATCAGATAAGAACCGCTAAAGCCTGTGCGGTGACAATGTATCTCTATGGAGCTTTAATGTTATCCGAGCCATCCCATAGGATTTTAACATGCATCGGATAACACTAAAAATCAGATAACACCAAGACTTGTGGAAACAAGTCTTAGCATTATCCGAGGTATTACTGTAGTCAGTTAAGTCCCTCTGAAAATGATGAGACTTAGGTTACTGCCAATATTCCTGTTATTTCAGTAAGATGTGTACATTTCTCTATACCAAGGCCCTTCAACTTTTTAAAGCCAGGGGGCGGATTATGCTCCTTCAGACTGTTAGTGGGCCAGATAGGTGCTGCCGCCACCAGTGGGAGCTCAAGGTGGTCCTGCCACCGCTGCCGCTTGTGGCAGTAGTGGGACCATTCCCCTGCCATGCACCACTCCACCCACACCGCTGCCGCCCACCCCAAGCCACCCTTCATTCCCCCACACACTGCTGCCCTACCTAACTGCCTGGAGGAGCTGCATGGTACCAACTCATCTGGCCCAAGACCTCGCTCCAGCTGCCATTTCCGCCACAACCACCTCAATCCTTGTCTCTTCCACTTGGCTTGGCATGTCCCTGATGCTGCTCCATAGCAGGGTGGATGTTGTAAGCCTTATAACATCCACCCTGCTATGGAGCAGCATTAGGAACACACCAAGCCAAATAGAGGAGATAAGGATTGATGCGGCAGTGGTAGTGGAAGCAGCAACTGGAACAAGATCATGGGCCAGATGAGTTGGTGCCACAGGCTAAATACGGCCTGTGAGCTGTAGGTTGAGAACCAATGCTCTAAACTAAGACTCCTCATGTTTTTAGTTTATTTGTATTACATGAATGAAATCAAAAATTAAGCTTATAAATGCATTTAAATGCAATTATATAAAAGTAACATTAAATTCACTGACTAAAAAGCATGAATCTCAACAATGAACAGAAAACTTAACTTTATTTTTGTCTAAGGTTAGGTCTGAAGATGGCCTAATACATAAAGTACAAGGCTGTTTACATTTACAATATTTAGAAGAGAGAGGTATTAAGATAGTTAGATTTGGTGTCAAGAAAATGTGCATAGACTGCAGTCTTCAGTTTTTTGCCCATTCTCTTCAAAACAGGCATTTGGTATTGAATGTACACATTTTCCTAGTACATACATAACTTTCAAAATTACTTTGAGCCCTTCCCTTTTGGCAGTGAAAAGTATGGTACAAATATCCAAGGATAAATAAATGGGACAGGATATGTACATAGAAGCCTGTTTTTATGAATAGATTAGCTGTATTGGATTTAGCCATATAAATGATTTATGGCACTTGTATTACAACTTTCTAGCATAACCCATGTTTAACTTTGTAGGAAAACATTGACAATCTACTTTCCTAACATTTTTTGAATGGTTGCTTCAGTAACTTGTGTAAAAAGCAACATTATGGAAATGGCAAAAAGTACTTGTCTTTCAGTTCTAAAATTTGCTACATCATTTGATCTCACAGCAAAGGAGTGGTGACTTTTAGAAACTATACATGTTGCAACACCTGTACTATACAACAGCTTTCAGCTTTTTCTTTGCTAAGTAAACCCTAGAAAATCTACACTACCACACTTTTCATTGTATGCATTTGTTGTAGGTTTGGGTTTTACAGGCTTGAAGATTATTGGCCCTTCTTAATGTTACATAAGCATTCCCCCATATCAAATGCAGAGAGGTGGAGTTGCCCTTACTAGCCTTGACCAGGCAATCTTACTATATTTAATAAGGAGGGTGGAAAGAAAGTTGCTGCATGCATAGGACACTGACAGTTTTGAACCTGACTGCATGTTGTTCTAAGTTGTGTGGGAGGTCAACCAGGCTCCTTGTTTCAAATGTAGGACTTTGATATTAGCTCTTTGGTCTAACACATGAAGGTGGTGGTGGTAACTGGCTGATGAGGACATGATGGAGTGAGGTCAATAGTAAATATGTCCCTGCTCTTTCCCCCACATGCAATTTTACTGAAAAAGGTAGAGAGCTGTCTTCCAAATCCTACTTTGTTAAATAACAAATACAGTACCATGTTGCTCATAGAGAACAGTTTTCAGAAAATAGCAGTGTCCATTGGATGGGGAACTAGCAACACAATTCAATGTTTAATCAAAAGAAACTTCAGCAGGATGAAGTCTTCAGTATGCAAAGATATCAATCTGCAAAACTTTATTTCAAGTTCAATATATGCCTTGCATTTTCCACTGTAAACAAATCAAACTTCATTTGGGGAGAAAGAAATAAGCTTTTGGCATGATACACAGGAGACTATTCAGTTTCAAATGGCCAGTACTGAATACTTCATATATAAAATCTTCCTTGGACTCATATAGTACTCCTGCTAAAAAGATATGCTAATTTTTCCACTAAGAATGCTAAGACATTCTGGCATAACAATCAGAAATCAATCATACAACAGCATTTTGAAGTAACAGAGTCCTGGAGGCCCAACTTATGCTTTTACTTAATTTACGGGGAAGATCCAACACTGCTCTTCCATTGGCAAAGCTCCTTCCATCAACAGATTCAGAGCAGGGGATCTAATCTCTCATGCGGTCTCCTTTGTACCCTCCAAACCTGTGCTGAAAGGCTGAGAAATCTTCTAGAACTGTGATGGCAAACCTTGACACTCCAATTCCCAGAAGCCCAAGCACCCTGTGAATCCACAAGAATGAGTTTACTGTAATTCAACTGGCCCGTGCTGCCCTCGTCGATCCCGGAAGTGGAGGTAAAATGCTCCTGTATGGGCGTGTTTTACTTTCACTTCCGGGAGCGACGAGGGCAGCGCAGGCTGGATGAATCACAGTAAACCCATTCATGTAGATTCACAGGGTGCTTGGGCTTCTGGGAATTGAAGTCCAAGAACATCTGGAGTGCCAAGGTTTGCCATCACGGTTCTAGGACATGTTCTAGCATGTTTTCAAGGGTGCAGAAAGCTACAGTGGTAGAGGAGAAGAGATTAACATAATAGATGGATGGATGTACACACATTTATTTTAATACTGCCTTTTAAGATGAAGCTTCAAAGCAATTTACTAGCAAAATGTTACAATAATAAAATATAAAATTCAAGTAACTGAAACAGTAGCCTAAGCATTTAAAGTAATCTCAATAGTTACATTTATAATTATCAAAAGAAAATAGGCATCCATTCTGTTAAGAGTATATTGGAGCATTTAAATTTTTAAGGCCTATTAAAAGCAGCAGAAAAGAAACCACCATCTCATCACTGCACATTTCATAAGGATGGAGCCAGGACAGGAAGGTCCAATCTGTTGTGCCCAGTAATCTTAGGAATTTTATTGATGCACAAATGAGCAGGGTCACTATGGCTAATCTTTGGTCCCAGAAAGACTTGTACAGGAACAAGTGGTTTGTCATAAATATCTTTCAACTCCCTACCTATAAAACAGAACTCATGTTCAACCTCACAATGTTATGTAGCCATTTGCACTATAATAATTTAACAGCATTTTGAACATCAGCACGATATAAACAACAGATAATAGTGAGAATGGGAATGAACAGCAGAATCAAGGGTCTAAAAGTATAAGTCTTGCCTAGATGAGAAACTATTTGCTTGTTGTCTATAAGCACCATACTTAATGATGCCAAGTTCAGCAAAATCAAAAATGAATCTAAATTAGAAAAATCTTTCACTCAAGACACTCATACAGCAGCTTGCATTTTGCTAACTTCACTCAGTATAGTGCTGTTCAATGTCTTTGGTTTTACAGTATTCAGTTAGTCCGTGAAGGAAGAAATCCAGTGATAATCTTGTACAAATTATTTTAAAGGAATTTTCAGTAACACAGTGGCTAAAATCCTATTGCTTAGCTTGATAAATCATACTAGAGTGGACTCATTGAATCAATAGGGATATAGTGAATCAGCTCCTCCATAAGTTCTACTAATTCATATGGGCCTACTGCAATGTTTCCCACCCTTTTTTTGGCAATGTCCCACTTAAGCAACTCTCAAATACTGACCCCCACCCCCATTGTGACATATTATTATTTAAAAAGTGAACTCTTATTCATGCGGAGGAAGGCTAAAAGGCGATTAACTTGGTCTAACTCATTCTTGAATTGCCTCCTTGTGGGGTGTGTGCCCCACGCTGGAGACCATGAACCTACTATAATTGCAACTCTTTGCTACAGTAAGTTGCAGTTAGAGTAGGCCCATTTGAATCAGTAGAACTTACGGAGTTCACCAAATGTTAATTAATCTAATGAGCCTACTTTAGTTTGATTTACCATGCTGCACAATAGGATTTTGTCTAGTGTTACAAAGATGAGGGACTATGGTGGCTTAGTGGTTAAGATGCTGAACTTGACGGGAAGGTCGGCAGGTCAGCAGTTCAAGACCTGAGTGCTGCACAACAGACTGAGCTTCCATCTCTGTTCTAGCTCCTGCCACCCTAGCAGTTTGAAAGCAAGGTATTGCAAGTAGATAAACAGGTACCACTTCAGTGGGAAGGTAAACAGAGTTCCATGACTGCCACATGAATATGGAAATGTCTGCATATGCAAACAGCACTGGCTCTTTGCCTATAAACGGAGATGAGCATCAAACCCTAGAATCGGATATGACTGGCTTTCAAGCAAGGGCTACCTTGACCTTGACCTACAAAGATGTACAGAATTTGATCTTAGATAAAAATGCTGATTTCACTACAGATACGGTAGTTCTTTCCTTTGTTTTTGCCTTGCTTTTCAGCTACTGAACTCTATTTCCTTAACAATCAGGTGTCATTTCTCCTAGCTATCATATGTTCAACATTCTGTACCACCATGTAATTACAAAATTGCTTTGTATCTCTTATTTTCTTAACTTTTTTTTAACATCAGCAATTTTTTAGGTTACAAAAACTTGGGGGTCCTCCTGGACTACTGCTCGAAAAGCAGGTGGCAGTCATGGCCAGGAGGGATTTTGTACAACTTCATGTGATTCACCAGTTGCGCCTACTCCTGGACCAGGACTCCTTGCTCATGGTCACACATGCTCTGGTCACCTCTAGACGAGATTACTGTAATGCTCTCTACAAGGGGCTGCCCTTGATGACCACTCGGAGGCTAAAACTGGTCCAGAATGCAGCTGCCCGGGTGGTGATGGGATGCGGGCGCTATGCTCGCGCCTCACCACTGCTCTGAGAGCTGCACTGGTTACCGGTATGCCTCCAGGTGCAGTCACCCCAAGAACATCTGTCCGTCCAACCAGAGCAGACCGGAGGGGCTCCCTAATTGTACCATCTGCTATAGGGGCTCCTCTCTCTAGCACAAGAAGGGCCTTCTCTGTGTCCGCACCGGCCCTATGGAACCTCCTGCCAACAGAATTACGGCTGCAGACAGAACTGCTGCCCTTGCTGAAAACCTGGCTGGCAGAGCAGGTGTGGAGCACTGATGGAGGGGCGCCCCCTTCCTGCTGGTTTATATAATTAAGATTTTTCTCTCTCTTTTAATGGATAGGGTATGTGGGTAAATTATTTTAATGGGGTTTTAAAGAATTTTTAGTTGGTTTTGATGTTGCTTTTAATTGTTGTTAGCCACCCAGAGTTGTTGCCAAGTTGGGTGGCAATAGAAATTCAAAGAATAAAATAAATAAATAAATAAATAAATACACTGAGTGTAAGTTCCTTTTCTGCACCCTGGTGGTGGAGTGGTTAAACTGCTTTCTTGCAACCAAAAGGCTGTGAGTTCGATCCTGACCAGGACCAAGGTTGACTCAGCCTTCCACTCTTCAGAGGTTGATAAAATGAGTACCTAGCATGTTGGGGGCAAAATGCTAATTAACTTGTGATCCGCCCAGCGAGTGCACTAAGTGCTAGGAGGAGGTATATAAGTGATTGCTTTTGATTGCTTTTTATTTTGTCAGGAAAAAGCAGGGATATCCGTGTTGGCCAACAATGAATTCTAAAATCTATCTTGAATTTGTATCCTCCTTAGGTGGCTCTAGTAGTTAAGATGCTGAACTCGCTGGCTGTAAGGTCAGAGTTCAATTCCCGGGCACTGCATGACAGAGTGAACTTCCATCTGTCCCAACCCCTGCCAACTTAGCAGTTCGAAACCAAGAAATTACAAGTAGATAAATAGGTACCACTTCGGTGGGAAGGTAAATGGTGTTCCGTGCACTTCGGTGTTGAGGCATGCCTGCCACATGTCCATGGAAACTTCTGCAGATTCAGACAGCACTGGTTCTTTGGCTATAAACAGAGATTAGCACTGAACCCTAGAGTCAGATACGACTGACTTTCGACCAAGGGTGACCTTTTACCTAGGCCAGCAAGAATGCACTAAAACATGTGCAAGTTTCAAGAATACCATTTCTTAAACAGGCAAGAGGTTAAAAATAGGTGGGGAAGATGAGGAAAAGGAAGAAAACCTAGATCTAAAACTTTCTAACTTTCCATCTCTCAGTAAGTCTATGCTACAGTAAGTCAAATTAAACACCATTTTATCCCCTAATGATGCCCATTTCTCTGTAGTATCTCTTCTCCATTACACCCTAGAATAACAGGTGGACAACAAAGACCTAATCCCCAGCCTCCACCCTCTTTCCCTCCTCACTTCCTTCTACCATTAATTTATGAAAAGATAATATTCCTGAAAGTTTGCCCATTTTAGTGCTAACAAAAGTATCATTTTAGTATGAATTTTGGAATTTCTTTTGTATTGGCTTCAGGTTCACAAGCTCAAGAAGACTAATTATATTAAGAAAACCAAACTACTTAACAGGAAAATAGCATAAAGTGCTGGAATGTGTCTAGGTCTATATTTTAAAATTGGTTAGCAAAGCTTGGTGTTTTACAGTGGTATGATTGACAAACCAAATTTACACTGAATTTAGCTATTAATCCATAGGCTACCACAGATTTTCCATGTTGCCAGACAAATACATATATTAAAAGAACACCCTGAGGCATCCAAAGCTGCCTGAAGGTTAAAATGTCAGACTTTCACTGCATGTATACAGTTCTACTCAGTAAGAGTTTACCATGCAGTACTATACTGTTCCATTTGCTCACTATTCCTTCAACAACTATTCCATTTTCACTCACTATTCCTTTAGAGTCATTATGATGCTAATGAGAGAACTGTAATGATGCCATTCACAATGTCAATGAAAAAAGGTCTTTCTGCACTTCCAGAATGCCACTAAAACAGAAGTTAAATTTAAAATGCTTGTTACAATAATGCTGCAAATCTGACTAAAATCCCTAAAGGCCAGAATGTAAAGTTTTGGTGGAAGCAATGCTGAATACTGGTACGGCCTCATTAGTTACCCTATATTCTGAAGCAACAGCATGTGGCATTATTGCTAATTTTGAAACTCTTTGATTTCTTCATTCTATGAAGCAGTTACGCTTTACCTGTCCTTATGGGAAGAAAAATACAATGGAATTTACATATCTTGATTCAGGAATGATTATTTATAGTAGTTTAATAGTATTATTCATCATTTTACTTTTAATCTCTTTAATTTCCCTTCTATCATACTAAAGCTCTGAAGCCAGATTTCTGAAAACATATATAAAACTATCAGTAGTAATATCCCTTTGTGTTAGTCATAGAAAACCTATACAACTATACCTTCCCCAAAATTTGGGTTGACCACCTCCAGTTACTTCATAAGCTGCCTTATGAGTGACATAGTTTCTTCTTTTTCATGCATTTGTAGTAAAAGTATTAAAAAGATCAGGATCAATAAGGGGCACCAGAAACAAATATCTGAGATCCAAAGCAATGGACAGGTAAAGGTAAAGGTTTCCCTTGCTTGAAAGCCAGTCGTATCCGACTCTAGGGGTCAGTGCTCATCTCTGTTTCTAAGCCGAAGAGCCAGCGCTGTCTGCTTCAGCAGATGTTTCCATGGTCATGTGGCAGGCATGACTAGACACCGGAGCGCATGGAACGCTGTTACCTTCCCACCGAAGTGGTTCCTATTTATCTACTTGCAATTTCTTGCTTTCGAACTGCTAGGTTGGCAGGAGCTGGGACAGAGACGGGAGCTCATTCCGTCCTGCAGTACTCGGGAATCGAACTGCTGACCTTCCACTTCTCAGTCAGCGTCTTAGTGACTTGAGCCAGAGAGTCTATCTATTAGCAGGTTACACTTGATAGGGCCTCTACTGAGAATTTCTATTCAAAGGGCATCATCACTAAGCCCTTTGCCAGCTGATTTAAGTAGAAGAGGAACAACTATGTAGTGTAGCAGACATATACATGTACAGTATTTTCAGAGCACATGTAATAAGAGTTGGGGGGTACTTTCACCTTACACAGTATTTTGCTTTAAGTACTTTGTTTCCATTTTAGTATCTACTGGTTTACTTGCTTAAGTTATCAATTCTACATAGCATGACCAAGTTTCACATGAAATAAGGATGAGGCACTTTAAAATGTTCAGAAAAGATACAAGTGTCAAAATGCACTTCAATTGGTACCATTACAAAATGCTGTATCTTCTTATAGGGATTGAAAGACCATTGGAAATCCAGGCACAGGAGTATTAGATTTATCAGAAAACAAAACAAAATAAACAAAATAAAATAAAAAAAACACTATAGGACTTTAAAGACTCACTGCTATATTTTTATTGTTGCTATATTTTTATTGTTATCTTTCGTGGATCAAGTCCACTTCTTCAGACAAGGGGTGAAACTTACAGACATGGTTTTTATACACCAAATTCAGGGATCAAAGGGAGCAAAATGACAGACAAGCAAGCACAACAATACAGCTTCCCACAGCCATCAGCAACAATAGATTATTCTGATTAGCCCTAAATGTCTCCCTTTCTATCTCAACGGGTCTGAGAAAGCCCATTCTGGTCTCTGATCAACGTTTGACCTGCAAACAAAAACACTGTACCTGGTTACTTTCTGTTTTGCTAAAGAAAATTGGCAGAAAGGTTGTAATATAATACAGTAATACCTCGATAACGTTTACCTTGGATAACACTAAAATCGCATAACGTTAAGTAATGGGGGGGGGATTGCATCAAATAACATTAAGATCCTATGGGATGCATCGGATAACAACCGCTAAAGCCTGTGTGGTTACAATGTATCTCTATGGAGCTTTAACGTTGTCCAATGCATCCCATAGGATTTTAACATGCATCGGATAACACTAAAAATCGGATAACACTTAGAGTTGTGGAACCAAGTTTTAGCATTATCCAAGGTTTTACTGTATATAAAATATCTAGCAGCATGTAGCAATCTGTGTATCAAATTTGATAATGTCCTAGAAACCCTTTACTAATATTTAATCCATTGCGATGGGTGTCTAACAGATGGATGTACAGTAATACCTCATATAACATTAGTATCGAATAACACGAAAATCGCATAACATCAAGGAATCTGGGGGGAAGAATTGCATCAGATAACATTAAGATCCTATGGGATGCTTCAGATAACAACCGCGAAAGCCTGTGTGGTTACAATGTATCTCTATGGATCCCATAGAGGATCAGATAACACGAAAAATCATATAACACGAAGACTTGTGGAACCAGGTTTTAGTGTTATATGAGGTTTTACTGTATTTGATTTCTGCTGTCTCCCTTTCAGTCCTAGTTTTGTAATTTCTCTGTTCCAGAATTGTAACTTTCAGGTCTTGGATAGAGTGTCCAGTTAAATTGAAGTGGTTTGAGACAGGTTTCTCTGTGTTGCCATTCCGGATATCTGATTTGTGTCCATTAATTCTTTTGCGTAAAGATTGTAAGGATTATTAGATTTTCTCTTTGAGACACTTCTGATGTGGTACATCTTGTGTCTTTTCTATGTTGATGGGAAACTATGAATAAGGTGCAAAGTGGCTATTGTTTGGAGAAAACTATTGTTTCTAACAAACAATAATTACTTTTCATAAATATTGGTGGTATGATGTGCTTCCTTTTGGCTATCATCACCAGTGGTTGGCTGGCCCATTGGGCAATGGGAACTCAGCCCAGGTGCCCCCTCCCGACTCCCAGTACCATGGAGCCCCCCTTGGGTGCCAATCCAAAGAGCTGAGCCGAGCCGAGCTGCAATGTCTGGAATGATTAAGCAAACAAGCAGGACTCCATGTTCCTCTGCCTGCCTTCCTCCTCCTCCACCGCCAAAGATAAGACTACTAAAGCAACTCCATTGACAGTGGAGCCACCATGGCTTAGAGGCTGCAATTTTGCCTTGTAAGTAGGAGGTTGTTGATTCAAATCCCCAGAGGGGAGTTGAAATTAGAAGATAAGTGGGAATGTATATATTTTGTTAGGGTTAGACGCCCTCATCACTCCCTGTCCAGTGCCCTTTTAGCATAGTCAACACACCCCTGATCATCACCACCACAAACAGCCTCTAAAACAAGCTCACTGTTCCATTTAGGCAGGTTCTATTTAGCTACACATTTTCTGCTATTTCCATTCATGAGATCTCCCTAACTGTTTCATTGATCACAGTTCTATTGCAAAACAAGGAAGAGTCTGGGTCATCTAAATACCTACAGAGAAGATAAGAATCATGTTAATTGGAAACATCCTGAGGTTTTTTACAGATCTGTCAGAGCCCATCTTGTTCTGAGAGTAGACTGACTTAATAGATTTATCCCTGAAGACTGGCTGTGTAAACCTCAACAATCACATGACTACATAAAAATAAACAAGAAATCTTCCATTCTCTGACCACAATTTTCTGACTTGCTAAAATCCAAAGCATGATTTTCTAGCAGCACTGGGCTGACACACTGACAATTCCATATAGTCTTATAGCAGTGACATGATGACAAAACAAAAAATTGGGAATAAATCTGATTCTTAGTTTTATTAACTGCTGCAAATCCCACCTCACACCTCAACTGGGTGCAGTGGTGACCATGGCCGCCTGACAGCTATGGTGGTGGTGGGGTATTCCCCTGACACAGGGGTGTCCAAACTACGGCCTGGGGCAGGATGTGGCCCCCGATGCCAATTCATCCAGCCTACAAAGCCCTTGTCGCTCCTGGAAGCAGAATAAAACGTGCCCATATGGGCGTGTTTTACTTCCGCTTCCAAGAGCGAAGAGGGTTTCATGGGCTGGATGAATTAGCATCAGGGGCTTCATCCAGCCCCCAGGACGTAGTGACTGGCTTCCTAAACAACATAATTGGCCCACGACCCAAAAGGTTTGAGCAACCCTGCTCTGGCAGGTTCAACCATGCCACAAAGAGGTCAGGTAGCAGTCCAGAACAGTCCTCCATTCTGGAACTGCAGGTCAGCTAGGTGGGGTTGGGTACTCGAGCAATGCACCTGGTCAGTGTATTGCTCTAACATGGCCAACTTCAACATGAGCCCAGTCAGCTGTGTCATCATACAGTATTTTAAATGGCTAAAGGAGCATCAAAAACAGGGTGCTCAGTTTCCCGCATGCCATCGGACCCTGCTACAGTAGCAGTAGGACCTCCTGGTGGCGAGAGGCTGCTAAAATCTCATGGGAGATGATGCTTAAATCCTCCATGTCAAACTAGACATGTGAAGTATGGATCAAGCAAGTAATCTTTATTTTAAAAAAATCATATTGTTTCTGTGAGTATACTTTACTACACAGAAGTTTATTTGAATTGATTTTTTTTTGTTCAAGCAAGGAGATACTTAGCTTAAGTAAGAAAAGGTGAAAAAATATTCAGTGCATTGATCAACTACTAGGGCAGCCAGAAGAAAATGTTCAATTAAAAAAAGAGAAAGAAGACTGTTTCAAGACACATGCCACCAAAGAAAGACTGACATATGGGAAAGGGTTGAAAAAAACAATGGAAGTCTTTAAAATGAAAGGTGAATGTAGATCTATGTAAAGCATTAATTACAAGGTCCTCTAGGTTTCTTAACTCAGTGATGATCTTACTGGTGACATAACTTTTACTCAACTCTTTTGAGCTAAGTACTGCACTGGAAATATAGAGAACTGGATTACTAGTCTTGTTCAAAAACTGTAGGAGGTTACCGTAAATCAAATTGAGTATTCACCTAAAGAATCATCAGTCCAGACACCATCATAACTCTTAGTACAGAATTCTTCTGTAAAAAAATAAAACTACTGATCTACTAAAAAAGCTCAATGTTTTTGCCTACCCTGCAGTTGCTGGTCATTCCTCCACAAGATAAATATAAGCAATTAGCTGCTTCTGTTGATGTCTCAGAATAAGAAAAAAAAATAAAACAAGTGAGTGCATTGTATGAACTTAGAGTCAACTGCAGAACAGAAGATTTTAACATCATGTTTTTTATTTATGGAATACATTTAAGTTACATAATGTTATGGTAACATTCCAAGAAAGCAGCTATATCTTTTAAATGAAACTTATTTCTGGCTAAATATTTATGGTTTAAATATATGGGTATCTCAAGTCCTGCCCCCCCCCCCCAAGACTTAAAGAACTGCATTGTATCTAAACACAGGTTACTATTTGTTTCCTAGATACTTAAGTCTTTTTTTAGACCTTACATCTCTGTTTTTTGAGGTACATAATGAACTGGATTGAAGGTTAATATGTACAAAGCATACGCTACCACTATTTGCATGCTTATACCACAGATGCCTTGAAGCTGCTTTCTTAAGGCCACCATTTTGTTCAATGAGTTAGAACAAATCATTCTGATTTTTTTTACACAACTGTGTATTCTGTTTCTTGTTTTCCAGAGTATGGCCTCAGGATCTCATTACCACTTTTCTGAGATCCCTAGAAACAGCTGTTTTAAATAGCTTGATTTCCTGCACTTTCTTTTATAAATGTTGGGGGTTAATTAAGTGATAATTAAGCAAAGTGCTGTACTAATTGGCATTGCTCCCACTCAGTCTTTTTAGAACCTACTACCAGAAAAAATATAATATCAACAAAAATAACAAATAGATTTCAATGTTTTACAATTTACATCTAGATCCACAGACACAGGATCCATAAAGCATATTGCTCTTAGACAACATTGTCCCCCCCTACTAATATGGGTATCTATTTCTTCATTTAAACACCTGAAAAGAAGATGCAGACTGGCCTATCTTTATGGCAATTTAAAACTTGAATTAATATATATTATTATATATAAAAATGCACAATATTTTTATGTCAAATCTCTTTTAACATTCTAGCATTAAGGAAACTTGGGTTCTCTTTGGTTTAATGTATGGATTTTGGAATGTAAGATAAAAAGCAAGACTCTATTTGTACTTGGAAAACATTAAATTGTTTCCACTCTACGAATCTATCTCATCTTTTGCCCTTTAGATGCTCTCTTCACCTACCATGCAAAAGACAATGATTTTGCTCTGTATGCAGAACATACCTCTGATTTAATCATATCAATTTAAAGATTTCTTAAATATGTTGGGCACTATCATGAGGTTATCTGAGACAACTTTTTTATGTATCCATGATATTTCCAAGACCTAACCCTTGCAACACTTTATCTTTCCAGTACAGTCAAACCTCGCATAAAGAATGCCTCGCTTAAAGAGTAACTCGCTTAAAGAGCATAATTTTCTCTGAATGTTCACTTCGCTTAACAAATAAAACCAACCAAAAACTTGCTTAACAAATAAATCTGGGTTTGATCCCCCCCCCCCGCCGCCGCCAGAAGTCACAATTGGTGACTTACAATCGTGTTTCGCTTAAAGAGCAAACACGCTTAAAGAGCAATCCTATGGAACGCATTATGCTCTTTAAGCGAGGTACAACTGTACTTGAATCTTTTGGGAACAACAGACAAACTGAATGAATAATTGTTTCTATGTAATGTTTGCAGTATTTTATTGTGGAAGTGTTTACGTAATGTGATGTTTATATTTATGTACAGTAATTTATCACAATTCTTTCAACTTTGAAAGTGGAATTATCTACAAGTATAAAAAAACTGTGTGGAAAACAGACTCAAGACGTCACTTACACAATAATTGGGTGTCATGTGGAAGAATACTGCTGCTGCCTTGTGTTACTTTTTCACATGGGTATGGTTAATCTATATTGTTATTTGTATAACATACATCCTAAATAAAAGAAACTGGGTCAAAATACTCTTAAGACAGTGGATGACAAAGCAAGCCATTCTTATTAACAAAAACCTGTAAAAAGAAGCACCAATTAAGGTTGCCTTTACAAGTGACTTTACACTCAAATGTAGTAGTAGACAAATGTTACTGGCACAATATATTAATGTTTTATGGGTTATATGGGTTAATTATATTGCTGTCTTTTCTTCTGACCATGGAATAAAGCAAACAAACCTAAAATTGGTATTTTAAAGCAAAAGACAAGTTGCTTTGTTACTCTCCATGAAGTTTAAGAACTATTATTATACTTTTTATACAATTCCTTCTAAGGAAAACACTACAGGATTCCAAGGAAATTACTTACAAATATTGGCAAGCTTTCAAAATTGCATCCAGTCTTTGCAAAAGTATACAGCAGCTCAATAACCCTACTTAATGCAAGTAGATACTGCATTGCAAATTAATATTAAAATAAGAGCTGCAGAAGCAACTTTTTAATGTTTTTGCTTCTGAATATCCACCTTTCACCTCAGGGCCTTTACTTAAGATGCTATTTTTAGCTCAAATTTTGCAATTTTTGATGATTGAGTCATCTTGGCAGGGAAGAAAATGGAAAGCATTTATCTTCATGTGCAGAGGTACTGCTATACACCTTCCACAAATTAAACAAAAGGGGGGAGTAGATTGTAGTTGCCACACACATCATTGGCTACCTCACTGTGAGGTCATTTAAGGAGAGGCATGGTTTTGCATAGCCTTTCTCTTTGTTTATTTACCTGGCACTCCATTCAAACTACTTGCAGTAAAAAAAATGGGGGAAATTAAGTAAAACAGCTTATACAGTGCAACTGGACAAATGAGTTTACCTTACACTAAATGTCTGCTTCCAATTAATACTATACAGCTGTTTTTCTTCTTGTTATTTCAAAAACCCTTTAGAATAAAAAAAAGTGCATCCCTGCTATATATATTTTTGTATAGCCTACCTATCACCTAATTTCTATTACAAAATGCCTGTATACTGTGTACACATCTTGCTATGGATTTCTATTAGACAAGAACTGGTAGCCATGTCTACCAGATCTTAAAGTATGTAATTCGTATCACTCAGAACCCTGAGTTTCATCTAAAGTGGGGTTGCATACGATACACCCCTAACTAGAACAAAATGTGTGTGTGTAAACAGGCATTTCTGTGTAGCACAAATATATATATGCTCAACACTGCACACTTTTTTACACACACACCCTACATTGTGGCTCAGAGGCTCTGCCAACCATTCACAGGGCGTGTGGTGGTGGTGGTGGTGTAATAGCTCATAGGCAGCTCTTTCCCCTCAAGGGAATCTGCTTATTGCATCCACCAAGATTATAACGTAAAGTGGTGGTTTAGTGGTTAAGACACTGAGCTTGAGACCGGAAGGTTGGCAGGTCAGCAGTTCAATACCTGAGTGCCGTGCAATGGAGTGTGCGCCCATCTCTACCAACCTAGCAAACTCTACCAACCCATCTCCTGCCAACCTAGCAGTTTGAAAGTGAGAAATTGCAAGTAGATAAATAGGTACCACTTCAGTGGGAAGGTAAAGCGTTCGGGTGCCCTCTAGTGTCAAGTCATGCCTGACATATGACCATGGAAACATCTGTAGACGCAGTCATCACTGGTTCCTTGGCTTTTAAACAGATGTGCTCAGACCCCTAGAATTGGACACGACTGGCTTTTGAGCAAGGGAAACATTGGCCTTTAGAGCATAAAGAGCCATTAGGAGAGGAGGAGGATGCTGAAAAAGAGGGTTAGTAGTGGAGGAGCGTGTCGTAATTAAAACTAAAGTGGTGCGGTTATTTATAAGCCCATAGAAAGCGTCTGGAGTTCCTAATGGAGACCTTGGCACAGAGTTCGTTTTCTCTCTCTTACGCGAAGGAAAGCTCTGGAGGGAGAGAAGACGGGCGAGACAACGACGAGGGCAAAGGGAGTGCAGGAGAGATTTCCCGCGAAGACAGCGAGGAGGCGAAGGCGGGCAGTCCCGTCCCTTCCCGCCTCACCTCCAGGACCTCCGACAGAAGCCAGCAAAGGAGCGACGTTAGTAGCGACGATTTAAAAAGAAGCGAGGGGCCACGAAGCCTCCCTCAGGGGGTTTCTCTTTCTTCCGAGTGTCTAGGCCAGACTTTGAATTGCTCAAAATGAAGCCACCTTTTTGGTGAATCCATTCCATAGCTCCTTTCGCCTGACCTAGTGTGAGACAGATTAGCAGGCACAAGGTTTGCCTTGCCCAAGGATGCGTCCCTCAGCCTCGCCAGATTATCTTGTTATGGTATTAAGAGTAGACCAGTTGTGTCCAAACTTTTCCAGCCGTGGGCCGTCACTATGGCCTGGGGGCTGGATACTGCCCCTGACACCAATTCATCTGGCCCACAAAGCCCTCATCGCTCCTGGAAGCGGAAGTAAAACGCCCCCATGTGGGCATGTTTTACTTCTGCTTCCAGGAGTGACAAGGGCTTCGTGGGCCAGATGAATTGACATCAGGGGCAGCATCTGGCCAACAGGCCATAGTTTGGGCACCCCTGGAGTAGACCCTACTGCCAGCGACTCAATGTTGAGTGTCAGGCTGCAGTTAACTAACCTGACCACCCTGAGGACTAATGGTTTAGGGTGTCAAAGTCCACAGGGAAGGATAATGGCCCCCAAGTGGATTAAATCCCACTTGAATCCATCTTGATGGAGGGCAGCAGCTTCATCAATACTGGCCTGGGGCTGATGAGGACTTTGTGTGCAAAAAAGGGCTGAGGACCAGAAAGTGACTGCAGAACTGGATGAGGGGTACGATGGGTGTCACGCTGCGATGCGGAAGGCAGATGATATTCGCATGATATTCGCAGGAGAGTCTTCATGGATGATTGCCTGCCCATGAGGATCGGCAACATTCGGAATCGGATACGCCACAAGAAGAAGACGAAGAAGGGGTGCGCTCAATTGTGGTTCAAAAACACCATCTTCGAGGAGGGGCTTTCCAATTCACGGGGTGGGAAACCCCACACAAACAAACACACACACACACACACACACACACACACACACACACACACACCGCCCGGGTCTCGCCCCCCCCCCCCCCCACACACACACACAGCCTTTCCCTCCAGAAAAGGGCGCCCGAGTCAAGGGCCAGATCGTCGTCTCTGCGGAGGGTCCGTCGCTCCGCGCCTCGCCTTGCTCCTCTCCCTCCCATCACAACCATTAAAACCGGTGAGGGTGGGAGTCACAACCCTTCCCCCTTCTCTCGCGCCCTTCGTTGCCACCACCTTATCCCCCCCCCCCCAAATCCAAGGAAGGCTCCCCCTGAGGAAACTCCCTTGCCTATAAGGCAGCGGCCACGTCGCCTTACTAAAACCGAGGAGGCGATGGCGGCGGAGGGTGCTGAGGAGTGTCAACGCGAGAGAGGCGCCCTTGTAACTACTCCGGGCAGCCTCTCCGCTCCACCTCGGCCATCTCCTCCTCCACCCCCAGCCGCTCTCCTCCGGGTCCACGCGAGCCACTCTGCCGGGCAGACCCCAGTGCACTTTCTCCTTACCCGCGGCTCGGCGTGGCTAAAAGACCGGCCTCGGTGGTGGTGGCGGCGGTGGTGGCGGCGCTTCCCTCCCTCAGGATCCCGCTGGCGGCCTCTTTTTAGGCTTGCCCTCAGTGCCCGCTGCTGCTCCTGGCGGGGCGGGAGAGGAGGTGAGGGTTGTCTCCTCCTTCCCGCCCTCGCTTGTCTGCAGGCGGCTTTGGTGGTTGAGGGAAAGAGAAGCTTCTCGGTACGGAGCGTGTGAAACCAGTCAGTCCTGTTTCTGCACATTTATGCTCCCTGGATATATGATATGATTAGAGATAGACAGACAGATAGATAGATACTTGTGTGTGTGGCCACATACACACACGCATTCATACTTTTCAGGATGCCCGCAGGGTTGCCAAAGGAAGGGAGTATAACAAGCACCATCTGGCCACAGATGCCTAACTAGCTGAGGAAAAAGAAGAAAAGGCATGGAAGTCTTTTTCTCTCCCACCCTTTTTTGTTGTTCTTCAGTCGCACAGTTGATTCCGACCCTTTGTGACCTCGTGGACCACTGTCCGCCAGGCACTTCTGTCCTCCACCATCCTCCTCAACTCTCTCAGTTCTATGCCCATTGTCTCTACAATACCATCTAGCCTAGACATCTCATTTTTAGCCGCCTCCTTCTTCTTTTGCCCTCCACCTTTCCCAGCATCAAGGCTTTCTCAAGTGAATCCTCTCTTCTCTTCCTTCAAGACGGGGTATACTTGGCTACGAGTGAGAAGGATCTTGGAGTTGTTATAGAATATTGTCAACTGCAACTCGCACCCGAGAATGCATTTTTTGAAGTGACCCACACACTATGGAGCACACATGAAATGAGACATGCAGGATTTAACATCAGGACTGCAAAGGACTGCTGTAGCCTTGAGGATATGGACAAGGTGCGCCTTCACAGCCAGTCCATCTGGCATGGCCTCTTTTGCCTCCATGACCATTGGAAATCAGAGTTCCTCCGCTCATTTTGCCGTTCGGCCCAATGTGATGGTTTCCAGTGGCATTTCCTCCACTTAGGAGACCATCATCCCACCTAAAGGCTCATCCGCCCATAGTCGTTGGCCCCTTTAGTTAGTTAACCACCACCTGACACTCGGCATTGAGTTGCTGACTGTTTGGTCTACTTCATTTCCGTAGTGGGTGTCCGGCCAGACATGGTATAGAACCATGATGATGAACCTTGGCACTCCAGATGTTCTTGGACTTAAATTCTCAGAAGCCCAAGCCCCCGTGAATCCACACGAATGGGTTTACTACAACTCATCCAGCATGCGCCACCCTCCTCGGTCCTGGAAGCAGACAGGCACATTTTACTTCCGCTCCAGGAGTGATGAGGGCAGCGCAGGCCAAATGAGTCACAGTAAACCCATTTGTGTGGATTCACAGGGGCTTGGGCTTCTGGGAATTGAAGTCCAAGAACATCTGGCGTGCCAAGGTTCACCATCATGGGTATAGAATATAGATCACAGGCTAAATATGAGTCAACAGTGCAATGTGGCTACAAAAAAGGCCAGTGTTGTATTAGGCTGCATTAACAGAAATATAGTCTCCAAAACTTGTAAGCCACTAGTCGCCCTCTATTCACCACTAGTTAGACCACATTTACAGTACAGTGTCCAATTCTGGGCACTGCAGTGTAAGAAAGATGCAAACAAACTAGAGCAGGTACAGAGAAGGGCAACAACAGAGGTGTAGCTACCGCCGTATCTGCCGTATCAATTATACGGGGGCCCCGGGTCACGGGGCCCCCAACGTGCGTAAACAAAACAAATCTTTACCCTTCCTAAGGGCCCCCAAAAGATTTTTATACGGGGCCCCGCCAAGGCACGCTACTCTTCTGGGCAACAAGAATGATCAGAGCACTGGAAATCAAGCCATATGAGGAAAGATGGGAGGAACTAGTCATGTTTAGCGTTGAGAAAAGGACACTGAGAGGGGATTGATAGCACTCTTCAAATACCTGAAAGATGGTCATTGAGAGAAGGAGCAGGATCTCTTCTCAGACATACCAGAGTGCAGGACCCATAATAATGGTCTCAAACTAAAGCCAGATACAGGCTACTGTTAGGAAAACTTCTTACTGGTTAGAGTAGTACAGCAATGGAACCAACTGCCTCAAGAAGCGATGAGCGCTCCATTACTGGAAGAATTCAAGAATGGACAGCCATCTGTCATATCTGCTTTGATTTGGAATCCTGCATTGAGCAGGGGGTTGAACTCAATGGCCTAGAGGCCCCTTCCAACTCAGTTATTCTATTATTCTAACCTTCCACCCTTATTCACCCGCTTTGCCTGATCCTCATGAGTGGAATAGCTCCTTTTGGGACATGGTCTAAGGGGCTTAATTTGTTCTTATCAAGGAAACCATTGTGGTTGAGGGAGGTTTTCATTGTTTTTATTTTATTTATTTTGGTTGAGAGCCTTTCATCTCTTCTAGCTGACGCCACTGATAGGAAACAGATGAGGAGCTGGAAGGCCAAGCATTAGCGGAGGTGCTGTGATCTGGTGGATAAGGGCTTCAGGCTGAGGTCTGTGAGGCAAAAACCTCTGAGTACCAGATGCTGTGGTATTCAAAAATGTACTATATGCCAAGCCACTGGTTGTGTCTGATGAGGTTTCTTTTTTTTACAGAATTGTGGTGGACCACCACTGGAAACAGTATACTAGGCTAAATCCCATGTGTCCAAACCAGCATACCTCTCCTGTTCGAAGGAATCCAGGCGAACTTCAAGTATGGCTGCAATTACTGTATACCACTGTCCTACTATTTGTCCAACCAATGTATCATTTTCATGGCATATAACAAACTAAACTTGCATGCAGGATAACTGGTGAAACTCAGTCTATTTATAGGGTTGAATGTCACTGCTTTGTATTTAACTGCCATTGTGGGTTCTTAATAAACACACTATGTGAAATCTGCTCCATGCAGCTCTGAATTTTATGAATCTATGAGCATTTACTTATTGTGAAAGTACTATCCTGAAGGGTCGGGCCAGGTTCAAACCTATTTAAAACAAAAACATTTTTAAAATATTGTAGCAAAATTGTCAAGAGACCTTCAAGTGACCACTTATATTTGACCCCAGTTGGAAGCTTTTACTGGGCAGATTGGAAATAGTATACAGTATTTCCTTTTCTGCCCTGGAAATACTGACAGATGTTGACCTGTTTAATCTTTTGTCTCCTTCTGAAGCCTAGAAGTTCCAAAATTCCAGTGAACAGGTAGAAGAAAGCATTGCAGGTGGTAAAACAATAATTATGAATCATGCCTAGTTATTCCATTAACATTAAAGAGTAAATTACTTAAATATTGCAGCTGCACAGCCCACTTATAAATCTCTCCAGATTAGCACTTGAGATAACATTTTTCATGGTTCAGTTACTTGAACCATTATGTCATCAGGTAATTCATAACCATAGTGCAGGATATACTGGAGTCTCTCCTGCAAACTATTGAGCTAAGCTACTGGGTTGGAGAGAACATTCTGCAGCCTTGAAACATGTTTTTAAGGTTAAGTTTAAAGTTTTTTAAAGAAGCACAATGAAAAAGCTGAATGTTTTGTCTGCTTTAGAATGGATTTTTAAAGTACTCATTTTCAAGGATTTATCCAAGATAACTATAAAAGCGTTATCACATGTAAAGGTAAAAAATGTGTCTGTTTATAGTTGCTTCAAGGTTACTCCTCATTCGAGCAATTGGAAGAACATAAAACGGAAAAATTACCTCAGCAAAAAGCAAAGTTGGTGAATTAGCATCTGCAAACAAAACCATCTGATTGGCACATTTATTTTATAACATGTTAAAGTTTCAGATTTTAAAATTTTAATCCCCTACCCTTTGTTTTCAAACTCTATTCAGCAATAAAGTTAATGAAAAGCAAATTGTATCCTAGCTGTTTGTTATGTGGCATCAAGCCATAACTGACTTATGGCGATCCTAATACAATTTGCAACACGAGTGACATGTATAGCTCAGTCAGATAAATATCTGGTTGTGAAGCCAGAGGTTGAGAACTCAGTTCCCCACTGTGGATTCCAAAAGAGCCAGTTTGAGTGGCCTTGGGCAAGTTGCATAGCCCCAGGATGCCCTCAGAAGAAAAGAATGGTAAGCCAGTTCCAAAGTCAGAATTGATTTGACATTTTACAATTACAGTATTATTAATTTACCAGTTCCAGCCACCAGTGAGTTTCCATGTTAGAGACAGGGAATCAAATCTAGTTCTAACCCATTACTCTGTTCGCTCTAATACATAGGGAACACCTAGCTAGGACATGTTTTATTTTTAAAAGGACCTGAGTCTTATAGCTGGTTAATTCTCTTTGTAAATGAAAGATGCATAAGGTCTGATTCGCTAACCATTTATACATCACACATAATTGCATGCAAAATGAATGGGACTTTCTCTGTTTAAGTGCATAGTTATAAGTCCAAGACTTGTAACAAAAGAACAAGCTGTAGTCTTTAGTAATGCAATTATCTCTGAAGTGAGAAGTCTAAGTATTTTTTTTTCACAGAACCATACATCTGGAAGAGACTAAACATCATTTAATCTTTCTCTACCCCCACCACAAAGCAGAGCCATCTAGCCACCAGCGCCAAGAGAACAACCTACGTAATCCAGTGTAATGCCTGCAGAGAGCAACCGCATTAAAGAAAGTTGCCTGCAGAGCAAATAGCTCCAGATGTCTCAAATAAGAGATCCTTTGAATACTGGCAACACATTTCTTTTAAGGAGCTTTACTGCTCACCTAGGAAAAAGAGTGAATTTGAAGAAAACAGAATGATGATTATTCAAAACATTTAAAATAAGCAGCTGTACTCTGTTGGGATCAAAAATATTCTGGCTGTGGTCAGGTTTTCTGAAATGGGGATAATGCACAAATCCATTTATGTATCTTCTATGCAGATTGAGGAGCTGCAGCTGTCATCTCATGCATTGATGAGGCACCTGGAGAAAAGGGAATTCAAATGAAGCTAACTACTGAGGTATACCAGGATTTAAAAGAAAATATGATGACCTAGAAATCCCACTGAATCAGACCAAGACTCCATCTAGTTGAGCATCTTTTATCTGGGAGGGGCCAGCTACCACTGTACTAACCTGAACATACCACTCTTACTAGGTTCAGTAGCTACATAAACCTGGTTAATAGGTAGATGGGAATTACCATGGGATACTAGGTTCTTACAGGTAGGGCTAGGAAAGAATCCTTCCTGAAACCCTGTAGAGCAGCTGTCAGTCAGAGCTGACAATATTAGGCTAGATCTTATAAGCTTTCTATCTTTTTTCCTCCAGATGCTTCCGCAGCAGATTTTACCTTCTGCGGTGAGTTATATTCTGAGCTGTTTTGCCACTGAAATGAAATTTCATTTAACTGTCAACACTCAGAATTTGGAAATGCTATTTTGTTTTGTTTGGCTCCTATGGTTTTGGACATCATACTTTATCTACTTTTTCAGACTGATCACAGCTAATAATATCAAGTTTGTGTAGTCCCATTTTTAAGACTTTTAGCTTATACTCATTGACAATGCAGGCAACTGTAAATTCCATAAAATTATGCATTTGATGAAGAAATATGCTATTTAGTTTATTCTGAATCTATTTACCCAGTTTTACTAGCAATGGTTAAGAAGCTCGCCTTGCTAGCTGGAAGGTTGGCAAGTTGGCAATTCAAGACCTGAGTACTGTGTGACGTAATGAGTGCCCGTCTCTGTTCCAACTCCTGCCAACTTAGCAGTTCGAAAGCAAGAAATTGCAAGTAGATAAATAGGGACCACTTTGCTGGAAAAAGATCTTGGGGACTTGAAAAGAGCCTTATTCCGGCATCCCTGAGCAGAGTTCCTCCAGCAAAAATCCTTTCAACCCAGAAAGCACCTTTATGTGCTTCTGACACAATTTTAAACAACAACTAGCTGATAAAGAATTATGGGGAACAATTTATGTCTCCACGTGATTCAAGACTTTACAAATCTCTGTTCTGTGTTTTCTCAGATTCCCCCCCCCCCCACGCTGAATAACACCAAATATTTAACTTTATTTCATAAGGAATATGATAATTTGGCTTATATTTTTCTTACATTCCCCTCCTTTAGGATATCCTTTTATAAGTGACCCAGCATTTTAAATAATACACATATAGTCTTCATATAAATATAAACACATACAGTATAAGGATATTGTCGACACAATGGACACAAAGCTGATCGAGTTCAGGAGGATGGCGGAGGACAGAGGTGCCTGGTGGATAGTGGTCCATGGGGTCGCAAAGGGTCAGAATCGAATGTGCGACTGAACAACAACAAAGATATTATATAACTTTACACCTATCATTGTCAGGGTTTGTTGTCCAATGGTTATTGTTTATTGCTTATGGTTTATAGTTTTATTGTCTAATGTTTGTAGTTTAATCTTTGTTTATTGTATTATGTATTGCTTATTGTATTATGTTTGATTTTATATTGTAATGGAAATTTCTTACTTGGTGTATGCCACTCAGAGTGGGAGAAGATAGGATATAAATATGAATAATAAATAAATATTATTAGATTTGTTGCTTTGTGGTGCAATAACATATTGCCAGTGTAGTTAAGGTGGTCAGATAAAAATGTGAGTAGGCGATCCCTGGCAAAATTTGCCCAGGCATTGTTAGTCCCATATATTGACTACTGCAATGCTCTCTACATGGGGCTGCCTTTGATCCTAAAACAGAGATTACAAGTCCTGAAATCTGCAGCCAGGTTGATCTCCAGGTTGAAGAAATACAATCACCCTGGTTCTGGCCTAGCTACACTGGTGCCCCATTCCTTTCCATATCGGGCAGAAGGTGTTGACATTGACATGTAAAACTCTATGTGCTTTAGGACCATGCTATCTGATGGAACTTCTCTCCAATGTAATGTCTGCCTGCACTACTCAGTCGTCACAAACCACACAGCTTCTAGTGCCGACACCAGGAATGGCAAAGACTTTAATAAGGGCACAAGCCTACTTGGTGGCAGCACCCATTTGCCATTGAAGGATATGCCAAGCCCCATCCCTGGACATATTTAAAAAACAGCTTAAAAGAACCCTATTCTGGGAGGCATTTAAAGATATTCTCCTAGCAGCCAATTAGTTTAGTTTAATTTCAATTTCAACATTAGTGTAATTTTATTTTATTATATGTCTGTTTTGGAGGAGGAGGTTAAATATATTATGATGCATAGTTAAACATGTCACCAAGAGGTCAGGTTTGATGTTCAAGGTGCTGCAATAAAGACTTTAATGTTATATGGAGTGAGAAATGCCTGGTGCTCATGCTGGATTCTGAAAAAGAAGAGACACTAAAGATTATATTGCAAACATTCGATGAGTACAAGAACATACCAAATAATTTCAGAAGACCAGTCTGTGCTTTATATACTACAGCAAAGCATTTGACTGTGTGGATCATGAGAAATTATGGATCTGTCTCACAGAAATGGGAGTGTTATCAGCACTTGATTTTCCTGATATATAACCTATAATGTGGACACAATGCTATCATTAGGATATAATATGGAGAGACAGAATTGTTTCCTATAGGCAAAGGTGTAAGACAAGGGGCATTGTACCCCCCCCCCCTGTTTCTGGAACATATTATACACAAAGCAAGAATAGATTACAGATGAAGGAAGTGTGAAAACTGGTGAAGGAAACATATCTAAGAGATGAAAATGACACTATTTTACCTGCAGAAAGCAGGAATGAATTGAAACATCTTCTAATGACAGTGAAAGAAAGAAGTATCAAAGCAAGACTGCAGCTAAACATTAAGAAGAATCATTGCTATAGAATCACTACACAACTTTAATGTTGACAAGGAAGGAATTGATATAAAGATTTTGTATACCTAGGCTCAATCATCAGTCCACATGGTGACTGCAGCCAAGAAAACAGAAGACAGAGATTCGAAATGGCAGCAATGGAGAAACTAGAAAAGATAATCAAGAATAAGGCTATGTTACTGGGGCCCACACTATTGTATTCATCCACACTATCGTACAGTATTCCTAACCACCATGTATTGATGTGAATGCTGGATAGTAAAGAAAGCTAATGGTGTGCGTGTGTGATTAATTTGAAATTTGGTGCCACAAGAGAGCTTTACAGATACACTGGACTGCCAAAATGATAAACAAGTGTGTCTTAGAGCAAGTCAAGCCTGATCTGTTTCTGGAGGCAAAAATGATTAAATTGAGACTGTTTTATTTTGGGAATATCTTGAAAAAACAAAACTCTCTGGAAAAGGCAATAATGCTGGGAAACGTGAAAGGCAGCAGGTAATGAGGAAGACCAAAGGTGAGATGTATTGATTCCCTAACCTAAGGGAACTACAGGCTATAACTTGCAGGAGTTTAACAAAGCTGTTGACATTTTGGAGATCTCTCATTCTTAGGCTTGCCATAAATTAGGGATGACTAGATGGCATGTAACAACAACACACAACTACTAAGGGTATAGAGCTCTGTCTTCTTTTTTACATGGCCATTCAATTTGCAATACTGTTGGTCCAGAATAAAAAGAAGGCATGCCTTAACATGCTGAAAAAGTGTGTTGGTGTTATTCCAAAGTAAGCCAAGCAAATTTCAACATGTGTTATTTTTGGACCCTCTTCAGACGATGAATTAAAATAACCTGCAGGGATACTACAAGATGAAACAAATATACTTTCTCAATATCTTGAGTTCTGCTCTCTTATGCGCTGTTAGGAGGTATATTCAAGCCCCCCCCCTGCCCAATATCCCTTGCAATCATATTTGAACCTTATTGACTGTGCCCTGGAGAATATATATATTTAAAATTATTATTAAAAATATTTGAGCATGACGAAGGCTGAGGAAAAATCAGTGTGTCAACATGCCAATCATTGAGAAATGCAACACTCTGAAAGCCTGTGTTATCCCCTGGACTGATATACTACACAGCTTACAAAAGGTGCCTTCATTTTGGCAATTTCACATCTGGCCTAAACACGGAAGAAGAAGAACTGGACTAAAGGTTGTACCATGAGAACTTTAGCATAAAGCCACTTCTCTTTAAATTGATTTTTTTTAAAAATCCAAACCTGTTCTTAATTTATTACCTTTACTGAGCTATATAGCCAGCTTCCTGCATCTTCAGCTTTTGTATAGAAGACTAATCATCCATTGCAGAGTGCATGAAAAGATGCCCACACTGAAAAGCTCTAAAATATTGATTTCTGTCCACCATAAGAAAAAGAGTAATGGCTGGGCCACTACATGTCTGTTTCATTATTTTTCCTTAAAAAAACAGAGCCATGTGATACTTACACAATGCAAAATCAGGAGCAAGGCAATACCTTTATGAGATTCCAAAAAATTCAAACATTATACTAGCTTTTGTGAATCAAGTTCAAGTCTTCAGGCATGCACCAGTTATTTGTGGATAGTTCAGGAAAATTATAAATGAAAGTTCCCAGAATTCATGGCAGATTGTTGTGCCAGGCCTTGTTTCTTAGAGCTGAATTTGAAGAAATGGCAAACTGCATCAGATGGTTGTTGTGTTTGATAGCATCCTCCACTCTTCAAACAAAAGGAAGCAGGTAGATACACATACCACAGCTGGTCTTTTTGAAACTACATGTTATTGTGTGGCTAGAAACAGGAGATAATTCAAGGACCTGACCCCTCAATATTTTTTTCAAGTGACACATACTTTTTCTACCTGAAAATAATAACTCCAAAAATACAGAATGATGATCTCAGAAAAACCTGGAGTTGGGGGGGGGGGGGACACAGATTGTTTAAATGTGTATACAGTACCTCTTTCTAGCATGTCGGTGTATTCAGTCTGCTTCAAAAAGAAACCTGCAGGACTAACTCCAATGTTTTGCTACCAACTGTCTTCCTTCCCATCCCTATGGTTTGGTGCCCTGTACAAAAACTGACTCTACAGGGTTTCCCAGTTCCCAAGAGCTGTTTTAGAGAGCCACATTGGGCTGCCAGATATCACTATTCAAACAACAGAAGTCCAAAACTGCATACTCCATATAGAAATTTATGAATCATTACTATGGCAATACCTGATACCTTCTGAACATTAGATATATAATCTCAGAGTTGTAAAAGTTGATGATGCTAATTCTGTGGTTGCTTGCCTGTAATTTTAGTGCCCCTAGTATGGGAAGAACAATAAGAAAAGTTGTCTTTCTGAAGATGCCATCTGCTGGATAAGATGTAAAGGAGATACGATAATTATTTCAGTTAATTAAAGACCCCAGGCCATATTTTCTACATGTAGGTAGTTAATCCAAGTGCTTTGGCAATGTTCCAGCTCCAGTTATTACATACTGATGGCCTACATTCTCTTGCAAGAGCAATATGGAACATGTATTTCCTTGCCACTTATCCCAGAATCTGCATGAGAAATTGGGAGGCTGGATGTTACCATCACAGCTAATGTGATCAATTGCTAAATAAACAGCATGAATCAGATGACTGAAAAATAAAACCTCAGTAGCACTTATGTTAAAGAAAGGAGATATACCTCACTTGGTAGATAGAAATCTTACCATACTGTACTTAATAGATCAATTCCTAGGCAACTGACTTTCAGATGAAATACATCCAAGTGAAGGTTTGTCTCTAAGGTAAAGGTAAAAGTTTCCCTTGCTCAAAAGCCAGTCGTATCCAACTCTAGGGTTCAGTGCTCATCTCTGTTTCAAAGCCAAAGAGCCAGTGTTATCTGCTTCTGCAGACGTTTCCGTGGTCATGTGGCAGACATGACTAGACACTGGAGCGCAAGTAACACTGTTTACCTTCCCACCAAAGTGGTCCCTATTTATCTACTAGCAATTTCTTGCTTTCGCACTGCTAGGTTGGCAGGAGCTGGGACAGAGACAGGAGCTCATTTCATCCTGCACTAATCAGGAATCAAACTCCTGACCTGCCACCTTCCAGTCAGCATCTTAGCCACTTGAGCCACTGCAGTTTCTACACTGAAGCTATACTGATACTCCCCTAGTAACATGGGATTACCCTGTGGGTAAAGTTATCCCACAAAGTTGCATGTGAAGCATGTAAAAGAATCTCATGTGTGAGAGAAAAAGCATAGCATTCAAACATGTGGGGAATTATTTATTTTAAGAATTATATGAAGGCTGATTTAAATGTTATACAGTATCTCCTATATGAAAGCCACAAAAAAACAACAACCCTGCATTCTGACAACATAATCAATGCCATAACATTTTAAAGTTCACAAGTATATTGTTTTATCATGCATACCTTTAAAAAGGAAAGGTCAGTTACCCGTTCCCACCCAGTAGTGACCCATCACTTCCAAATATTTTCATTTAAAAATATTCTTTCCAGTGTGCATTCTTATCATAGGCGTATGCATGATATTGACCAGGCTAGAAGGCTTTTGCCTTTTTCCCAGGTCAAACTGGATGATATTTTCTAATTTTCTAATTTTAAGAGAGAAACCACTTTTGCCTTTGCTTTGGGGCCCAAGCTAATGGTTTACTGTTCTCAAAACCTGCAAATCCCTTTTTACTGCAGGCAACTGTGAACTGCAAATCCCACCTCATGCCTCAAAATGGTGCAGTAGTGACCTTGGATGTCTTGCAGCTATGGTGGCTGGGTGTATTTCCCTGGCAGGTTCAACCATGCCACAAAGGCTAGCAGTCCAGAATGGAGGTCAGCTAAGCAGAGTTGGATACCTGGCCAGTGCATTGCTCTAACTCATGACCAATTTCGATATGAGCCCAGCCAGCTGTGTTGTCATATTTAAAATGGCTAGAGGAGCATTGAAACATGAGCCTCAGTTCCCCTGTGCCATCAGACCCTGTTACGGTAATGATAAGACCATAATGGTGAACCCTGGCACTCCAGGTGTTCTTGGACTTCAATTACCAGAAGCCCAAGTCAGCATTCCTGCAGATCAGGGCTTCTGAGAATTGAAATTCAAGAACACCTGGAGTGCCAAGGTTTGCCATCACTGCATAAGTCCTCCAGCTGCTAAAATCTCGTAGGAGATGATGTTTCGATCCACCACATCAAACTAGACATGTGAAGTTCAAGTATGGATCAACCATACTAGAAGAAGTTTCAAGTAACCAAGTAAACTGTTCTCAGCTTTTAATACTTTTGAAAACTACTCCATAGACCAGGAGTTCCCAGACTATGGCCCATGCCCTAGCCTGTGATGCCATTCCATCTGGCCCGTCACCACCTCCACTGCACCAGGACTTGGAAGCAAGCACATTTACGACAGCTATAAAATGAGCCCATGCATGCATAATGTGGTTATGTCAACTGTAAATGCACCCACAGCTGTCATAAATGCAGAAGCAGGTGCATTTACTTCCACTTTCGGGGGAGCATGGTCCAACCCACTCAGCTATCTGGGGGACGTGGTCAGACCCGTGGCATAAAAAGGTTGGGAACCCCAGCCATAGACTTTAAGGATAAAAAAACAGGTTGCAGTGTAAACTAGGCTTTCCCAAAGTCATGAGTCCAGGAGGACCCCAAGTTACGCACCAGGTCTGTTTGGGACAAAACCACCCCATCCAGAACCAAAGATGGTAGCTCCCAAGATAATGCAGGACCCCTGACCCACAGCCATTTAGTCTTGCCAGGATTCAGCTGTAGCCCGTTGTCCCCCATCCAGACCCTGACAGACTCCAGGCACCTGGAATGGACTTCCACTGTATCGCTTGGTTATAGACCAAAAACAGTTTTTCTAACCTCTGCATAAAAGTAATTGGAGATATTTCCTTAATGTGTTAACTGTTAGGTAAATAGCCTGTGGAGATATTTGAAAAATATTTCTCTTTTTAACAAAATCAGTCCTCTCTTTACACAAATGTTACTCCTCTCCACAGCTCTCACAAGTCCCATTTCACTGCACTCCTGGATATGTGCTTTGTATTGCTGCTGTCTCACTTAACAGCATTTGTTCTTTTTGATTGCAGCATTTACACTTCACATCTAATTTGGATTTTCTGAAATGACAATGAACCAATTAAATGCATTCTTCAGTTCACACTTTTGTAATAGATCTCCTATAACATGTGCATTTTGTTCTGAGAAAACGTTCTCAGAATTTCATACTATATCACTCTCTCTCTCTCTCTCTCTCTCTCTCTCTCTCTCACACACACACACACATTTTTGTAAACTGCAAGAATCCATTTGTCTTATTTGCAAGCTGTTGATATGCCAAAAATGTGTGGGCAGGCATGTTAGTGCAAAGTTTTGTGGCATAGTCCCTTTGGAGATTTATTTATTTATCCTCCCCACCTCATAATAAATGGATTTAGGAGAAAGCAAGAAAGGAAACATATGGAGAGAAAGTGGGAATTTAACACCAATTGAGATATTTCACAATATTAACCTAAGGAGTGGGCATGCCTCTGGCAGTGTTCCAGTGTTTCTTCTTTTCTTTCTTGGTAGCTTCACTGAGATTTAATCCTCCAATCCAAGTAGCAGCTTGACTTCTACAAAGGACTACGAAGAACAAAGGAAGACAGGAAGGTGATGTATTTTTACTCATACATCATTCTGCTGAGTAGTCCTAAAATAGAGTTCTAAGAATGATTTTTTTTAAAAAAAATGTATAGAAATTAAATATAAATGTTATATTTGTCTTTCAATGATTGAATGGTGAGGAGTGTATGGGTGAAAGGAGAGTACTATAGGCTTTTCAGGCTACACACAAATCTCTTCATTTCAGTCTGCAAAACCCCCTCCTCTGATGCAGACAAAAAAAAGTGGCAGGTAGAGTCTAAGGACAGGGATTTAGTGCGTGAACTCAATGTGTTGAATTATGCTCTTTAGTTCATTTATTTATTTTATTTCATTCATTAGTTAAGGCTGATGTTTCAAATGAGGGAAAATAAAGACATTATGTTCAGTGGTGGGATGTCAAAAAATTTACTACCCCACCGTGACATCATCACAGTGTGGGCGGAGCTGACATCATGATGTCATGATGTCATGGGCGGGGCCAAAGAATAAAAAAATAAGCACACACACACACACACACATTCAACCCACCCACCCACAACACAAACCCGGGTCATTCCATATCAATTAAACAAAACAAAAAAAAATAACTTTCTCACCCAACATCTCAGATTTTGGTGAAACTTGGCTTATTTGTTCTACACACAAAGATAAGTACCCATGCCAAATTTTAACTCTCTAGCTCACTTCGTTTCCATTTTATAGGCTTTTGAAGTTTTGTATTTTTGGCAATTGTAACCAACGGATGTCGCGAAATGAAGGTCGCTGACATTTTGAAAATAATTTATAACTTTTTTATTTACCATCCAATCTTGATGAAAGTTTGTAGTCTTTTTCTTCAGAAAATGAGGAATCTAGAAAAAAATACATAATACCTCTAAGAAAACCTACTAAGTCTGAAAAAATATTTTCGTTTACATCTTTTTATTTTTTAAAAACCAAAACATACGTCAGTGTAAAATTCCATATCACAGAAAGGGTATGTGATAATCACAAAATCTTTTTTTTCAAAATGATCCTTATTAAATGGGCTATCAAATGCAGAAAAAAAATTGATTGGTTTTGATACCTTTGTTGTGTTTCATTATGTTATATATTAGTTTTTCAAATTGTTTTATTCACCGATTTTACTGAGTAATAAGGATTTTAAGGGATTAAAATTCTCTAGGTTTAGACTATTATGAAGATTGGACAACTACCTATTTTATCATCAGTTGATAACATAATATTTTAACCAGAATTGTCTTCTTCAATAACTTAATTTTAGACTAACTCAACAACATAAAGAAACGATAAGGTCTGGAAACTTACCAATGTATTTGATATTTCCAATATTTACATTCTTCAACTTCTACAGTAACAAATTTAATGGAGGTTTGACATTTTCTCTTCAATTGACCTCATACATTTTTCAGAAAACCTGTAGGTCCTTCCAGTTGAAGTGTGAGGAGGATCAACAATTGAGAGTACATGAGGTATAGGCACAGCGCAAATGTCCTCTCGCTTAGGCCAATAAAATGATGGGGATGGCCCTGCAGGATGTAAAAACTGAACTGTCACATCACCTTCTTCTTTGTTCACTTCAGTTATGATTCCAAAGTACCATAGATTGTCATATTTACAAGCCACATAGCTCGATGGGTTCAAATTTTCTTCTCTCACAAATGATGTTAATTTGTTCTTTAAGTCAAACGTGAGGGCGGGTTTCTCGTCAGTACTGAACCTTCTTGCTAGAGTGTTAAAATTTGGCATGGGTACTTATCTTTGTGGGTAGAACAAATAAGCCAAGTTTAATCAAAATCTGAGATGTTGGGTGAGATAGCCTGGTTGAACTGACACGGAATTACCCACCCGTAAATAAATTAAAAAAAATAAAAAAATAAAATAAAAATTACATTAAAATACACCCACCCACCCACCCACCCACTCCAAACACAAACCCATCACTAACACAAACCCATCACTTACCTGTTAGTATAAGTGCCTGGGCAGCACCATGTTGCAAGATCGATATGGTCATCATACCGGTTCTCTAGGATAATATGCCTTAATATAAATGTAAAACAGCTGTACCTCCTTAAGGCTTCTCTAATTGGAACAGCAATTGGAACAGCACAGGTGTAGCTTATTGATGATGTAACTCCAAGACTTTGCTTAAAAACCCCAAGCAAGGCTGCCAGGCCTGCCACCCATCAGGCCTTTTTAGGAACTGTGGTAGTACGTCGATATAGGTAAAGGTATTGAATACACATTAAAATACACACAGACACACCACATCCAAAGGTGAGTCACTTACCCTGGGGAGCAGGCTGTAGGGAACTTTAGGCTAGCAGCTTCTCTTCCTCCTCCCCGCTTGGGAGGACAGCAAGGAGGCCATGCATACATGCCAAGGTGAAAAGGTAAGCCCGAAGGTGGTTCCCCCCAAAAGCTGCTACCGGTTCTCCAGGACACTGGGGAAAGTCACTACCGGTTCTGGCGAACTGGTGCGAACCTGTTACATCCCATCACTGATTATGTTCATAAAATTAAGGTTTTCATAAAATGTTCAAAAAATCTTGTCATGGAACGACATCTTTCCTAACATTCTCAAAGCTTGGAAAGGTTGTAGTTTAAACTAGGCCTCAAAAATCCTTTCTTCTCTCTGTCTCACAAGACTCCTGTCATGAGACAGTTTGTTTTCAGTTCAGTGTTCCTGCTTCTTATCTCTCTAGGCTAGCTGAGCTCGCATGTTTTGACAAACAGAGAGCATACATCCTTCACGTGTGTAAACATCTTCTCTTGTTATGAGAAAGTTGTCTTTGTTCCCTGATTGGTTAAAGGTACCCCACCTGACTGGAGAATCTCCATCTTGGAGAGAGGAGAGTTAGTTCATTTTTGGATGTCTATGGATTAAGATCTTGGCCTGTGAGACTATTCTTTTTCCTTTTCATCATGATTACCCAATGTGGACTGTTACTGGACTGATCTTATGTTATTGACCTTTTTATTTACGTTTCTCCATGGACTATGCTTTAATAACCTGAACAATAAAGCAGATGTTTTTCTCTGAATATTGTTTCTTTTATCATCAGCACACGATCAGCACACACAGAGCCTTGCTACCCAGACCTCCCATGTTTTGCTCTATTGCTTGAGCATAGTAAGAGTTCTCTTTAACCAGCCCGGCTCTCTCAGCTGTGAGGTAAGGGCTTTAGAAAGTTTCTGGAATGAGACAAGGTCTCAGGAACTGAAAGGGATGGGCCCTTGAAGTGAGACGGCGGGTGTCTGACAAATCTAAGGTTTTCTGAGCTAAGGTAAAGGTCATCCTTGATCAAAAGCCATTCAGAACCGATTCTAGGTTTCAGTGCTCATCTCTGTTTATAGCCAAAGAGCCAGTGATGTCTGTGTCTGCAGACATTTTCGTGGACATGTGGCAGGCATGGAACTCTGTTTACTTTCCCACCAAAGTGGTCCCTATTTATCTTCTTGCAATTTCTTGTTTTTGAACTGCTACGTTGTTTTAACCCCAAACCAGAAATCCCAATTTCATTTGTATTTATTAATTTTTTATATTTTATTTTTCAATAAAGATGCTTTTAACCTTTATTCTCCCCGACTCTACCCAGTATGCACACGTGTCCATAAGCAGCCCACTGTACAAACAACAATTCACCACAGGTGAATAATTGCAAAGGATCTTTTTAAAATAAATATTTCAATAGTCAAAGAGTTTTCCTTCACGATTCCTTGAAAACAGTTCTTCAATAAGAGGGAAAGCCAAAAGGGAAAGTGGTTATGACTTCAAAGGAGAAACTTCCTACAGTGTATCCATTCTCACACCAATGTATCTCTTGTGGAGTGGAGATATTCTTTTTTTGAAAGAAAGGTTAGAAAGAGGGTTTAAAAAAAAAAACCTTCTTAGAAAATGTTTCTGAAGTCCGATCCAAATTGTATAAGTATCAAAAAAAAAAAAAGGTTGTTATGTCCTCTTTTAAGCGCATTTTAGATCACTTTGATCGGTCGATCAGGTTTTTTGTTGGATCACCGCCAAACACACACACACACCACGGAAATGTCATTTCAACCAATCACATTTTTCCTCAATATCTTTTGTGTGGATTCCTGCTTTGGTGTCATTTTTCTCCACATGTTGTATGTGAACTGTATCCACCTCAGGAAGTTGTCACATTCACTTTTTAAATTGGTTTTCCCTCCTTTTGTGTGTGACCTTCTAGTGGTTTTTTGTAAAACACTTCATAGTTTATGTTTCCGAAGTCCAATTCCAAATTTGAAAGTGTCCCCACAAAGGTTAATCTTTCTTCTTTCAAACATACTTTGTATCATCTGAATTGGTTGGGTAGTTTTTTCACTGGACCTCTGACAACCAACCCGCACAGCAAAACTGTCACTTTTTTATGCTACTTCCGAAAGCGACGACGTCATCACTTTGCATTTTTGACTTTTGGTTCCTACAATTCTTAAAGTTGCTGAGATGATCTTTCAAATGACATAACCCTTATTTTTGTGGGTGCCTTAGTTTTGGTGTTGCAGCTTCTCAAAAGTACATAATTTTCATTACCTTGCAAGAGCTGCCAGACCAGCCAACTGAAATGTAAGACGTTCATAGAATTCAAGTCAAAAGGATTCCCCTCCCCCATTAATCAATTCAGTCAGAGCATGGAAAGGTTCCTTTTTTGGAATTGTTGTTCTCCTTTGTGTATTCTGTAAATCCCCACTTTTGGGTTCTGTGCCTGCGCGGAGCCATTACCGGAGCTTTAAAGCTGATTGAATAAAAGTTTGAATGTTAGGGCCGCCCACCGTACCACCCTCCCTTTGGCGCCATTTTGCGCTCTTTCCTCAGTTCTCTTCTCTCCGCCTCAGCAGCAGGAGACCGTTGAGAGCTCTCTTTAATTTTTCTGTTGATTCTTTGGAAAATAATTGCTTCATTCTCAATTTTTTGCTTGGTGATCTTGTCCTTAGGGCAGGATCACCTACTCTCCTCCTCACGGGAGAGCAGTTCCTGGCATTATATTCAATTTTTACCTCAGGGTTGCTTCTTCCTTGCGGGGGAAGTAGCCATTTTGGGAGCAGTTCCTGGCATTTTCTTCAATTTTTACCTCAGGGTTGCTTCTTCTTTGTGGGGTAAGCAGACATTTCCCTTTGGGAACAACCTAGTTTTTTTTTCCTTAGTTGCTCATCCCTTGCAGATTGGGTGGTGTCTATCTACAATTTTTCTTGCTTGTTGGTCTTTTATCCAGGAAGGACAGGCATTTGGGCTTTTTCTCCTTTACCGTGAGGTAATGTTTGATGGCATCAGCTGCCTATAACCATTGAACTGTCTGCAACAAGAAGTTTCCCTCATCAGTAAGTGTTTGCTTGGAGAATCCCATCAAACCCAGACATGTGTTTACTGCAAGAAATTGTCTTGTGGTTCAAAATAGAAATAGTCTCAGAGCTTATCTAATGGAGATGATGCTTTCTCCAGCCGCAACCTCTCAGGGCTCTGAGTTTCCCGCCAAAACTCCAGCACCCAAGATGGCCACTATAGAGGGAGAGGGCTTAAACATGGCCAAGGTGAGGCAGAAGTTTAAGAAGGAGGGACACCATTCTCTTTCACCTCCTCCACCACCACCTTGAGGGATGTCTCTGCTCCTCCATGTGTCCATCTTGCCACCAGCTCGACACACCCTGGCTACTGTTTCGGTGTCTATTTTGCCACCAATTGGACCAGCTCTGGCTACCATTTCATCTCCGCCGGCTGCATCTCAGGCAGTTCAGCTGGACTTCTTGCAACCAATTCTTGAGACGGTAGTCAAGAAGATAGGTGACCAACTTTTGGCTGCCACGACTCAAGCTCTGCAATCTGGTCCTATGAGTACTGTTCCTCTTCCTCCTTCACAGGACTCTCAACGGACAGTCACTCCAGGCCAAGGAATGGACATTGCTCCACCAACTTTGGGGTTGTCTACCACCCGCTCTGTCGAACAGCCCAGGCCATACTGGTGTGGTTTTGATGTGGAAGCAAGGATCCCTCCACCGTCTATGGACAAGTCCGAGTCCTCTTTGGAGGAAGAGGATGTGGACATTGCTCTGCCACCTTTGGGGGTGTTGAGCACCTGCTCCGTTGAACAGCCCAGGTCATACTGGTGCAGTTCCGACATGGAAGCAAAGATCCCTCCACTGTCTACGGACGAGTCCAAGTCTTCTTCGGAGGAGGAGAATGAGGAGGTTGAGGTGGACAAGATACTTGATCCTATTATTGGAGCTGCTGATCTGCCCTGTGGTGAGGACCAGAAGTACTTTTTTTATGGCCATGCTGACTCATCTTGGGACTACCTTAAGCCTCCCATATCGCCATGTTGTCGTTTCTTCTCAGCTCTTCTAAGGCTATGTGGAAGAAGCCTATTTTGTCCCACATGGTTTTGACGAGAGTTGGTGATTTGTACAGACTCCTGGGTGACAACGTGGAGTTTCTGCAGGCCCATCCCCTGCTGAACTCCATGGTTGTCCAGGATTTGCAGAGTAAGACGGCAGTCAGCGGTTTCCCCATGCCGTCTTAATCCGAGGGCAAGAAGTTTGACGCATTGTGGCGGAACTGTTCTACAGCGATGGGGCTTTACAATTCCCATCTCTGGGAGCAAGCGAAGTCCTTCATGGTCAAGTTGCCCGCTGACATGCACAACAAGTTTAACTCCCTCTCTGATGAGGGCGATTACCTCTTTGAACAACAGATGAGGACAGCCTGTCACATGAATGACGCAGCGGCAGAGGACATGTCCACGTCCATTCTGTTGTGTCGGCATGCCTGGCTTCGCTCCACCGAGCTTGAGGAGCCTACTAATAAGCTAATCGAAGATCTGCCTTCTGATGGCCAAGGTCTGTTCACCCAAGACACAGACAAGGCCCTGAACAAACCAAGACCACAGCGAAGTTCTTCAGTTTGGCCTCGCCTGGACAGTCCACCTCCAGACCACGGTACGGGTTCCTTGAGTCATCAAGCTCCGTCGCAGGCTTCCATCCTTTCACCTGCAGGAGGAAGTGGCAACACTACTGTTGAAAGGAGCCATAGAAACTGTACCATCATCTAAATGGAGCAATGGTTTCTACTTGAGGTACTTTGTAGTAGAAAAGAAAGCCATTTGAGGCATTGCCTACATGGTACAACTCATGGAGAGTCTTGGTCTATGGATCAACTTCGACAAGTTGAAACTGGATCCATCTCAGCGTGTCGAGTACATTGGAGCGATACTCGACACACTCAATGTCAGAGCCTATTCCTCTCCAAAGCGCCTACATGATTTTGGTTTTGCACTTCAGTGAGACATCCTTACACTTCATTGCTAATCTGCCAGATCTCAAGTCTTTTGATTTCTTGGCTGCAGTCTCAATTTGAATTGATGATTGAAGCCAGGAATACAAAATCTTTCACTATTTTTAAGTTCTTCATTGTCAACATTCAAGTTGTGTAGTTCTTCTATAGTCATGATTTTTGTCTTAATGTTTTGCTGCAGAACTTCTTTTCACTAGAAGAAGTTTCAAATCATTCTTGCTTATTGCCAGTAAGTTGGTGTCATCTGCATCTCTTATATTATTGATGTTTCTTCCTCCAATTTCACTCCTTTATCTGATTTTAGTTTGGCTTTCCATATATATTCTACTTACAGGTTGCTCAAATAAGGGAATAAATGCACCATTGTCTGATACCTTTGCCTATAGGAAACCACTCTCTATATTCTGTCCAAAAAGTAATTTCTTGTCCACAATATAGGTTACACATCAGGATAATCAAGTGCTAAAACACACCTGTTTCTTTCAGAACAAACCATAGTTTCTCATGATCCACACAGTCATAGGTTTTGCTATATTATTTTATTTATTTACTTATTTATTTTTATTTATTTATTTTTCTGATTTCTATTGCTGCCCGACTTCGAAGACTCTGGGCAGCTCACAGAAAATAAAACTAGTCACATTTTAAAAACCAATAAAAAACCCATTAAAACTGCTACCAAAAATACCCCAACCCCTACAGATTACGCATACACTGATCTGAAATCCTTTGATATGCTTCGGTAGCCAGCATGTATTTACAGCATGATTTCAACTATCTCCTTGACAACTGTCATTCCACTAGTGTGTCTAAAAATGAGATCTCTAGAAACCTGGCTCCTGTTATTCTTCAAACCAATCAAAAATCCTGGTGATCACAAGACCAAGCCAGCAGCTACAGTTGTGGTCTTCAATTGAAAATGTGACAATAAGCAAACCTTTGTGGGAAACTCAAAGCCCACAGCTTGAGGGCTAATTACAGACAAAACCTCCACATCAATCAGTTGGAACTCCTAGCAATATGGAAGGCCCTCAAATCATTCTAGCCAGCAATCTCAGGAAAGGTCATTCTATTAGCAAATTACAATACTACTGTGATGCACCACCTCAACTGTCAGAGTAAAAACCATTCTCTCTGCTTCCTCTAACTTTATTTATCTGGTAACAGTGCCTAGAGTGTCATATCTCCCTAAGAGCTAACCACATTCCAGGGGTGCACAATCCATTGACTGCCACCCTCAGCCACCATTTATGGGAATTAAAGAAACTGTTTTAAACTCTGGTCCACAGATCTGGAATCCTCCACATCAACTTGTGTGCAACAGAAACCAATATGAAATGCCCAACCTAACATTCTTGAGGATAACTACTGTAGTTCACAAGGTACTGCATTTCTTCGTAGATGGGCGAGGACTCTCCTATATGCCTTTCTTCCACTTCTGTTGATCCACAGACTAGGAGTAAAACTCCAGTGAGAGAGACACAATGTACCATATATACTCAAGTATAAACTGAGTTTTTTAGTCCCAAAAATGAGCCCCCAAAAGGGGACTACGAGGGTCCCAAGACTGTGCCGGATTGGGATGTGCCGATAATTTAATTAATTTTACCTTATTTTCATGTATTTCGATTATTGAAACTCACTAGCAGCTGCTGCATTTCCCACCCTTGGCTTATACTCGGGTCAGTCTATTTTCCTGGTTTTGCAGGTCAAAATTAGGTACCTCGGCTTATATTCTGGTCTGCTTATACTCAAGTACATACGGTAATACTAATCACCCTGTGGTGGTCATGACAGGATGTTTCCAGACCATTGCAAGATGTCTACTGACTTCTACTGCCTTCCTCACTAGGCAGATTTATTTCAAATGCAGGGCAGACTGCATCGCTTGGTCTTACACTAAACCTGACCGCGTGGCTGATTCACTGCTATTTATGGAAATCTTTGTCAATTCTAGAAAGCCTTCCATGCAGAAATTGTATTCGTATAAGTGATGAATGTTTGCCTCTTCTATAGGAGCTCATAGCACCCCGCCATAGTTCTTACTTTTGCAACTAAAGGATGATTTGTCAATTTCAACTTTTTAAGAACCAAGTAGGCAAAACCTTTCTTCGTTATCTGATGAACACCTTTCCAGATTTCAAGTAGTCCATTATCAAGTGGTCACTTGACCTCATCTCACACCAGATCATGAAGCCCCTGTTTGAGCACCTGGCAAGGGCAACTTTTAAAAATGTAGCCCTCCTAGTGGCAATCATGTCTGTACGCAAGGCCAGAGAACTAGCAGGTCTCCTGCACAGTCCTTCTCACCCTGACTTAACATTTCTTCCTAAGATCACCACACCTTTCCACCTGATGCAGGACTTTGCTCTCATGACATTTTTTTCTTCACCAGCTACTGCCAAATTTATACTTGTATCCTGCCCATCTGACCATATTAGTCAATCTGGATGGCTTAAATACAAAAATAGATAATAAAATAGCCTTGCACTCCCTGATGTTCGGATATCCAACTTTTTTATGCTGACTGTACTAAGGATATGTGGTGTACAAGCAAATTGTTCATGAGTTATAAACCATCATGACTATGGCAGGTGACGTACCAACAGATATCAAAGTGGATAGAACAAACAATTATTTTTGCTAACAGCTGGCACATAGGCTGTATCATGCCCCCATCCATACTCACTCAACTGCTTTCCTTTGAGGTATACAACTAGAGGACATTTGCAAAGCTGCTACCTGTTCCCAACCATTGACCTTTGTGTGTCATTACTGTCTCAATGCTAGAGCACAACAAGATACAGCCTGTGGAGAGGTGGTTGTTTCCTCATCCTTTCAGTGACATCCCACCACCTGGTAAGGTAGTCTGCTGCTTACCCACATGTGAAATTCACAGAGACGATGAAGAAGAATGACAGAGAATAAACAAAAAAAAACATTGTAGCACCTTGAAGACTGTTAAATTTTAATGTGAGCTTTTGTGGCTCAAGTTCACTATGTCGGACTTGATTCATGAACGCTCACATTAAAATTTAACAGTCTTCAAGGTGCTACAATGTTTCTTGTTTTATTCTGATATGCTTGAAACACAGATTAACACAGCTACTATTCCAAAAGAATGAGTTACTTACCTGTAACTGGTTCTTTGAGTGGTCATCAGGAAATTTGTACAAGCCTCCCATACATCCCACACGTCATTGTACTTCATGGTGTCTTACAATAGCTGATAGGTGGAAATGAAGAGACAATTAGAGCCATGTGCATGTGTGATGGGAGGAGCTGTTATAATGATCTATTTTTCAGCTCTGGAAGATTCTGCAGTCTCCATGTGGGATATTGTTTTGTTTTTCATATTTATTGGCATATTCTTGTTAGGATTTTGACAGATGCAGTCTCTTGTTAAAATACGATACTACTTACTTCACAATATTATGGCATGAAATCCTTTGCATATTTACTAGAAAATTACACTTGGTTGTGTGGAATTCTGTATTGTCAAGTGAATGTACATTAGATTTTAGCTTTAATTCTAGAACAGTATATGTTTTAAGATATTCAACCACTTAAGTGCTGTAATAATATATAGACCCCCTGAATTGCTGCTAGAATTGTTTTATACGTGCGTGCAGTGTGTGTGTGTTTTTATAACACAACTAAAATCCAGAGTGAGAGGAAGGCATTTATTTTGGCAATAATGACAAGCTAAAAGAATCACCATGGATAATAGATTATATAAACAAGTGAGAAACGGTATTAAAAATAGAGAAGAATTTTATTTATAAAATATCCTTATTTCTGCTTTTTCAACTAAAAGTACAGTAACAGATTAATGGAAAAATTAGCAACAAGACAACATCAGGATGCAGTCAGAATTGAATACAAAGTCCATGCTTTAAATGGATATCAAGTGTAAAAGAGTTCCTTATGTTTCCATTCTAAACATCATTAAAAACATATGGAGGGAAAATATTGACTAGAAATTAGTGTATTACATCAACCAAGTATTTCAAGAAGGGCTGAGGTCCACTTATAAACCTTTATGGACTTAAAGGCTAGTGGTGATTTGGTCAGAATATCATAATTTTAATTTCCACCAACTTTACAGTTCAATACATAAATATATAATAAAACATTCCTGTGCTAGAAATAATCTGTTTGTAGGCACATTGATCATATAAGATAACACCAGTTGTCTCTTGTATAACTTTATTGTTAAAGAAACAAAAAGCTATTACTGGCAGGTAAGCAATAGAAAAGTGTAATGAATATACTCTATATTAAGTCTTTAATAAATGTATCTAGTGGACACGTGTTTTCTGCATATAACCTACGATATCACAAGTCCATGTTTTATGTTTTAGTCCAATAAAATGTCACCACAAAGAGCAAAGGACACATAATTCAAACAGTAGTTGATGTGTTAGCTTGCTGCAGATGCATTTTTGACATGCTATTGAGATACAGTCATGGGAATGTATATCATCTGATGCTTCAATGTAGGTAGATAGGTGATTCCCTGGATACTAATCATACCTTGAGTATCTGATCTACATCCCATTTGACATCAGTGGGGAATGGATTAAGTCCCGAGCAGGGCAACTGTTTTTATGTGATCTTGTGTATTTTATACAATTAGCTGAAATATTTAATGGATAGGGTACAACTTGGTAAGAATGAATCTTGCAGAATCAGTCTGTAAAGGCAACGGGACTGGAATATTATATTATATATTGTTCCAACAGCATCTAATAAGAAAGCACTATAGGAAACTTCATAAATTGATAAGGAGAAATTTTAATTTAGGGGGAAAACTAATCAGTTTGTCAATCAAACTTTATTTTAAAAAGCACTAATGAATACTATCAATTATTAGATGGGAACATCATTACAGGCTTATAGCTTGCATTCCCAGTTATTATTATTTATATGTTTATGATGGTAGAAATGTGCTTAAAATGTTACAGAGAAGAAGCAAGTTGGACTGTCTGAGCTTAGGTATCTGGATGGAGGGAGAAGGTGCAAACAATAGGCAGAATGCCAAAGATCTAGATCTTGGGGAACATATGTTGTTTAGAACTTGCATCCACAACATGCTGTTTAAGTAACTATTATATCAAGCTACAGATCAGATTCTCAACCTGTGACATGTGGGCCAGATGCGGACCATGACACAATTTCATGTGGCACCTCCACCACACCAGGAAGTGCCATGTGGTGGAGGAAGGGCAAAATGGCTGTCTGGCCCCTGAAGCTGTCTGAGGGAGCATGACCTGGCCCCTGGCTTTAAAAGGTTGAGAACTCCTGCTGTAATATAAGGATAGCTGATTAGGCAGAACATTCAGTTGGAAAGCAACAGACAGAGCAACATGGCATACAAAAAAGCATAGGCAACAAAGGTCTGTCTCTTGGAAACCAGGCACGTGCTGAGTTTTCCAGTTTTGGATAGCTGATTGGATTCAGTGCAACCACAGCATCTGAAAATGACTGTCACACAATCCTGAATAAAGTTATACATCCTCTATCTAACTTTATTTAAAAAGACAGGTTTAAATACAATTTGTTTAGCGATATCAGTCTTACACAGTGATGTGTCTGATTTGCAAATCAAAGCAATATCTGCATCTGAAGAAATGGGCTGAAATCCACAAAAGTTTATGTCAAATAAAACATGCTATTCTTTGATATGACACATGACTTTTTTCATTTTGCAGCTACCCCTCTGGAGGCTTCAACATATTTATGTGACCTGAAAAGTTGCCACTTACTATTATTTCAGCTAGCACTTGAAAATGCAAATTAATCCACTAAAATCCTGAAATATTTTATACATAATCTTTACCAATATAGCAATAAAACTCTGCTTTCCTTAATTCCATTTGAAGCCTCCATGGAATCTTAAATCTCTAATGAAAGAGTTAAAGAGGCCAAATCTTGGTCCTATTTTAAAGAGTTTCAGAAATAATCTTTTGGAAATCTTCAAAGAAATGAATATGGATATGAATATTATGTAACATTTCACTAATAAATAGTAATGAAAACATGGAAATTAGCAGAAGATGAACTCTAGAAATCAGACGTATCTTTTAAGTTATTCTCTCTCTCTCTCTCTCTCTCTCTCTCTCTCTTTTTTGGTTAAAATAGGTCTGCTTTGTTTTTTATTTGTTTGTGTTTATTATGTGTGTAAAGCAGTTATCCCTGCTATACGCACATAAGTAGATATCCCTAAGTCGTATATCCTCTGATTGGGCAGGATATAAATATAAATATAAAAATTAAATTAAATTATCCAAATCCTGCAAAAAAAAAAAAAAACCTGAAATTTCTTCTTTTCTGGCCACACCCTGAATATAAGGTACTGCTCACAGAAGGGAAATTCTGTCCCTTCATTTTTGTTTTAAACTCCAGGATTTTGAGAACCTTTTTAGCTGATTCACAAATTCAAGTTCAGGGAAACTCCTAAATGTATGAATGTTAAGAGATTCCATTAAAATCATCATGAAAAGATATGGTCTATTACTTGTCTTCTATCACATTATTGAAATCATACATGGAAATACTGGAAGAATTATTACTTCACCAGTTTTATTGCACCTTAGGAATTGAAGGGTAAACATTAGTCTCATGCTGAAGTGCTTTCATCATGCTAACAGCAGTTGTGTGTTTTACTCAGGAAAAAAAAGTTTACAACTGACAAGATTCCTTCGTAAAATAAATAGATAGTCTATTTAAAGAAGCATTAGGTAGGACGTTTGCTCTAGGAGATAACCAATTGTTACAATAGTCAATAGAAGAATACTTGTATGACAGTGCTCCCCAAAAAATCTGGGAACTTTTGTCCAAAGCTAATATTGCATATTTTCTAGCCACAGAATTTTTCTTTTTTCCAAACTGCCATTTTGTTCTGGTGTTAATATGATGACCATGGAGGTGCTATCCTGTCAAAGGCTTTAGTAGTTGTATAGAGCAATATACTGTATGTATAAAGAAACAATCTTACTGGCATCTGAATCAATATTTATAAATGTTGACTGCTAGTGAAAAAACTGACTTTGGTTCTATTGAAATTAACAGTTCTGTATCAATCACAGATCAGTAAATAGAAATTCAGTAATTATGTCAGAGTAACAGTCCTAACTGAATGCTATCTATAAGCAATGGATGGTGCACTATTATTATGTCTTGGAAGGATATGGATGTATCCAGTTCCTTCAAATGTTTATCCAGAATGCTTCAAAATAGCTGCATGAGTGTGATGGTCTGGCTATATATATAAGGCCAGACATATGTCTACATCAGTGGTGGCCAAACTAAGGCCCAGGGGCTGGGTGCAGCCCCTGACGCCAATTCATCCAGCCTGCAAAGCCCTCATTGCGCTTGGAAGTGTAAGTAAAATGCTTCCATACGGGCGCGTTTTACTTACACTTCCAGGAGTGACGAGGGCTTCGTGGGCTGGATGAATTGGTGTCAGGGGCTGCACCTGGCCCCTGGGCCTTAGTGACTGGCTTCCTGAACCACATGACTGGCCCACGGCCCAAAAAGTTTGGGCACCCCAGTCTACATGGACCACACATGGTTGTGGATTTCTCCTGCTTTACTGGGGCAATTTTATTTTAAATTATTTCAAGCTCAAATAGATGTCCATATTTTATTTTTCCATATCACTATTTGTCATGTCATAGAGAACAAAGGATCTATCAGATGAAAGCTAGCTTAAAAATACAAATGAATACCTGTACATGTATTTTGGTGTTTTGCATGGTAATCCTATGTGAACTTATCTGGGAGTTTGTCCCATTTAACACAATAGGATTTATTTATGAACATACAGTCACTGTTTTCATTGCTAATTTCTAATTGATGTGTGTGCTCTACCACAGAAGGAAAATTAAAAGAATATCATATACAGTATATGGGAATATAGCACACAAATAAAGTAACAGCAACAATCCAGATGAATCATCCTTATAACATCAAAGATAAGTAACATGAAAACAATGGCAAATGTATTCTTAATAGTTTATTCAGGAACTGTATCTTACACACGTTGATTATGGCCATTGCCCGGGATTAATTCTTTCCCCTTTTAATTAAAAAACGTTATTATACATCCAACCTTGGAACCCAGTGCATGCTTCAAATATTTAAGCTAACCTTCCCCAGTCTGATACTCTAGAAATGTGTTACACTGTACAGTATTTTGGAGATACCTTAGTAGCATGCTACATGGGTACTGTGGAAGTTATAATTTAGTGCATCTGGAAGGTGATAGATTAGAGAAGGAAGATTGACACAGTGCTGCAAAATTAGGCAAAGTTATCTAAGTTTCTAGACAATGACAAATGAAAGGGGATTTAATAATAAAAGTAAGTAAAAATACAAAAGCTTAGAAGCCATTCACATATTTTATAGTTTAATATCATTTGCCTTTAATGGCTTTTTAGTATTAAGAATCATTCTGTTATTTTTTTTATTATGTCATATCTTGCTCTTTCATTTGTTATGAAATGGCCGACAAGAAAAATTCAAAGCAGTCAACAGTTTAAAACAACAGAATGCCTTTTGCAAGCAAAAATTGTTTTGCACCTTCAAATATAAAAGGCACACAATCAGCATTAATTCCAAGTCCTCTCAGTCCTTATAATACTACTGGTTTTCAGATTACAGCACTTGGAACATGAGAGAAGTAAAACATGGATGGAGAAATTCTGGTGGATTCAAATGACCAGTTTCCATATGAGGACATGCTTCTTTGCGGTCAACTTGAACAAGGAACTCATATGAAAGCACACTGTTTACAATACAATCTGTGCATTTAGGCAGACCAAAACCACAGTAACTTTTCAGAACTAGCATTTTTGTCAATGCATGTGGCTGCTGCCTTATAGTGGAACCTTAAAGCCCCAAGGCATTCAAGAGTACAGTATAGTTGTACCTCGCTTAAAGAGCATAATCCATTCCACAGGATTGCTCTTTAAGCAAGTTTGCTCTTTAAGCGAAACATCATTGTAAATGACCAATTGTGGGAAGGATTGCGAACCCGATTTATTTGTTAAGCGAGTTTTTGGTTGGTTTTACTTGTTAACCGAAGCGAACATTCAGATAAAATTATGCTCTTTAAGCGAGAACTCTTTAAGCGAGGCGCTCTTTATGCGAGGTTTGACTGTACTGTATACTAAAATAGATCATTCTAAAGTTGTGTAGTCCCCAATGCCTACTAATTCCTGGTTACATATAAGTTTGAAATATTTATCTAAGCCTAAAAATATAAATAAAATAGTAATCACTACACTTGGAAGGAAACACAGTGGATGTTCCTCCTTGTACCTAGAAAATGCAGTTGTAGTGTCTGGATTAGTAAGGGATGCCTCAATTAGTATGTTGGATCCAGATCCAAATTTGTGCAGTTCCAATGGTGGGATGGCATATACCTACTCCATCCTCCCCATGGTAGAGGCTCCAGTATCCTGAAACACTATAAAGAGGATTGGGCCCCAGCTGAATAGAGTGAACTATGTTGTAAGTGGGAATCCTCCACAATTAGATGCATGTTTCTTTGGCAGAACCCTTGCTTTAGCAGAAGACAGATCCTGGATCCAATCTGGTTGTCTTCTGTTATTTCTCTCTAGCTGGCACTCTAGTCACACAGTAATATTTATATCATATGGATAATTCAAACAATATATGTTCTCCTCACATTGAAAATATTGTAATGAGCCTTGACCCTAACATGATCCCAGACAATATAGGAGGCAGCTTCAAAGCAGTGTTAAGTGAGCAGCTCCACTGCAAAGATGGCATACATTGACTTTTGTTGTTGTTCAGTTGCACAGTCGAGTCCGACCCTTTGCAACCTCATGGACCATTGCATCCCAGGCACCCCTATCCTCCATCATTCTTCTCAACCCATTCAGCTCTGTGCCCATTACATCAACAATACCATTTAGCCTTCTCATCCTCTACCATCCCCTTCTTATTTTGCCCTCAACCTTTCTTGGCATCAAGACTTTCTCAAGTGAATCCTCTCTTCTCATTTGATGTCCGAAGTACTTTAGCTTCATCTTCAACATTTGACCTTCCAAGGAGCAGTCAGGGTTGATTTATTTTAAGATCAACCTATTTGTTCTTTTTGCTGTCCAGGGTATTCTCAAAATTCTCCTCCAACACCACATTTCAAAGGTGTCTCTTCTTCTGCGCTCAGCTTACCTTATGGTCCAGCTCTCACAAACATACATTACTACCGGAAATACCATTGCTTTGGCTATGCGGACATTTGTTTGCAAGGTGATGTCTCTCCTTTTAACTATGTTCCCCAGGTTTCTAATAGCATGTCTCCCACGAATTAGTCATCTTTTTAGTTCATGCCTGATCACCATCTGCAGTGATCTTGGATCCTAAAAATATAAAGTCTATCACTGCTTCTGCTTCTTCCCCATCTATTTTCCAGGGAGTGATAGGGCCTGTTGCCATTATCTTGGGGTTTTTTATGTTAAATCTCAAGCCAGCTTTTGCACATTCATCCAGCCCTGCATTGCGCATTATGTGCTCTGCATATAAGTTAAATAAGAAGGGTGACAAAATTCAGCCTTGTCTTACTTCTTTTCCTATTCCAAACCACTCCGTCTTTCCGTATCCTGTCCTAACTGTTGCTTCTTGACTCATGTACAGATTTCTCATGAGACATATAAAGTGTTCTGGTATTCCCATATCTTTAATTACTTGCCACATTTTATTGTGGTCCACACAGTCAAAGGCTTTGGTGTAGTCAATGAAACAGAAGTAGACTTGTTTCTGGTATTCCTTTGTTTTCTCCACGATCCAACGCATGTTGGCAATGTGGTCTCTAGTTCCCCAGCCTCTTCTGAACCCAGCTGCACTTCTGGTAGTTCACTATCCGCGTGCTGCTGAAGCCTATCCTGTATTATCTTGAGCATGATGTTGCTTGCATGTGAGATGAACATAATGGTTCGATAATTTTAGCATTCTTTGGCATTGCCCTTTTTTGGGATTGGAACATATACTGACTTTTTCCAATCCTGTGGCTATTATGTTTTCCAAATCGGCTGGCATATAGAATGCAATACTTTAATTCCATCATCTTTGAGGGCTTTGAATAATTCAACTGGGATACCATCATTTCCACAAGCTTTGTTGTTGACAATGCTTTTTAGGGCCCTCTTGACTTCACTGACTTTAGCTCCCACTAAAACCTGATCAGAGCTGCCACTATCATTAGACAGGGAAAGGACAGGTTGCTTACCTTTAACTGAAGTTTACTGAGTGGTTCCTTTTCGAGTGTCAAGAAAGGGCTACTCATTATACAATCTGCTATTGCACTGTTACTGTTGAGGATAAGGAGAAGCTCTACTTCATGTGCCATAATAATTTAGCTGGACTTAGTTGCCTTCCACTTTACCCTAGGCTGGTGATGCTTTTTGTTGCTCAACCTCTGGCAGCAAAATATTATGGGCCTATTATGACCTTTAACCTAATTGATTCATCTATCAGTGAAAGAAGAGAAAGGCCATTTTTGAAAAAATCTTCCAAGTTTACATGCTATCCTTAAGCAATTCAGAGTGGTACTGGCAAAAGTACTTGCCTCCAGAATCTTCTGACAGATATTTCTGCTAGACCAAAGACATTTCTCTCAGTAGTGGTGGACTAGTGGAGATAGCTCATCATAAATATCCTACCTAACATCATGAAAATAAATGAAAATATTGCCACACTGAAGAGACTGCTCTACTGTTAGGATCTAATGTCAGTATAACTTTTTAACTCCCCTAAAGCTGTTATATAAGCATAGATTTTTAAAAAGAAAAATGTCTTGGATCTTCCATTCATACATGTAGAATAATCCTAGAAAAAACTAGAGAAAGTGTTGATTTCTCAAGTGATTTATGTCAAATCCAAGATTTATTTTGGTCATAGATTAGCCAAGAATAAATTATAATTTAAAATACAGAGTAATTTCCAAACAAGGCAACCAATGTGAAAATTAGGCCAAGTATTAATTGTTGCAAAAAACAATGATGATTTCAAAAGAAATAAAACAAAACATAGCTCAATTCTATCTTGCTTCCTGGCAAAATTACTCATTACCTATATGTATGAGACACTATAAGGGGGGAAAGGTACAATGATAAAACTCTAGTTAGGCAACCTTCTGAGATAGGAATCTCTTGATTCATAATAATAAACATAGTAGTACTCTGTAAAAATTAAGAATATATCATTAAGCCACAGTTTGTCCATCTATTACTTATCTGTACAGACTGTGTTATACAGTCTTCAAGGCACTATGACAGTGCAAGTCTTATAGCCCAATCCTAAAAACGTCTCTTCAAAATTAAGTACCACTAAGTTCAACTGTATTTATTTTCTGGTAAGCATGCTTGAAATTGCAACCATAGATGAATATGTAAATTCCAAGTGTTTTCATTTGTACTAAAAGTTGTTTACTGCAGACATTCAAAACATAATAGAAGATAGCTTGTTATAAGACTGAACTATACCATAGTGTACTGCTATTAACAAAATTTCTGTTTTCAAAAGTTCCTGAATAGTTTTCTTTCAACAAGATTGCACTTCTTGTGCCATATAGTTTCATGCAACACAGGAAGGGAAAATTCATTTGATAAAACTTTAAAATCAATCAAGACTCAAATCCATCAATTCAGCATAACATTATAGTTACAGATTTAAGTGTTGAAACATGAAAGGCACTGAATAACAATTTCAAAACAACAGCTGGGAATTTTTAAAGAGATTATCAAGGATTCTGAGTTTGAGAATACAGTATTACATATTCTTTATATCTACTTGCATCCATTCATTCAATTTCAGAAAATCTTCAATTTCAAACATCATGGCATTCAATAATATTGCAAAGACATTAGAATAATAAATGTGCTTTCTCAAATTGTTCATTTTAAGTAACAAACAAAATATAAGGATTTTTAAAAATAGAATCACTCATCTATAAATCTTAATGGAGGCTGGCATTAGTATAAAGATCAATCAACCCTGGCTACACTTACAACAGATAGTAGATTACATCCTCAACTAGATAGATATAATAGAACTTCTAGATGTTTACTGAAATAGTATTATTCTTATATCAAGATCTCAGCCCACATCCTTGGAAATATGCAGGCCCTATCCTGAACTCACACAAAATCCCTGAAATGTAGCAGTAGTTGCAAAAGAAAGTTGTAAAACAATTTACTTCACAAACTCTTGAGCTAGCAATGTGTGCTTTGAATCTGGTAATAGATGAAGTTTTGTTTTCACAAGACAAAATAAAAATAAGAATTGTAACTTGGATGCTTATCACATTGCTGGGGTTAAATAACACAGATCATCAAAAACATTTTCTCAGATATTTTAATTCCCATATTTACCATGTGAGAACTGAACTCCCAATGGATTGTAGTTCCAGTTTCATTTGCAGACAAAAACAACTGTTTCAATTAAAAAGAACATTTAATAAACCTAGAAACTGCAGTCCTGCCTCTTGTTACCTAACAAAAAACACTACAGATGTCCATAAGAGGCAGTTACTAGAAAGTATATGCTGAATTTGTCATGCCCTGCAAGCTTCCTGGATTGGAGAAAATAGGGCAATATTAGTTCTATCCAACTATTTATATTAATCTAGTGAAACGTTTTCATTTTATAAGCAGCAAAAATCCTGCTTTTAAAACTCTTTTCAGGTACTTTCAGATAAGGCTTCCATCACCTTGCCTCATTCACATAATTTTACTGGAGATATACAGTTGTACCTCGCTTAAAGAGAATAATGCGTTCCACAGGATTGCTCTTTAAGCGAGTTTGCTCTTTACGCAAACCACCATTATAAATGACCAATTGTGGGGTGAGAGTGCGAACCCCGATTTATTTGTTAAGCGAGTTTTTGGTGGGTTTTATTTGTTAAGCGAAGCGAACATTCAGAGAAAATTATGCTCTTTAAGCGAGTTACTCTTTAAGCGAGGTGCTCTTTATGCGAGGTTTGACTGTACAGTGGTACCTCGCTTAAAGAGCATAATGCGTTCCACAGGATTGCTCTTTAAGCGAGTTTGCTCTTTAAGCGAAACACCATTGTAAGTGACCGATTGTGGGGAGGGACTGCGAACCCCAATTTATTTGTTAAGCGAGTTTTTGGTCGGTTTTATTTGTTAAGCGAAGCGAACATTCAGAGAAAATGTTGCTCTTTAAGCGAGTTACTCTTTAAGCGAGACGCTCTTTATGTGAGGTTTGACTGTACTCTTTTTCATTCATAATTTCCCCATATTTTCCCATTACGTACTTCATAATATCATAGAACAACAGAGTTGGGAACGGGTCCATAAGGCCATCAGGTCCAACTTCATTCATTTTTTATTACCATAGGACCATGATGGTGAACCTTGGCACTCCAGATGTTCTTGAACTTCAATTCCCAGAAGCCCAAGCCCCTGTGAATCCACATGAATGGGTTTACTGCGATTCATCTGGCCTGCACTGCTCTCGTTGCTCCCAAAAGTGGAAGTAAAAGGTGCCCGTACCTCTGCTTCCGGGAGCAACGAGGGTGGCACAGGATGGATGAATTGCAGTAAACCTATTCGCATGGATTCACAGGGGCTTGGGTTTCTGGGATTTGAAGTCCAAGAACATCTGGAGAGCCAAGGTTCGCCATCACGGCCATAGGAAATCTATTAAAGAGGCAAAGATTAAATTGCAGCACAATGTATTTCAGTTGGTAACACCGAACCTGTTCTTCTTGGAAGCATATTCAAATGAAACTACATTATACACTCAGCATGTTTTAAAAAGAGCTGCTCCTATCTAGTAGTACAAAATTTCTCTTTGTCACAACACATGATTTTCTTTGCACATGTATGCATTTTGTAACAGGTCACTGGAAGGAAAACATACCATATTTGCCCGCATAGAAGACGCATTGGAGTATAAGATGCATCCCGTTATTACCAAAATAGCCCACTATAGGCCACTATATACAATACAAGACACTCTCCATTTTCCAGTGTATTTTAAGGGAGGGAGTGGGTCTTATACACCAGCAAGTACAGTAATTTGCAGAGACATGTATGTCTAAGGAAATCCTGTTTTGGGAATGAATTTTGATTAATCAGGTTTAACATTAATTCTTTTCATCAGATTATTGAGACATGCTGTTTGTCAAACACAATCCACAAGCTCTCATAAAGACACAGGGAAACTAGCAGTGTGGAATTCTGAATTCTGTATTTTCAGCTGGCTGATGTAGGACCAACAAGATGATAAATATCTGCATGATTTTTATCACACAGGTTACTACTGCAGTGCATTTAAGGAAAATGTGATATAAGCCAACTTGTGAATGTGATTTCACTGAGATCCAAAAAAGCCATGCATAAATAGATACTGCATGGTAGACACTTTAGATTGGTAGCACCCTAAAACTGAAAATGTTTGAAAGAGGATTTATGTCTCACTGTTTCCTGGCCAGGAAAGTTCCACAAATCTTTGTTACAATATAAAAGCCTATTTTATCAAGAATAAAAGTGGGGTGTGCAAAACACACCATAAACAGCAATCTCAAAACAATTTCAGATTTCCAGGAAAAGAAATAATCTCAGGCCTAAAACAGGCATAACAGATGAGCTGCTTATGTGTCTAGTAAGCAGTCAGCATGCAGGACTGCTCTTACATAGCAACACTAGTGTTCTTCAAAATTAAACTGTCAGACATGTAAAGTTGCTGGGGGGGGGGAAAGGTAGTGCTTCTATTACTATAAGCCAAAAATGTAATTTTTCTCTCCTATGTTTTGTTCCACCATTTAACTATTCTTTTCTCCATAAATCTGCTTGTTGACAGGTCATCTACAACACAGCATAGCACCACTTAAAAAAAAAAAAACTAAAAATAACACAATCAGATTTTGCAATCATAAAGAATCTGCACAACATACTTTTAAGTTAAATAAAAACCTAAACATGAAGAGGGAGGAGGGTAAGCCTCAAAATGTTCTGATAAAGACTTTGGATTACTTCCCTTTTATGACTGCTCCGTTTTACCAAAAATCAGTGAAGTTTAGTGATGATGACAGTTCCCTCTGTTCCATATCGTTCTGTGCATTAGTTAAAGTGGAATGTTGATTTGTAATTTTGGCAAACCTTCTCACAGTTGCACCCAACGGGCAGTCTTTTGGGATCCTAATATTCTATGTAGCCACAACTACCAGTTAAGACTCTAATAATGAGTGCCATCTACATACTTGTTGTCCTTTTGATTCCTTCATTGTAGTCCAGTGGTTGAGTTCTTCTTCACCAGAACTGTTCAAACCCAAAGCAATCCAGCCTATCATTTCCTTTCGCTTCATGCTGCGTTTATTATACACAGATAATATGAGTGTAACATCAGAAAGTTGAAATAGTGCCACTTGAAAAATAAAGGTCTCTTTGTAGACTGGATTTGGCTGCCCTCTTCGAATGGATGTCTTGCACTTGGACATCTCTTGACCCATAGAATTCAGCAATGTCAGCTTAACAAATGTATCTATAAGACAAGCAATTGGAAACATGAGAGGTCTTTGACAAAAAATTTCTCCTATGGAAACAACATATTTTTTAGGCTATGGTATATACCAGGAGTTCTCAACCTTTTCAAGCTGTGGACCAGATCATGCCCCCTCAGACAGCTGAGCGGGCTGGACTGTTGGTTCCCCACACACACACACACCGTAAACACTTCCGTAAAATGTGTCTGCTTCTGCTCTGGTAGTAGCAGCGATGTGGGCCACATGAAATGGTGCCACGGGCCATAGGTTGAGAACCCCCCGGTGCATACCATACAGGATTTTTAATAATTAACTAAGCTCAGTAATAGAAGGACAGAAAGAAAATATTTTTAATTTCAACATTTACTTAGCTGTATTTAGCCTTGTGTAAAAAACGGACAAAAACTATGCTACATAATAATTTCTACCCATTACCATTTGTGCATTTGCATTAAGCAGACACATGTAGCATTAACATTTAGCAAGCTGCAACTGCCCACAAGACTGTAAAGCAAACCAAAATTTTCAGATAACATAAAGAAGTGATATAAAATGTGAAATTAATACATAAATAAATAACAAAATTGAGTGCAATGATATGTCATTGAAGCTCATGATGAAATGTTTTCACACAAAAATCTCCGTATGGATGAGGTTTACACTCCAGATTTTTTGCTAGATCTATCAATATTTAAATATCAAAATATATCAAAACGTACTCATAAACTGATGTTTAGTCATCTTTACTAAGCTCTTCATGCTTATTTTTTTCATAATATATAAAGTGCGTCATAATATGTTATTAGAGCAGTTTCTTTAGAATGCTTCTAAGGCATACTGTGTCCTAACTAATGGCTAAATATTAGGGCACAATTTAAAATCTGATGCACACAGAAAATATATTTGACTGCTCATAGAAGAATACATGGACATCCCTCTCTTTGTGAAGCTGAACATGTGGATCAGACCAAGGCTGTGAATTCATTAATACAGTATTTGTCACTGATACCATTGTTAATTTTTATGATAGTGTTTTCTATTTTATCTGAGAAAATGCAGTAAAAGCTACTAAATGCAGACTAATGCATCAATATTTGTATTCCACTTTATTCAAAGGAGGGTTTTCTGATTATATTTTCTTAGCTTGTGTATGAAACTGGGTTATTTTTCAAAGACAAAGGATTCATGTAGTAAAGTCCATATAAGTTCCTATAGTATTTTCCCATTTTAAATGGATTTTAGAAATACAGGTACCATCATCCATAGTCAGAGATCAGGACTATGTCTAAAACAAAAGTGTAATAATTAATGTAACATTGTCAGAAAACAACATGGTGGAGAGTGGGCTGAAAGCTCTGCTGCTGGCAACTTTCTTTTGCATGAAAAAGACAACATTCATTTAACCTATACAGGAACTCACCTCGTATTATATAAACCTGTCCACCTATTAAGTGTTTTAGACAACAGAACAGTCCGTCTGACAACAGGGGGTGGAAAGCAGTAAAAGAAATAATGACCAGATGTCAATAGTTGGGTGAGAGAGGATCAAAGGTTAAAGTTTAAGAGGAAACACTATTTACCAGCGTGGAAGAACACAAAACCTTAGCAAACCAGTTTAGAAAGAGGGACTGAACAAAAGGATTGACAGGTACAATTTAATGAAATGAATTCTGTAAGGTCATGGTGTAATTTTTCAACTAAAAATTACACTGTTTGAAATAATGGGACATTTTAATATTGATTTATACTGAGCTTGAAACAGAGAACATAAATCATGCAAAAGAGTAGACTAAAAACTAGAACTCATAAAGTCTTCTTGACTTAACCTTCCTCTTTTTCATGCAAACTTCAGCTTTTTGAGTAAGGGTCAATTCAGTGCCCTCAGACTAGACAAGACCATGATAGAGTAAATGGTCATTGAACTGCACCCTGTGTATATTACAAAAATACAATGAAAGGCTAATTGAATTAAGAATTAATTTGGCTGGCAGACTGTTCATAGCTAATGTATATAGTCAATGCTACTTTATCAAATCATTCGCTTGAGAGAAAGTGTTACATGAAAGCGAACAGAACCTGGAAAGCTGGGAAATGTTAGAAAGTGGGAAATTAATTTGTTCCTATTAACAGTTAAAATGGAGAAAATCGAATATAAACCTATTAATTAAATGTTAGTTTTTGTCAGCATGTTTATCACCACTTCATATACCTACAGAAAGAGGACCTGCCTCTCCCTTTCAAAACTAGATTTATATCAGTATATGGGCAAAAAAAAAAAGAAAGAAAAAATATTGTGTTATTTTTTAAAACTAACCAATTTATTTCAATGTGAACTTTTGTGTCTCAAAATCCATGTTTTCAGACACAAGAATGAAAATACAGTCTCTATATTTGTATACACCCCAATGACCAGGAGAGGATACAACTAATAGATAAAATGTCAATAGTGGAGTTAATGTGCTACAATACTTCGCCGGGTTTCCCCCACCCCCTGTTTTCTTTTGCCACCATGCTGACCCAGATTAACATGGTTACTTCTTTACCAGATAGTCCAACCTTGGATTTTAAAATGCATTTGAACTTAAAACCCAAGAGCCTTAGTTATCGCAGCCAAGATTTTCCATAAGGTTTCAAAAGAGATATCATCTATTAGGAACTGTAAGATTGGGACCTGCTGCTCTGTAAAGAGATAATTGTGTGCTTCCATCTCTTCAGTAATACTGTAACACTACAGGAAACTTTCATTGAAAATACAGGCTTTGTCGAAAGCTGCCTCAGATCTTTGTTCTGCCAAACTAGAAGACTAGTATGATCATAGTGCCCAATCTCTACTGGATGTGAATCAGCTGAACAGGATTTTCAACAACTTTCCCGCCTAAAAGATGTCTGCAGTCTCCCACAGGTTATTTAGGCATCTCAGAAAACAAAACAAAATAAACAAAATAAAGTAAAATAAAAATAAAAAACACAGTAGCACTTTAAAGACTAACTGCTATATTTTCACTGTTAGCTTTCGTGGATCAAGTCCACTTCATCAGACAAGACGTTAGATCCACGAAAGCTAACAGTGAAAATATAGCAGTTAGTCTTTAAAGTGCTACTGTGTTTTTATTTTTATTTTACTTTATTTTGTTTATTTTGTTTTGTTTTGTTTTCTGAGATATCTGAACCACAGACTAACACGGCTACTATTCCAAAAAATTCACAGGTTATTTATTTATTGTTCAAATTTATATATTGCCGCCCAATTCATACGAGCAACTCTGGGTGGCATAACAACAGTGATATAAATATTACAGTCATAAAACATTAAAAACCCTTAAAAACCTCAATAGACCTTAACATTACCCTTCCCCACCCCATCAATTATTTTAAAAATTGTGGTTAGAAGAACAACTAAAAGAATGAAGAGGCCTACACTATATAAGTCAGCAGGGTGGGGTCACCACATCACCAGTGCCCCACACCTGCTTTACCAGGTAATGCTTGGAAAAGCAATACTATTTTAATAATATTAAAAACAAGGAATCCATTGGCACAAGGAGAGGCTCTTTTTATTATTGTAAAAACAATGAAAAGAAATAATTCCAGCTTGCACAAAGAGGCTATTTTTGTTTTTCCTTGTTCATTAAGCATTTCATTTTCTGTTTCATTTAAAGAAAGCTGAAGTTCAAATAGGCTTGCATAACTTCAGCAGCAAGCTATAGTATCTTTTCCATCTACAAGGAACTTAAGGGAAGGAAGGATCATGCAAGTCATACCACCAGGCCACTAGTTTGCTCCAAACAATATTATCTTTTTATAGATTATCCACAGGAGACTGACATTTGTTTTTAAAAATTCAGTCCATTTATACCAGTAGAGAGAGGGTTCTCTGGCCCCTCTCACATCCCAAATCCTAAAAACATTTTTCTTTGCCCTTTCTGGAAAAGGGACAATTCCCTCATATTTTGAGGGGCTCCAGCATGCCCCCCATTTCTCCCAAATTTTAAAGAAAATTTGTGACCATAAGAAAGTATGAGGGGACTGTTATCAATGTTTTTCATTATAAAAAATCTTATTTAAGCCTATTTTAGTTTTCTTTAAATCTACAGTAGAACCCTTTATGGTTCATAATTACTGCACTAACATAGAATAACTAAGATAAAATCAAGTAGGCAAATTAGAAAGGTTAGGCCCCAGGTTGCCAGCAAATTGAAAAATAGCCCTCAGCTTCAACCCTTGTTATCTGCACTCAGATACAATCTACCCAAGCCAGTGACATTTAAAAAGTCTAAGAAAGTGCCTTGCCTGTTTGTGATTGGCATATGTAACTCTATCTAAAGGTCCAAACTAAACTTTATGTTAATTTGGGTTCTGCAGCACATGGCCATCCCTGGATCTTAGGAAGCCAGACTTGCCCCGGTGGCATAACACCTCTCCAGGGGCAAGTCTGGCTTTCAGTGATTGCTGTGAGGTTTTTAAGTTGGCCAGGTTATCCTGCCAGGGTAATAGAGTAGACCAGTGGTGCCCAAACTTTTTTCAAGTGGCCAGTCCCATCCCTAGCACACAGCTGTGGGAGCCGGAGGCGAGTTGCTCATGGTGCTTACTATTTTGATGTCAGCGGTGGCAGCGGCGATTGTGTCTGTTGTGGGACTCTTTCCACAGCCTCCGCTTCTTTGCCTCGCAGGCAAGTTGTGCTGGGCATGGTCGCTTTGTTTTTGGGCATTTTGGATTCCCATCACTGGCGCTGCAGCAGGGGAAAGCAAGCCGACCGGGTGTCGTGTTGGTGATTCAGGCGGCGTTGCGGTAGTGGTGTCACCATGGGCCTGATTAATTATATGCGCAGGCCTAACTGGGCTTGCAGGCCATAGTTTGGGCACCCCTGGAGTAGAACATACGGCCAGCAACTCAAACACCAATCATCAGGCAGAGGTTCACTAACCTGACAATCCTGAGGACTAACAGCCCTGGGTGGTAAAGTCCATAGGGAAAGGTAATGGTCTTCAAGTGGATTAAATCCCACTTGAATTGATCTTGATAGAGGGCAGCAGCTTCATAAATACTGGCCTGAGGCTGAGGAGGACCTTGTGTGCCAAAAGGGCTCAGGATCAGAAAGCGACTCACGGATTTGGCTCAGTGGTGGGGGCATCATTCTGTGATGCCCAGGACAATCTTCATGGCTGCTCGCCATGGTGATAGCCAATATTTGGAATCAGATATTGCACTTAAAGAAGAAGAAGAGGTTTTAAACAAAAATTCCCCTCTACCTTCTAGTGGCCAAGAAAGATTTTTTAAAAAATTTTTCTTTTAATGTTTTGGAGCTGTAGCAGAGGTCCCAGTAGTGCTTAAAATCCCTGAATTTATGGTAGAATCGTCCCATCACCTGGAGGGCACAAAGAGATTTTCTCCACTGATTGTTTTAAAAACAGAAGTTAATAATGTGTGTGGAAATGGCATTGGTTCCAGGGGCACTGAGAGGTTGCATGTGTATCTACACTTTGCATCCCTGCTCTTATTCTGTATAGAGCAATTATTTTTAGATTCCTAATGAAAGGTGCAGGAGAAATAGGGTGATTTTCATCCGACTACCCTGCGTAGTAAAGGGAATTCTAAATCTGTCCCCACAGCCATGATCCTAATCATGCTTTCTGCCCTGATGCTAGCTTTAGAGATGAAAAAGCTTCCATTAGTGCCAACAGATCCACTTCTTCTCATAACATCTATAGCCGGAGTGGTGGCTCAGAGTAGAGGGTACTCTTACACCTAGGGCCCAAGTCTGCAATCTGGGGGTCATTATGGACCCACTGCTCTCATTTGAACAACAAATAGTGGTGTTGTCCAAAGCTGCTTATTTCTAGCTCCGGCAGATTGTGAAGTTACACTCCTACTTGGACAATTGGTCTCTCATAACACTGACCCATTCATTGGTAATCTCATGGACTGACTACTGTAATGCTCTCTATGTGAGCCTGCCCTTGTGTCTGATATGGAGATTATAGCAGCTCCAGAATGCGACAGCCAGGCTGGTGACAGGTTTAAAGAAATTTGATCACATTTCCCCTGCCTTAGCAGGCCTGCACTGGTTACCTGTTCCCTACTGTGTCATATACAAGCTGTTAATGTTATCATACAAGGCCCTATATATTTTGGGACCTTGTTATCTGTCAGAGTGTCTCTCCCTCAGAATCCCACCCCCTCCGGGTATCACCTGGTCATCACAGTCGGTGCAGCTCCAGGTGCCAACCACAAGGATGGCTCAAAAGTCTTTAACTAGAAATAGAGACGTCTCGGTGGTGGCACCAATACTGTGGAACACACTACCAGTGGAGCTGCGCCAAGCCCCTTCACTGGCTATTTTTTAAACAACAACTAAAAATGCTCTTTTTTAAGGAGGCATTTCAGGGCATTGTCCCTTTATTGATATTAGCCAGTGAGGTTCAATCTGGATGCCATCACACACCAATAAGTTTAGTTTAGTTTAGTTTAGTTTAGTTTAGTTTGTGAGGTATTTGTTGTTGGTGAGTTTTAATTTGTTGTGGATATTTATGTTATTGGTTTCTCTGCTTGTTAAATGCCCATTGTGGGGTAACACCCAGATGAACAGTATAGAAATTAAATAAATAAATAAATAAATAGAGGTGCAGGAACTGCATCTTGGAAAGGAAGATTTAGGCCTGTCTTCTTTTTACTTTCTGCTCCCATGAAAATCAGAAAGTTCCATGCCTAGTCTTAATTATTTGAGCAAGCTTACTAAGCATAAAGTTGAAGTATCATCTAGTTTCACCCCACACTACAAATGACAAACAAATGAGCAATAATGCTATGAAGAATTTGAAACCTGTATGCTTTAATTTATAGCGACTATAGGGTAGGATGAGATGCTATGATCAATAAGGGGGTTGCTGCCAAAAATGGCATTTTCTAATCCTCTTTTTACTACATTTAGGTGTACTTACTTGAATTAATATACTGATGCTACTTTGTTTTGATGCTACTGTTTGGATAAGAGTGGTATAACGTGCTTACACCAGTGATGGAGGACCTTGGCACTCTAACTGTTCTTGGACTTCAATTACCAGAAGCCCAAGTCAGCACTCTTGCTGATCAGGGTTTCTTGGAATTGAAGTTGAAGAACAGCTTGAGTGCCAAGGTTCGCCACCACTGGCTTATTCAGTAGTACGAGAGGGAAAAAATATAATATTTTGGCAGCAGTCCTTGTTAAACATTAAACCTATTTTTTCCCTTTAGCTTCTTCAGGCTGCAACTGCTTTTGTGGGTTTCTGTTCCTGATCAGGTTTCTAAACTGGTTCATACAGATGCAGATCCAAAAAGCTAGATTTCAGTGCTAGTGCATGTACATCTGATTCCTGGGTTTGGTTTTTATAATCTGATCCCTACAAGCATATCAAAAGGGAATGTGATTAGACCCAATATAAATACATTTTATCTCCATCTTAGACTATCTTACTACCTGATTATACAATTTCTGTAATGTACACACACACAAATATAAAGTGTCCAATTTCTTCATATTTTTCCTATCAGGAAATAAATCAATCTTTTCAATCAGCACAGGGAATATCAAACTTAAATTGTACATGTTGATATCACTTAAACTCTTTCATACTTGTAAACTCTTATATGACTATCCTTAACAGCAGTAGTGTTGGCACATTTACATAAAAACTCATTGATGCTCATTTTAAAATATTTTAGAACTTTTCATATTGGTCTGTGATGTGAGGCATTAATAGTTTAGTAATTAATCTTTAAGATAAAGGCAATTTATAAGTCAGTCAGTAGTGAAAAATTAAAAAGGATCTTGTCAAATCACAATTTGAATATTTTCAATTCTAGATTTCTGCAATTTCCCCATTGACTGGAAATATAAAACATGAAACAGATTAGCTGATGATTTCACTATTGCAGTTTGACTGGGCTAAAACTAAATGATAGGATTGAATCCCCCCTCCCCCCCCCCCCCCAGTGCAGGAGAATTAGGATAAAAAAATATTCCACTCACTGGGTGGTCTGTTTGCTGCCAAGTTTTTGAAATGGCTGCCTTTTATCACTTCTGCTGCTAGTCTTCCTGTCGTGGCATTATAAAGCAGTCCAACGAGGATTTCTGGAGTTGAGCCATGTGCCAGAGATTGACAAGAGGAGGTACTTTCACTGCAAGACATTTCTGACATGCTCATTTGGGAGTCACATCCCTGGAAGCAGAAGGAAAGTGTTTGCAAGCATCTGTAAGATCTCATTTCCTAGTGCTTTTTCCCATCTCTCGTTTTGGATTCTACACTGCACATGACAGTTTAATGCAAAATAAAATGAGAGAATAAGATTCTAAAAGGAATAACACACAAAACATTGAAATAAAGCTCTTCAGCATTCAAATAATATCAGCCCCATCCTTTCTCCAAATCCAGCTCTCTCCAGCAAGAGGACTACAACTCCCATTGTCCCCAAAACAGTGATGGGATGTAACAGGTTCGCAGAAGTTCGCCAGAACCGGCAGTAACTTTTCCCAGTGTCCCGGAGAACCGGTAGCAGCTTTTGGGGGGAACCACCTTCGGGGCTTACCTTTTCACTGGTTCCCCCACCGCGCACACGCGCCAAACACTTGGTATGCATGCACTCCTACAGTGCTTGCCGCGTATGCACGGCCTCCTTGCTGTCCTCCCAAGCAGGGAGGAGGAAGAGAAGCTGCTAGCCTGAAGCTCCCTATAGCCTGCTCCCCAGGGTAAGTGACTCACCTATGGATGTGGTGTGTCTGTGTGTATTTTAATGTGTATTTAATACCTTTACCTATATTGACGTACTACCACAGTTCCTAAAAATGCCTGGTGGCTGGCAGGGACTTATACTAACAGGTAACGGTTTTGTATTTGGGATGGGTGGGTGGGTGTTTGGGTGGGCGGGAGTATTTTAATGTAATTTTTATTTAATTTATTTATTTAATTTATTTTTTTATTTATGGGTTTGTGTTGAGGGGTGTGTGTGTGTGTTTGCTTATTTGTATTTTTTTTATTTTGTTTTATTTTTCTTTGGCCCCGCCCACTACATCATGATGTCATGATGTTAGCTCCGCCCACACTGTGATGACATCACAGTGGGGTAGTAAAATTTTTGACATCCCACCACTGACCAGGTAGGGTTGATGAGACATAAAAATCAAAACAAACTGAAGGCTAACATGTTAGGGAAGGCTGCTCCAAGCAAAAACAGTCTGTATTAGAAACAACACATTGAATCTTCTCAGAATGTCAGTGGAAAATTCTTTTTGAATCATAGTGATTGTGATAAGAAACAATGGATCAGGGAGGGGGAAACAACCAACATCCAGATATGTGGTAATCAATACTTGCTCAGGGAGTTTTCCCCCTTCTTCCCTGATCAGTCATAATGAAACTGATTCCTCTGTAATAGCTGTTTGCATCTGAAAGAAAGTTGCCATCAATGTAAGTTCTTTCTCTAGGACGGCGTTTCCCAAACTATGTTCCATGAAACACTGATGGACTTCAGATCCCTAGAAGCTTACGTCAGTACACTGGCTGATCACTGCTTTGGGGAACTGACTTTGGCTTTTGGGGAAAAAAAACAAAGGTTGTGAAACACTGCTCTAATGGATATCTCAAGCCTATATTAATTAAGGCAGGGATGTCCAGCCTTTTTGCCCTTGGAGATCAAAGCCAGCTTTGGGGAGGCTAGATGCTGCTGCTGTTCATTTGCATTCACACATATACAGAAGGATGGGAAAGTTCACCTTAGTCTTCCTTGTAGTAATCTTGCACAAAGTCACTACAGTGGAGAGAAGAAAGTTTCTGGATTGCTAAGGGTGGAAGATGTTGGGATAAAGCAATCTTGCATGCCCTAATACTGGGTATCAGTGAGACAGGGCTTTACAGCCTACTGTGATTGTCCATGATTGATAACACTCTTTTCTGGCCCATAGTGTTTGAGACAAGCCACCATCCCCTCTTCATATTTATTACTTTATTTTCATTGTTTTGTTAATAGTTCTTTTTTCTTCCTCTGACTTTCCCTCCACAATGTGGAGACTCTTTCCTGCCTCTCTCTTTCTTTCTGACTCTAACTATAGATGGAAACTGCAAACAAAGATATATTTTTCTACATTAAAATGCTGCTAGACTAATTTTATCATACATAACCCTAGTTCCATGATGGTGAACCTTGGCACTCCAGGTGTTCTTGGACTTCAATTACTGGAAGCCCAAGTCAGCAGTCTCTAGAATCACTGCCCTGGTTTGTGTGGGTAAAACCAAGAAAAGAGGGCATTGAGGAGACTAGGCTAGTTTCTCCATGTTTCCTGTGTCTTTTTTCTATCTTATATTCTGATAGCTAAAATGAATACAGTAACTGAAATTCCCCAACCAAAGAGGATCTAGTAAGTTTCTTCCTTCAACAGTTCTGATGAGAACTGATGCTTCAGCTCCATTAAAGGTTTTGATACTTATTGCCTACAGCTGACCCAGCTGCCATGAAACAGCCAGCCTTAATGCTTTTGATCCATTAGGTCAGTGATGGCGAACCTTTGCACTCGAGGTGTTCTTGGACTTCAATTAACAGAAGTTCAAGTCAGTACTGCTTATCAGGGCTTCTGGGAACTGAAGTGCAAGAATAGCTGGAGTGCCAAGGTTCACCATCACTGCATTAGGTTCTATTTCCTTTCCCACTATGGCCTTACTATTTTAGCCACTGGCATCTTGCTGCAGCAGCAATGCCGTCTCTGGTTAGCTTAAACTGGGGAAGTAAAGGTTGTCCTTGTTCAAAAGCCAGTCATATCTGATTCTAGGGTGCAGTGCTCATCCCCATTTACAGCCAAAAGCTGTCTGCTTCTTCAGAAATTTCTGTGGTCGAGTGGTAGGTGTGACTAGATGTTGGAGCACATGTAACACTGTTTACCTTCCCTATTTATCTACTTGTAATTTCTTGCTTTCAAACGCCTGGGTTGGCAGGAGCTGGGACAGAGACAGGAGCTTACCCCATTGTGCAGCACTCGGGTCTCAAACTGCTGACCTGCTGATCTTCCAGTCATCAAGTTCAGTGTTTTAACAGCTGATGAGATGTGGCGTGAAGATCAAAAGGGGTTCATGAAGTGGTGGGCATGGGCCAGTTCGCACTGGTTTGCCCGAACAGGTGGCAACAATTCCAGGTGGCCTCCCAGAGGGTAGTAATTTTTCCGGGAGACCACCCAGAGTTGTTCTTTTTTTTTTTTTTTAGGCGGCCGCCTCTCCGACACCCCCCCCCCGACAGTGCAGCCCAAAATGGCATGCGTCAATTGATATATTAAAATGCATGCATGCCGACCAAGCAGCCATTTTGGCTGCACTGTCGAGTGTTTGTTGAGGCCCACAGCAGCCTTCTTGGATGTGCGGCAGCAGCTGAGGCCCTCACTCAAGTTTCACCGCTGTACCACACCGCCCCGCCACCATGCCACACCAGGCCATGTTGCCAGGCCACGCCATGCTGCCAGGCCGCACCATCGCTGTTGTCAGCTGCAGTGAGTGCCCTGCCACCTGCTCCCCAGGGCAAGTGACTCGTGTTTGAGTTTGGGGGTGGGTGGGTAGGTGGAATGTGTATTTAATGTGTATTTTTTGTGTATTTGCATGTGTTTTGTGTATTTTTATGTGTATTTAATATGTATTTGTATGTGTTCAAATGTGTATTTTATGTGTTTTAATGTATTTTTGTGTTTTTATGTATTTAATTTATATTTTTTGTGTTTTTATTTGTATTTCATTTGTATTTTTATGTGTTTTATGTGTTTCTTTAACTTTGGCTCTGCCCACTACATTAGCTCCACCCATGACATCATGACATTGGCTCCTCCCATGACATTGGCTCCACCCACAGTGTGGTAGTAAAATTTTTGGCTGCCCATCACAGTGGCTCTGGTGTCCATCCTGTAGAGTCTGATAAAGGCAGAAGACCTGAACCACATTGCAGCCCTGCAAATGTCTTCCATGGGTATGCCTTCTAAAAAGGCAGTTGAGGTTGCAAGAAACCTGGTCGAATGGGCCCTGACATGAGGTGGAGAGGCCATTGACGATAACTCATATGTCAAGTAAATGGAGCCAGAAATCCACTTAGAGAGTCTTTGGGGAGATAGAGGTTCTCCCTTTGACTTCATATACAATGAACAGGTGGGTGGACTTTCTAAATTCTGCAGTTCTTTTGGTATAGAAAAGAAGGGCTCTCCTGACGTCTAAAGAATGCCATTCTTTCTCTTGTGAAAGAACTCGGCTCCAGGAAGAATGTAGGTAGTGTGATGGATTGAGCTAAATGGAACTCAGTGAGAATTTTAGGAAGGAAGGGGAGGTCTGGATGAAGGACCACTTTGTTCAAGTAAAAATTCAGAAAGGGTGGGTCAGAGTGCAACACAGTAAGCTCTCCCACCCTCCTGGCTGAAGTGATGGCCACCAGGAAAGCAGTCTTCCAGGAGAGCAGCTTGATGTCCGCTGTGGCCATAGGTTCAAGTGGTGGTTTCATCAGGGCAATGAGAACTGTACTCAAGGACCACTTTGGAGGTGGTCTCTTTAAGGGAGGGAAGGCATTCTTTAATCCCTGTAGGAACTTCCTGACTGTGTTATCTCTGAAAGCAGTTGATAAAACCAACTGGGGAGGAGCATGGGCTACCACTGCAGCTAGATGAACTCTAACAAAAGAGTGTGTAGCCAAGTGTAGAAGATACGCCATAATGTCTTGCAGAGTGGCGGTGTCAGATGTGCAATTGTGGGAGGTCAAAAAGGACTCAAACTTTTTCTATTTGGAGGCATATGACTTCAAAGCGGAGAGCTTCCTACACATGTGAAGAATCCATGCTATGTTGGCATGATAAGCCATGCTGTTAGGTGAAGACTGGGTAGATCTGAATGTAGGATCCGGCCGTTCTCCATGTGGAGGAGGTTCGGATTGGTGGGTAGCCTCATCAAATCCAATGACAGTGCCTGGAGCAGGGGAAACCACGGTTGACGCAGCCATGCCGGGGACACTAGGGTGGCTTGTGCATTCTCCGTTCAGATGTGTATAAGGACCCTCTGTATGAGCGGGATCGGAGGAAATACGTAAAGGAAGTCCTTCTGCCACAGGACCATGTGTGCCGCCACTGGTGCCATGCACTTGGTAAATACCCTCGGTGTGGTGGAGAGGCCGAATGGAAGGCAAGTGTATTGGTAGATGTGGCCATCCACCTGGAATCGGAGGAACCTTTGGTGATCCTTCCAAATGGATATATGAAAATACACATCCTTCAGGTCGATTACCGTGAACCAATCCCTCTTGTTGATGAGGGGGAGGATGGTTTGCAGGGTGACCATACGGAACTTTCTTGTGGAGATGTGCTTGTTGAGGTGACGGAGGTCCAAGATGGGTCTGAATCCTCCATCTTTCTTGTCCACGAAGAAATACCTGGAATAGAAACCGTCGGAGGAGTTCGTGGATGTGACAGTTTCTATAGTTCCCTTCTTGAGGAGAGTGGACAATTCCTCATGTAATTGTGGGGATGGATTGGTGGTGCAGATCAGTCTGACAATAGGGCATTTCTTGAACTCTAGTGCATAGCCAGAGTTTAAGATATTTAAGACGCACTTGTCTGCGGTGTTGTTTGACCACACAGTGAGAAAGTTCCATTGGGGGCGGTACAGTAAGTGGATGGATGGAGGGTCATCGGTCTGCAGGAAGTCAAACATGTTGCTTGTGTCTGCGGTCGGTTTTCTTATTGGCTGTTTGCACTTGTTGTTGGTAACGCGGACATGAGTTTTGCCAGCAAGGCTTGTAGAAGCTCTGCCTGGGATAATCCTGCTGCCTTGGCTGCTGTTGACATGGCTGGTAAGGTTGAGCCTGGTAGGATTGGTAGGGCGTATAATTTATCTGCTGGTATGTGGTGGAGGCGCCCAGATACAGCTTGTTAGTCAGAGGTATCCATCTCTGCGGCAAAGAGACCCTGTCCGTCTATCAATTTCTTAACCTCTTCCTGGAGGTCAGCCAAACGTAGCCAGGAATGGCGATGGATCTGAACCGCGGATGCAGTGTTCTTCACCTTGGATTCGGTGATGTGCCATGCCATATGAATTTGTTGGAGGGCTAGGTGGTTGCCCTCCTTGCATGGAGTGTCGAATTCGTTGTGGAGGTCTTCAGGTAACTTGGCCATGAACGCCTCTGCCTTCCCCCAGAGTTTACAACTGTATGCTCCCATGGTAGCGGCGTAATTAGCTGCCCTGAATGAAAGCGAGGCATTAGCATACACCTTCCTGCCCAGGGAATCCAACTTCTTTCCCTCTTTGGAGGAAAGGATCGGAACACTGCTAGCCAGTGTCCAATGCTGGGAGGCTTTTACAACCCATGAGTTTGGGACTGGATGGGTGTGGAGAAATAGACCGTCCCCTTCCAAGATTTTGAACATACCATCAACACAAGTGGAGATGGAGTGCACTGATACTGGTTTCTTCCAAACCTGCTCGGTAGCATTACTGATGGCTGGGAGAAGGCTGAGGTGGACCAGAATGATCTCTTTCTTATCAGCCATACTGCAGACCTCATCAACGCATGGATCAGGTGGGTTGTCCACCTTGATGTTGACAGTGGTACCAAGGCGGGTGAGGAATACTGTGAAGGTTCTCTGGTCCTTGAGTTGGGACCGTTGAAAACTCCCGATTTGGTAATCCGGTGACTTCTCAAGTTCAACCGCCGGGAGCACTTCCTCATCTGATGAATCGTCGGAGCCTTCAGACCTCTCCAAGACTGTGGGAGGTGGGATGAAGGGCCTCGGGGTCCGAGTCAGACCAGTAAGGCCTGACTGAACTCGGATTGTCCCCCGGAAATCGAGGTGGAGGAAGGCTGATCTCTGACCTAACTGACTCTGTCTGGTGCCTCTTTGCTGGAGCTGGATCCTCCTCACATTGCCGTCATCTGGTGTCTAATTGGGAGGTGGGCTCCGGGAGTGCGGATCGGACCTGATCCGAGATCTCCTTAGCCATAAACTGGAACAAAGGAGCTAGTGGGCTTATCGGAACAGACTGGGACAGTGTCAGATCCACAGCAGGTCAACAGTCCAGGAGTCTGGAGATCCCTCTGGGTGGAGGCGGTGGTGGGGTCTCCTGATGAGGTGGGAGGCTGGGAGCTTTTTTCAGAGAAATGAGAACCGGAGAGGCCTGAGTCAAGGATTGGGAGGAAATGGTCACCATGAAAACTGCCGAAGCCAGAGAGGGAGGAGGAGCAGGCCGAATAGTACGAGGCGTTGGTGGAAGTAAAGTGGAAGAGGAATGGTGATGTTTCTTCTGCTTTTTCTCCTCCTCCTCCTCCTCCTGCAAAAAGCTGTGCTGTCATCAATTTCAGTGGTGCAGCCGAGCCTGAAGAAGATGAGGGCACTGGAACATCATGAGGCCACTTGACCGGTTGAGGCACCAAAGCCGCCGCCATTAGGTCTATTTGGAGTCTGTTCTGGCGGTTCTTCAAAGCGACTCTGGAGAATTTTCTGCAGGCAGAGCACGAGTGACCCGGTTGATCCTCTCCTAGACAGATAAGGCATTTTTTGTGACTGTCGGTGCTATTTTTGTATTGCAAGACAAGCACTTTTTTAAGTCCCCCACGGAGGCCATCCACTAGAGTGGGTGGTGCAGGGGGAAAAATTTCCCAGCCGGAAGGCCTGGCTTGAGAATGGTGGTGTTTTTTTTAAAGCCAACTGAGAGGAAAAACCTCCTAGACAGGGGTGGACCAAAAGGCAGCAAATCTCCTGGTATGGAAAAAATGAAATAAGTCTTTGAAATATCAAAAACAAAAACATTTGCAGCAGGAAAATGAGAACTGAGGGAAAGAGCACGAAATGGCACTGAAGGTGAGTGGACATGGTGGGCGGACATGTCCAATCAGCTTGACAGCTCCGATAATGGCTCAGCACAGGCACAGAACCCATGTGTGTATTCACAAACAACATGAAGGAGAAGCAGCATTATTATTTTATGCTATTATTAGCAATGCAGATGCAACAATGGTGATCAGAGCAGGGAAAGGGGCAGCAAGGGTAGAAACCATGGAGGTTGTGTAACCTGCATCCAAGGCCACACATGTCCCTTGTCTTCCCAAGTTCTAGTCTAATGCTCTATACCAGTGGTCTGCAAATGTGGCTCTCCAGATGTTCTTGGATTTGAATTACCAGGAGCCCAAGTCAGCACTCCTGCTGATTGGGGCTTCTGGGAATTGAAGTCCAAGAACATTTGGAGAGCCACATTTGCAGACCAAGGCTCTATACAATACCTTACTCTGTCTTCGATTGCCTGAAGCCAGTGAAAAGGCATGATAAATCAGTCAGCTGAAAATCAGGACAAACTTCTCAATGTCCCAATACCACAAGGAAAGTTCTGTGAAATCTACTTCATGGGTTTTAGAAAGGTCTTGTGTCCTACAGAAAGTAGGGTAGAACAAAGCAGCTCACTACCCAAATGACTCAGCAAGGTATAAATGAATGTTCTTCAATAGCTCTGCCTCAGTGGTGGGATTTAATTTTTTTTACTATCTACTCTGTGGGTGTGGTATGGTGGGCATCGCCAGGGTGAAAACCCTGCGTTGCACCCAAATTAGGACTACTATATTTCAAAACTTCGATGGGCAGGGGCAGCCAGAATTTCTGCTACCGGTTCTGGTGAGCTGGGGCGAACTTGCTGATGCCCACCACTGTTCTGCCTGGTAAAAAACCAAAGATTGTCACAGGCTTAACCTCAGCAAGCAAGGGAGCAAGATAGATTTGCACATAAATAAAATGTTTTAAAATAAATTATTTAGCCATTCTTCATTTCGATCTCATTTGAAATCACAGTTGCTTAGCAAAGTGGTGGGGGATGCAGGTGGGGGGGGAGGGTTTTGATCCCTGGTTAAATTAAGACTTCACCTGGTTAAATTAAGACTTTCGGGCATCCTTGTACTTGTTAAAGAAGATGTCTAGAATTTACCATAGCTTTGATTTGGACAAACAAAGTTATATATAATATTGACATCATGAAGTCTGCTACCAGATGCTAATTGTAGATGGGTACCTCTTATTTCTGCTGGCTGGAGACATGTATCGTTCATGGAATCCAGAGTTCAGGAGATGTCCCTGAGATGCCATGCAACTTCTGTTCAACTATGCTCACCCTCTTCTCTAGAATGTTTTTCCTAACAAACTATTTCCTTTTTTTTGGAATAACACTAACTGTTTTCCAGCTTTATAGTGAAGACCCTTAGAGATCTGCTAGCATTGCTTCTGTGAGTCTAATAAATGTTACTCCATTTTGAATAAACATATATAAGGATTCTGCTGCAAAAACTTAATCACATTGTTTGAAAAATTAGTTAGGTCTACTTCTCGTGTCCTTTTTCTTCTAATTTGTTTTTTTAGTCTCAAGAGGGCAAACCGGCAAATGCACTATTAAACTATCTTCTGCTGTCGGGAGCAAAAAATACCATTGGTTAATGTAAAATCAAATTAAAAATGTAATTCCTTTACTGATTATAATCAAGAGACTCAACTCTTTAAAAAATATTGCATACAGCTGTAATTTATTACATCAGAATCAATAAAGTTATATCAAATTTCTTTCCTGAAATTGTAAGTGATATTGGAAATATATACATAAGCAAATTATTCTAAATAACAAAACTATCATGCTATTCACACATCAGCATTGTTCCCAAACTTCAGCCGCTGTGAATAATGTACTGTACTCTCAAAATGAAATGACAAAAAAGAATTGATATGTTCTGGCAAACTAGTGTTCCAAATTCCTCAGTAGACATTTGATGAAGTAGGGATGGGACCCTAGTGTCACTGTCAAATTGGATCTTCATTTGAAACATATTATGCAGTGTCTTTATAAGTCCGCTAATAAAAATTACACAGTGCATCTTGGTGCAAGGAAAAGAGAAGATAAATGATTTAATTCACCTTGAATGTGCTGTGACAAAACATTAAAATGATTGCCTAGATGCCTATGGCATAATTTTCATTGGTGTTTTATAACTGTCAAAAGGCACACTTCACTTTACCGCTGTAGACTGAGAAAAGATGTCATGGAGAAAAATCTAGAATCAGATACCATAATCCAGCATAGACGTAAACACACCTAAATCCACGTAAATTCATGGCCTTGCAATCAACTCATGACTACTTTGCCATGTTACCAGAGTAGTGCAATTCTCTTGAAGTTTGGGCAAAGTTTAAAGGAAAATTAGGACAAGATATATAAAAATATATACATAGTCTCAATTTGTGAATCAACGACGTGTTTATTTAAAGGTTTGGTCATTTTTTTCAATGTTTCTGTCACATACAGTGTACAGTAGAGCTTTGCCTCTAATTTAGCCTTTTTTCAGAAGCAACTGCACTAATTTTATCAGCTTTCCGCAGAATATTGTCCTGTTTTCTATAAAACCAATTGTAAGGTACAGTATTTTGTTTAATACTGCCTCTTGTTTACATTACAGCCCTAAGAAAACTATATTAGGATGGATGCAACGTTTGACCAGGTTATCTTGCATTGGTAACAAAGTAGTGGACCCTACTGCCAGTGACTCAATGCCGATCATCAGGTGGCAGTTAACTAACCTGACAACCCTGAGGACTAATGGCCTTGGGTGCCAAAGTCCACAGGGAAGGGTGATGGTCCCTAAATGGATTAAATCCCACTTGAATCCATCATGATGGAGGGCAGCAGCTTCATCAATACCAGCCAGTGGTTGAGGAGGACTTTGTGTGCCAAAAGGGCTCAGAACCAGAAAGTAACTCATGAAACTGGATCAATGGTATAGGTGTCGCAATGCAATGCAGAAGGCAAATGGAGGGCCACTGTATTTATATTGTCCCCAGTACAATCTTCATGGCTGATCGTCATGATGATAGCCAATATTCAGAATCAGATACTGCACAAGAAGAAGAAGCCTACTGAACTATGTTCAGCTGACAACAATCCTCTTGGCAGAAATACTTTATTTATCTGCTTGTTCATCCGCTTAATCACTTTCGCCACAAAGTTGATGTACAAAGAAGTAGATTAAAACATTCTTTTTTAAAAAAGATTTAAAATAGTATTAACTGCATTTCCCTTGCAGCCCCCCAAATCCTTTTCTACACTTTTCCAGAAGGGTCTGAAGAGCAGATTTTCACAGGACTCAGAAACCTGCAAGGAAAAGGGGGAATGAATAGAAATCAACTCGTTTTTTGTTCCACTGATCGGATTCTTCTACTGGATTTGAATCTTCTGTAGTTTGTGGGAGATAAAGTTTTACTTCAAGATACGAGTTTTGTTGTTGTTGTTCAGTCGCACAGTCGATTCTGACCCTTTGTGACCCCATGCACCACTGTCCGCCAGGCACTTCTGTCCTCCACCATCCTCCTCAACTCGCTCAGCTTTGTGCCCATTGCGTCTACAATACCATCTAGCCATCTCATTTTTGGCCGCCCCCTTCTTCTTTTGCCCTCAACCCTTCCAAGCATCAAGGCTTTCTCAAGCGAATCCTCTCTTCTCATTTGATGTCCAAAGTACCTTAGCTTCATCTTTACTATTTGCCCTTCTAAGGAGCAGTCAGGGTTGATTTCTTCCAAGATCGACCTATCTGTTCTCCTTGTTGTCCAGGGGACAGAGTATAAGATAATAATATTTTTGTGTCAGATATTATTCTGGGTTGAAAGGATTTTTGCTGGAGAAACTCCACTTAGGGGACGCCCGAATGAGGCTCCTTTCATGCCCCCAAGCGCAGCCCTCGGGTATCAACCTTCCAGTCTCCAAACTCAGCGTCTTAACCACTTAAGCCACCAGGGAAGCTACAGAGTATAAAATAAAATTATGTGTATACATTGATCTGAGTGTTTAAGAATTATTTCCTCAAAGCATACCACAAACAAAGTTATAGCAACAACAGATATACCAATCAAATTTCCTTTTTCTGTTTTCCTTTCAAAACAAATAAAGCTATCCATAGACCCATCAGGGTAGATGAGCTTTCTCAGATCTTGAGAGTAGGGCAAAGTTTCTGTTCAAAGCAGAAGCTTGACAGCTTCTCTAATAGATCAGGCATAAAATTTAAATAATATGGAAAATGTACAAGAAGAATAAAACCTAATGTCTGACTTCATAGAGACCATGGGGAAGAAATAAAATTACTATAACTGAAAAATCTATACACAATCTGAGCATAATAGAAGACGTGTGGCATATAATTCTTTAAAATGCAATAAATATATGGTCTTAAATCTCCTTTTTCCAGAACGCTGTTTCCCCAAACACATACAGTTGGTGGCTTGTCCCATTTGTAAGGCAAAGCTTGTATAACAGTTTGGCCTTCAAAGGGCAATTGAGTCTCATCAGTTACACAGAAAATTCCCTCTTGATGGAGAAAACTGTTACCATTAGTCTGCAGATACAGGTTAATATGCCTGTCTGGTGTTTTGTTTCCCCCTCTTTAGGAGCTACAGAGACTGTCATGATCAGTGATTGTACTCCAACATGTACTATTACATTAGTGGAAAGCAACTATAGTTTCACAATTATAGCTTAAGAAACAGTGCACCATAATAAACAATGCTACAAAACATCAGCTTACAGATTAGTTCTCATTTTGATAGTTCTAAAGAGATTTACTTTCTAAGTTATCTTGCTAAAAATCAGAGGGCATGGGTGGGGAACTTGAGTCTTCATAATTAAATCCACAACTCCTAGGATCCCAATCTGGCCTCAGGTCTACCCATATGGTGATGTCTCCTTCTCCATGACACTACTGTTTCTATTTGGCTTTTTCCTCACTGCAAAAGTCACAATGTGTCCCATGAATCTTAGTTATTGGTAGTGAGGGATTCTTATTATCATGTACAGTAAAACCCCATTTTACGATAAAAAGTCAGTTCTGTAGCTTTTTACATAATATGTTTCTTACGTAAAACAAAGCAAACCGATAGGAGCCCTGGGGAAAACTGTTGCATAAAATGATTTTTTAATGTAAAATGAAGCAAACCAATAGGAACTCTGGGGAAACTGTTATGTAAAATGATTTTTTTTAACGTAAAATGAAGCAAACCCAGGGGGAAACCATTACATTTTTACATAAAATGGGACACAATTTCCCCAGAATTTCCTTACGTAAAATGATTTTTACATTAAAAAGGTGTACGTAAAACAGAGATTTACTGTACAATAAAACCTTGGGTTCCGACAGAAGTTGTTCCAACAGCCTCTGTTGTAACGCAAAACAAGTCATAACCCGAAGCACGTTTTCCACAGGAATGCATTGGGGGGGGGGGGAGAATTAAAAGTCCCAACTGAACCAAAAATAATTTTAAAAATACAAAAAACTACCAAAAAATGCCAGATGCGATCATCCCCCACCACCATAAAAGCAATGGAACAATCTCCCTACCTATTCCACGCCATTTGGGGACCTTATCCAATGATGGCAATAGCACCTGTGCAGCATAAGCACTACATTGTGACTTCAGGTGGAGGAGGAGTCGGCCATTTTAAATTCTAAAATTGTTTCGGTGGCCATTTTGAATTCCAAAATTGTTGCAGTGGCCATTTGGAATTCCAAAATTCCAACCTAGACTTGTCTGTGACTGGGGTGGAGAGGCTGGGGACTAGTATTGTAATATGGCATATTGTTCTTATTTGTTATATTTTGCCGTATGATTTATATTGTACTGATGTTGTACTGATATTGTACTGTTCTATTTTATTGCTATATTTTATTGTATGATGTTTTATTGCACTTTTATATTTTATTGTTATTTTTATTGTACTCTACTGTTGATGTATTGAGATTACTGTAAAGCCACCCAGAGTCGCTATGCGATTGGGGCGGCATATAAGTCGAACAATACAATACAATTTTAGAATTCAAAATGGCCACCACCCCTTGCACCCAAAGTCACAATGTAGTTTTTACTGCTGCGGAGGTGCCGTTGTTGTCGGATAAGGTCCCCAAATGACATGGAAAAGATATGGAGATCGCTACCATCTTAGAATTTAAAATACTGTAACACAATTTTCAGTTGTAAACCAAAAATCAGTCGTAAACCGGGGAATTTTTTAAATTAAATGTGCGGATGTAACCCGCAGTAAACATAACCAAGGGCAGTCGTATGCCAGGGTTTTACTGTATTGGTATTCTGGTTGTACTCTATTGCCTTTGATTCTGTTCACCACTGGAATAAAACCAAAAGAACATGTCTGGGATTTAATCTCAAATTGAAAGAGGATCAGAGGAAGGCAAAAGTTAGAAGATTGTTAAAACAACAAATGAAGATTTTTGATCTTCCAAGCTATATTTTAAAATTATAGAAAATAATCGTGAATTGTTCAAAACTAAACTGCACAATAAGGCAATCAAATTAAGATCTATCCACACTAATCGGAAAATGAGTCCAATGGAACATACTGTAGTTTACCTGTACATTGGTAAAAGTAAAGGCTTCCCTTGCTCGAAAACCAGTCGTATCCAACTCTAGGGTTCAGTGCTAATCTGTTTCAAAGCCAAAGAGCCAGAGCTGTCTGCTTCTCTAGACGTTTCTGTGGTCATGTGGCAGGCATGACTAGACACATGGAATGCTGTTACCTTCCCACCAAAATGGTCCCTATTTATCTACTTGCAATATCTTGCTTTCGAACTGCTAGGTTGGCAGGAGCTGGGACAAAGACGGGAGGTCATTCCATCTTGCAGTACTTGGGAATCGAACTGGTGACCTTCCACCTCCCAGTCAGCATCTTAGCTACTTGAGCCACTGCAGTCCACACCAAATAATATGACAACTGCTTAAATATGTCAGAACTAGAATTGCCTACTTTATCTCTAGCGGTGGTCACACAACTTTACAGACAGAGATAATGAACAAATGAAAATATGGAGTTCTATAGATCTTCTGGAAACCAAATAGACACAGCACAATCTGGGGTGTGCAAACATTGTAAGATCACTATTTAAATTTAGTGATTCATTTAAAATAGTGAGATTAAGTGACTGATGTTTACTCCACATAAAATGAGTGAATTTAGGTAGGGTTTTTTCTGGCTGTCTGCATGATGCAAATGTTGGGTTGAATTCATCTGTGGATTTTTTCTTCATCTAAAGCAATGTTTTTCTGTACTGCTGTAGAACTGGGAGTTTTTCCCCCATAGAGGGGAAGATGGAAGGATAACATCTAAGACATATTACAACTACACAAAATAGCGCCAGTGGAGGCCGCTAGAGGTGCCAGAACAAGAATGTTGTATATCCCTTGACACCCAAAGTGGTAGGAGAAGAAGAAGAACTGTTCCTTCAATGTATTTGAAAAACTGCCAATTTTTCAAGAACACTGCAAAACCAAGGGGCAACATAGTGGACCGTAAAAAGGATTGCAAAGGTAGATTGTGCAAAGAAAAGGGAAAGACAGAGGTGGGATCACAGGATGAAAGGGGGGCTGTGGATTGACTTGGAATGCTAATCACATCACATAACTAGGATGGACAATGAAATGCTTATCAAACCCATAAACCCAATGTGAGCAACCATTACAGTCTCAATCAATTTCAACTGTTATTAAGGCTGCAGAACTACAGCAGAAGCAAATAAACTTTTCAGTATACTCATGTCGTTAGTCAGTTCACATTAAAATACCAACAAAAACATTTGTTCTCCATAAATACTACGTTTTCTAGAGTTCTTGAAGGAGCTGGTGCACCTTCCTTTTCCTCTCAGTGCATTCAGAAGGGGCAATACATTGGAGAGACAAAGAAAGTCCCTGACTTTACAAAGACCCTAATCTGCCAAACTAGAGAACTGAACATGAGTGTGAGGTCACCATTTTTCTTTGGGACCACAAAACAGTGGAAATAAACATTGTGATCATGAATATGGATGATGCAACACAATTGGAGGATACGAGGTTGATCTGAAATGTCACAGGGACACCTAAATAAAAAAAAATCTAAATTGTATCTTGTTTTTTTTTTAAAAGATCTTTAGGTGTGAAATCTGCAATTTATTTATCTTAAACAAATAACATCTGCACTGAAAACACAATAACAGCTTATTGGTGATACTACACTTTTGACTTCTAGTTGCCTGGTCCTTTCTCCATTGAGTCATTCTTTTCAGCCAGAAAAGAGAGAGAGAGCCACAGGCCTAGTATGATTACATGAACCACTTCTCCTGGTCTCTTTATGCCATAAAGAGACCAGGAGAAGTGGTTCATGTAATCATACTAGGCCTGTGGCTCTCTCTCTCTTTTCTGGCTGAAAAGAATGACTCAATGGAGAAAGATGTGACTGCCATAATACTGCACTCTTGGTAGGAAAAATCAGTAACACATGATTCATTTCTGATGCAATGTAAAGTATGTTCTATTGTCCTAAAAGGAAGAACCCAGGAACAAACAGGAAATACAAAAAAAAAGACATTTACCAACAGTCTTTCTCTCTTTTTCAATGCAAGTATGAATGTAAAACATATGAAACAGACTGGGACTTCTATGTCAATGGGTTGCTATAACAGGTGTTCCAGAACTTTGTTCATTCAGGTAACAAATAGGTGCTCTATCACAATTAATTTATATCATGGCATATGTTTTGTATTCTGTTTGGTGTAATACTCACAGAAATGCTGTATGCTGGCTCCAGTGTCACTGGTAGCGACATCTTCCCTTGAAGAGTTAGTTTGGTTAAGTAGACTATTTTTTCTCCAAGAATTCTCTCTCTTTTTACACGCCGTATACTGTACAATCTAAAGCGTACTGCATAATTCCCAATCATTTCAGACTCAACGTGATTAAATTTAAATGTCTCAGTAAAGACAGGGCATGGACCCCTCTGGATGCTGGTTTTTGCTCTCTGTTTCTTGAGAGGAAGAAGAACCAGGTGTACTTGCCACAAACTTCCACTTGTCCTGTTATAATTTGGAATGTCTGTGACAGCTGTCACAGTTACCAGAAGCTTCTGTTCCTGCGAGTCATAGTCAAAAGTCACATCCAGGGTGCCATATTTAGCTTCTGGTTCAGGATCAAAAGATTTAGGGAGCTGTGATGATGAGCCTCGAGCCGACAGATTCTGGGGGGGGAAACGCGGAGAGAGCTGACATATATGTGTGCATATATGTATACATTTTCTAAGTACTGTACCTGTATATGAAAACATTATTTTAAAATTATCCATTATAATTTAAAGGCAACACTGCAACAGTTATTTACAGCTACAAAAACAATTTCCATTTCATGCAGAGAAACCAGTAACCTTCTTTTAATTGCCTGGTTAACTTAGGGAGCTCAGTACAAAATGTATAGCAAGAAAACTAGTCATGGAGTTCAGGAGAAACAGCTACAGTTATTATCGCTGTCTCCAATCATCTGTAACCTGAGGCAGTTACCTCATTGTCTAATGGTAACTTTTCCTCCAGTGTCGACAGTAAACAATTAAATATACAGTGGAACCTCGTATAACAAATGGCCCCTATAGCAATAAATAAATAAATCACATAACAAATAGGTTTTTTTAAAATGGCACCTCGCATAACAATTTTTCCTATGGAAAAAATTGTATAACGAATATTCAATTAGGAATACCGCTTAATCGTACAATGAAAAATCGTACAATGAAAAAAATCACATAGCGAACAGACCTGTAAAACGGATTAAAATCGTTATATGGGGTTGTACTGTACAGTACTAGGTGTGGGATACAGTACAACTCAACTTCAAAACATCAGACTGATGTTCCTGAGCAGTTTGGGCACAACTTTTACCTCTGGACTAAGGACTGCAGTACTATCACTGGGTACATCTTCTTCATATGCTTTGTTATGAAAACTTTCTATTTCATGTCCAGTACTGCCTTCACTTGGGCACTTATATGAACACCTTGGGCTGTTGCTACACTGAGAGAATTCACATTTGCTGTCACCAACTTCAGAGGGTGTACATGAGAAGTGAGGAGAACCGCTGTCATCTTGGTATGGTGGAGGCTGCAATTCATCAAGAGGAGGTGTTTGTCTCATTCTCTGAATGCAGTTGGCTGTGGAGGGAAATGATAGTTATCACTTTAAGCATAATACAGCTGAAATAGAAAAAAAATATATACAGCTTGATTATTTAGTGAGTAAAGGTAAAGGCAGTGGTGGGATGTCAAAAATTTTACTACCCCACCGTGATGTCATCACAGTGCGGGCGGAGCTAACGTCATTATGTCATGGGCAGGGCCAAATAAAAAATTTATAAAATAATAAAATAAAATAAAAATAAGCACACACACACACAACACACACACACACACACACACACACACACCTCTGCAGGTGTGCATGCACACCAAGTGCTTGGCATGCATGAGCACTGGGGGAACTGGTGAAAAGGTAAGCCCCCGAGGTTGTTCCCCCCAAAAGCTGCTACCAGTTCTCCGGGACACTGGGAAAAGTTACTACCGGATCTGGCGAACTGGTGAGAACCTGTTACATCCCATCACTGGGTAAAGGTCACCCTCACTTGAAAGCCAGTCATATCCAAAGTTCAGTGCAGTCAGTACTTTGGACTACATTCAGACCTGAAGACTAGGATCCTAAGAAATATACAGTATGCTGTGTTTATTATTATTATTATTATTATTATTATTATTATTATTATTATTATTATTATTATTATTATTATTATTATTATTATTATTATTATTATTATTATTATTATTATTATTATTATTATTATTATTAGTTAAAAAACCCTTGTTTGGTGCAAGACACAGGGTATAGGCTGTTCCATATGTATTCCCCTCTCTTCATTTAAGTCTATACTTCAGCTACAGATTGTTAAGAAAATGAAAGCAAAAGTTTTCATGGAAGAGAAAATTGATCACACACCAAAACAAGACATACTTATAAGCGTAGCTGACTGTTAACACAAAAGTAGGGAACAAATCAGAACCAAATGTTATTGCAAAATTTGACCTAGGGGTCAGAAATGAAGCATGATAATGACTCATAGAGTTCTCTGAGGCCAACAATCTGTTTATGAGAAACACATGCTTCATGCAATTAAATAAATGAAAGTACACATGGATATACATGCTGAGTTGGAGTTCGATTCCCAAGTACTGCATGATGGAGTGAGCTCCTATCCCAGCTCCTGCCAACCTAGCAGTTCAAAAGCAAGAAATTGTAGTTTACTTCAGTGGGAAGGTAAACAGCGTTCCATGCACTCTGTTGTTGAGGCATGCCTGCCACATGTCCATGGAAACGTCTTCAGATGCAGATAGCGCTGGCTCTTTGGCTATAAACAGAAATGAGCACTGAACCCTAGAGTCGGATACAGCTGGCTTTCGAGCAAGGGCGACCTTTACCTTTACATATGGAAATCACCAAACAGACAATACAGAAATCAAATAAACAATGTAACTGGAATCAGGAAATGAAGAAGCTATATTTTCTTTGCCAAAATAAGATCAGTAATAGATTCTGGCACTTTTTATTTATTTATTTGAATTTATATTGCTGCCTACTTGCCAGAGTGACTCTGGGCAGCTCACAGTACAGTAATACCCCAGATAATGATTGCACCAGATAACGCTAAAATCGCATAATGACGACAAATTTGGGGGGAAGGTTTGCACCAGATAAAGCTCATTTTAGCGTTATCCGATCCATCGTATTAAAGAAGGCCACAGCTCCTCTCCCTGCCACTTCCCTCCTCCCCCCCCCACCAGTTTGGGGACTCCCCATACCCCACCCCATTGCCTGCTCGGAGAGAATCCAGCTCAGTTATACCTTCTGTTGCTCTGCAACTCCGACTGCTACCGATCGCTGAGGCTTCCGTTTTTGTCTTTCACTTCCTGTATTGACAATACAGGGAGGGGGAAGGGAGAGAGGTGATTGGTTCTCTAGAGAACCAATCACATTTCTCTCTTTTCACCCTTCTCCAGTTTAAATGTACAGGGAGGGAAATAAAGAGAGAAAGAGACTTTGACGAAAACAAGCCTTGATCGGAGCATGCAGGTAAGCACGGAGGGAGACTGCAGTAGAGTGGGGGGAAAGGAGCCTGATCCTATTGCAGTCACAGCAGTGGGGGTGGTTTTAAAGGCACCCCACTGCCTGCTCGGTTTGTCCCTGAAGTCAGGGCTTTTTTTTAAAAGCGTTATTCGATGCATCCATTGGACAACGCTAAAAACCAGATAACGTCATGACTTGTGGAACCAAGTCATAACGTTATCCGGGGTATTACTGTATAAAACATCACATAAACATAAAGTTACAAGAACCTTAAAACTTTAAAAACCATCAAAAACCGCTAAAATACCCCTCACAAATTAAAACTACTGTATATACTTGAGTATAAGTCATTCCGAATATAAGTCGAGGTACCTAATTTGGGCCTCTAAAACTAGGAAAATAGATTGACCCAAGTATAAGTTGGGGTAGAAAATGCAGCAGCTGCTAGTGAGTTTCAATAATAATAAAAACATAAAAATACAGTAAAAATAATTAATTTAAACATTTGTGTGGGCATGTCTTTGAGTGTTTATGGTAGTTACTTCTTTTTTAAAAACTGTATTTGCACCACCAACCAGTGGTGGCGCTGCAGGGGAAATGGGCCGGCCAGCCAATTGCACTGAGGCAGGAAGCGATGCTCTAACCTAGCCTCTTGCTCTCCCTGCAAACAGGAAGCATGGCTTCCCCCTCCATTTTGGCCACATGGAGCAGGGACAAAGGCAAGAAAGGTAAGTGAAACCCTTTATTTTTATGCACAGGTATGGTTTCCCACTGAAATACATTGGGAACATACAAACAGAAAAGCTTTGAATGCAAGAAATTGATTTCCAATGCATTTAAATGGAAAATATTTGCGCCCTCTTGTGGCCACCTGTAATGGCCCGCCAAACATATGTTTTTCTTTCCCCTCTCCTGAAGCCGAACTGCACCGAATCCAGTGCGGTTTTGGACTCTTGTGATTGTTGACCAGTGTATGTCGAATCACCTTTTAGGACCTCATTTTGGGGGCTAAAAACCTCGACTTATACTTGAGTATATATGGTATAACTAAAAGCACAACTGGCATTCATTATATAAGCCAGTGTGGGGGCTACTGAATCAACAGTGCCTCCACCTGCTTTGCCAGCCAGGTTTTTAGATCTTTCCTGAAAGGCAATAGCTGTCTGGAGACACAGCTCGGTCGGCAGGAGGTTCCACAGGGTCAGAGCAGATGCCTAAAAGGCCCTACTTCTAGTGCTAGAGAGGCAAGCCTGATGAACGATAGAGGAAACATGTACAACAGTAAAAGAATTAGAAAACATCATCAAGTGTAAAGATGTGTCACTGGGAACCAAGACCAAGATCAACCACACACTTGTACTCCTGATCATCATCTATGGGTGTGAAAGCTGAACAGTACAGATACCTGACAGGAAAAAAAATTGATTGTTGTAAATAATGTGTTTTAATTGCTCTTAACTGTAAGCCGCCCTGAGTCCTCGGAGAAGGGTGGGGTATAAATGTAGTTAAATAAATAAATAAATAAATAAATAAATAAAATTTGTTTGAAATAAAGTGCTGGAGGAAAGCTTTACTTTAGACACTGCCACTATTTGATGTTCCAGAGAGTAATGGGTCCATATTTATTTATTTATTTGGTGCGATTTGTATAGCCGCCTCTGGGACAGCGTATAGCAATTGAATACAAATACAGTAAGTGACCAATTGTGATTTGGGGGGGGGGTGTTTGCGAACCCTGATTTAGTTGTTAAGCGAGTTTTTTTGTTGGTTTTAGTTGTTAAGTGAGGCGACCATTCAGAGAAAATTCTGCTCTTTACGTGAGTTACTCTCTAAGCGAGGTGCTCTTTATGTGAGGTTTTACATAAAATCCCAACTATTCCCTATAAAATTCTTAAAATTCCTAAAAAAACTAAAAGGCTACCATCACCTGCAGCAATTACAAATCTTATTAAAAACTGATTAAATAACATGAGAGGTCATCCTCTAAATGAGCCAGTGGGGGTGGGGGTTGCTCCTTCCCCATCTCCCCATACCTGCCCTGCCAGCCAGGTTTTTAGCTCATTCCTGAAGGGCAGCAGCTCCGTCTGGAGACGCAGCTCAACCTGCAGGCAGTTCCACAGGGCCGGGGCAGATACCAAAAAGGTTCTTCTTCTCATGCTAGAGAGGCGAGCCTCTGTAGTGGATGGTACTTTACATGAGCCTCTCCGGACCGCTAAGTGGGACAGACAGATAACCTAGGTGCAATGACTCCCAGGTTGTGTACCTGGTCCCTAGGGGTAAGAGTAGTTCCACTCAGGGTAGGGATAAGACCACCTAGTTAGACAAATGGCCCCTTAAACACCAAAACCTCTGTCTTGTCAGGGTTCAGTTTGCACATGCAGAGGGAGACCCAATGCACAAGGAAGAACCAAGGAAACAGCTCACCAACGCTTTGTATAACTGTTCTCATACAATTAGCCAATTTTTAAAAATCAATTATTTTATTTTCCTTTGATACATTCAATATTTCAGTTGAATCATTTTGCATGCCCTGCGGTTTCCCATAGGTCTTCATCATCTCCCACTATTCTAGTTCTATATTCTGTTTTGCCAAACTATATCTACTGTTTCTATCTCATTAACATCTGGAAACTACAGTCTCGTCCCTGCGGTTCTACATTCCGGGCGAGAGAAGGGCTTTAGAAAATCATGTTTTGCACATTCATTTTGAGCTTCTTTTACACTCAGTTAAATATTCATAAAATGTATATTGTTACCCATGATCCGCTTGTTTCAGTTTTTCTTATGGAAACCTGTGCAGCTTGATGATTCTTGCAAGTAATGCTTTGTAATAATTATATTTCATTTCATCCTCAGTGGTGTGTGCTCCATCTCTTTCTTCCTCTCCTGCCATTCCCCCACATGCTACATTCTTCATGTTTATTTTTAATCTAACCTAGTACTTTCAAAAGTTTTAAACCTTCAGGGGCTTCTAGGCAAATGTTAAAACAATTTAAATAAAACATAAAATGAAATACATGTTTAAAAATTAAAGGAAATCCTTTATTCAGAATGATTAAATATCCGCAGAGGTTTTTCCAATGCTTCTCCAATGAGTGCAAATAGAATTTTCATGCTATAACATTTTTTGAGCTGAGAAAAGTTCATCTTGCCAAATAACCCTACACCGAGAGGAGAGCATAGAATATAAATAATAAATATTTAATCAAGACCTGGGGCTCTTTTTATTTTTCTTCTAAACCAGAAAAGATTACACAAGTGTACATAAACGTTGCGACTTTACAATGATATGGGTTGTTTCAGCATCCTGCTACAGATGAACTTCTGCAATGATCACCTGCTTACCAAAATGGAGCCCTGCTGTACTGTAACTAAAAGGTTGTAAGTTTGATATTGACCAGGGCTCAAGGTTGCCTCAGCCTTCCATCCTTCTGAGATTGGCAAAATGAATACCCAGCATGTTGAGGACAAAATGATAATTAACTTGTGAACTGCCCAGAGAGTTCACTAAGCAGTATGGGGTGGTATCTGCTATTAAAAGAAAACATGAAAAAGAACTACGTATTTAGTGAGAATAATATACTTTATGAGAGAGGAAGAAAAATAACTTTGAACAGGCTGTAACATTATGGTAGCTTGATAGAAGAAAACAAGTAATTTTTGAGCTTCGCTTGTAAAAAGCTTTTCGCAGTCCACAATTCAGACGTTCTAGAAGTAAACTGAGATATTCCAGATGTTAGCTGACATACTGAGATATATTATCAAATAGTGAAAATTGACAATTGTCATTCAGATCCTCTTTTTCCTAAACCACGACTTTCTAAATAATTTCAAACAAAAAAGACTGTTTTTGTTCACGCCGGTTCCACAGCTTACATGGAATGCCAACCAGAATTTCACTAGTAATCATAATATTTTCTCCACAATATATTTTACTGCAACACTTGTTTATATATACATATAACCTAGAACAGTGATGGCCAACTTTGGCACTCCAGGTGTTTTTGAACTTCAATTCCCAGAAGCCCTGATCAACAGGGCTCTTGCTCTATCATTCAACTAACCACAATATTCAGTCAAACAAAACACAATACAGCAATACCTCGGATAACGCTAAGACTTGATTCCACAAGTCTTGGTGTTATCCGATTTTTAGTGTTATCTGATCCATGTTAAAATCCTATGGGATGGATCGGATAACGTTAAAGCTCCATAGAGATACATTGTAACTGCACAGGCTTTAGCCGTTGTTATCCAATCCATCCCATAGGACCTTAATGTTATTTGATCCAATTCTCCACCCCAGATTGCTTAACGTTACGCGATTTTAGAGTTATCCGAGGTAAACGTTATCCGAGGTATTACTGTATTTGATGCAAAAACCACAGTACCGCATTACAATACCAAATTCAAACAGCCTCCCCACCCCAGCCACAAAACAGACCAGGGGTGACTGCGATGAAAGGTCCACCACCCGTCCATTTGGATTCCATTTGTGTGGATTCACAGAGACTTGGGCTTCTGGGAATTGAAGTCCAAGAACACCTGGAGTGCCAAGGTTCACCATCAAGGCATTATTCACCTCTTCCTGCCCCTCTGTCTATATCCCCTCTATTGCTGTCACAGAAACTCTGTGTTGCAAACCTCTGTCCACCAGGAAGAATATGGTTTACATTACAACAGAGAAGTCTGCACAAGAATCGGATCCACTTGTTTTTTTCTTTCCAGCACTCTCCACAAAAATACATCTATAATTTTCAGGCACCATTGGGAGAATTTTCCTTTAAAAAAAAACACAATAGTGAAGTGCTTATATAGGTATGCTGACAGTGATGGGATGTTCCCGGTTCACACCAGTTCGCCTGAACCGGTAGCAACATTCCCGGGTGGTTCGCTGAACCAGTAGCAACCACCCGGGATTGTTTTTTTTTTAGGTGTCCGGTTCGGACGCCTCACCGGGAATTTTTTTTTTAAATTTGGAGCCAAAATGGCTCCCGGGTACTGTGCATCCGTCAAACCTTCATTTGACACATGCACAGTTCTATTTTTTTACTGCACATGCGTCAAATGAAAGTTTGACGCATGTGCAGTTACTTGCTGCCGGGAAAGGGTGCAGAGAGCGCCTTTGCCCCGTTGTAGTGGTTTGCCGCCGCTGCGGTGCACCACCGCAGTGGTGCACCGCCGTGCCAGGGCCTCTGCTGCTTCCAAGAAGGGTGAGGGGTTTGTGTTTGGGGTGGGTGGGTGTTTGGGTGGGTGGGTGTATTTTTATATAATTTTTATTTTATTTATTTCTTTATTTTATTTATTTAATTTATTTACGGGTTTGTGTTGTGGTTGGTTGGGTGGATGGGATTTCAAAAAAATTACTACCCCACCGTGATATCATCACAGTGTGGGCGGAGCTAATGTCATGATGTCACGACATCATGGGCAGGGCCAAAGAAAAGAATTAAAAATAAAAATAAAAATAAGCACGCACACACACACACACACACACCTCAGCCCGCCCGCCCACCCACCCACAACACAAACCCGTAAATAAATTAAATTAAATAAATAAAATAAATAAATAAAATAAAAATTACATTAAAATACACACACACCTCAAACACAAAGCAACCCACCCACCCCAATCACAAACCCGTCACTTACCTGTTAGTATAAGTGCCTGGGCAGCACCATGCTGCAAGATGGATATGGTCATCGTACCAGTTCGCTAGAATAATATGCCTTAATTTAAATGTAAAACAGCTGTTACATTAAGGGTTCTCCAATTGGAAATTGGAACAGCACAGGTGTAGTTTGTTGATGAGGTAACTGCAAGACTTTGCTTAAAAACCCCAAGCCAGGCCGCCAGGCCTTTTTAGGAACTGTGGTAGTATGTCAATATAGGTAAAGGTATTAAATACACATTAAAATACACACAGACACACCACATCCAAAGGTGAGTCACTTACCCTGGGGATCAGGCTATAGGGAACTTCAGGCTAGCAGCTTCTTTTCCTCCTCCCTGCTTGGGAGGACAGCAAGGACGCTGTGCATACGCAACAAGCACTGTAGGCGTGCATGCACACCAAGTGCTTGGTGCGCATGCGCAGTGGGGGAATCAGTGAAAAGCTAAGCCCCAAAGATGGTTTCCCAACCAAAAAAAAGCTGCTACCGGTTCTCCGGGACACTGGGGAAAGTTACTACCGTTTCTGGCGACCTGGTGAGAACCTGTTACATCCCATCACTGGTGGGTGGGTTGAGGTGTGTGTGTGTATGTGTGTGTGTGTGTGTGTGTGTGTGTGTGTGTGTGTGTGTGTGTGTGTGTGTGTGTGTTTATTTTAATTTAATTTAATTTAATTTTTAATTATTTTTTGACATCATGACATTGGCCACACCCACAATGTCCATGACATCACGGTGTGGTAGGAAAATATTTGACATCCCATCACTGTATGCTGATTATTTCTAGCACTCTATCTTTTTCTTTCTGAGACACGGAACTACAAGAGGAAGGACTGCAAACTCATACAATTGAAACACAGCCAGAAAATGCATTTTTAAAGCAATCTTTCACAATCAGATGTTCCAGAAAGAGAGCACTTCTTTCTAAATACATGATTAGCATAACATCTAGTTCTAGCCTAAGATTCTAGAGAATAAGACAGAACAGTCTGATTTTGTCTAAGCTAACTTCATATATTCTTGCTGATTCTGTCTATGTTTTTCCCCAAGCAGTTGTGAACCTTAAAATGCTCAAATTCTTAATTTATTTAAGAGCTGTCACCATAAACTATATATTAGAGGAAAGCAAAAATAGACTTGGCAAAATGATTCGAGGAGGAAGAGAACGTGGCACTAAAACACAGTTGGACTATCTTACACTTAACACAGGAATAATTATCAATTGAGTGCCCCTGTTCTAGTTCAAAGTGTATAGGATTTCCCAGCTTTTACCTCTTCTAGATATTTACATGTAGAATGTAATGTACTTAGTAATTAGTACAACACTAATGTAGAAGTGTTGCCCCAGATGGATAAAGAACAAGAACTCTTTAAGATCATTAAGCAAAGAAAGCTCCAATACCTTGGCCATATCATGAGGAACAACATAAAGTACAGAATTCTCCAACTTGCTCTGCAAGGAAAGATCCCTGGGAAGAGAAGCTCTGGATGTAGATGGACTTCATGGCTGAAGAACCTGAGAGACTGGTGTGGCATGTCCTTGGAAGAACTGTTCTGAGGCGTTAAGAATAGGAAGACTATCGCCATGATGATAGCCAATATCCAGAACGGATATGGCACCTGAAGAAGAAGATATTTACAATGGATATTTACATCCAACCAGCACAGTGGTCAGAGATGATGGGAATTAAAGTCCCCAGGATACACATCTGGCTTCAGCAAGTGGGAAGAACTGAAACCTTCCCATTTTCAAGGGCTGGTTTTAACATCTTACAATCAATAGTGCATCAATATAAGTTTTAAAGTTATGTTTGAACAAAATTCCAATATACTTACTATTTACCATTGTTACCTCCCACACCAAACATCTTCATGAATATAAAATGTACAATTTTAGATACCTAATTTTAAATTACTGTTTTATACAGCTTGTTAAACAACCCATTTGAAGGTGGCAGATAAGTAGCTAATTACTAACAAATCTCTCAGCTACAGCTGCAAAATGTTTGTATGATAATTCCAAAATGGAAAATAGTTTATTATAGCCCCATTCAAAAGCTAAACGACTTATCTAGAAAGACATTATTGAGGGATTCCAAATGCTCTTCTTATACAGTGACAAATAACACTCTCTGTGATTTCTCTATGGGAATAAAGTCAGGAATTCTCGTGGTCCCAAAATAACATTCCAAGAGCCATAAGAAGCTCAAATGAAGCCAGAACCTTGACAGTGAAGAGTTGACCTTGCATTCTCAACCTCTTCCAGTCCTCTTGGGATTTCTTAATGTCCATCACCCCTGAAGTAGGAATTCGATAATGTAAAATGGGGAGGAAGACAGAGTCAAGGCGGGATGCAAATAAGCATCTATAAATAATGCACCCACATGCCTCTCAGCTTCTAGTACAGGGGACGCCCAAACTACAACGCCTGTGGGCCAGATCCTACCCCAATGGCAATTCATCCAGCCTGCGTCACCCTCGTCATTTCTGTAAATGGAAGGAAAATGCGCCCGCACATATGGGCACCCCCAGTTTAAGCAGAGAAAATGGCACCCTAAAAAATCTATCTCATCCTGTTGTAAAACTTATCTGTTGCAAAACAGATTGCAAGGCGTGTTTTACTTCCACTTCCAGTGGGAGGAACCAAATGACCGGCCCGCTCGACCATGTGACCAGCCCACAGCCAGAAAATTTGGCCACCCCTTTTCTAATATCTCCTCTGAGCACAAACTGGTAATGGCCAGATTGCCCCAGAGCTGGTCTAACTGAATTTCTCACACTGCTTGTAAATGAAGCTATTTTTCTAAAGTAGAAAACAAACTCTTGCTGCATGGGACTTCTGTCATTTCCTCTACCTTGCTGACAAGGATTTTTCTACACTGACAAGTCTTTACATTTTTTTTATTTCATTTGTACCCCGCCCTCCTCTGAAGACTCAGGGTGGCTTTACAACTAAAAACAATTAAAACACATACATACAATCAAGTTAAAAATTAGCATAAAATTAAATTAGAATTAAAAAAATAAAATTCAAGTTTAAAACACTGAGGAGAAAGGTGGAATATTTAAAAGAGCCAGGCAACCGAGTTGGCCGTCGGCCCACTCCCCACACATGCCCCGTCAGCAAGGTCTTCACTCCTTTCCTAAAGGGCAGCAACTCCATCTGGAGACGCAACTCCGTTGGTACATATACAGTACCATGGAACATATACAGTACTATGGTACATATACAGTATGATAGATGCCATGTGGGAAACCTTCATGTAAAAGCAAAAGAGGAACTGATTAATTCTTGCTTTCAATGCCAATACAGTAATAGTAATCCTGCCTGACAAAGAGAAATCACATGCTTCTACAAAAACATTATATAAAACAAAACACTGAGTTTGAAAACACATTAAAGATGAAATGGCATGGAAGATGATCTGTTTTTCTCGTGAGGGCAATGTACAAGACCACAAGTGGGTTTCAAAGGCCATACAGCACTAGTTTTGTTTCCAAATTCATGCTCAACAGAGTTTTATGGGTAATAAAGTGTACTTTTTTGTCATAAAGCTATTCCATTTTTCTATGTAAAAGCTACATAAGCTCCAGTAAGAAAATCTGTAGCATGCCATGCAGGACTGGATGGAGATGCAAGATACAAATTACAAGGGCAAAACTTTACTGGTTTACTTAATTCAGATGTCTAATCAAAAGGCTTGTATAGAGTCTGCACACTGAGCCCTGTCTGGATTGTTATAGTTTGCTATAATATAGGTAAGGAATCATTTGTTTCAAAATGTCATAATACAGTAAAACCTCATATAACACTAAAACCTGGTTCCACAAGTCTTGGTGTTATATGATTTTTAGTGTTATCTGATCCTCTATGGGATCCATAGAGATACATTGTAACCACACAGGCTTTAACGGTTGTTATCTGAAGCATCCCATAGGATCTTAATGTTATCTGATGCAATTCTTCCCCCCAGATTCCTTAATGTTATGCGATTTTAGTGTTATTCGATACTAATGTTATATGAGGTATTACTGTACATACATCTCTAAAACAGGTGTTTTTTAAGGGTAGAGTGGGAGGGAATGCCAATCTACATATTACAGTCACTTTGTTATAAAGCAGCCATTTAAAATGGATTTCATATTCTGTTTGACTTGTTCATAGTTTTGTGAATTGAATACAAGCCACAGCACAATCAGATATTTTAAAATTAACCCTCATTAAAAACAACTGTGGGTCAGCAATGAATAATCACAAAATAAAACACCTGCAGTGGCTCAAGTGGTTAAGATGATGCCTGGAAAGCAGCAGGTCAGCAGTTCGATACCCAAATATTGCAGGACAGAATGAACTCCCATCACTGTCTCAGCTCCTGCCAACATAGCAGTTTGAAAGCAATAAATTGCAAGTAGATAAATAGGGACCTCTTTGGTGGGAAGGTAAACAGCGTTCTGTGCACTCTGGTGTCTAGGGATGTCTGCCACATGTCCACGGAAATGTCTGCAGACGCGGACAGTGCTGGCTCTTTGGCTATAAACAGAGATGAACACTGAACCCTAGAGTTGGATATGACTGGCTTTCAAGCAAGGGTGACCTTGACCTTGACCTTAAAACACCTCTTAGGCTTGCAAAAAGATCACGTGTTTCCATCAGCTGTCTCTACATTTTGATTTTCTTAAAATAAAATAAAAACACCATCCAGACACTTTTCCTGTAAAAAACTTGAAAAATAAGTAGGCCAGCCAGGCTTACTACATATACAGCCAGCCAAATACATATACAAATATTACTTTAACGTTTTGGCCACTCAATCATTCTAGAATGATGAAATACATGGTTTAACCAGAAATGATAGTTCAGTTTATTACTCAAAGTAAGAAATGCATAGTGTAACACAGGCTTGGGTAGTGCTAGAATTTTGATAGGCGATCACAGCTGCACCAGAATTAGTTTCTATAGCAACCGCAAAGCAATAATGTGGTGAATTGCATTGTAATATACAAAGATGGGTTCCTTGCAAACAGGATTATTTTGATAAAACTTTCACCATTTTTTGAAATTAAAATGTTTTCACTATGTATCATTTTTATGTTTTTCAGTTCTCAATATGTTGCTCATTCAATTTCTCTCACTCAAAAACCACACAAATATCAGACTACCATTTCCTCCCTGCAAATAAATTAAAAATCCACTCTTAAAAAGCGTCCCTGTAAACCGAGCCCTGATTTCATCAATGCTCGCTGCATTTTCCATTTTAAAAAAGCAGCATGTTAAACATACCTTTGTGCACTTCCTTGTACAATATTCCTTACCAGCAATGCTTTGCAATTCATAAGAGACTGCACGAATAAGCTTGCAAATTAACACTGATACATGCTTCTGAAACCATTGGATGCAACATCTGTTATCAGCGTAATACTCTCTTATAGCCTAAACATGATTAAACACATCTTACTATTCAAGGTTCTGTGTACTTTTTATAACAGTAACACATTTTAAAACTCAGTTTAAGCCTATCTCAGAGCATATCTTTCCCCAGATCTGTAGCAGTAAGACAACAGTGACATCTTCTTGTTTTAAGCTATTTATGGCAATTAATTACAAGCATATGTCTCAGCCTTTTATACATTTTGCCCTTATAATACGACCCATTACCGAGACTCACTCTATTCCCCTGAGTTCCAAAGTATCTTTGGAGTTGCCATGGAAACCAGTGACATGCTTTCTCCCACACTGCTTTATGTCTCTTATCAAACACCAGAAAAATGACACAGTTGGAATCTGAGCCATCTACATAGAATGCATTTCTAATCTTTTGGAACCACTCCTTAAGTATTTCCCTTGCCCCTCAAAAACCAACTGCTCGAGTCCTAAATGAAATGGCTCACTGGACTACTTTAAAGGGTAGGGTGAGGGGTTGGATTTGTTTCATAGCTAAGATTTAAACTAATTGATTGCGCTTTCATTCCCTTCACAGATATCAAATCAATGGGAGATTGGGATTTTAACTCCCAATTCTGCTGCTTTGAGCATGAAATGTGAAATACATGTGAAATTCATGTATGTGGACATACTCAAGAGAAGTATAATTGACATCCTGTTTTAATATCAAGCTCAGAGATGACATTGGAAGCTGTTCATGTGGATTGGGGGAAAGTTATCTTCAAAATTATCTTCATCTATTATCGTACCCAAGCACTAAAGGATTGCTATTATATTATAGAATAGTATATTAAAGGTAAAGGTTTCACTTGCTCAAAAACCTATCGTGTCTGACTCTAGAGAGCGATGCTCATCTTCATTTACAATCAAAGGGCCAGTGCTGTCTGCGCCTGGAGATGTTTCTGCAACCACCTGGCAGGCATGACTAGATGCTGGAGTACACAGAATACTATTACCTTTCCCACCAAGGTGGTACCTACTTATCTACTTGTAGTTTCTTGATTTCGAACTGCTAGTATGGCAGGAGCTGGGACAGACGACAGGCGCTCTAGCACTATATAATTAGTATACTGTACTACTGCTATCTTCTGATTGGGTGTTGGAGGGAGAAACAAGATAGGTAAGTAGGAAGATTATTCCACATACTGTACTGTCTAGTAAAAACTGAAATGAACTACTACAAGATATTTTAGTAAATGTTGCTGCCAAGCTGGATGGCTTTTATAGAAGCCATGCCAATGAAATGAAATATCAGGTCATCAATAGGTACAAGTCATATTTGTTATGTACCATTCTCAATTAGAAGTAGTATATTAGTTGCCAGGGAACATAAACAGGAGAAACAGAATGTTAGGCAATACTGTATAGGCTTTTGATCTAATTCTATCCATGTACAGAATACAGTATTTTACAAATTATTCAGTAGAAGAAATGTAAGGAATTTTATTACATATATATCTTTCTTTCACAAATCTCAAAACAGCATACCTAGGGTTTCTGGGTATTTCTCCTGGACACACTGATCTCACCCAGAGATGCTTAGATTTAACAAATTCTATCACATCTGATCAGTTTCTAAGACTATGGTTTACTGGTTTCTTTAACTACACCTCACTCTTCCTCCTAAAAACTGAAGTAGCATAAATGGAGTTATCTAATTCTTTCCTCACTTCAACCATGGATTAATCATATTAGGAGGTAATGATTAATCCAAAATTACACAGAAAGTTGAATAGGATTTTAATTTCCTTGACCTGAGTTCCACTCTTACATGAATGGCATAAATGAAGTTATTATGTGGTTGTCAATTCATCCAATCTTTGGAAAAGTCAACAGCTCTGGATAGAAAAAATTAACCAAGAAGTCAATGGAGCTTTGAAGAACTAAACTGCCTCTAAATCCCATCTGAGCATGGGTAGTAACAAAGTCACTACCAAGTAGAGACTTAAGGCCAAAGATCCTAGCTGGGCTTTCATACACAGTAGTCATAATTGGTTATACAGTACTACAGATACGAGGAATGAAACAGCCAATTACTGGGACTGCAGTGGCTCAACTGGGCAGTAAGGATACACAGCACCATTACAGAATCAGTTAACCATATTAACAAAAGTCATCAACAGCTGTTACAAACATCTTTTTCATAAAGATGAGGTAATGGCCACCCACCCAAAGGAAATTCTTACAGGTATATTGTCCAACATTATACATGTATATGCTCCAACTATTAATAAAAACAAAGAAAGCATCAAACATGATGCTTTTATAAAATGTACGAACACGAAGCAACACATAGATTTCACTGTGGATTAGTCTAATGGAATCTACAGATATTTTGTTGAAAAATATGTACTAGGAGCATAAAATCGAGAATAAAATTGAAACTGTACATATTGAAATCTTCTCAAAATGGCACTAATATTGTAAGGAACAATATTATAGAGATTATATGCCAGAGCCAATGGAAATTCACACTATAATCCTGTTATCACTGTAATTAGCCCCACAATAAAAAATAATAATATTGCATTTTAGATGTATTTGTTGTCCATTATTGGCATCTAATACCCCAGTGGTAAAATTATAGTGTAGACTAGGGGTTCCCAACCTTTTCCTGCCAGGATCCTGACCACACACCCTCAGTCAGCTGAGAGAACGATCACATGGTTCTTCCCAGCAGCAGTGATGGCAGTGGTGCGTGCATTTGTGCTGTGTTTCTGGCTGTTTTCCCCACCTCCACCACTTCCCTTGGAGGAGGGATTGATGTCATATAAGGGACCCTCTTGGTGGGTACCTTAATATGCCTTCCAGTCACCCCTCACCATTTTACCTTCTTACCAACAGCATCTGCCCTTCCTTTTGGGGCAGCTCCCCTTTATGAGTTCCCCTGGGCTTCACTTGGCCAGGTTAGTGAGAGTGCAGGGTATCTCGATTAGGTAGCTAGATGTGGCCGCAACTGCGTGGTCCAGTCAACCCCAGTCCCAATTCAAAAGACACAAAGGGTCTCAGGTTAATTAATTTTATTCAGAAATTAAAGAAAATGAGTATAGTATAAGGAATCAAAGTTGCAAAACTTGTCATTCAAAATAAGTACAGTAAAACCTCATATAACACTAAAACCTGGTTCCACAAGTCTTGGCGTTATATGATTTTTAGTGTTATCTGATGCATGTTAAAATCCTATGGGATCCATAGAGATACACTGTAACCACACAGGCTTTAGCGGTTGTTATCTGAAGCATCCCATAGGATCTTAATGTTATCTGATGCAATTCTTCCCCCCAGATTCCTTAATGTTATGCGATTTTAGTGTTATTCGATACTAATGTTATATGAGGTATTACTGTACACAAAAATAAAGAAAGCTTAACTGGTTACTTAGGCTCCTAGGCCTTATCTCACTCACAAGTCCATCCTGTGAGGCCCTCCCCACTGCAAGTCCCACGGTGAAAGAGGGAGATTGTTTCCTGGACAGTGATTTTATTATCCCAGTATCATTTTTCCCACGTGGGAGCAATTAGCCAATAGTGATTTATTTACATACTTCAGAGACACATTGGAATGTGTGTACTGACCTCCTATTCAAATCCATTCCCCATTTTGAGGGAACACGCCCACGGTGAAACAGGGATCAGAGAAAAACACATTTCAAAAAGGGACTTTCTATGACAATTGAGGAACACTTTTACACTATTTTTGAATATTTCGCTGCATTTTTGCAATGTTTTGGTAAACAAATGTGGTGATTTCGGCACTTCCAGTGACATTGGGGCACTTCCAGCATCAGCGGCAATTTGGCTGGGTGAAGTGGACGAATTCAGCCTGGAGGCCAGGTCCGGCCTACAGGCCGTAGGTTGGGAACCCCTGGTGTAGACTGAGTACATTAAAGGACTGTTTCAAGATAACAAACCTAAAGAATTTGTTACATCTGATGTTGATACTGAACTATAAATCCAGAAATCCAAAATGCAATACAGCTACCAAAAATGACAAGTCATGCACTTTATCATGATGTTGCTGACTTAACAGTAGTTCTAAGAGTTAATGACTTCTAAAAGTTCCTATAATCAATACACCTACTTAGGTCTTATTCACTCTACCATTTTTCCTTCTACCTTCAATTTTTCCCAAAATGAGAATATGGTTACCACTGAGCAAGTGCGGTTTCATGACTGTCTGTATAGGATCAAAGGCATAAGAGTAAGAAGTAGGCTTGTTATTCTTGTTGTCATGTGCCATCAAGTCATCTACAAGTCATCTATCACCCTAATGAACGCGCATAGAATGAGCGATCTCGTCTCTTGTTCTTAACAGCTCTCCTCAGTTCCTGTAAACTCAAGCCTGTGACTTCCTTTAGGGAAATAATTCATCTCATATTTGTCTGCCTCTTTTCCTGCTGCCTTCAATCATTCCCAGCATTATTGTCTTTTCCAGAGAATCTTGTTTTCTCACGATATGCCCAAAGTATGATAGTTAGTGTAATAATATAGGCTATAACTCATTTATAGAATATTGGTGCAATTTTAATTGAAAATTCTATATTTATTTATTTATATTTATACCACACCTATCTATGAGATTTACCTGTTGCCACCCATCCCCACCATTGATGGCACCTCTTCAACTGTTTAAGGTGGAGCCCAATGGGACACGATCAGGCGGAGACGTTGAGAAACCAAGTGCTGCCTAGAATGGGATGGCTAGGGCTTGCATTGGGGTTTTCCTCAGACTTCCAGGCAACAGATTTTTACTCTCCACAGTAGCCCTGAGACAGTATCTCCAGTCTGTGCCACTCTCTCCTTTGATCCCCCTCCTCCTGCGTGAGCTTCCAAGGACTTGTAATGGGAGTATCGCAAGTTCCCTCAACTTTCATAGCGAATGTTATCTTGATGCTTGAACCAACAGTCCAGTTCACAAAATAAAACGTCCGTTTGTCTTTTCATGGAGGAGAAACCAAGCCTGGCTTCATCCTTCCTTTTACTGTGGTGATGAGAAGCCAAACAAAATCCAAAACATAGCACTAGCTAAACTACTAATCTAATAAAACACTTTTAAAATAAAATACCCCATTCCTGGGTTTTTACTTTAATTCTACTCTAATACTTATACTTAAAATAAGAAAACGTGAAGATTCTAAGTGTAGACCTGAATCTCTCTCAACCCTTGATGAAATTTCAGCTAAGTGTTGGCTTGGCGAGATTTCCTTCCATCTCCCAAAGTGCGGCCTGACTTCAGCTCCATCAAAGTCCCATCTTCTGATCTTTCCCTTTGATGTCTGCAATTTTCACAGAGCTTCGCTGCTCCTGAAGAAGTCCCCTCCTAACTGAACAATTTCAGGGGTTTTCATTTATTTTATTATTTATTTATTTATTTATTATTCACATTTAGTATCCCGCCCCAATCGGGTAGACCCGACTCTGGGCGGCTTACATCATGCATTACCGTCATAGGACATAAGGACAGGTTGTACTTACCAGTAACTGTCGTTCTCCGAGTATGTTGTTTGGGGATTCACACTGATGGGTTCTGCGCCTGCACTGAATCCTGAGCGGAGCTGAAAAGCTAATTGGATAAGATTTTTTAAATGTGGGACCGCCCACCATGCCCAACCCCTTCTGGCGCCATTTTGCGCTCTCTCCTCAGTTTGATACTAGAGCTGCCCACGAAGCATAAGGCCATCTCAGGCCGGCAGCCTTGAGGGGAGGTAGGGTTGGGTTGTGTGAATCCCCAAACAACATACTCAGAGAACGACAGTTACTGGTAAGTACAACCTGTCCTTCTCCTTCGTGTTGTTTGGGGATGCACACTGATGGGTGACTAACAAGCTCACTTACTTGGATGGTGGGCAGCCGGCGTCCTGAGATGTAGGAGAGCGTGAAGGCATCATGGATGGGTGGTCATCAACGAAGAGGATCGGAGACCAGCCGTCAGGATGGATCTGCCCCGTCTGACGTCAGGAGCAGACCTTGTGTCAACCCGGTAGTGGGTGATGAAGGTAGAGGCCCTGGACCAAGTAGCGGCCTTGCAGATGTCCTCCATCGGGATGCCCTCTAGGAATGCAGTGGAGGAAGCCAATGTCCTGGTGGAATGTGCCCGGACATGGGGAGGTGGTGGCAGGGATGACATCTCATAGGCCAGGTAGATGGTACTTGAGATCCACTTGGAGAGTCTCTGGGCAGACAGAGATTGTCCCTTGGACTTGCCACCATAGGCCACGAACAGTTGTTTGGCTCTCCTGAAGGACGCAGTCCTTTGTGTGTAGAACAGCAAGGCCCTCCTGACATCCAACGAGTGCCACACTCTCTCTTGTGCAGACGAAGGATTCAGGAAGAATGCTGGAAGCGTGATGGACTGGGCCAGGTGAAATTCAGTCAGGACTTTGGGCAGAAAGGCCAGGTCCGGGTGCAATACTACCCTATCGGGGTAGAATTTGAGAAAAGGAGGGTCAGACCTCAGGCCTGCCAGTTCTCCTGCCCTCCGGGCAGAGGTGATGGCTACGAGAAATGCAGTTTTGTAAGAAACAAACTTAATGTCCACTGTAGCCATGGGCTCAAAGGGCGCCTTCGTGAGCGCGGTGAGCACAGCAGTGAGAGACCACTGAGGAGGTGGTATCTTTACTGGAGGGTAGACATTACGCAGTCCCTGGAGGAATCTTTTAACAGTCTTGTCTCTGAAAGCGGAGGACAATACTGATGAAGGTGGGGCCTTGGCCACCACCGCAGCCAAGTGGACCTTTAAGGATGAGTGTGCAGATCCTGACTCGGCCAGGTGCAGGAGGTAGGACATCACGTCCTGCAAGGATGCTGAGTCCACGGTGAGGTCGCTGGATACCAAAAAGTCCATGAAGCGACGGTACTTGGCATCGTAGGACTTCCACGTGGAAAGCTTCCTTGATAGTTCAAGGATCCGTGTTAGGTTGGGCGGATAAGCCAGGCCGTCAGGTGCAGGCTCGGCAGATCCAAGTGGAGGATCCGACCGTCCTCCATGCGGAGGAGATTCGGATCGGTGGGTAGGCGAAGGCGGTCGCAAGCCAGGGTTTGGAGCAGCGGGAACCACGGCTGGCGCGGCCAGGACGGGGCAATCAGGATCACCCAGGCGTTCTCCGCACGGATCCGTACCAGGATCCGTTGGATGAGAGGGATCGATGGAAACATGTACAGTAGTTCCTGGTGCCACGGCACCATGAAGGCATCACCTTCCGATCCGTGGCCAATCCCCGCTCGGGAGCAGTAACGGCGGCACTTGGTGTTGGCCTGTGTCGCGAACACGTCTAGGTTCGGTGTGCCCCACCGTCGGCACAGTCGGTCGAACACCGATCCGTCTAGCTCCCACTCGTGCATCGCCGTCCCTTTGCGGCTCAGGGAGTCCGCATCGGAGTTCAGGGTGCCCTGGATGTGGTCACCTATGAGGAACACGTGTACCTTCAGGCACCACTCCCAAATCTGGACAGCCAGGTGAAGGAGGGAGAGAGACTTGGTTCCTCCTTGCCGGTTGAGGTAGGCTAGGGTCATGGTGTTGTCCGAGGCGATCTGCACCATGCGGCCCGCTATTGATAGTCTGAAGGACCTCATCGCCTTCCACACCGCCAACAGTTCGAGGAAGTTGATGTGGTGGCTGGCTTCCGCGGGCATCCAGACCCCGTAGACCCGTAACCCGAGGCAGCACGCACTCCATCCGTGCGTGCTCGCGTCGGTGGTGACTTGGACGGATGGTGCAGGAAGGGTGAAGAGTCTCCCCGCGGCCACATTGCGGTCCATTGTCCACCAGTTCAACTGGTCTTGCAACTCGGGAGTTGGTGTGAGCCACTTCCCGAGGTCGTCGTGGGTGCTGTCGAAGGAGGCGAGGAACCACGACTGGAGCGATCGCATCTTGAGCTTGGCGTGCGAGATCACCGCCGTGGTCGACGCCATGAGTCCTAGCAAGCGGAGGGCGTCCCTCGCACAGACCCGACGCCTGCCCTGGATCCATGCCACCATGCCCTTCCGTTCCGTCCACTTACCGGTCTGATGGCGCTGCTGGTAGCGCGGACAGGTGGTTTGCTGCCTTGGTCTGTAGGGTTGGTACCGGGAGTAGTCCTCCTGCCTCTGTGGCTGGCGAGGCTGGTAGGACGGGCCTGTCTGTGGTGTTGACGGCTGGTCCTGATGGTACCTGCTGGCTCCCCGGCGTGGGGCTCGGAGCTGTTTTATGGTGGCGTAGTCCCCTTTCAGCTCCCCCAAGGAGGTGTCCGTCTCCTTGGCGAACAGCCCCTCGCCATCGAAAGGCAGTTCCTCCACGAGCCGCTTGACGTCGTCCTGCAGGTCAGAGGAACGAAACCATGCGTGCCGGCGAAGTTGGATGGCGGAGGCCAAGTTCTTCGCCTCCGACTCCGTAACGTGCCTTCCGGTCCGGATCTGTTGGAGGGCCAGCTGGTTGCCTTCCAGGCAGACTTTCTTGAACTCCGCTCGGTGTTCGGGTGGCAGCATCACCTTGAAGGATTCCGCCTTCTCCCATAGGCGGCACTGGTAGCCGCCCATGGCCGTCGCATAGTTGGACGCACGGAAGGACAGGGAGGCATTGGCGTAAAACCTCCTGCCCAGTGCGTCCAACTTCTTCCCCTCTTGCGTGGACGGGAGGGGAGTGCTGCTCACCGGGGTTCGGTGTTGGGAACCCTTGACCATGCGGGAGTTCGGTGCCGGGTGGACATGTAGGAAGTTGGAGTCGTCGAGAAGCCTGTACATGGAGTCCACTCTGTTGGACACCGAGTGGGACGATACAGGCTTTTCCCATATTTCCTTGGCCGCCTTGGCGATCTTCGGGAGGAGGCCCAAGCGGACAGGGACCAACTCCCTCCGATCGGCCATGGCGCAAACCACGTCCTCACAGTCTTCCAGGGGAGCCTCCGCCCTGATCTCGAGCGTGGATCCGAGGCAGGTGATCAGCGCCGTATAGGTCCTCTGGTCCTCCGGCTGGGAGCCGTGGACCGATCCAATGTTGTCGTCTGGGGACTTGTCGGCGGCTGATCCTCCTCCTGGTCCGACGAGTCGTCGGAGCCTTCCGACCGCTCCGAGATGCTGGGCGGTGGTAGGAAGGCCTCGGGGTCCGAGTCCGACCAGTACGGCCTGGCGGTCCTCGGATCGCTCCCCGGCAAAGGCAGCTGGTACGGAGGGAATGAGGCCTCTAACTGCGCCTGCTCCACGCGGTGCCTCTTCGGCGCCGGGCCCTCCTCATGGAGTGGTGGTGCCTCCGGAACTGGTTCGGGAGGCAGAGGACCCTCCACGAAAGCCGGCGGTGGTGGCTGAGGGGCCCGGAGCTGGACGACCAACTTCTGCACCATCGCCTCGACAAGCGGGGCGATGAGGCTCAACTGGGCCAACGGCTTGGAAGCCGGGCCAGGAACCACAGAAGAGGCAAGAAGAGAGGTGGTCCTCCGCGGCGGTGGTGGCGGAAGAGTCTCCGGTGGAGGCGGTGGTGGGCTAGGAGCCCTCTCCGGCGTGGCGGTGTCCGGAGCATCGACCAGCATTCTACCCGGTGTTGGCGGAGCTGCTACCGGGACAGACGCTAGCGAATGTGGCGGCGAAGAGGGAGCCGGCCGCGGGATCGACGGAAGAGAAGATGTGGAGCTTCGACGCTTCTTCTTCTCTTTCTTATCCTTCTTCCTTTTCTCCTGCTCCTTCTTACGTTTGAACAGTTCTGCGGCCGAGGGCCGCGAAGAAGGAGCAGAGGTCGAAGGAGCGGATGTAGAGGCAGCCGCCTGCTCTGGTGCTGGGGGAGATGGCAGCGCATGTGCGGCCTCCATGAGGTAGGCTTGAAGACGGTACTGGCAGTTTTTCAGTGCAGTCTTCGAGAAGCCTCAGCAAACCGCGCAGGTCTGGACCTGATGGTGTTCCCCCAGGCAGCAGAGGCAACGCACGTGTCCGTCCTTGCTCGGGAACTTTCTGTTGCAGGACGGACACTGCTTAAAGGCAGCTGCTGAGGCCATCCACCGAAGTAGATGGCCTAGTGGAAAAAATTATCCCGGCCGGGAGGCCCCGACACGAGATTGCGATGAAGATTTTTTTTTTTTAGCGGCGGCTGAGGGTGAGCCCCCAGCCACGCGAGGACCAAGGGATTGTGAGTCCCCTGGTCCGAGAAAAATTGTTTGTAAGAAAAAATTGAAGATTTCTGAGACAATCTCAGCTAAGAAACTCACAGCTTTTTTTCCAGGCTCCTGCTCGCGCAGCGGAAAAAAGCAAACTGAGGAGAGAGCGTGAAATGGCCCCAGAAGGGGTTGGGCATGGTGGGTGGTCCCACATTTTAAAAATCTTATCCAATTAGCTTTTCAGCTCCGCTCAGGATTCAGCGCAGGCGCAGAACCCATCAGTGTGCATCCCCAAACAACACGAAGGAGAACAATATATAGAACCTTAAAAATTCATAAAAATTCATAAAAATTTAAAACATTAAAACCGCAAAGCAGATAAAAACAGATAAAAACAGATACAGATACCATGTGGGGGGGAGGGATGGCTACCCTTAAATCAGCCATCCTAGATGGGAACCTGCGTTACTGTGTCCCCACACTTGACCCGCCAGCCAGGTCTTTAAGCCCTTCCGAAAGGGCAGGAGCTCCGTCTGCAGGCGCAGCTCTGTCGGAAGGAGGTTCCAAAGGGCCGGGGCGAACACAGAGAAGGCTCTCTTCCTAGTGCTCGTGAGGCGAGCCTCCCTAGCCGATGGAGTAACAAGAGAGCCCCTCCGATCATACACAATTTCCCCCTCATCCTCCCTCCTAAGGAATATAGAAGTATCCTTGAGGCAAGATCTTGAGATAACCATTATCTTTTCAAAATATTTCAAGGTCAGGTCTTGTTGGCAAAGTACCAGGCTCTCTTTCTCACTCCCCCATCCCTTTCTGGTGAGGTGAATGACCGCAAATTCAAAAAGACAATGAACTTGAGTTTCAGAGTTCAAGCAAGTGCAATGAACTTTAAGATTCCCTCTCAAGTGTTTCATTGACTACTAGAGGCACTAATCCTGATGATGTAATGCATATAAAAAACCTTAGACTCAATAAGCTGCAAGGTTCCATTTCTCAAACTGAGAAGCGGTGACAAGTAACTTAAAACAAAGTAATCTTTTCCAAGTTCGTGACATTATCTACTCTATATGACAGATAATAATAATCATTTGGTATCAGAAATTATTCTGGGTTGAAAGGATTTTTCGGAAGAAACTCTGCTCAGGGAACGTCCAAATGAGGCTCCTTTCATGTCACCAAGAGCTGGGTCAGAGACGGGTACTCAATCCGTCATGCAGTACCTGGGTATCGAACTGCCGACTTGCCAGCCTTCCAGCTAACAGGCAAGCTTCTTAACCACTGAGCCACTGCAGGCCCTTATAGGACAGATGAAGATCTATCACTTTGTCAGATCCTCAGAACAAAAAGAGAGATGTCCACTTATAGCCTCAAGCCTTAAACCTGACTTTACCACTGGAATGTTATCAAGACAATATACTTCATCTCTGCACATAATGGTCAGCCTACCACATAAATACTGTCAACAGACAGATGCCCATCTTTCCATGCTGTTACTACTACCTTGTAGCAGATAATTAACAATCATAAGTTTCCATCTAAATTCTAAGTATTGACACCAATCAACCTTCTATTCTATATGATTCACATCTTCAACATATCCACTCTTATTAGCTCTCTTTTTAACCTGCCACTCATACATTATACTTAAAATTCAGAACGTGTTTACATTATCCAAACATCAGGCTAATGGAACTGCAAACCAGACAGTCATGCATAATTCAAATCAGTATCCTAAGGCTTGCAACTTCAAGTCAAAGATGCCTCTAAATTAGATAAGGTGTGACTTTAACATGAAGAAAGTGTAGCTAATTTCTCTCTTTATCTGACAAATTGATGCATTTTGCAAAGAAATACCATTAATGTGCAGAACCCATATTATAGTGCACTTGTAAACTACTGGTAAAAGAATGAAATACTACAACATAAAATAAATCTGGATGACTGTAAAACAAAATCAATAAACTCTAAATATTAAAAATATATATACTATCTCACCAAAGGGAAATGAAAAACAGGTGTTAAAACACTAAAATGTCTCCACAAACCATGGAGAAAAGCAACACACAAGCATTATTAAGAAAAGTTTTTGTAAAGAAAACAGAAAGTGGCCCAGAAAGCATTGGCTAATTCCTGTTGCCTTTCTTATGAGCACTGGAGGTCAGCTAAATGAAATAGTGTGTGAAATATTTTTAATAAATATAAAAGCAGGCATGCCCGGGGGGGGGGGGGGTGTATCCACATTGGGAAGACCACAACTGTGAGTTGGAGACCCATGCCTGTCCCTTGCATTGGAAGAAAAACTTCCATTTAAAACCAAAAGGTCAGAATTTCTCTGATTCCTAAAAAGAACAAGATCCCTGCTATTTGATCTTTAAAAATCATACATGTAGGTGCTGATTATGTTAATGCCATCTTGTGTAGCTGACTTGAGGCTAACTATTTGTGATAAAATATCATACATGCCAATTATAATCTAATGTTTAGATACTAAGTAGCTATGGGGTAAAGCAGTAATTAGGAAGTCTTCTTCCGTGTCTAGTCCAGATGTGAAACTGACAAAATGAAGGCAACTTTTGATGAGTTCATTCTGCAGTTCCTTTCACCTGACCTAGTGTGAGAAAGATTAGCCGGCAACCCAAGGTTGCTGTTACCAGGGTACACCTGATTGTGGTTCAAGTATACCACAATCTTCGAGGAGGCTTTTTCTGTGTACCCCAATTAGGAAGTTCCACATGTATATCTGATTATGGAAAAATAAAGGGTGTTCTCCAATAGGGTAGTTCAAGCTTCTTCTACCAGTGGAATCAGGAATCAATGCTGACCCTTTGCACTAGTAGTTGCCCCCACCACCACCAATATACGCAAGAAACATTCTCCATGGACAAGAAAAAAAACCGAGTGCAGGTTTTTTAAGCCACAGAGAGCTGCAGAGGGAAAAGAAAGTCAGTCCAGATACTGTACTAGGACTAACACAGCGAATACCTTAAACATTGGTTTGTATGACTAGCTCCTAAGATGCCATAGAGATGTTGTGAATTTGCTGCAACTAACTAGCACAGCCACACACCCATCCTGGAAACCTCCTGCTAAGATTTTATATTCTGTTTTCAGAACATGAACATGTTGATTGAGAGAGGAAAGGGACAAATAACCTAAAGATGCTCCAAAAGAAGTGACACATAACCTGTGACCTAGAAAGTCCAATACAGGACTCTTTTGAGACTGTTATTCTAATATTTCATTTAAAAATAAAATCATAGCTACATAATAGAGGGTATATATGAGTACAGAATTACTGATCAAATGATATAAAGCAGTAAACTACAATCTGAAAATAACTGAAGTGGGTACAAGACAAAATATTTATGTAATTGTTTTAATATAGGATTAGAAATGCTGCATAGTGAGTTTAAAATTGCAGGCAGCAAGCCCAGCCCATTTGCCAAAAAAATAATAATCAAAAGCAACAGTGATATAATGTATTTTATTAGGTCAAGTAAAAGCTTTTATCTTTCCCGAACTTCTCTTCTAGAATGAATGTTTCATAAAAATAACAAAATATTAAAAATTTAAAAAATAACAGAATGAAGGGAATAGGCTAGGTGCTTCAGGGCATGATAGGCAGAGAATCGACAACTAAGCTGTTAATGGTGCTAATGACATGGTTCCTTCCTACACCAGCATCACTTTCTCCAGGTAATTATGAATGAGACTTAAAATACACACACTTTATTATTATATTAAAAGTGGGTAGAATATGCCCTGCTCCTGAGTTCAAAAACTGAGTGAAGGGCAGAATAGGAATTCTCAGAATAATGACACATGTGCAGGTCACCCACATACATATCCATACACCCACTAGCTCAATGGAATCTAAAGGGGGGGGCTTCTATTGACCTATAGTTTTCTCAATGAAAAATCATGCACTAGAAACCTGTATTAGAATAGGCATCTTCAGATTGATAAGGGATAAAAATACATCAACATTCATGTTAGCTTTACAAATACCCATAAACTGAACATGTTCATTTGGAAGAAGACAATGTAACTTGTATCCTTTCAATGCCGATTTGTCAGAAAATAAGTGTTTATAATGTGATAAACAATAAATGCAAATGTCTTTTCAAAATACAAGAGGCTTACAGTAAAATCATCTAGAGTAGAGAGATGCAGTTGCAGATACTATTGTTTTTGCGTGTACAAAAAAAATATGCAGGCTTTCTTTCTAGTTTTCAGAATGTTAGATGGCAACAACTGACACATGCGGGGGGGGGGGGGGCTGGAGCAGTGATCAAGGGGAACTGAGAAAGGAAGAAAGAGTGAAAGAATAGGGAGATGGCCCAAAATGCATATGGCAGTGAACAGAAAACAGAGGAGTGAAGAAGGTGTAAAGAGATCAGACTTTCTCTCTTCAGGTCAATCCTGAAGGAAATCAAACCTAACTGCTCCTTAAAAGGACAAATATTGAAGATGAAGCTAAAGTACTTTGGACACCAAGTGAGAAAAGAGGACTCACTTGAAAGGCTTCGATGCTGGGAAAGATCAAAGGCAAAAGGAGAAGGGGGCGGCATAGGATGAGATGGCTAGATGATATTGTTGACGCAATGGGTGTGGAGCTGAGCAGGCTATGGAGGATGGTGGAGGACAGGGGTGCCTGGCATACAATGTTCCATGGGGTCACAAAGGGTCGGACTCGACTATATGACTGAACAACAACTATAGTAACCTATGTTGGTTACTCTTGTAAACTGGTTGAAAGTTTACCAATTGCTGTTAACATATAGAGGTCAAAATTCAGAGGAGAAACATATGAGCCTGTCTTTTAGTGAGATCTCTGATTCTTCTATTTACGGTAGCACTTTTAGGCTGACTGACAGTGGCTCTCTTGGTCAAGTGAAGGGAATCAGTAGCCTCCCAGGTATTATTAGACTCCAATTTTCATAAACAGCAATTTGCATTCCCAATGATAAAGAGCTGTGGTCCAACAACATAGGTAGGGTTGTAGGTTCTTCATCCTTGCAACAGGTTTTCAGGCAGAAGTCTTTCTCAGCCTGACCTAGGGTGTGAACCCAGGATCTCTTGTGTACAACACTCATGCTGTGCCAAATTATCTACAGAACTTTCTTTAATCAATGTGTGATGGAGATTCCTCCTTTTTATTCCTTAAGCAGGCAGGTAATTCACTTTGGGGACAGGAAGGAAAATCCTTGTGAATAAGCAAGTGGAGTCAGATCCTAAGACAATACTGCCAGAATTACCTTTTATTTTGTGAACAGCTAACTCATTACAGTGCAGTCATGTACATGCGGAGTTCAAAATTATTTCTTTGAATTTCAAGAACTACATGGGCACCAGTGCTTCTTTGCATTTGAAAAATTATCTTTGGTAATGACAAGCAGAGCTGAACAAGATAATCAATCCCCAGTATTTCATGTTCACTTTACAATAAAAAAAGAAAGATTTCAGACCTAACATTTGTTCACCACAGAATTTAAGAAAGTTGATGCAGACTTCAATCTCCTTATAACATCATATATTATGACAAATAGCTTGGATGAAATACAAATCAACACATAACCCTATTTCTCACATCTTCAGCTAAGTTACAAATGATGGGAATTTTACCAGTGATTTGGAAGTTTTTACCCACATTTTGATATAATGATATTAACAACAATAGTAGGAGCAGCAGCAGTCACTAGCTATTCACACCTTAGAAACATCAGCTTTCTCCCAGAGCCTACAATTTGTTTTTACTTTTAATGTTGACACTTGTAACTAAGTTTCTGATGCTGGATAGAGAAAAAGTCAGCTGGAAAGGAAAATACAACATTGACTAATCAGAATTGCTTGTCTCTAGCTGTGACTTAATGATCAAATATCACAGGACTTGCCGCAATTATAGTACAGGTCATTTTAAAGATTTTTTTTTCTGATCACACAATGAATTGGTCTGGCCCTTAAATGATTCAAACGGATTTGTCTCATGTGATCAGCTGACTCATTCTTGTAAAGACAAGGGACACGTTTGTGGGTTGTGTTTTGGTGACACAGTTGGGGTTTGATGTTCAGAAACATAGGAAGATCCAACCCTCTACCCACCCACCCACGCCCTCTCTCTCTCACACACAAGTGAGATTAGAGGTGGGTCATTTTATCACTAGTATTGATATACTACTTCAGCGCAGATTACCTCCAGATATGATTTTTTTTAAATGAACAAAACAGAAACAATTCAGATGAAATAGAAGTTCCTCTGGTATGTGATACTTCTGTACATATTAATAACTTTGAAACACTGCCATGTCTTTCACCACTTGAGGGAGGATGCTTACGAATATAAACTATTAAGTTTGACCCTTCAAACTAGGCATCCACATTTTTGCTTGCCATACTTGACATTGTTAGTGTGTTGCTACCCTTTGACAAGCAAATCTCTCAAACTTCTTTCCAAACTATTTGCAGCAGGAATGGATAATAACTTCCCTGGAATATATGAAGTAATCCCTTTGCCCAATACAACTTTTGGATTCAAGGGGAATTCAAGACTGGATTATTGTAATGCGCTCTACATGGGGCTGTTCTTGATGACTATTCAGAGGCTACAGGCAAAATGCAGCTGCTCATGTGATGATGGGGTGTGGATGGCATGCCCATGCCTCACCCCTACTATGGGAGCTGCATTGGTTGCCAGTATGCCTCCAGGTGCAATTCAAGGTGCTGATGATGACTTTTAAAGCCCTACATGGTAGTGGTCCAGGATACTTAAGAGACTGCGTCACCACAAGGTCATCTGGCCGTCCCACTAGAGCAGACCAGAGGGGCTTCTTAAAAACACCATCAGCTAAAGAGGCTTGTCTCTCTAGCACCAGAAGGAGGGCCTTTTCGGCTCTTGCTCCATCCCTGTGGAACCTCCTGCCAATTGAGCTGCATCTCCAGAGTTGCTGCCCTTCAGGAAAGAGCTCAAAATCTGGCTAGCAAAGCAGGTGTGGGGAAGTGGTGATAGGGTAACCACCACCCCAGCTGGCTTATATAAGGGGACTGCTCTCAATTTAATTAGATTTTTTATCAGTGGGGGCTGGGGAGTAGTTTTAGTGTTTTTTTTAGTGTTTTTTGGGGGGGCTTTTAAGGGTTCTTATAGTTTTAAGGTGGTTGTTTTTATGCATTTTATGATGGAAGCGTTGAATGCCACCCAGAGTCACTTGCCGATTGGGCAGCAATACAAATGTAATCAATAAATAAATAAACTTTAGGAATGGGGAAAAGACTGGGTTTGTCCTACAAATGTCCAACAGGAAGGAAGAAAAGAAAGCAAAGAAGCAAGCACACAAGCATGTCAAGAGGAAATATGACTGAAAGCAGGTTTCTGGCAACCAGTATTTTTGACCTAGCCCACAAGACCACTCAAGTATTGTGATCTCTGGTGTTAAGCCCATGTCTAAATCAGTGGATATTAAGAAGTGCTTCAGATAGGGGGTAAAATCATTCCCTTGATGTTGTCCTAGTAAAAGACAAGGCAAGAATAAGAATTTGAAATGTATAATTAGATCAAAATTGCTGGGAGAAACATCAACAATTTGAGATATGCAGATGATACCACCCTCATGGCAAAAAGTGAGGAGGACTTAAAGAAGCTCCTGCTTAGGTTGAAAGAAGAAAGTGAAAAAGCTGGCATGAGACTCAATATAAAGAAAACCAAGATAATGGCAACAGTCCCTATCAGTCCCTGGAAAATAGATGGGGAAGAAGTAGAAGCAGTGACAGATTTTACTTTCCTAGGATGAAAGCTCACTGCAGATGGTGATTGCAGCAATGAAATAAAAAGGCGACTGATTCTTGGGAGGCAAGCGATGAGAAAACTGGGGAACATAGTGAAAAGTAGAGACATCACATTGCAAAAAAAATTTCGTCTAGTCAAAGCAATGGTATTCCCGGTGGCAATGTATGGATGTGAGAGCGCAGAAGAATAGACGCCTTTGAGATGTGGTGTTGGAGGAGAGTTTTGAGAGTCCCCTGGACAGTGAGGAGAACAAATAGGTCAATCTTAGAAGAAATCAACCCTGACTGCTCCTTAGAAGGTCAAATAGTAAAGATGAAGCTAAAGTACTTTGGACAACAAATGAGAAGAGAGGATTCACTTGAGAAAGCCTTGATGTTGGGAAAGGTGGAGGGCAAAAGAAGCCTGCCGGACAGGGGTCCATGGGGTCGCAAAGGGTTGGAATCGACTGTGCGACTGAACAACAACAACAAATAATTAGAAAGGTGAGCTGTTTTTTTTTCAAATCCAAGAGTGGTAACAAACTATTTAAATTACAAATAGACATGTAACATTTTGGTGTCTCATACTCACATGAAGAAAATATTATTTAAGAACTTACTACAGAAACCTATTTTAAATATTTGCTATATAAATAGCTATATAGCTAAACTACATAGCAGACAAAACATGAAAAATGAAAAATAAAATATGTAGACAAGATTCTATAGAAACAAAAATGGCTTGCTCTTCCTTACTATGTCAATTTTTCTAGACTTCTTAGAAAAAGAAAGATTAACATGGCCACCTAGAGGTGAACAGAATAACAGAATAATCAGAAAATAGGCCAGATTAGCCTTTTCCTTCATATTTCAGTATGATATATATTTCTGAAATATTTTAAGTTGGTAAACATAAAGGAAGCATTCCAATTATAAAACCACAACTTAAACTATACCCCCCACAGGAAAACCAGACTATTCAGCTTTTATATCAACACCTTATGGATATGTGGTAGATTTACAGACCAATTCCTTCAAACTATTACTTGGTAAGTAATGTTTTACAATGATTGTCCCATAGTATAGGAACTCAAAGGTAGATTATCCATGATAGTGACTGAAAACATTGATGGATTCTTAATGTACCTTAATTTACTGCAAGTAATACAACAGGTGAGCTCCATTCCATGATTCTATAAGGAGAACCCTCTGCGACCCCATGGACCACTGTCCGCCAGGCACTCCTGTCCTCCACCATCCCCCTCAACTCACTCAGCTCTGTGCCCATTGTCTCTACAATACCATCTAGCCATCTCATCTTGGGCCATCCCCTTCTTCTTTTGCCCTAGACCTTTCCAGGCATCAAGGCTTTCTCAAGTGAATCCTCTCTTCTCATCTGATGTCCAAAGTACTTTAGCTTCATCTTTATTATTTGACCTTATAAGGAGCAGTCAGGGTTGATTTCTTCTAAGACTGACCTATTTGTTCTCCTCGCTGTCCAGGGGACTCTCAAAACCCTTCTCCAACACCACATCTCAAAGGCGTCTATTCTTCTGTGCTCAGCTTTCCTAATGGTCCAGCTCTCACAACCATACATTGCCACAGGGAATACCACTGCTTTGACTATGCGAATTTTTGTTTGCAATGTGATGTCTCTACTTTTCACTATGCTCCCCAGGTTTCTCATTGCTTGCCTCCCAAGAATCAGTCGCCTTTTTATTTCATGGCTGCAATCACCATCTGCAGTAAGCTTTGATCCTAGGAAAGTAAAATCTGTCACTGCTTCTACTTCTTCCCCATCTATTTTCCAGGAACTGATAGGGCCTGTTGCCATTATTTTGGTTTTCTTGATATTGAGTTTCAAGCCAGCTTTTTCACTTTCTTCTTTCAACCTAAGCAGGAGCTTCTTTAGGTCCTCCTCACTTTCTGCCATTAGGGTGATATCATCTGCATATCTCAAATTGTTGATGTTTCTTCCAACAATTTTGATCCTAAATTGTGATTCCTCCATCCCTGCATTGCGCATTATGTGTTCTGTGTATAAGTTGAATAAGCAGGGTGACAAAATGCAGCCTTATCTTACTCCTTTTCCTATTCCAAACCACTCCGTCATTCCATTTTCTCTCCTAACTGTTACCTCTTGATTCATGTACAGATTTCTCATGAGGCCTATAAGGTGTTCTGGTATTCCCATCTCTTTAATTACTTGCCACATTTTGTTGTGGTCGACACAGTCAAAAGCCTTAGTGTAATTAATGAAATAGAAGTAGACTTGTTTCTGATATTCCTTTGTTTTTTCCATGATCCATCTTATGTTGGCGATGTGATCTCTAGTCCCACTGCCTCTTCTGAAACCCGCCTGCACTTCTGGTAATTCTCTCTCCACATACTGTTGCAGTCTATCCTGTATTATCTTGAGCATCACCTTGCTAGCATGAGGGATGAGCGCAATTGTTCGATAATTTGAACATTATTTGGCATTACCCTTTTTGGGGAGTGGAATGTATACAGATCTTTTCCAATCCTGTGGCCATTGTTGTGTTTTCCAAATCTGCTGGCATATAGAATGCAATAATTTGATTCCATCATCTTGTAGGGCTTTGAAAAGTTCAACTTGGATACCATCAACTCCACTGGCTTTGTTGTTTGCAGTGTTTTTTTGGGCCTTTCTGACTTCACTCTCTAGAATGTCTGGCTCATGTTCAATGTTCTCATCATTGTGATTATCAGGGGTGTTGAGGTCCTTTTTGTAGAGTTCCTCTGTGTACTCTTTCCATCTTTTCTTAATCTCTTCTGCACCTGCTAACTCCTTGCCATCTTTGTCTTTTATCATGGTCATTTTTGCTTTAAATGTTCCCTTGAGTTCCCCAATTTTTTTTAAAAGATCTCTAGTCCTACCCCTGATATTGTTTGCCTCTATTTCTTTGCACTGTTCGTTCAGGTAGGTTTCCTTATCTCTCCTTGCTTTTCTTTGAAATTCTGTATTCAAGTGACTGTATTTTTTCCTTTCTCCTTGGCATTTTGCATTCCTTCTGTCCTCTGCTATTTTAAGAGCCTCATCGGACAACCACTTCGCTTTCTTACGCTTCTTTTCTTTTGGTATGGTTTTCCTTGCTACCTCCTGCATGATGTCCCGCATCTCTGTCCATAATTCTTCTGGCACTCTGTCTATCTGGTCCAAGCCATTAAATCTGTTCCACACCTCCACTGTGTATTCCCAAGGAATGTTTTCTAGGTCATATCTGTCTGGCCTAATTGTTTTTCCTATTTTCTTTAGTCTAAGCCTGAATTTTGCAATCAGTAGGTTGTGATCTGAGCCACAATCTGCTCCTGGTCTTGTTTTTGCTGACTATAAGGAAGTTCTCCATCTTTGACTGCAGAGTATGTAATCAATCTGGTTTCGATATTTGCCATCTGGTGATGGTTACAAACCTTTTATTTGGACTCTCGCCCAATTAAAGAAAGAGAGATTGAAGCAATTTTTAAGTTGGTCAAGAGAGAGGTCAACGTCCCAGAGATACGATAGTCACCTTTGTATCGGGTTATAAAAAAGATCAAGTAATGGACTATTTAAAGAAGCATGGCGACTCTGCATTAAAGATAGGATAGGAAAAGTAACAGTACAAGTATATCACGACTTAAGTAATGAGACAATTCAATGGAGGAGAGAGATGAAGCCAATAACTGAAATTTTGTTTAATCATAATATATCAATTGGGTTTCCGTATCTTCTTAAAGATATTTCATGATGGGAAGGTGGTTAGTGCAGAGGACCCAAAGGGGGCAATAAGGCAGCTTGAATTACTAAAAATTATAAAGGTGGGGGACTCAACCAGGGAAAAACTGGTTTAAAAACTATATGGAGAAGATTCGGAAGGATCAAAGGGGAAAGAAGAATATCAAGCAAAGGGGAGACACTGTTCAAGGGAGAAACAAAGGGAGAAACCTTTAAGCTGTGGAAGTGGAGAGGAAATAAGAGAAGAAGAGAAGGACGCAGAAGTGTGTAGTGCAAAGAGAAAGCAAAAAGCCAAAAAGTAAAAATAATATATAAATAGAAATAGGCAATAAAATGGTAACAATTTAGGAATAAGAATAGAATAAGGACCAATAGAATTAAAATAGAGGACAAATTAAAGAAGACGGGGAATAACAAAGGAAGCAATCTAGAATAGATGGGATGGGCTCTCCATTCCCCCACCCCCACCCCCCTAAATGGGAGCCTCCAGGCAGTATCTGACCTGGTGGGGAGGAAGCTTTGGAGTCTTGTGTGCGGTGGGTGGAGGATTGTTTGTATGTGTGTGTTTTGTATAATGTGGGTTTCTTGTTGTTGTTGCTGATGTTTCCTTGTTGTATTTTTGTGCTAAGCATTTTTCTTATATGTTTTGTCTGCTTTATTATTTAATTTTTAAAAAGTAAAACAAAACAAAGAAGAATCAATAGCTCTTGTAGTCAGTAGTAAAATGATCTCTGGGATTCTCCAGAACTATTCATGTGGTAAAGTCAATATAAAACTTGGAATGAAAGTAAATACTGTAGTTCAAAAATTGAGCCAGATGTTTTGCCCCATAGCTCATGAAACCAGTTAGCGAGCCAGATCCCAGAAGGCACTCGATATGGATGCAGTAACCTCCATGCTGGCACTTGATGAAAGTTTTTTAATAGCTAAATCTGGTGACTGAATTTAAGTATGTTTCTCACTGGCTCAGAACCAGCATGCGACCAAAAGGCAGGATCTAATATACAGTACCTTGGTTCTATGTTGTGATCAGGCCCTGTCATCAGTCAAGTTAATAATGAAAATCTTCCTCTTCTTCTCAAGAGTTCAACGTTGTTTAGGCACAAGATATTACTATGAACAGTTATAACTACAGTTATGATTCCAACTATATACAGATTCAAAATGAATAAAAAGCCTGCAAATATTCTTGAGACAAATAATATTAATTCATCTAAAGAATTCTTAATTAGATTTTCAGTATAACTTTTCAGATATCTTTTCACATATGACCTTTTTGTACTACACTCGATTTTAAACCTGTTTTAATTCTAGAAACAGGTTACTTACCTGTAACAGTTATTCATCAAAAGGTCAACTGTGCAGTCAGAGAAATCACTTCTGTGCCTGTACAAATTTCAGAGTTTTCTAGAGACAGACAACAAATGTTTTAGTGGAAACTCAGAACCTGCTCCCAATCTTAATGTGCATACTCTTGTTCAATTCTTACTGGACCTCCAGAACAACTACATAACGGAGCACCAGAGAATAGGCCATTACAAAATCTGCAGCACAGAACTAGGGTGGGTTATATGTCTGTAGAGACCACTTTAAGAATTATTATTACATATAAACAAATTGTTTGTCTTCTTTATGATCTCTGTGTGGTCTCATACATGGTAGAATAGGGGCGAAGAGGCCGCTGCAGTAACAGGCGATGGGACCCTCCACCACCGTTGGTGTCCGGGCCCCGCCCTGGGCACAAAAGGACACTACGGCTGCGCACAGCAGGACTTCACCGCCACCGCCCTCAGACTTGCCTGCGGCTGGAATGGCGAGGCCATTGTACTATTGTGTTGTTGTATTGTTTTATATTTGATATGTGTTTTTGTAGGATGAATATGGTATAATTATTGTCTATATTGTATATTGTATTATTGTGTTTACTGCATAATATTGTGTGAGCCACCCCGAGTCAGGTTTCCTGATTGGGTGGCATACAAGTGTGAGAATTAAATTAAATTAAATTAAATTAAATTAAAGCTAGCATACCAGCAGGCAGGACAGGTGACATCCATGGCAGGTGGCAACAAAGAGGTCATCACAGCAAATCCCAAAGAGTCAACTATCCAAGTATGATTATCTAATGCTCTCCACTAGCAAGAGTGGAGAATCTGACCTTGATCCCAAGAGAGAAGGTATGATGCTTCTAATCACTAATCCTGGGTACAGTGAGAAAATACACCAGGGGCAATGAGAGTATAATTCATATCAGTTTGCCTAATTTTTGAGATTTTTCTCATTATTAGGTTCAGTTCAAGAAAAGATTTAAAACAGGTTCTCATACTTCTAAAACAAGATTTGTCACCAAGAAACTACTGTCAGAGTGTTACCAAAGGTGGTTGAGATATCTATTTGTGCTAACCCCCGAAAGTGTAAAAAATATTGGATTTCTTGCAGTATGCAGGTCCATCCACACTCCATGAAGAATCTTAGGTGAATACTTACAGTATACTTATAGTAAATAAAACTTTTTGTCTTTAAGAGGCCACAAGAATCTTTGTCATGGGAGCAGACAAAATGATGACACTGGATATTCACCAATCACACAACTATATTGCAAGAGCCAGTAAATTATTTAATCCTGTCCTATGTATCTGTGTACTATAACTCTGGCATAGAAGTGAGCAAGAAGACAAGAGCTGTTTGTCTTGAGCAGGGGTTCCCAACCTAAGGCCTGTGAGCCAGTCCCGGCCCATGATGCCATCCCATCTGGCCCATCACCACCTCCACCACACCAGGAAGTGGAAGCGGGCACATTTACGCCAACCATAAAACACGCCCACACATGCGCAAATGCGGAAGTGGGTGCATTTACGACAGCCATAAATGCACATGCTTCTGCTTCAGGGGGGCATGGTCCAGCCCACTGAGCTGTTCGGTGCATGGTCAGGCCCACAATGTAAAAAGGTTGGCCACCCCTGGTCTTGAGTGTAGGGTGTAAAGTTTGAGAATAAGCTGATGATGAAAAAAACCCAAAAGTCAATATAGAATTGTATTCTTTTGATGTCACTTTGTATCTTATCTGAACATTTTAAACAAGATTTATTCTTTTCCAGTCTCTGCGGAAGCCATATATTTTAGCTAGAGCTACAAAAAAGCATTTTCAGGGGCACCAAACTAGCATACTGTAGTGAGCTAAGAAATAAACATATTTGGTAGCAAATTTATACTTAACAATTTTTTTAAATTTATAAATCTATGAAATTCCATCGTTCCATTTCATGCAAATGTATTTTGCACAAATGAAATTTTAACTGTGAAAGTAGTCCACAGGCTGCAAAAAATCTCTAAAAATAAGGTTTGCATGCCTCAGGAAATAAGCTTCATAATGCATTTCTCATAGTTTTCCATAAAATTGAGTAAGGATTAAGTGTCTGCATGAAATGGAATATGTATCCTCATTAGTAGAATGGGTGGAGTCATGCACATTCACAATATGGATTATGCTTAAGAATTGAAAGTTCATTGCTATGAAGTAGGAATAACACCCAGTAAAACTTACATTTTTACCCTAATACAAAACAGCAGTAAAGTAGCAAAGTATTGTTGGCATTTCCATGATAGCACCTACATAATGTAGAAGACACTGTGTATGTTTTGCATATGTTAAATATTAATTTTTTACAAAGACATTTCTTTTTTAATGTACAGTTACAATATAAATGAGGGACTGCAGTGGCTCAGGTGTGGTGGCTCCAGTGATGGGATGTAACAGGTTCTCACCAGTTCGCCAGAACCGGTAGTAATTTTCCCCAGTGCCCCGGAGAACCAGTAGCAACTTTTGGGGGGAACCACCTTCGGGGCTTACCTTTTCACTGGTTCCTCCACTGCGCATGCGCGCCAAGCACTTGGTGTGCATGCATGTTAACAGTGCTTGGTGCGTATGCACAGCCTACTTGCTGTCCTCTCAAGCAGGGAGGAGGAAGTGAAGCTGCCAGCCTGAAGCTCCCTATATCCTGAAGCTCCCCAGGGTGACTCACCTTTGGATGTGGTGTGTCTGTGTGTATTTTAATGTGTATTTAATACCTTTACCTATATTGACATACTACCACAGTTCCTAAAAAGGCCTGGCTTGGGGTTTTTAAGCAAAGTCTTGGAGTTACCTCATCAATAAGCTACACCTGTGCTGTTCCAATTGCTGTTCCAACTGGAGAACCCTTAAGGAGGTACAGCTGTTTTACATTTACATTAAGGCATATTATCCTAGAGAACTGGTTAGGCAAAGACTTAGTACCTAACTTCTTTAGTTGTTGAAAACTGCCAAAATGAAGCCATCTTGTGGTGAGTTCATTCTGTAGTTCCTTCCATCTGACCTAGTGTGAGAAAGATTAGCCAGAATAAACTTTAAGCTCTGGTTTAAAAGCTCTGGTTGATTTGTGTTTGGGGTGGGTGGGTGTATTTTAATGTATTTTTATTTTATTTATTTATTTATTTATTTATGGGTTTGTGTTGTGGGTGAGTGGGTGGTTTGAGAGGTGTGTGTGTGTGTGTGTGTGCATGCTTATTTTTATTTTTTATTTTGTAATTTTTTATTTTTTTCTTTGGCCCCACCCATGACACATCATGATGTTAGCTCCGCCCACACTGTGATGACATCACGGTGGGGTAGTAAAATTTTTGACATCCCACCACTGGGTGGTTCACGTGGTTAAGACACTGAACTCAATGACTGGAAGGTCGGAATTTGATTCCCAGGCACTGCATGACGGAATGAGCTCCCGTCTGTCACAGCTCCTACCAACCTAACAGTTTGAAAACAAGAAATTTGTATTTTTTTTGTATTTGTATTTAGACTTATATGCTGCTCTACTTACTGAAGCAACTCAGAGCGGCTAACATAATATGAGCAACATGTATTGCAAGTAGATAAATAGAGGCCACTTCGGTAGGAAGGTAAACAGCATTCTGTGCACTCTGATGTTGAGGCATGCTTGCCATGTGTCCACAAAAATGTCTGCAGACGCAGAAAGTGCTGGCTCTTTGGCTATAAACAGATATGAGCACTGAACCCTAGAGTCGGATATGACTGGCTTTCAAGCAAGGGCAACCTTTACCTTACGATATAAACTGACACCAGAAGAAGGGCAATCATATGAGTATTTTCTTATGATAACTGGCAAAAAAAATGATATAAATCTAGCTCCTGAAAAACATTCTAGAAATATAGATTACAAAAAAAATCCTAAATGGGCTATTTTACTTGTTTCTCCCCCAACATTGTTTTGCATACACATTTTTAAAAAAACAAAATAAAAAAACTTTAATATTTCATGTATTAGTAGTTTAATAAAATTACAGTCTCAAAAACTTCAAGTTTTTTTCTAAATCCAGATGTATAGTTTAATACTTTTTATATTTAAAATGTCCCTTGATGCTCTTCACTTCTAATTTAGAATAGAAATGTCTATAATTCAGTTCTGAATAGGCTGTCAGTGCTTTTAGCTCTTTTGCATCTTTTGCATCTTCCTGGTTCCTGCCTTCTCTGCCACTAAAGTCCTAGCTTGTGTGGGAATCTCTCCTTCATGAATTATATTCAACCATAAACATTCTTCTTTCTGTTTTCCTGCATTCAAAGCAGATACATATGTGATATATTGTGTTATATCAAAGCATATTACTTTGAAAAAGTTTACAAACATGACTTCATGTATTTAAATTGTTTTAAGAGATGTGAATTAACAGTTTTAATATCAGAATCATTTCCAGTAATAAACAACCAACATACAGTACTGGCTTATCCATAGAATTAATTTGTTTTATTGAGCTTCTTTTTCTCAAACGTACGAAATCCTGGAGGACCACTTTCATTAAAAAGACTGATGCTGGCTAGTTTTTGGTTGTTGTTTTTTTTAATAAGAGAAGCTGAAATCTCATGTGAGCAAACCTGCCTCATGTGACATTTCTCACTTCAATAAACTGCTCATGTGAGCCATTTCTTTGAATTTATAGTGCATGAATAGACATCAGTTTCTTTGATTTTTCTGGTCATGCGTCACTGCTTCACAAGTTACAATCCTACAACCTAAATCTAAAAGGAAAGAATTAGCAAGGGAAAGGAGACATTGGTGTCTGGATGAATACCACAAATTTTACTCAGGACAACAAAATCAACTTGCAAATTACTTGGGCAGAGCAGAGAAAAATTATTGTTTTGAAGATGAAAAACAATTTTTTCCAAGCTTTCAATGTGGACTAGACTAGCCCCCAACCCAACCTTCCCTTGGTTTCCTACAGACATATAGCTTATTTAGTCACTGTGCTGTATTAATAGCCTGAACTTAACAATAACAATTAAACAATTGTACTCCAATTTGCAAAAGCATTCCTATCTATCATTCAGAGGCAAATTTAACTCACCACAATTAAAAGGTACCTGTCTAGTTACAAAAAGAAGAGCAGCACTGCTTTGCTACATAAATGTAACTCTTACTGGTGTCAATTTGATCCCCCCCCCCCCCGATAAGAACATATAGAATTTGAATTTATATTTATGACAAATTGTTGGGGACGGGTGGGTAAATTGCTTATCAGAACAAATGTACAACAGATTGCAAATGTTCATTTGCCAAAGTTTGTTATGAACATTTTAACAGTTGCTTTAGCTTATGTGAAGGACATGAAAAGAATTTGTTCATCTGTCCTGCTCAAGGCAACCATCCAGAAGACCAGTGCTCTGCAAGAGACTGATTGTTAAGCAGATTATTCCCACCCTAGTTTTTAAAAAACCCAAAAAACACATAACTATTAGATGACTTTATATTTAAGGGAGGATTGGGAAAGTCTGTTTCATCTCCACTATATATATTTATTTTATCCAATTCACATCCACAGTAATCTAAATGTCAGAAAGAAAAGAACAATGATAATTACAAGCCCTCATCCTTGCTAGGGTTTTCTAGGCACAGGTAACTCAGACGTATTTGTTTGTTTGTTTGTTTGTTCAGATTTATATTGTTGCCCACTCGCCAAGACAACTCAGGACCGCTTACAGTCAAAACAGCAACAGTACAGTAAAAATCATAAAATACAACCTCACAAAACAACCAAAGCAGAACACAGACTAGCTCCCCTCAGGCCATTGTTGTGGGCCCAGAGGAGGGGGCGATGTTCTCAGCTGCCTGCCAGGCCATGGAGTCTTCTCTCTCAGGCCTTTGTTGTGGGCCCAGAAGAGGAGGCAAAGTCCTCAGCCACCTGCCAGGCCATAGAATCTTCTCCCTCAGGCTATGGTTGTGGGCCCAGAGGAGGGGGCAAGGTCATCAGCCACCTGCCAGTATATGGAGTCTTTATTATACCCTTCTTCTTGGGGAACTTTGAGATCATGAAGTGTGCCCAAGATCATACAAGGTGGCTCTTCTACAAGACACAGTGAGAAATCAAACGTCTGATCCCTGGCTCCAATGCTTCACCTTAATAAGTTATCCAGCTAGATACAGCTAATGAAACCTTGCTTAAATTTACTACAATCATAACTTCACTTATAATCACAACCAAACTGCTTAACCGACTACAAAGGTTTTACATTGTCTCAGGAATATGTTAACTCATGCTCAACCTAGTGCTCTCTGAAAGGAAAGGCATTTTATGGGTCAGATGCAACCCCAAGTTACACTCTGCCATTGTGTTCTGAAGAAAGGTAGACAAAGAGTATCCTTGAAAAAGGTCTGTCTTTCTTAGACTTAGGTGGTTAACATTCACAGAATTCCCATTTATGCTTCCAATTGCTGTGTATGTATGAGTTGAGGGGGAAAGTAATGTATGAGTTGAGGGGGAAAGTATATTTAGCTCTGGTCTTGTGCTGTTCCATTGATATTTTAACAGAATAGGATTTCAAGGAAAGAAAGAAATTACCAGACTAGTTCTCTGTCAAAGTACACTGGTACATCAGATAACGTTATGACTTGGTTCCACAAGTCCTGACATTATCCGATTTTTATCATTGTCTGATGCACTGACTGAACGTTTAAAAAAGCCCCGTTCCCATCCGCGGGCACGTGGATGACTCCCGGAGGTTCCTCATAGCCCCAGCTATCGATCGATGGGGTTGAGAGAGACTTCGGGGACTAAACACACGCCTGCACAGATGACTCCGCGAAGACATCCCCCCCCCAGCCCCAGCGATCGATCGCAGGGGATGAGGGAGATTGCAGGGAGGCGTCTGCCCGAGGTTCAAGCCTGGAGGTGCTGACTCCAAGGGTGCCGGATGCTCAAAAATGGGTCGTCCCCCCAAATGCCGATCTTGTTGTGGAATCAATCATCGTTTGGGAGTTGTGGAGGAATGGGTGAGTGCATTTTTGGCACTTGGGAGGGGGGAGAATGTGTGCACCCATTCCACCCCTCCCAAGTGCCAATCTTGTGTGATGTGGCAGGGGTGGTGGAGAGCTCGAAATAAGCAAAAAAAACCTTCCAGGTTTTTTTTCACCCATTTCGGGCTCCCTGCTGCCCCTGCCACCTCCGAGGAGGTCAGGGGACCCAATAGGCACTGTTTCTGGAGTTTCCCCACCTCTCCGGCCGCTGCAGTAAGCCAAAACGTCGGGATTTAAATCTGGCAAGGGAGGTGGGGGAACTCCAGAAACAGCATCAATCAGGGGGCCCAACCTCCTCAGAGGTGGCAGGGGCAGCGGGAAGCCTGAAAAGTTTTTTTCCCATTTCGGGCTCTCTGGCCCCCCTGCCATCTTGGGGAGGTTGGAGGACCTGATCTGCAGCTGCAGGGTGGCTGGGGAAGCTGACAGGGACTCCCTGTTGGCTTCCCAAGCCACCCGCCCCTGCCTCCACAGCTGCAGGGTGGCTGGGGAAGAAGACAGGGGGAGCCCCCCGTCAGCTTTCCACCCACCCCTCCCCTGCCTCTGCAGCTGCAGGGTGGCTGGGAAGCTGAACGGGAAACCCCCATTCAGCTTTCCAGCCACCCTGCTACTACGAATGACTGCATCGGATAACGCTAACAGATCGTTATCCAATGCAATTTTTATTTATTTTTTAGAAATTTTGCATCGTTATCCGATTCTAGCATTATCCGATGCAGTCGTTATCCAAGATATTACTGTATAAGATCTGGTTCATAAAAATCATTCAAAATAGCTTTGCTCTTTCACAAGTGGCTTGACTGAGCTGGTACAATTATAAACAAAAAGCATGAAATGTTCTCTTGATCTTGAATCTCTGAGCAGAGATGTTGATAAGGTCAGCATCTGTGAGATAAGCTTTTGAGAACATATATGTTCAGTAAGATAATAATGTGAGGTAATATATTTATGGTTGTTTGAACATCCAAAATGATTTTAGAAAGCAAAGAGTGGACCATTAGGAGACTAATAAAATGGGGTCCAGTAAATATAATTGTAAGTCCAGAAAATATTCCATTGATGTCATCTGGGGGAGGGAAGATGGAAGGGAAAATGTATCCAGCATTGGAGCACTAACCAACTCCCCAGGTAACTGGTTCCATTGTTGTACTGCTCTAGCAGTTAAGACATTTCCTGATGTTGTGCTTATATCTGGTTTCCTGTAGTTTGAACCTGTTACTATGTGTCCTGCACTCTGTGATGACCAAAAACAGATCCTGTCCTTCCTGATTAGAATATTTGAAAAGTGCTATTATATCCACCTCCCTCTTCCTCTTTTTCTTGTGCCATATCCATTCATATCCTCGGTGAGTGTGCGGCAATTTTGTTGTTCAGTCGCACAGTCGATTCCGACCCTCTGCGACCCCATGGACCACTGTTCGCCAGGCACTCCTGTCCTCCACCATCCCCCTCAACTCGCTCAGCTCTGTGCCCATTGTCTCTACAATACCATCTAGCCATCTCATCTTGGGCCGTCCCCTTCTTCTTTTGCCCTCAACTCTTCCAAGCATCAAGGCTTTCTCAAGTGAATCCTCTCTTCTCATTTGATGTCCAAAGTACTTTAGCTTCATCTTTATTATTTGACCTTCTAAGGAGCAGTCAGGGTTGATTTCTTCTAAGACTGACCTATTTGTTCTCCTCGCTGTCCAGGGGACTCTCAAAACTCTCCTCCAACACCACATCTCAAAGGCGTCTATTCTTCTGCGCTCAGCTTTCCTGATGGTCCAGCTCTCACAACCATACATTGCCACCGGGAATACCATTGCTTTGACTATGTGAATTTTTGTTTTCAATGTGATGTCTCTACTTTTCACTATGTTCCCCAGGTTTCTCATCTCTTGCCTCCCAAGAATCAGTCGTCTTTTTAGTTCATGGCTGCAATCACCATCTGCAGTGAGCTTGGATCCTAAGAAAGTAAAATCTGTCACTGCTTCTACTTCTTCCCCTTCTATTTTCCAGGGACTGATAGGGCCTGTTGCCATTATCTTGGTGTACTTGATATTGAGTTTCAAGCCAGCTTTTTCACTTTCTTCTTTCAACCTAAGCAGGAGCTTCTTTAGGTCCTCCTCACTTTCTGCCATTAGGGTGGTATCATCTGCATATCTCAAATTGTTGATGTTTGTTCCAGCAATTTTGATCCCAAATAGTGATTCCTCCATCCCTGCATTACGCATTATGTGTTCTGTGTATAAGTTGAATAAGCAGGGTGACAAAATGCAGCCTTGTCTTACTCCTTTTCCTATTCCAAACCACTCCGTCATTCCATTTTCTCTCCTAACTGTTGCCTCTTGATTCATGTACAGATTTCTCATGAGGCCTATAATTCTCTTTAATTACTTGCCACATTTTGTTGTGGTCGACACAGTCAAAAGCCTTAGTGTAATCAATGAAACAGAATTAGACTTGTTTCTGATATTCCTTTGTTTTTCCCATGATCCATCTTATGTTGGCGATGTGATCTCTAGTCCCCCTGCCTCTTCTGAAACCCGCCTGCACTTCTGGTAATTCTCTCTCCACATACGGTTGCAGTCTATCCTGTATTTTCTTGAGCATCACCTTGCTAGCGTGAAGGATGAGCGCAATTGTTCGATAATTTGAACATTCTTTGGCATTACCCTTTTTGGGGAGTGGAACGTATACAGATCTTTTCCAATCCTGTGGCCATTGTTTTGTTTTCCAAATCTGCTGGCATATAGAATGCAATAATTTGATTCCATCATCTTGTAGGGCTTTGAAAAGTTCAACTTGGATACCAGCAATATAAATCTGAATAAATAAATAAATAAATAAATTTCTGAATATTGGCTATCATTATGGCAAGACTCTTTCTGTTCTTAACTTTTCAGAACAGTTCTTCCAAGGACATTCCACGCCAGTCTTTCAGGTTCTTCAGCCATGAAGTCTGTCTACATCCAGGGCCTCTTTTCCCAAAGATCTTCTCTTGCATAACAAGTTTGACCATTCTATATGATATGCGCTTTCTTTGCTTAATTATCTTCAACAGTCCTTGTTCTTTATCTGTCTGGCACACTTCCACATCAGTCACATGGTCAATGCATTATTTTTATTATTTTTATTTTTTTATTTAATCAGACTTATATGCCACCCTCCTTAGCAGCCATCTAGAGATCCACATTTCAACTGCTTTTCTTTTCTTTTCAGAATTGTTATAACTTCAGGTCAAGCACTCACTTGCTAGAGGCCTTTGCCGCCCTCCTGTGTTCCTAAATAGGCCAAATGAATCTGTAAGAGCCAATAGATCAGATCTGAAGACCAAGATATTGACTAACAACCAATAACATCTTGTGGATTGGTTGAAAGTAAGGAAAAAGGGAGGAATTCACTAGTTGCAGATAACCTGGGCACATAGAGGCAGCAAACCATTTGCCCTAACAGACCATTCTCCACAATTGACTCAACACCAGAAGACCATAACAGTCTCCACTAATATGAACATAATGCTACTAATTGCGATCGCGTCTCACTCTTTTCCTCCCTGCATTTGAACTACAGGGAGGGAGAGAAGAGGGAGAGACCCAATCACGTCTCTTTCTCCCCCCCCCCCTGTAGTTTAAATACAGGGAGGGAAAGAGACACAAGTGTGCCTTTCCCCGACCCTACTGCAGTCGCAGAGACCGCTGCGGGTGGGGGGTGGATTGGGTAGTTCTACCCAAACCACCCCACACCCGCAGACCATTGCCTCAGATAACGCTAAGAATCATTCTCCAGAATCGTTATCCGATGCAAGTTTTTTCCAAAAAACTTGCATCATTATCTGATGCAATCGTTATCTGGGGTATTACTGTAAAACCATTTTCAAACAAAGGAGTTTTCTTGATCCTGGGAAGCAGGTATGGTACAGTGTCATATGACTTTCACTTTTCAGCCATTTTTGATAACTATCAAACTTGCATCAAACTGAAAACTGTGGTATTTATTTATGTATTTTATAATGGGATTCTGATTTTTCCTTCAAAATTGCAGTTTATTTTTGCTGGGCTAAATGCACTGGAGACTCAGAATACAAAAAATAAACAATATTATAATCCTATACCTGCAAATAAGCTCCACTGAACTCACTGAACATATTTCAGAACACACAGGAATAGGATTTCATTTTATAAGACAACCTGTTTTCACCTCATAATTCCTTATTTACTTTGAAACAAAACCCATCACTTCAGATTTTACCATTCTTGCGGGTACTTCTGTTTTGCCAGTGCAACATCTTTATTTATACAGATTCTTTATTAACATAAAAGAAAATTAAATTACAGTCATTGTAAATCATGTCATACCTTCATCTATTGATCCTTCACTGCTGTACCCATCATATTCTGCAGAAAGAGGGCTATATTTCTGTCTGGTTTCCCAAATATAGTTTTTCTGTTGTCTGTTATCACCTGCTGGTCTTGAACTTTGCATTTTGGAAAGGGCCTCATGGTATTTACCAAGTGCTTCATCTTCACTTTCAGATGATGAGCCATGCTGATCCTTATTTAAGTATGAGTTGTCTATTAATGGGAGAGGAACAAAAGTTTATTCATTCAATTTCCATACCATTCATCTAATGAAAAATTTCACCACTCTGGGCAGTTTACAACACACACTAATAAAATTGGAAATGAAAACAAGCAAAGGCTAACACATGCTAACATTTTATTCATTAAAAAAAAAGAATATGATTTATATTTTAACAGCTACACAATATCTTATTTCAAAATAAGCACGACATAAACATATCTACTTTTGTGCTTTCAGTTGCCAGAGCCAGAACAAAACATCTACTGAGAAAATAACTGGACTTTTAAGGGAATGAACTAAGGTATTTCCTTAAATGTATGTTTTTATTATGATCTGTGGGGATCAAGAAAGTTTTGTCTGCATATGATTTTGTTTTTTCCCCTTAAATTGCCTTGTTCCCTTAACCATCTTCTTTGTTCCTCACAAGAACGCTGAAAAACTTTGGGCAACTTGATAAAAGCATTTATTCAGTCAATTATATTGCTCTACTTGTAGAATGATATCTCCTAAGTAATAAGTTAAATTAATCTACAGCTTTATTAACTATAGATTATATTTTCTTCACTGTGGTCTAATTTTTATATGACTCCTCTGATTTTTAGAAAATCTATTTTATTTTATGATACTATACTATGGCTTTATGGTTTATATGCAGTGGTGGGATGTAAAAAAATTTCTACCCCACCGTGATGTCATCACAGTGTGGGCGGAGCTAACATCATGATGTCATGACATGATGTTGTGGGTGGGGCCAAATAAAAAAGAAAATAATAATAAAATAAAATAAAAATAAACACACACACACACCTCAACCCACCCACAACACAAACCTGTATTAAATATATTAAATAAAAAATACATTAAAATACACCCACACAGCCAAACACACACACACCCCAAACACAAATCAACCAGAGCTTTTAAACCAGAACTTAAAGCTTATTCTGGCTAATCTTTCTCACACTAGGTCAGATGGAAGGAACTACCGAATGAACTCACCACAAGATGGCTTCATTTTGGCACTTTTCAACTTCTCAACAGTTAAAGAAGTTAGGTACTAAGTCTTTGCCTAACCAGTTCTCTAGGATAATATGCCTTAATGTAAATGTAAAACAGCTGTACTTCCTCAAGGGTTCTCCAATTGGAACAGCAATTGGAACAGCACAGGTGTAGCTTATTGATGAGGTAACTCCAAGACTTTGCTTAAAAACCCCAAGCCAGGCAGCCAGGTCTGCCGGCCACCAGGCCTTTTTAGGAACTGTGGTAGTACGTCAATATAGGTAAAGGTATTAAATACACATTAAAATACACACAGACACACCACATCCAAAGGTGAGTCACTTACCCTGGGGATCAGGCTATAGGGAGCTTCAGGCTAGCAGCTTCTCTTCCTCCTCCCTGCTTGGGAGGACAGCAAGGATGCTGTGCATACGCGCCAAGGACTGTAGGCGTGCATGCACACCAAGCGCTTGGTGTGCATGCACAGTGGGGGAATCAGTGAAAAGGTAAGCCCCGAAGGTGGTTTCCCAACCAAAAAAAAGCTGCTACCGGTTCTCCAGGACACTGGGGGAAGTTACTACCGGTTCTGGCAGCCTGGTGAGAACCTGTTACATCCCATCACTATTTGTAAGCTATTTTATTGCTCCTGACAAAGACATATATGTAGTTTGAAATTTGCTTGATTTCCTAACATTGTTTCTTATCATAAGTCTACCTTTGCAATCTTTTGTCCTAATCCATTAATATAGTGAGCAAATGAATACAAATATTTCAATTTCAAAAGCCTTGTACAAAAACATTCTTATCCAGTGTAATCAGTACAAAGAGTCACCAAACTCAAAATAATAGAAGGTAAAACAGAAAATAAGTTGATTAAAAGCTATTTTAAAATGAATAGCCTCAATCAGAAGAGAACATGTTTAATTAGTTCCAAGGAATACAAATAAAACAACATAAAACACTTTCAGAAGGTTGTACCACATGGTTATGTGAAAAGGGGCATTTTGAAATATTGTTCTCCTCTCCTGTGTCCCAGGTCAAGCAGCCTTCCAGAACAATTTGGCCTGAAATGTTATGGAGAAATTACCTGAAATCAGTTTTAGTAAAGAATTCCTCTACACAGTTAGGTCAATTCCCACCTTGCATTATTGTATAACATAGTGATCAGGAATACCCTATCATTTACTGGCAATGTTTCCAGATATTAATAGGAGCTGCAAGATGGGAAAACATGAGCTTCCTTTTGCATGAGCAACCATGGGTACAATCAAAAGAAGACAGTATAAATAACAAGAATTTCACTCCAAATGATTTTTTAATAGATCACCACAAATCAACTCCAGAAAACAGTTGGGGAGGGAAGAAGTATAGTATTTAGTAAAAGATCCAGAAAAGGCCAAATTGATAAAATACCATGTATTATGCCTCACCATTTTCTGGTGTCATCTTACTACCCACTTCTTTTGAAAAATGCTCTGATTCTTTAGTCTTTTCACTTGTACTTCTCTTTGAAACAATAGATTGTACATTTTTTTCCTGCTTCATCATAGATTGTCTGTGGCTATCAGAAAGTGTTCTGCATTTTCCTTTTGTTTCAGGAGCACCATGCACTTTTGTAGACTTTGACAATTTTGGTGTTTGGTCTTCACTTGCTTCCAAATTCCTGGGTACACTATGACTTTCTTTGGTGTTCCTGAAGTCAATTCCCGCTGATCTTTCTTTGTCATTTTTATGGAACTGATACTTAGCTCGCTCAAGCACTGGATGTGACTCTTTACTTTGGTTTTTACTAAGGGATTCTTCTTGTCTGAGTTTACTGCAGTTTTGACCAGTATTTTTTGAAAATGTAGTATTTTCTAAGTAGTCACTTTTATTCTGTTTTACTGAATTATTTACTTCCTTGAGGATTTCTCCACAATTGAGAAGTGGACTAGGTTCAACATTATTTAGATTATGTTGCATTTTGTCTTCATTAAGATGAAATTTTCTGCCACCATTTGTAGTTTCTTTTAAAGAATTAGCTTCGCTGTGTTTTAATTCTGTATTATATCCTTTTTCTGTCATATGTTTTTCTTTACCATGATTTAATTGTGTACTGTTTTCTTCTTTAGCTACTGTATATTTATCATCCTGTGTTGTAGCAGTATCATCTGTCCGAAAAATATTGATCATGCTTGTTACCTGTTCTGTAACTGAATCAGCTACTGTATAGCTGACATCCCCAACAGCACTAGTTATATCATCCATGGCATTACTTAATGAGTCAACAATCGAAGACATAGAAGGAAGGTTCAGATTTTGTTTAAAAGTTTGCTGAAAATTTTTGAAAAATGCCATGTTTCAAATGTTCATTAGTAAATCAATATTTTAAACAAAAATTAATGTTTTGTGCCTGCCTGAAATTCTATTCTGTAACTTTAAAAAACTGTAGTTTAGTCCTTTTCTGAATTCTTAATGATAAATAGTAGCAAATATTTTCTATGTAAGACCAGATTACTTATACCATAACCAGATGTTTTATTTATTATATTAAAAGTGATGGTTTAAATTCCATACCTGCAAAGAAAAAGTTTGAATATATTCAAATAATATATTACAAATAATTTATTTTCCTATAGTACAATTACGTTGTAATTGACATGGACTCTATATTCTCTATGCTGTTAAATTATGAAGTATTTGTTACTTTAGACTTAATTCTCAATAATAATTTTGGCTACAATTTGGCTATGTGCAAGAATAAAGGGAAATAAGCATACAAGCCATTAAAATGAAAGCACGTGAGAATTTTTAACAGTGCAGGGTGTTCCAAAAATCGCCATATATAGACGAAATTGCATATCAACAGATATCTTGAAATGTGTTCACCATGAGTGGTGGGAGTACTGTGTGTGTGTGTGTGTGTGTGTGTGTGTGTGTGTGTGTGTGTGTGTGTGTGTGTGTGTGTGTGTGTGTGTGTGTGTGTGTGTGTGTGTGTGTGTGTGTGTGTGTGTGTGTGTGTGTGTGTGTGTAAAGAGGTGGCCAACAAGTATATAATATTTTGTAATGAACATTTTTTTCAATAAAGGTGCATTTAGTTTTCCCATTTTCCCCATGTATGGTAACTTTGGGGAGTGTAAATATCACAGATCTAGCCAACCATATCTGAGTTTCAATAGGATTTTGTTTATAATGGGGAAATGTGATTGTTCTCTTTCCCTAATCTATATAATGATTGTCATGTACTGTAATTATTCTTTTAAACTGTACCCGAGAAAGAGAAAAAAATTGTTTCCTTTTAATATCTAAAACACCAAACTTAATTCTCCATAATTATATAATTCTGATTAAGGAGTATAGGTCAGTTTAAAAATATATTTTGGACTTTAAGCAATATTTTTTTATTCAAATTAAATGTGACTTTAAAAATAATACATTATAATACTTACAAAGTTTGTCCCGTGAATTTTTTCTTGCACTGTATCGTATACTGAAATCCGAGAAACCTCCAACATTTTCAAAACACATCTTCTTGTTAATATACAGAAAAAGAATCAACAACAGGATAATCAATACTCCAACTGCCGATAGAAATCCCACTGCTTCAGGAGATACTAGAAGAAACATAAACGATGAGTATAGTAGAAAGTTAGTACATTTTTAAAAATCAGACTACTGTATTAGTCAGACCCATCCCAAATTATGGGATTATGCAAATTCACTATGGCTGAAATTCTGTTGCTTAGAGTAATAGGTTGCACTGGTTACAGACCCATTGAATCATTGGAGATTTGTTGAGTCAACTCCTCAGTAAGTTTCACTGACTCAAACAGACATGTGCTAAAGTAAATCATAAGTAGTATAGACCTACAGTAATACCTCGGATAACGCTAAGACTTGGTTCCACAAGTCTTGGTGTTATCCGATTTTTAGTGTTATCCAATGCATGTTAAAATCCTATGGGATGGATCGGATAATGTTAAAGCTCCATAGAGATACATTGCAACTGCACAGGCTTTAGTAGTTGTTATTCAATAGGACCTTAACGTTATTCGATCCAATTCTCCTCCCCAGATTACTTAACGTTATGCAATTTTAGCGTTATCCGAGGTAAACATTATCCAAGGTATTACTGTACAGTAAAACCTCAGATAACACTAAAACCTGGTTCCACAAGTCTTGGTGTTATACGATTTTTAGTGTTATCCGATGCATGTTAAAATCCTATGGAATCCATAGAGATACATTGTAACCACACAGGCTTTAGCGGTTGTTATCCGATGCATCCCATAGGATCTTAATGTTATCTGATGCAATTCTTCCCCCCAGATTGCTTAATGTTATGCGATTTTAGTGTTATTCGATACTAATGTTATCTGAGGTATTACTGTATTTGAATCAATAATAATCTAAGAAGTCCAGAATTGAAAAAGATCGTATGGATCACTGAGTCTAGCCTCTATCAAGGAAGAACAGGGAGAAATGAACTCTCAATCTCTGGCTCCACAGTCAGACACCTAAACCAGTGAGTTGATTCACCAAACCCTTACTAATTCTTCTGTAACTTGTTATACTAAGCAATAGGATTTCACTTAATGAAATATAACCTGACTTAAAAGCAAAGCATTGATTTGACTGTGTGTGTTTTTAATAGCTCTGGCTACCACTTATACCAGAATTGCATAGTTTACGCAAACAATATCTATATCTGACAGTTTTCAGTCTAAGATCCCTCTTGGTGTCAGTCTTTTCACTTCTCCCATATCAGAATCAGGATGCAATGATATGGTAAAATTTATTAATTTAATTTATATACTGCCTATCTAGGATATTGTCCCACTCTGGGCAGTATACATTGTTAAAAACAACAGTAGATAAACATACACCATTATCATAACAAGGAAAAAAATATTTTTAAAAAGCAGGCAGACCAAGAAATCAAAATAAAAGACATTTTCTTTCTAGTGCATTAAACTAACATTATACTAGTATGCTAGAGGGAAAATGTTCTTGAAAGGTGTCGTGAACAGTGCTGTTTTCAGATGTCTCTTAAATAGCTCCAAGGATGTGGCCTGCAACCAGTGTGGGTGCCACCACTGAGAATGCACAGCTCCACATCAGAGTCTTCCTAGCCATTCTTGGTGATGGCTCCTGGAGCTATGTTATTTGAGAACACAGACAGACATGCTTTGGGAGAGACATCCCAAGGTCCCAAGCCGTATAGGGCTTTGTATATTAATGTTAACACCGTGTGCCTGACACAAAAAGGAATGGGTAACTAGTGCAGATTGGCCAGAGCTAGGATGATATGTTTACATTTTCTCCCTCTGGTTATTAATCTGGCTGCAGCATTCTGGGCCCATTATAATCTCTGTATCAGGGTCAAGGGTACCCCTGTGTAGGGAGCACTGCAGTAGTCAATTCTTGAGGCTACTAATGTATGGACCAGTGTTGTCAGGGACCACGAGGGCATAACTGAGCAATTTGATGGAGGTGAAATATGGATTCTGATACTGCCTTAATCAGCTGCTCCAGATTCAGTGGCTGGGTAAATCAATGGCTGGGCAGGTGTTCAGCATTCTATCTAGTCAGGCTCCCTATCATCACAGTCTGATAATAGGGATGAGATGGGAGAATCTGTTTGTCCCATGACATATAGTCTTAGTTTCTGTCTATCTTGTTTGATAAAATCCAAGAGGATTAATTTGGCAGGTTCAGGTGGGTGGAAAAAGTTCAGTTGTACTTACCAGTAATAACTTTCGTTCTTCGAGTATGTATTCTGTGAATTTACACTTTTGGGTTCTGCGCTTGCACAGAGCCGTTACCAGAGCTTTCAAGCTGGTTGAATAAAAGTTTGAATGTTAGGGCTGCCCAACATACTGCCCACACTTTGGTGCCATTTCACACTCTTTCCTCAGTTAATACTTAAGCCAAGCACAGGATAAAAATAAGTTATCTCATCTGTGCAACTCAAGCAGGGTGGAAGGGTGGGAAAGTGTCCACGCCGGCGCAATTAGAATCACTTGAGCTCAATGATGGAGCATCTGGATTAGGACTTTCTGGATGAGTGGAAACAGAGGGAATGTGTAAAGATAGTCCAAGTCCCACCATTTCATGAAGGCATCGCCCTCGGAGGCTAGCCCAATTCCTGCTCTGGAGCAGTATCTCAGGTACTTGTGGTTTGTTTCCGAAGTGAAGAGGTTAAGATCCGGAACCACCTGCTGATGACAAATGGACTGGAACACTTGGTTGTCCAGTTCCTATTCATGAGTCGTGGAACTCAGCCCACTCAGCCCCTTGGCTAAGACATTCAATTTGCCTTGAATGTGGATGTGAATGGGAAAAATTTGTGTCTCCAGGAACCATTTCCACACTTCCAGGAGTGACATTGATTTCGTGCCTCCCTGCTTGTTGAAACAGGCTATCACAGTGGTATTGTCTGATGCGATTTAGACAGCCTTGCCTGACAGCACCATTTCGAAGGACCTCGGAGCCTTCCAAATGGTGAGGAGTTCCAGGTAGTTTATATGAAAAACTGCTTCCTCCTGTGTCTGCAAGTTGTTCACAGTCACAGACCCCAAGCAGCTCCCCATCCGAGGTTGCCTGCGTCGGTCAAGATCTGTACTGATGGTTGAGGGGAGTAAAAATGTTTTCCCGTTGCCACATTTAGAGGTGATGTCCACCATGCTAGCAGTTTGGAGTGAGAACCACAGCTGTAGTTGATGCCATAAGTACTAGTAGCCTCTGAGCCTTCTTCGCCGGCACATAAGTCCTGTGCCAAAAGATTTCTATCACCTTAGTGATGTCCTGTAGGTGCTTTGGAGAGGCATATGCTCTGACATCGAGTGAGTCGAGTATTGCTCCAATGTACTCGACGCACTGAGATGGATCTAGTTTCAACTTGTTGAAGTTGATCCGTAGACTGAGACTCTCCATGAGTCTTACCATGTAAACGATGTCCCGAATGGCCTTTTTTTCTACCACAAAGTAGCTCAAGTAGAAACTATCACTCCATTTCGATGGTGGTATGGTTTCTATGGCTCCTTTCAACAGTAGCGTTGCCACTTCCTTCTGCAGGTGAGAGGATGGAAGCCTGCAATGGAGCTTCATGACTCAAGGAACCCATACCATGATCTGGAGGTGGACTGTCCAGGCATGGCCAAACCAAAGAACTTTGCTGTGGTTTTGGTTTGCCATAGTTTGTTCAGGGCCTTGTCCATGTCTTGGGCGAACAGACCTCGGCCGTCAGAAGGCAGATCTTCGATTAGCTTATTGGTAGGCTCCTCGAGCTCGGTGGAGTGAAGCCAGGCATGCCGATGCAACAGAATGGATGTGGACATGTCCTTTGCCCCTGCATCATTCATGTGATGGGCTGTCCTCATCTATTGCTCAGAGAGGTAATCGTCCTTGTCACAGAAGAAGTTAAACTCTGTGTGCAGGTCAGCGGGCAACTTGACTGTGAAGGAATTCACCCACTCCCAGAGATGGGAATTGTAAAGCCCCACTGCTGTAGAACAGTTTGCTGCACAGAGTGACAATGACGTGGTGGTGTAAAGTTTCCACTCCAATGCATCAAGCTTCCTCCCCTCAGATGAAGATGGCATAGGGAAACTGCTGGCTGCCATCTTACTCTGCGAAGCCTGGACATCCATGGAGTTCGGTAGGGGATGGGCATGCAGAAACTCCATGTCATCACCCATGAGTCTGTACATCAGCATGGCTGTAAAGGACTTCTGGTCCTCATCACAGGGCGAATCAGCAGCTCCGATAATAGGATCGAGTATCTTGTCCGCCTCAACCTCCACATCCTCCTCCTCTGAAAAAGACTCGGATTCATATGTAGACAGTGGAGGGATCCTCGTTTCCATGTTGGAACCTCACCAGTATGGCCTGGGCTGTTTGACGGAGCGGGTGCTTGACACCCACGAAAGTGGCAGAGCATTGTCTACATCCTCCTCCTCTGAAGAGGACTCGGACTCATCCATAGACGGTGGAGGGATCCTCGCTTCCAAGTAGGAACCGCACCAGCACGGCCTGGGCGGTTCAACGGAGCGGGTGCTCAATGCCCCCAAAGGTGGCTGAGCAATGTCCACATCCTCCTCCTCCGAAGAGGACTCGGACTCATTGGTAGTTGGTGGAGGGATCCTCACTTCCACATCGGAACCGCACAAGTACGGCCTGGGCTGTTCGACGGAGTGGGTGCCCAACGCCCCCAAAGGTGGCGGAGTTATGTCCACATCCTCCTCCTCTGAAGAGGACTTGGTGGAGGGATCCTCGTTTCCAAGTAGGAACCGCACCAGCACGGCTTGGGCGGTTCGACAGAGCGGGTGCTCGATGCCCCCGAAGGTGGCTGAGCAATGTTCACATCCTCCTCCTCTGAAGAGGACTCGGACTCATTGGTAGACGGTGGAGGGATCCTCGCTTCCACATCGGAACGCACAAGTACGGCCTGGGCTGTTCGACGGAGCGGGTGCTCAATGCCCCTGAAGGTGGCGGAGCAATGTCCACATCCTCCTCCTCTGAAGAGGACTTGGACGTGTTCATAGACAGTGGAGGGATCCTCCTTCCATGTCGGAACCGCACAAATACGGCCTGGGCTGTTCAATGGAGCAGGTGCTTAACGCCCCCGAAGGTGGCGGAGCAATGTGAACATCCTCCTCCTCCAAAGAGGACTCAGACTTGTCTATAGACGATGGAGGGATCCTCACTTCCACGTCGGAACCACACAAGTACAGCCTGGGTTGTTCGATGGAGCGGGTGGTCGACGCCCCCAAAGATGGCGGAGCAATGTTCACATCATCCTCCTCCGAAAAGGATTCGGACTCATTCATAGACAGTGGAGGGATCCTCATTTCCACGTCAGAACCGCACCAGTATGGCCTGAGCTGTTCGACGGAGCAGGTGCTTGACGGCCCCGAAGGTGGCGGAGCAATGTACACATCCTCCTCCTTCAAAGAGGACTCAGACTTGTCCATAGATGGTGGAGGGATCCTTGCTTCCAAATCAGAACCGCACCAGTACAGCCTGGGCTGTACAATGGAGCGGGTGCTCAACACCCTAGAAGGTGGCGGAGCAATGTCCATTCCTTGGCCTGGAGCAACAGTCCATTCAGAGTCCTGTGAAGGAGGAAGAGGAACAGTACTCACGGGACCAGGTTACCGAGCTTGAGTCGTGGCAGTCAAAAATTGGTCACCTATCTTTTTGACTATCATCTCATGAGGTGGTTGCAAGAAGTCCAGCTGAACTGCCTGAGATGGAGCCAGCGGAGACGAAATGGTAGCCAGAAATGGTCCAATTGGTGACAAAATGGACACCAAAACAGTAGCCAGGGTGCGTCGAGCTGTTGGCAAGATGGACACCCGGCGGAGCAGAGACATCCCTCAAGGCGGTGGCGGAGGAGGTGAAAGAGAATGGTGCCCCACTGCCTTAGACTTCTGCCTCACCTCAGCCAACTTTGAGCCCTCTCCCTCTATGGTGGCCATCTTGGGTGCCGGAGTTTTGGTGGGAAACTGAGAGGCCTGAGAAGTCACGGCCGGAGAAAGTGTCATCTCCATTAGATAAGCCTTGAGATGATTATTTCTATTTTGAACCACAAGACAAGTGAATTTCTTGCAGTGAACACATGTCTGGGTTTGATGGGATTCTCCAAGACACAGTAAACACTTACTGCCACCATCTGACGAAGGAAACTTCTTGTTGCAGACAGTACAACGGTTATAGGCAGCTGATGCCATCAAAAATTACCTCAAGGTAAAGGAGAAAAAGCCCAAATGCTCACTGCAAACCAAGCAAATGGCTGGGGTGCCGGTCCTTCCTGGATAAAAGACCAACAAGCAAGAAAAATTGTAGATAGACACCATCTGACCTGCAACGGTCAAGCAACTGAGAAAAAAATTAGGTTGTTCCCAAAGGGAAATGGCTGCTTCCCCCGCAAGGAAGAAGCAACCCTGAGGTAAAAATTGAAGAAAATGCCAGGAACTGCTCCCAAAATGGCTGCTTCCCCCACAAGGAAGAAGCAACTCTGAGGTAAAAATTGAAGAAAATGCGAGGAACTGTTCCCCTGTGAGGAGGAACAGCTCAGAGGTAGGTGATCCTGCCCTAAGGATAAGATCACTAAGCAAAAAATTGAGAATGAAGCAAATATTTTCCGAAGAATCAACAGAAAAATTATAGAGAGCTCTCAACGGTTTCCTGCTGCTAAGGCAGAAAGAAGAGAACTGAGGAAAGAGTGCAAAATGGCGCCAAAGGGTGGGCGGCCCTAACATTCAAACTTTTATTCAATCAGCTTGAAAGCTCTGGTAACGGCTCTGCGCAGGCGCAGAACCCAAAAGTGGGGATTCACATAATACATGAAGAACTTTGTTGGAGAAAAAATTAAAACCCTTAACTGGTTTTCTGTTAAGCAAAGGAGTAAAGTATAACTGGATTCCACCACAAAAACTGAAGTTTTTCTATTTAGGGAAAATTTTAGTTATTAGCAAACAAATTGATGTTTTAGATATCCTGGAATCAAGTGGTTTGATAAAGGAGGGATCAGAGGAATGGAATAAACTAAAAGAAGAATTGATAGGTTCAGGGGGACAAAGCCCTAAGTAACAATTAAAAATATAAAGAAGAATCTAGTTCCTGCTCCACTCTATTTTCGCTCACTATAATTAAGGACTAAAGTGTTTTTCATAATACTATCACCGACCTCATTTTGCATCCCAACTTTTCCCTTCGTTTTATACCAACTTGGTATAGAGGGAAAGCCATCATTGTGAAGTCTAGACCCCCTACACTCCATATAGGAGGTAACCTTCAAAGAAGTTTAGAAGGTAGGGGGATACAAGTCTGAAATTTTGTTGTCGCTGTTGTGTTAATTGTTTTGTTGTCATTGGGTTTTGTTGTGGTTAAGATTTGTTGTTGTTGTTCTTAAGTTAACTTTTTGGATGGGGAAAAGGTCTGGTCGAGGGCGGTTGAGAGCACCTATCGTAATTTGGTTCAAAAATGTCAAAAACAATAAAAATTGTAACCTGGAATCTGAAGGGTACTGGTTCCCAGATCAAGAGAAAATGCATAGAACATAATCTTAAGAAAGAGAACCCAGACATCATTTTTCTTCAAGAAATGCACCAGAAAACAGATCATAATAATAATTAATTTTTTAAAGATATAGATATAAATGAGAAAGCGTTTGGCATTTCCAAATCAAGAGGGGTGGCGATCCTCATATCAAAAAAGGCTAGTTTCTCAGTAGATAAATGTGTAAAAGATGAACAAGGAAGATATTTAATTTTAAAAGGGAAACTGGGGGAAGAAAAATGTACACTTGCGAATATGTATGTACCGAATTCAGCCCAATAATTGTTTCTGGAAAAAATGAAAAATATAATACAGAATGAGTCTAGTAAAAATGTGATAATAGCTGGAGAAATGAATCTTATAAGAGCAGATATTGATACTTCAAATATAACAAGAAGAGGTAGAGAGCAGAAGAAATCGGCCCTAGATAAATGGTTGGAGACCTTAGGTATGAATGATTCATGGAGAACATTAAAAGGTAGTGAACAATTATATACCTTTTATTCACAATCTCACAAATCCCATTCAAGGTTAAATTATATATTTGTGTCTAATAGCTAAGTAAATTATTTAGAAGATACATCTAGTGGAATTTTTAAGGTTTCTGATCATTCAATGTTTATAGTAGAAATGAAGTTTAAATTGGACCATAAACAACAAAGGGTTTGGAGGTTCAATGAGAGATTAATCAAGAATGAAAAGACCTGGTCGTAGTTTGGGCACCCCTGATCTAGCATATATGGTATTTAGCTAGCTGCAGGACTGCACAGCAATACAACAAGCGGCTGTACACCTCTTCTGAATACTTTATACTGAAAAACCTTGGAACGATATTATTGAAAGAGGAATCATGGTTATCCACACAAGAAACAATGTATTTCAAGAAAAGATATGTATGGGGTTCTTTATTATGAAGTAAAAATGACGCTATCTCTAATAGTCCCAGCAATTTTAAAACTGATCTTTTTCCCTTTGTGTTAAGTTTAAAAGCAATGAAAAATGTTTTAAAAAATTAAAAACCTTGAAAAGGTTTGCCAAAAGTCAGAATCAACTTGACAGCATATCATCATCATTATGATTATAACAACATAGGACAATCGGACTTACAGTAAGAGGTTACAATCCAACCTCTCTTTATCAGGAGCATAATAAACAGAGATTAAGAGGAAGATTTTATTGAAAGGTTTTACAGGACATGCTAATTAATTTATGATTAAAGAATGTTAAGCTATACTTAGTCATTAAAGACTAATTGATAATACAATCTTTAATTGGATGGCCTCATTATTTTGTAACAGTAGATATTTCTGTACAGCATTTAAAAATATTCTTAATGTAATGTACAGTAGTATATATGACATAATGCACTTTACTACCTACCATAACTATGAATCCTTCTTCTTCATCATCATCATTATTATTACTGCATAAAATAATAAATTTAACATTAAACTAATGGGAGAATAAGTCATATTCAGTGTTTAAGAAACAAATGCTACACTCTCTGTACAATTCTTTGCAGAAGCGTTGCATGTGTGGACATTCTGTGAGGCAATTAATAGTTTATTAAAGAATGAAACTTTAGCTTCAGTTAAACTTGTTAATAATTCATCTACTTTTAACACTAACTGCACATCTTTTGAAATGGTCTATCTTGTATCAATTTGCATCCCTGACTCTATCTTTAGCCTTTAAAATAGCTCAAATATAACATCTGAACAATATCTGAATGTATGTGTTTTGTTACCGGTAAATATGTAACTAAATGAACAAAATAATATATAAAAATGAAGTTATTTTGCTTCTGCGAGAAACAGACAGTACAGTACATGCTGCATAAACATTTTACTTCTTATAAATGAAATACTGAGAAACAATTATGTATGACCAGATAGTAACAACAACCACTATTCAAATAAAAGATAGCATGTTTCCCACTGTTAAACTGTTCATGCATTCTATTAATAATAACCCAAAGTTTTGTCCTAAATTAACGCCCCAGGATAATACTGTTTCCTGAAAAACACTACAACAGATGTAGGACATATTTCATAAGACTATCTATCTGAGTGGAGAATCAATATCTTACAGTATTTTCCCAAGAGAACTGAGGAAAAACCCCATTGTGGCAGTTATGTGAAAAGAAAAGGTACAAGTATTCTCATTGTATAAGAGAATACTCATGGAATTGGACATTTTACTCAACATACTCAGTGAATACTGATAAACTGTTCATATTTCTCAAAATCTTAGGAAACCCAAGGCACATTTTCTAGTAAAATACACTGAATATGGGTATCATGAATGCACTCTCTATAAAAGCTCTAATACCTACCACAGCAGTACTACCAACAACTTTAGAAAACCTATTCTATACTAACCTAAGCAGCATTCAGAAACATATCACATTTTGCTACATTAAAATTATATTTTTTCTAAACTTAAATAAAGCACAACTTTTTAGAGCTGTTCATTATGCCAGAAAATCAGCATGTTATTTACACTAGGAAAAAAATGCACCTATTTCCAACAGCAACTTCAATTATACTGCAGCTTTGTCCTTATGCACAGAAAAATTAATAATTATACCATTAAGTCAAAATAATTGCCTATAATCAACAGGAAAGCATTCAGAACCTTTTTCCTTACTTACATAAAGTGTTGACAGTCCTACTGCCCACTGGTGTTTACAACTTTATATTTATCTAACTGCATGTCAATGATAGTTTAATTATTTATATTGTCGCTGTAATTGTATCTGCCTTGTATACCAACTGGACTAGTACACACTAGATCTCAAATCTGTGATGTGCCTAATGAAAATATTCATATTTTTAAATAATTCAATAGAAAAATTAGATTATTATTAGAATGCTAAACTAAGGAGGCATATTCAATGTGTATAAGAGTAAAGTCTTCATTATTAAAACTAGATTTATTTCCTGATGAATATGAATGTGAAAAGTTTTAAAATAGGTCCATTAAGACAACTGGCTAAGTAATTTGCTTTTTAAGAAGTCATTAAAGAATGACACTCTGCATCTCTTTGTTCCTGATTCTCTGCTACGTATATGTACACACTGTCACCACCATTTACTACCACACTAGACAAGTACAGTTATGATGTTCGGTGAATATAAAGATCACAATTTATTCTATTGGCTTTTTAAAGCTACAGTGAGAACTAACATTTGCCTTAGTGTTACCTAAGCCTCCATCTCCAATCAGAGTAGATAAAAATCAATGATTTTAAAAAATATCAGATCTTTAAATTTTTAAATCAGAATTTTTTTGGATTTAAATAGGATTTTTAAAATTAAACTTTTTTGAAGAAAACTCTATCTAAAGATAGTTTTCTATTTAAGCTATATTATAGCCTAAAGGTGATTTATCATGAAATAAGGATGTAGCATGAGGCTGTATATGAATGCAATGTTTAAATGTTTTGGTAAATGAATTCCATTAATCCATTTACAATGTTGTGCTCTTCCAGAGGTTTCTGTAATATTTTTGGGCAGTTTCTCTATCTAGAAGATATTATCATACACACAGTTCTCAAAACTGTGAGTTTATGTATGCAGAGATCATACCCCAATTCTTTGCAGCAAAAAATGTTATAAAATATACACAGTTGAGAAAAAGACCTTAATTCCTTTGTTCATTTGCAAATCTATGTACACAGAACCAGCCTCTTACCTCTTTAAGTGCTAAATTTTAAAAATTAAATAAATAAAAGAAGATTGTTGGGAGCGGAATAGATCTGCACAAGAAGCTAAATATGAGAAGGGAGGGGAAGCAGTCAAAATGAAAGTGAAAACTTTTGAACAAAATATTGCATAACTCTTTGGCTCTTTTTGTGTATAGCCTAAGGTTTATCATATTATTCTTTTCCTGGAGGAAAAAAACCTACAATGGCAACAGACCATAAATGAGACCCAGTTGTAAATATTTTAATGAAGTTTCTTTATCTATAGGTATGGCATGCAAAATGCAAACACTGCAACAAAGAAATGCAGGACCTAGTGGCCCTAATGAAACAACATCATGAGAAGTTCTGTGATGAAGATGAAAAGGAGTATGTTTGAACAGGCAGGACCTTCTGGTTGGTAAATGTTTTCATTTCATCATATTTCTTAAAAACTGCCTTGAGGAAATGTCATGTTTGAGCAAAATCATATTTGTTATTTTTATTATTACTGCATGTTACTGTCATTTTTGTGGAGTCACCAGAGACACATCCACCAGCTGAGAAAAATGACCTCCAGAAAAAAATGTGTGCTCGGATACGAGTAGCAGCTGATGATGATGACAACTGTCATTTCGATACAGTTGGTATAAAGAAATAAGGTGAAACAAGCAAAGGTGCTAGTAATGATCTTAACTCTCAACCTGGAAAGGAGTGAGTCGCCAGAGGGGTGCAAGCATCTCCCCTATTAAAACCTTTTGGAGATGGTCTGGCCAGTGAGAGCAAGAGGGAGGCTGTTCCAAAGCACACCACGTCATCCTGTTGTGTTTGTCCCTCAAAAGGGTGGTGTGGAGATACAGTAAACTACAAGGAGAAAGACTTACACAATTGCTTCACCTCAGATTTGGATTTTTGTTTCTAATTCCAATATCGATTTCTTTTTCTTCAGTGATGTTTTTGATGGTTTAAGTGCAGTGGTGGGATGTCAAAAATTTTACTACCCCACCATGATGTCATCACAGTGTGGGCGGAGCTAACATCATGATGTCATGACATTGTTGGTGAGGCCAAAGAAAAAAATTAATAATAAAATAATAAAATAAAATAAAAATAAGCACACGCACACACCCTTCAACCCACCCACCCACAACACAAACCCATAAATTAAATAAATAAATAAATAAAATAAAAATTACATTAAAATACAACCACCCACCCCAAACACAAATCAACCCACCCAACCCAAACACAAACCCATCACCTACTAGTATAAGTGCCTGGGCAGCACCAGGTTGCAAGATGGACATGGTCATCGTACCAGTTCTCTAGGATAATATGCCTTATTGTAAATTTAAAACAGCTGTACCTCCTTAAGGGTTCTCCAATTGGAACAGCAATGCAGGCATGCATTCACACCAAGTACTTGGCGTGCATGCGCAGTGGTGGAATCAGTGAAAAGGTAAGCCCCAAAGGTGGTTTCCCCCAAAAGCTGCTACCGGTTCTCTGGGACACTGGGGAAAGTTACTACCGGTTCTGGCGAACTGGTGCAAACCTGTTACATCCCATCACTGTTTAAGTGCCTTCTCACAGCAAGGCATGCCAGGTTTCAGGGCATGCTGCTTGGGCTTAGTCTCAGGTAGGACTGAAACTGGAAGAGAAGTCTGAATGCTGCAGCATTAGAAGAAGAATTAGGAGATCACTGGGTAAGAATTGTGCCTACTGGTAAGTAAGTAAGTAAGTATGTGTGAGTGAGTGTGTGAGCATGCGTGCGTGCATGCGTGCGTGAGAGAGAGAAACCTGTTGCTCCTTCACAGCTCTGGAATATTCCAAATTGTCTCTGCATGTGCAGGAATTAACCCATTTGTGTGATATTACAGGGACCATAAAGATAAATCAATATTAACACTCTCCCAAAATGTTTTGAGTAGTATATGAAGAACTGGTCTATTCTGAAGACAGTTTGTGGACAAAATTGAGAGGAAATAGATGTCACTGTCAAAATCCTCAACATTGGGCTTAACTAAAATGTTAAACATATGCTGAAAATATTAAATCACAAGCAATAAAAAGAAAATGGGACAAGCACTGTTTCAAGCTCATTTTCTCACAAATATTGCCAATATCTCATACCAGAGTCAAAGTTTAAGTGTTGAGGAAAAGGAGTTAGCTATAACATGAGTATCTAGCTGCCCTGAGTCTTTGGAAGAGGGTGGGGTACAAATGAAATTAAATAAATAAATAAATAAATAAAATAAACCACCCATCTGTAATGCCAACTATGATAAAATGCAGAGCTAAGGAGGGTTCATTCAAGAAATATACATTTGCTGATGATGCTTCAAAGAAGGTCACACCAGTGAACATTTGGAAGTCACTTAAACTTGAATTTAGAGACTACTGAAGTAATGATTTCACCTTTAACAGCAGCAGCTTTTTTTGCATACATACTGTATTCTCTTTTTTTGAACGCATTCATTCTAAACTTGGAAATCATTTGGGACCAGATAAAGCAATAATGTTTGTTTTTCAAGATTCTAAGCAAACAAGATGAATACAAAGATGAGTTAGCTACAAAGGACAGAATATTAAGTTTTTCATGTGTGGCCTGGGCTCATAGTCTAATTTTTAAAAAGATGTTTTGTTTAACCACATCATTTGTTTAAACATGTATGTTTAAACAAATACAAGAATACATATACTGTTATAGTTTTAGTTAAATAAAGCTATTTAAATTGTTATTATTAAGGCAAATATTATTTTTCTCCTTCCAATAAAGTATAGCATGAAAAGTGTCCAAATATGAATATTAATTTCATAATTATCTATGATGTTCCTTGTTCCTATGAAATGTTACTTGTATTAAATATACAAAAAGTAGCTAAAATGTTCTAACCAAGTGTACATAGATTAAAAGAAAATACGATCTCAACCACTAGACTCACAATCTGACATTAGAAAAGAAAAGGAGAAGCTAGTTCTGAGACAGTACATGCAGTTTATAATGTGTTTATGGAAAAGATTTAGACATTAGACTGGAATTGACAAAAGATGTGGTCATAAGTATTTACCACAGCTAACCTCATTCAGACTTGAACACTTAGGACAAAAAGATCTTTAAAATAACACATATAGTAAGTGTGAATCCCTATATTATCTGTGCTACTACCATTAGATGGCACTATAGGTCAACCAAAATATTACATTACAAATTAACATTTTGAGGAATCTCCAAAGAGATAGTCTGTAACCTGTGGGTTTATCTGCACAAGAAATGCTTCTAATCTAAACTGAAATACATTTTATTTCACACTTGAACAATCCTTCCATTCACATTGGAGATGTTTATTCTCCTATGACAAAGGAGACACTGGTCTTTGGATTGCTTCAATTTGTCCTCTCTTTGATGCTTGACATGAATGTGAAAGGACCAACTCATTGCACTTTTACATATTTATGTATTTTACTCCTATTTATTTAGGGTGACATGTGGAAAAAATGCACCAGACGAAGCATCCAATGCATCCCATTGTATCTACAACTGCACTGCATCATTTGGGAAATTAATTAAAAAACCAGACTCAATGAAAGTATAGGAAAGGGTTTCTCCATTGTCTATTTTAATGCCACAACCCACTTCATATTTCAGAGAGTTCTGGCCTCTAATTGGATGCAAACTAAAAGACTACACAGGCTACAGAAAAAGATAATTGGCAGCATGCCAAAAATATCTATAAATTTCAAATACATGTGTTTCATTTCCTCTACTATCAATAAGACTTTAAGTTCAATTGGCAAGTTGTGTGTAGAATTGCACTAGTAAAGGTAAAGGTCACCCTTGCTTGAAAGTCAATTGTATAAGACTCTAGGGTTCAGTGCTCATCTCTGTTTACAACCAAAGAGCCAGCGCTGTCTGTGTCTGCAGACATTTCCATGGACATGTGGCAGGCATTCCCCAGTACCAGAGTGCACCGAACACTGTTTACCTTCCTACTGAAGTGGTACCTATTTATCTATTTGCAATTTCTTGCTTTCCAACTGATAGGTTGGCAGAAGCTGGGACAGAGACGGGAGCTCGTTCCATTGCCCGGTACTCAGGTCCCGAACTGCTGACCTGCCGACCTTCCAGTCGTCAAGTTCAGCTTCTTAACCATTTGAACCACCAAAGTCTTACTTCTGGACTAGTGATGCCCATACTTCCTATATAGTGATGTAAACAAAATATTAGATTTTAAATGGTAATGTTACCACACACTATCATACTCTCTCAGCACTACATTATGTAACACGGCTACTAATAGACTATAAATCTTAGGATCAAATTTGTAGTACTGTACTGTAGTACCTTTTTAATGCATGATGTTTTACATTAAAATAGTGGGTTCTGTTACTAGACTATAAAGTAATACAGCACCTAATCCCTAGACAACAACAAAAATTGAGAAAAGTATTTTTGCAAATCTCTCTAGCTCTAAATATTAAAACAGAAGTGTATTGTATAAGTTAAATCTGTGGAAAGCAAAAACAACTCATCTTGTTGAATAGATGAATGCCAAAGCATGTCTCCCAGGAGGAAAAGTTTCTGACTGAACCATCTGAAAGTCATTTCACATACAGTAAAACCTTGGATAACGTTAAAACCTGGTTCCACAAGTCTTGGTGTTATCCGATTTTTAGTGTTATCCGATGCATGTTAAAATCCTATGGGATCCATAGAGAAACATTGTAACCAAACAGGCTTTAGCGGTTGTTATCCGATGCATCCCATAGGATCTTAATGTTATCCGATGCAATTCTCCCCCCCAGATTGCTTAATGTTATGCGATTTTAGTGTTATTCAATACTAATGTTATATGAGGTATTACTGTACTTTGAAGCAAAGCAGGATCAAAAGACAATAAATTAAAATGGGGTCACTTAGATACACTTTCTTCATATTCTATGAATATGAGAAAATCAATCAATGCAGATTTTATATAATTTATGCCCTACCACATATACAAAAGAAGATCTAGTAAATGGATAAGATAACATTATCAAAATAACTTGTTCTTGTTCAATAATAATCCAGTAATTTTAACCTTTTGCTTTGAATTTTACAAATATTTCATATTATGTCCAGAATTTAAATTGTGGCACACTCTGGAAAGAAGAAAGGAAGCTGCTAAACAATGAGTCAAGACTTACAGAAATTCTACTCATTCTGTGTTGTGTGTTTTTTTACAGTTGATAACCAACTGAATTCAAGCCTCTCTGTTTGTCAAAACATTCCATTTTAAAATTAGGTCCAGAGTGCAATGAAAATATTCTAGTTAAATGTTTACAGAAGTTGCTTCCACAGTACTCTAGGAAATTGGCATGCCTGCTTTAAGCAGTTTCCTTCATACTCAGTTATTAGTCTGGTATATCCTAGATCACATTCAACTGCATTCATAATTCAGAGTCAAGTCACATATTACCACCATTGCAGTTTGTGTACTTGAGTCATATGCTGCACGAGCAGCATCTATTTCTGAAATCCCATGAAAAAGCTAAAAATGATTACTCCCACAATGTCAGACTTACATCTTCATCTATGAGCAATAACCATACAGTATCTGTAAATAAACTTTAATGTTGTGTGATGAGAACTCATGGTATATATAGAGAAAAATCATTACCAATACACCAGTTAGTCCATGGTAGTCAATTAATTTCTGTTCTGGGATCATCCTGGAACTGGAATCACAATGCCATCAGTATACATATGACATTGTTTTAAGACAATGTTGGACTGGATAAGGACCAATGAACTGAAGTAAAATCTTGATAAAATTGAAGCTTGATAGATAGGCATTTCCTGGATCCCCAAATAAGACAGATAGACTATTTTGAATGGGGTAGTCGTCCTCCTGAAAGAGTACTGTGGCAGAATACATAAATTAAAAACTTCTAAATTGTTGGGCAGCCTTGATAGCAGGAAATATTTATAGCCAATAAAGGATGGTCCATCTGCTTCAGCTATTCCTGGATTATAATGATATGGCTATAGTAGTCTATGTTTTACTGACATCCAAATTAGGTTGCAATAATGTGATTTACATAAAGGTTTCCTTAAAAATACAGTAGTTTAGAAGCTAAAGCAGGTATAGAATGATCCAGGGTGCATCCACTGCAGAAGTCATGGCTTGCCTAAACTGCTGCTAACATACTGAGTAGAACAAAAACATTCTGAAATCTCTCCACCCGGCAACTCAAGCCATTAGCATCAGTGTACAAAGCTCTACGGGTTTAGGTATTTGGAGGACTATCTTCCATATTTAACCAAATTTACCCAGATTTACCCAGAATTTCAGATCAATTGAGTGACTTACGAATTTATAGATCAAGCTGTCACTGGATCAAATCAACAAGAGGGATTATGACAAAAATACAGGCATAAATGTTATTCCTCCACTCAAGGTGTTACAATAACAATATTTCTGATATATTCCTTCAAATCCTCCAAGGTTTCATACGTCTTCCCCCTCCCCTGCTGAATGCTTTTAAATACTAAACTACAATATGGGAAGATAGGTGAAGTAATGTATGTTTTAGCATAATATACCAAAAGAACAGTCTACATCAGCAGAAAAGATTCCTGACTCCTCGTTGCAAGAATCTGGGACCTGTGATTGGGGGAAGAAATTTCATTTGTACAAACTCTTATATTTATTTATTTAGCTATTTATTTATTATTCATATTTATCCACCACCCTCCTCACCGAGGTGACCCACAAATCACAAAAGCACCACAACAAAACACAAACATTCCTAAAACCGTCGGATACAAAACTGTGCAAGATTAAAATTTAAAATCTAAAAAGTTTTTTTAAACTCCAAATTACTACATCTTGAGGGAGGGAGGGGCTTAAATCATCCAGCGGGCTGGGGTCACTATATCTCCTGAACCCCATACCTGCCCTGCCAGCCATATTTTTAAATTCTTCCTAAAGGGCAGCAACTCTGTCTGGAGATGTAGCTAGTTTTGGATTCAACTCAGTTATTTATAAAAATTACCAAAATCCTAATTTATAATTTCATATGAACACAGATTGCTTGATACTGTATACTTAAAACTATGTAGTATTAATTTTAGGGGAAATATTTTCTCCCTAGTTTAAAACTAAGAAACATTAATAATCTTCATTTATTTCATATATCTGAACTATAAAATCAAATGTGCAAATCATTAATTTTGTCTTTTTCCAGAAATATTACCTATATCATAGGTGCTTGTCATGTTCTCTATCATGCTTCACACTCCTATGTGTTCTAACTATAAACTGCAGAAGTCCTATAAACTAGATGAAAAGGGAAAGGGGGGAGAAATTGAATTATTTTTCTTTGCTTAGAAATTCACATTTCAATCATTATATACATAAAAACATGTTTTAAATCTTATATAAATACTGTTTTCATAAAGCTACTGACACTTGAACAGAAAGGTAAGAAATTTTATTTCTATGGTCTGGATGGGAGGGATGGGCTTTATTCCATCAGGTCAAGGAGCTCCCATTTTGGACCATAGTCTGCAAGTGATAAAATACAGTATGTGTTGCACTGGCATGTTATATAATGGAGGCGTAGGAATTGTATATGGTTTTTATGTTATTAAAGATTTTATTTTTAGTAGTGGGGTTATATTTTGTTAAATAAAAAATAATAATTTTAATTTTTTTTAAGGGAAAGAAAAATGAATTATTAATGGTAATTCAACAAAAAGAAATCAATTGTTAATACCATCTTAAATACAGTAGAACCCTGTATAACAAAAAAACCCTCCATTCTGCAGAGCTCTTCACTATACGGGGTATTGCCAATAACAATTCGTATAACGAACCTTTTTTTAGTTATACAGTGCATCGGCAATAGTGCAAAAACACTTCATTGTACGGATTTTTTGTGTAGAGGATTCCGCTGTACACATACACACATACATATATAAACAAGCAAATTAAAGTATAATCCTATAAATATGCACTAATTTTCAGCAAATTCAAATAAGCTTACTTTTTACAGGATTGCAGCCTCAAAGATTTAATTTGTACAAATGCAAAATCCTAACCATGTTTATTCAGAAATAGGTCTTGTTGTTCAGTGGAGCTTATTCCCAAATAAATATATCTAAGACTGCACCCACGCAGTGTAATTCTGTAACACATTTCTGTTTAGAAGTGAACCCCTCTAACTTCACAGATGCTACTTCTATATAAGAATGTATATGAACGTAGCCAAAGAAATTTCCAGTAAGACTTGGCTATATCTTCAAAATAGCATACTGCATGTTGTTTTTCTGTAAATATAGTATTTTCGCAATAACTTCTAAACTTTCCCTTTTCCAAGATCACAGTGTTTTGTCTTTGGGAAGGGGAAGTGACAGGAAGGACAAGAGTATTGTCTCCAGCTTGAAGATTTATACATTTTATTTATTTATTTAGTGATTTTTTTTATCTCACCCCACTTAGTGAAACACACTACTCTGAACAGCTTACAATACAAAGACAGTATACAAAGGCCAAATACAACATTAACAAAACAGCATTATAACTTAAACGAGGGGTGCCCAAACTTTTTCTGCCAGGGGCCTGACCACGCCTCCTCAGACAGCTGAGCAGGCAGGTCATTTGGTTCCTCATTCTGCTATTGCTGCCGGCAAGTAAATTCAATACACATTATCAGGTGGTTTTGCCACCCCCAGTTTTTCCCATGGAGAAGGGAGGACAGAACATTTTTCACGCCGGTTTTTGATTTTTTTTTTTTGCCATGTTTTCATGCGTTTTCACCACGATTTCCCCACTCCCAGCAGTGGCAGGGCATTTTTGGCAACAATCTGGCCTACAAGCCAGATGAATTAGCCTGCGGGCCAGCCCCAGCCCACAAGCCATAGTTTGGGCACTCCTGACTTAAACCAATCAATATTAAATAAATATCACCAATAACAAAACAACAGAAATATGTATATATACCTAATCGGTGCTGGCAATGTACAGTCCTATTATTAAAATAGTGTAATTCAAATATACCTTAAAATAAACCCAGACAGCACAGTTTGTCAAATATAACTTATTACTAGGAGATCTAGGTAGAAAATGCCTGATGACTTTAAAAAGTTTTCAACATCTTTCGGAAAGCCAATAATGTGGGCACAGTTCGAATTTCTGACAGGAATTCATTCCAAAGCCTGGATGCAACTAATAATAATAATTTCATGCCAAAAATTATTCTGAGATGAAAGGATTTTTGCAAAAGAAACTCTGCTCAGGGAATGCCCAAATGAGGCTCTTTTCATGTCCCCAAGAGCTGGAACAGAGATGGGCACTCAATCCATCACACAGTACCCAGGTCTTGAACTCCCGACTTGCCAGCCTTTCAGCTAACAAGGCAGGCTTCTTAACCACTGAGCTGCTGCAAACCTTTGGGTGCGACTGAAAACACCCTTCCCCAAGTAGAGGATTTCTTTACTTCCTTCGGTGTGAATATTGAATATATTAATATATATTCAACAGTGACCACCCAAAGCCTCATCATTTGGGTACCCTCAGTATGATTTCTTGGGAAAATAACATGATCCTAAACTGTATACAGCTTTATATGTTATTACCAGCACCTTGAATCTGGGATGGTACTCCATGAGTAACCAATGCAGGTTACCCAAGACTGGGGTGATGCAGACCCAGAGAGTTCAACGCAGGGAGTTAGTTTTGACCCCATGGACCCTCCAATGGAGTGTTACACAGGGGTCAATCATCTCCCTGTTGCTTTTTAATATCTACATGAAACCGTTGGGAGAGGACATTAGGAGATTCAGGGTTTGGTGTCTCCAATATGCAGATGTCACCCAATTCTATCCTTCCTTTTCATCGTCTGCAGTGGATGCGGCCCAAAATCTTGACGAATGCCTGGACTTGATAATGGTATGGACCAAAGCTAACAGGCTGAAAACGAACCCTAACAAGACAGAGGTTTTGGTGTTTGAGAAGCCAACTGCCCAACTGGGAGGCCTGGTCCTTACTCTGGATGGAATTACTCTTACCCCAGGGACCAGGTCCAGAATCAGACATTATGGACCCACTGCTCTCGTTGGAACAACAGAGAGTGACAGTGTCCAAAGTGGTGATGGCACCATCACTGTGGAATACACTACCGGTGGACCTGTGCCAGGCCCCATCACTGGCTACCTTTAAAAATCAACTAAAAACGCTTTTCATTAAGGAAGCCTTTCAGGGCGTTGTTCCCCTATCGTTAAATTAGCCAGTTAGGTTTAGTACTGATGTCCTCTGATGCCAATTATTTTATTTTATTTTAGTCTATGATGTATTTGTTAGTGGTGGGTTTTCGTTCGTTGTGAGTATTGTTGTTATTCATTTTCTGTTGTTCCAGGGTAGCCCCACATAGAAAGCATTACAATAGTAATTTTGGTGGTTACAGGGGGATAGATGAGTGATATGAAATCTCCTGCCCAGGAACAGGCAAAGCTGGCCAATGCACCACAGTGGATAAAATTTGGACCTGAGCACCTGCTCTTCCAGAGACAGCCTGAGATCAAGAGGCACATGCGGATTACATACGCCCTTGTTTAACGGGAGAGCAATGCCTCTTAAATTAAAGGGAAACTGCCCAACCTTGGACTGGTCACTCCTCAGCAGCATGACCTCTGCCTTATCTGGATTCCATTTTCAGTCTGTTTTCCTCCAGTCACCATGACCACCTCCGTACAACCCTCCAAGATCCAAACAGCGTCATCCGCTAAGGTGGAAAAGGAAAGATAGAGCTGCGTATCACCAGCATACTGATGATAACGAACTCCAAATCTCCTGATGACATCCCCTAGTGGTCTTATACAGATGCTTCTATCTTGACATGGGTCTGCTGTAGGTTGAACTGGAATGCTTGTATATCAGAGTATCCTTGCTTCAAATAATAGACATCTCTATGCATGCAATAATCTTCACAACTGTGTACAAACCAATGATAGACAGATGGACAAGACAGACAGATGGACAAGACAGACAAAACATACACATACACAAGTTCTAGCACATTATCATAAAAATATGAAAATGAAGGACCTGCACTCTCTTAAAATCCCAGCCTTATGCCAGATGCATTTATCTACTACGTATTCTGGATTCTTAGTTTAATGGCTCCACAACATCACACTGAATCAGAATTAATGGGAAACCATTATGTATTAACTTAAACAAAGCATCCTTCAAGACTTGCCTCACTCTAACATCTTTGAGGTAGAGGAGGAAAGAAAGGCCAAGAAGGAACTGAACCTGGCATTTTGTGCATTAGGGGAAGAATATATGGTAATGGTCCAGAATCTGTGGACAAGAGCCTGGGTTCAGGCACAAGTGAGCAAAGGACAAGGATGTGACAAATGGAGACATAGCTTTAGCTCACTGTCAAGTTTTGTCCACTTTGCGTCAACCAGCAGTACACCCAGCCCCTTCTTCAACAGAGGCATTAAAGAAGAAAGCACCATAAAAGCAACTGAGCCCAGTTCTTGCCTCTTCACCCAGGAGAGCAGCAAAATGGCCTTGATGGACCCAGATGCTGGTGAGAAGTCAGCTGTACAAACTTTCTTTGAAATGGGTTGTTTAGCTGGGGTTCTGCTGAAGACTTAGCACCAACTACAGCCTATAGTCAGCCTGAATCTAGTGACTTGAACTCAGATTTGGGCAAACATACAACTTGGAAAGGATGGAGTGAAGCAAACTCATCCCGCCCCCATACCAGAACCTGGAGGAATGGAGTGCTGCCAACACCAGCCTTCCATTGTACTCTGTTCCACTACTCTCTATTCTAAAAGCTCTGGGAGTCTTGAATTCATGAAAGCCAGGCCAATAAGAAATACAAAGGAGTGATAGAGATGGAGGTAAAAATCTGAGGAACATATTGCTAAAAGTATAGTACTAAGACTAGGAGTGACACTTTTTTAATTAAAGGTCATTAGAGCATTGTACAAGAAGAGTTAAAGCTCTCATGGTTATATATTTACATACATAGTAATTATATTTATAAACATAAATATGTTTGAATATTGTTTCTAAATTCTATTTGGTTTTTAATTATATAGTACTACAAGTTGCTTTGAGGAAAGGTTGGATACAAGTCAAATCAATCAATAAATTGGGTTAAAGGAGAATAAGGAAAGTACAGTACTGTGCTGTACATAAAAACTGAGAGAACACAGAAGAGGTAGGGCATACAAAAGAATAAGGATTGGTGAAAAGAAATGAATGTGACTGCTAAAAAATTAAGTTCTGTCTCACCAACCTCTGTGGAAGTATCAAAATGTGGATTAGAATGATTTGGTAGACATTGGACACTTTGATTTTCATATGCTTTTCACAAATTTCCTCACCAAAAGGTACACTTGTCAGTCACAAAATAGCATGACAAGCCTTCTGACGAACTGCCAGCTGATCAAAGAAAAGTGGCAGAGTGGGAGTAACCAAAAGCAAAGTAATCACACTTCTATACTGCCCCATAGTGCTTAGTGCACTCTCTGGGCGGTTCACAAGTTAATTAGCATTTTGCCCCCAACATACTGGGTACTCATTTTACCAACCTTGGAAGGATAGAAGGCTGAGTCAACCTTGAGCCATGGTCAGGATCGAACTCACAACCTTTTGGTTACAGGACAGCAGTTTAACCACTCCGCCAACAGGGCCAAACAAGTTTCACAATGGAACAATATAAGAAATGGGGTCTCCTAAGGACCTGTACTAGTATCTATAATTTTAAACTAGTTTAATGGAAAATTGGAGCAAAAGTCCCACGTAAAAATGAATGAACAAAGCATCTTCAACCAGATGGAAATTAGTGGATAAACATAAAAACACAAGAAAAGAAAAGCAAAATTATCTATTAAGTCCAAAACTTTATTCATATAATGGCCACCAGCAGGACCTGAATGCAACTGCATCTCTTCACAGCACCATTATTCGATATATTTTTGTGCTGAAAACCATCTGTGGTTACTTTAGTAGTGAATAGCAATGAAAATGCAATTAACTACAGCATGTAAATTACATGGTTTCACAGGATTATATAATCTTGATTTATCAAAGAGATAGTGACCAAAATCCTCTTGTTTAAAGCTATGCCCACAGAAATTGATGCCGTCATCAGCAGTGAAGTTTTTTTGTTTTTTATTAAGATTTTTAACAGAAAAAAATATTTTAAAAGGAAGCAACAAAATACAAAATGAAATGACATACAAAAAAGAAGGAAAAGTAACAATTATAACGAAAAAAACAAGCTTTAAAATTAATTCAAATCTTTTCAATACACCCTATCTCTTAACCATTCTATTTATATGTATAATATATACTTTTATACTTTATTCTAGTTATTCTCTTTGTTATGGTATTACAGTTTTTCACAACACAATATATATAACACCCAAGTGTATTTAAGTCCTTGAATCTGCCCGTTGTCCTTCTTACAACACAATTATTCTGCCAAAAACACATCACATCCAGTGCAGGCTTGTCTCCTTTGTTTTTCCCCAATGTATACTGCAAAAAAAGGCCTCCAAATGTCCCAAAATCTATTTTGTTTTAATATCTCCCTTTTTATATTTAAGTCCCATGTGAGTTTTTCATTAAGCGCCATATCCCAAACATCAGTATACCATTTACCGAATTCTAAATTCAAAGCACCTTTCCAATTTCTGACAACTTGTTGTCTTGCCAATGTTAAGAAAATAGCTAATAAATCCTTTATATTTTCCTCTAAATTCAGATCCTCTAAATCTGTCAGTAAAACAATTTTATCATTCAACTTTAAATTAATATTTAAAATTTTAGCTATTTCTTGTTCAATTTTGTGCCAAAAATTGGAAATGATTTTGCAATCCCACCACATATGTTTATACATCCCTATTTCCTGTTGACATCTCCAGCATACCTTTGAACTGCTACTATCTATTTGATTTAGTTGAACTGGCATCATATACCACCGCCACAATATTTTATAATTATGTTCTTTAACTTTTGTGGACAGGCTTCACATAATCCTATTTTTCCACTTTTTCTTTCAATTTTCTTCAGAAATGCTTATATTTAAGTCTATCTCCCACATTCTTTTGAGGCATTCTGGGGTTCTTCAATACAATTTATCATTTTATATAACTTACTTACTACTCCTTTTATCCCCATTAAACCACTTCCTATCCTGTATAGCATTTCTTCAATACAGTATCTGTCAACTGTCTTACAGATTGTAACTTCTCTTTATATTCCTTATTCCACCTGTCCAGTGATAGTATTTGAAGACAGTTCAACCTTAATTCATTGTAGATATCCATTCTAGTTTTTTCCTCCTCACTCACCCTCAACCAATCTTTTAATAAAACTATATCATATTTATGCAATGTACTTTTTAATAACTCTGAATTTTTAATAGGGAATGTCCTTAAATCTTGCAACTATTATTGGAGAGATATTTGGTGCTAATTTACCTTTTAGTCTTACCCATTCATTTATCATTGCTTTTAGAACATTGTTTTTTTTTAAAAAAAATTAAAGCAACATTTTCAAAAAAATCTCTATTTGCACACACATTACTATCCTTCATTTCTATATCTTTCCATATAAGATCATTTATCGATAATAATTTTACCAGACCTTTAATTTGAAACGCCCTATAATAAGTATTAATGTTGGGTAACCCTAAACTACCCTCTTTCTGTGATCTGTACCATAAACTTTTAGATATTCTTGCTCTTTTCCCTCCATTACAGAAATTGTTCAGTAAATTTTGAAAAGCTCTTAATTCTTTATCTGTTTGATTAATTGGAAGAGCCTCAAATAAAAAATTAATCTTTGGTAATAAACTAATTTTACAAATGGCAATCCTTCCAAACCAAGAGGTCTTCAACTTCTGATATTGAGCAATTTTCTTTTTAATTTCAGCTTTCACTTTACCATAATTTAATTTTTTCAAATTATTTATATTATCCACAATATTTACCTCCAAGTATTTTATACTTTTCCTAATTTGAATTTTATATTTTTCCTTGATCTTCCCTAACTCCTCCTCATTCAAATTACTACAAATTGCTTCTGATTTCCCCCAGTTTATCTTCAAGCCTGTTACCTCTTCAAATTTTTCCAAGTGACCTTGAATCTTTTCCATATTTCTTATAGGATCTTTCATTATAATCAAAGTATCGTCCGCATACAAACTTATTTTTGTTCCTTCTATCCCCTCTATATTTAAATCACTCCTTATCACTCTGGCCAATAACTCCATAGCCATAATAAACAAAACGGGGGAAAGGGGGCATCCTTGTCTCATTCCTGCTTTAAGCTCAATATCCTCTGTAAAATAATCATTTACTTTTATTTATCATAATTACGTTTATAGAGCTGATTAATTACATTTTTAAACTTTTCCCTAAATCCACCTTTTATAATAATTTCCTTGATAGTAACCCACTGCAACGAATCGAAAGCCTTGAAAATATATAAAGAGAATAATCCTATTTTACCTGCTTCTCTGTTATTTATTTCTAACAAATTTAACACTCTCCTTATTACATCAGACATATATCTTCCCTTTTAAAAACCTGCCTGGTCTGCATGTATATATTCCCCCATAAAATTATTTAATCTGTTTGCCATAATTGCTGTGAAAATCTTCCCAACTTGATTAATTAGAGCAATTGGACAATATGAGTCAACAAATTCTAAGTTTTTTCCTGGTTTTGGTATTAACACCATAATGGATCTAAGCCAGGAATTTGGAGATTCTCCCCTTCCAATATATAATTATATAACCTTTTTAGTTTTGGAATGATAATTTGTTTGAATTCTTTATACAATTCAGCAGGTAATCCATCTTCTCCCGAGGTTTTCCCTACTTTCAATTTATTTATAACATCTATTATCTCTTTCTCTGTAAGTTGTTCTTTAATTCTATTCCTATGCTCTTACTTTATATGTTTCCCCTTATATTTTTGTATACTCTATATTCTTCCAACTTGTTTAATTTAATTTCCTTATCCGAATATATTTTTTGATTAAAAAAATTAATTATACTAACTTTATCCGATGTTTTATTACACCTTACCACGTCCTCCCTTATTAAAGTTCCAATTTCCCCTTTTTCCTTCTTCTCCTTCACAGCTCTTGCTAACATTTTTGAACTCTTATCACTAAATTCAAAATATTCTCTTTTCAAGTAAATTAAGTCTCTCTTAATTTTTTCAATGTCTCTTCCAACTAACTCCTTTTTTAACAATTGTATTGTTAAATGAGCTTTTATCACTCATTAAAAATTTCCTGTACTAACAGCACCCATTTATTCTCATAGTTTCTGAGGTTCCTTCAGGATTTCTTTCGATTTGGGATACTGTAATCTTTAAGAGCCTCAGGTTTGAGGGTGGAGAGACTTTAGTGCCTGAAAATTGCAGCTGACAGCCCATAAAAAGTAACAAACTGGTGATGATATCCTTATTCTTGCAGATGTTTTAATACTTATTTAACTGTGTTGTTTTAGATTTTCAATATTGAGGACAATGTAAAAAACTAATTAAATGTTTCCTAATAAGCAGCAGGCATTAATTAAAAATGACAGGATTGGTTGAAATACTTCCAAAATTATAAATTTATAACACTGACAATACTGTACATAGTTTTCTTTATATATATACATTATTCCTTTCAGAGATACTAATGGAAAACAAAAGTATTTTATGGCAGACCAGCTGATCTCAGCTTATTTCTGTTGCTGAAATAAGCAGAGAGGTAATATGCAGTCATCTAATGTCAGTGTACTAAAATTTCTATGCCCAGTCTAGCAATCTGAATCCAAATTTTGTGGCTTGTAAACTTTTCTAATGTTATTTAAAAATCTCATCATTAATAAGAAAATACTAAATAAAGTATCTGAATGAATTGTTTACCTTTTCTAATGCAAATTAGTTCATGTACGCCACAGGTTCTTTCTCCACCTGTTCACAAAAACAGAGAATTAAAACTAGAAAAACTTGATAAAATCTATTTCAGTACTTATAAACTTGTCATAACCTTTTTTAAAGACAGACTTTAGTAACTGTCACATGATATTCTTAATGTTATAGACCTTTTAAACATGCATCAAATGTAGTTACTGTACAATTGTACCTCGCTTAAAGAGCATAATGTGTTCTACAGGATTGCTCTTTAAGCGAGTTTACTCTTTAAGCGAAACACCATTGCAAGTGACCAATTGTGACTTCTTGGGGTGGGGGGTTGCAAACCCTGATTTATTTGTTAAGCGAGTTTTTGGTTGTTTTTATTTGTTAAGCAAAGTGAACATTCAGAGAAAATTCTTCTCTTTAAGCGAGTTACTCTTTAAGCGAGGCACTCTTTATGAGAGGTTTCACTGTACAGGTATTAGACTTTTACTCTATCTCCAAAAAGAAGCTTGAGATCTGAAACATATATCAACCTTTGTTTGGAAGATTGATGTTACATGATGGGTACTCACTTTACCGACCTCAGAATGATGGAAGACTGAGTCAACCTTGATTACGTCAGGATCAAACTCACATTTTGGCTACAGTACAGAAGTTTAACCACTGTGCCACCAGGGCTCGGTTTAAATGTATCAACAAGTTATAAACAAAATTATATTATTTCTAGAGTCTTATAATATAACATATAAAATGCTACATGATGTTTGCAGTCTGTTTTAACATATGTGTTTAAACCTTTTTATCATGATTCTTACTCCAAAAAAAATTACCAAATTCCCAAGTTCAGTAAAACTGTAAGATCTAATTCCAAATTAAATTCCTTCACTCAATAAATAAGATTTGGTTAACATCTCCCTCGCTTGAAAGCCAGTCGTGTCCAACTCCAGGGGCAGTGCTCATCTCCATTTACAGCCAATGTCAGCACTATCTGCATCTGCTTCTTTGGTCATGTGGCAGGCATGATTAGATATCAGAACGCATGGAACACTGTTATTTTTCCCTTTGAAGCAGTACCTATTTAATACTTGCAATTTCTTGCTGTCAAACTGCTAGGTCGGCAGGAGCTGGGACAGATAATGGGAACTCACTCCATCATCCGGCACTCAGGTCTTGAACTGCTGACCTGCCAACCTTTTGGTTGTCAAGCTCAACATCTTAACCACTAAGCCACTACAGCCCCAAGATTCAGTTACTAGGTATCAAATCAATTCATTACAGATTCTGGACTAAAGGTCATTATGCACACTAAGAAAATATTATGTTAATAATATTTGCATCAATATAGTTGTCTATTTGTCTAAAAGGCTACATAATTGGAAATAAGAGCAGAAAAAGCTGCCAAAAGATTGTGGCATAGATCATGAACTGCTATCCAACATTAGAGTAAAGCTAAAAAAAAAGAACTCTAAAAGAATCACAGTGCCAAAACATAATTTAAACAACACTCCTTAGGAATCTGAAGTCAATACAAGGAACAGATTCGCAATACTGTGCTAAACTCAATTGACCAGGAACCAAAATACCTGTGGGTTGCAATTAGAGGTGTTATTGGGAAAGAATGCAAAAAGACAATTCCTGCAGTCAAAAGAAAAGGAAAATCTGTATGGATAACAAAAGAAACACTTTTTTAAAAGACAAGAAGCAAAACGGGACAGAATCAGACCCAGAACCCTGAATGTAGACTTTATGTGACTGGCACATAAACAAAGAGAACTATTGCATTAACTAGTACAAGTAAAAAGAAAAGAGAGGAAAGGGGGGAAAGATATCTCTTCCAGAAGAATTGAGAAATCAAAGGGAAATTTAAGCTTCGACTTGGAATGCTTAATGACCAACAGGGAAGTACACTAACAGACTAGTAAAGGTAAATAAATAATTTCATGTCAGAAATTATTCTGGGTTGAAAGGATTCTTGCTGGAGAAATTCTGCTCAGGGGACACCCAAATGAGGCTCATTTCATGTCCCAAAGAGTTGGGACAGAGACAGGCACTCAATCCATCATGCAGTACCCAGATCTCGAACTGCCGACTTGCCGGCCTTTCAGCTAACAAGGCAAGCTTCTTAACCACTGAGCCACCGCAGCCCCTTAATAAAAAGATGGAAATAGTATACTGTAGACCTATATTAAAAAGATAAAAGGATGACAGACTCCTTTGAAGAAGAATCCTATTATGAAGAACCCGCATTTCTACAAAGCAAAGTGAAAGCTGTATTAAAAGTAGTAGGAAGAAATAAATCACCAATAGCCGATAGAATACCAATAGAGTGATTTGAAGCCACAGAGAATGAATCTGTCAAAATCCTAAAAAGAATATGCAAACAAATCTGGAAAACAAAACAATTGCCCACAGACTGGCAACATTCTATGTACATTCTAATCTGCAAGAAAGGAGATGTCAAGTTGTACAGTAACTATAGGACCACTTCTTTAATTTACCACGGATGCAAGATGATTCTCAAGGTGGTACAACAAAGACATTTTTACCTTATATAGAAGAAGTGCCTGATGTTCAAGCAGGATTCTGAAAAGGAAGAGGCACGTGAGATCACATTGCAAATATCTGTTGGACACTGGAGAGGACCAAAGCATTTCCTAAGAAGATCAGCCTGTGCTTTATAGATTGCACAAAGTCTCTAAATGTGTGGATCAGGAGAAACTTTTGGAGGGGTTCTGAAAGAAACTGGGGTCCCTATACACTTGACTGACCTGATGTGTAACCTATATTCTAGAGAATAAGCTACTGTTAGGGCAGAATAAGGAGAGACAGAATGATAATAATTTTGTGTCAGAAATTATTTTGGATTGAAAGGATTTTTGCTAGAGAAACTCTGCTCAGGGGACGCCCAAAGGAGGCTCCTTTAATGTCCCCAAGATCTTTTCCCACCAAAGTGGTCTGTATTTATCTACTTGCAATTTCTTGCTTTCAAACTGTTATGTTGGCAGGAGCTGGGACAGAGTCAGGCGCTCAATCCATCATGCAGTACCCAGGTCTCAAACTACCAACTTGCCGTCCTTCCAGTTAACAAGGTGGGCTTCATAACCACTGAGCCAATGCAGTCCCTTGTCAGAATGCTTCCCTATAGGCAGCCCCTTGTCAGAATGATTTCCTACAGGCAAAGGTGCCAGTCTAGAATGCACTTTATTCAATCAATACACAGAACATAGAATATGGAAAACTGAACCAGCTTCAGATGAAGGAGAAGTGAAAATTATAGAAAGAAACATAAATACTTTTAAGATAAGCAGATGACACCATCTCACTGGCAGAAAACAGCAATGACTTAAAATGATTCTCAATGAAAGTTAAATGAGAACATTTCAAAGCAGGATTGCAGCTGAACATTAAGAAAACAAATTCTCTCTACGGAAGAACTAAACTGTAAAGCTTACAGTGAAGAAACTGATATAGTGAAATATTTTGTATTCCTTGGTTCAAATATCAACCCAAGAAATCAGCCAAGAAATCAGAAGACTGGGACTTCAATGAAGGAATTTGCATTCCTGTAAGCCGCCCAGTGTATGAGAGTGGGGCGGGGTATAAGTCTAAATAATAATATTAATAATTAGAAAAACCGATAAAGTCTAAGGAATTATCATCAATATCAACAATGTAATCCTACTCATCAAGTTGCATCCAATTTATGTCAATCCTAACAATGTTTCCAAGATACTGTATGTGAAGTGTTTAAGCAATGATTTTACCATGGCTGAGTGTGACTTTAAACCCAGATTTTACTTCACCATCCAACTCACAACACCACATTGGTCCTCTTATTATGAAACTTATTCTCAATTAAATTGACACAGGATTCATAGATACATTGCCACAAACTTACGGAGCAATCCTATGCAATTCTGCTAGGAAGTATAGCCCACAAATAAGACACATGGGGAAGTGGCATCTTGTGAAAGCTTGGCTCTAAAAGAAATCATTTGAAAGAAAACTAAATAATATCATGAAAACACACAAAATGCTAAAAAATATGACTGCAGGCCTTTTCTTGCTTATTATCAATTAAAGGTAAAGGTTTCCCTTGCTCGAAAGCCAGTCGAATCCGACTCTAGGGGTCAGTGCTCATCTCTGTTTCTAAGCCGAAGAGCCAGTGCTGTCTGATTCTGCAGACGTTTCCATGGTCATGTGGCAGGCATGACTAGACATTGGAGCGCATGGAACGCTGTTACCTTCCCACCGAAGTGGTCCCTATTTATCTACTTGCAATTTCTTGCTTTCGAACTGCTAGGTTGGCAGGAGCTGGGACAGAAACGGGAGCTCATTCCGTCCTGCAGTACTAGGAATTGAACTACTGACCTTCCGCTTCCCAGTCAGCGTCTTAGTGACTTCTAAAATAATAATTAAATCTTTTCAGATCTCTCATATGTTCAATCATCTCCATAGGTCTCCTTCATTTGTTGGTATTATATGGTATCAAGTCACTTCCGGATGTAGCTTCTTGGGTCACGATAGGTCGTGGTGGGGTGCGGGCGTTTTGCTTGTGCCTCACCATTGCTCTGGGAGCTGCACAGGTTGCCAGTATGCCTCCGAGTGCAATTCAAGGTGCTGGTTATTACCTTTAAAGCCCTACATGGTAGTGGGCCAGAATACTTAAGAGACCGGATCTCCCCAAGAACATCTGTTCATCTCACCAGAATGGACCAGAGAGGATCTTTGTTCGTGTCATCAGCTAGAGAGGTGCATCTCTCTAGCACCAGAAGGAGGGCCTTCTCTGTGTCCACTCCGGCACTATGGAACCTTCTGCCAGCCGAATTGCATCTCCAGACAGAGTTGCTGCCCTTCAGAAAGGGTGTGAAGACCTAGCTGGCGAGGCAGATGTGGGGTACGGGCCAGTTGATTACCATGGCCTGCTGGCTTATTTGATTCCTCTCTTCTCACTTGTGAATTTTTAAATATTTTTTAATCTTTTTAAATCTTTAAAAATATTTTTAATCTTTTTATCATTGATGATTATGTTTTGTTATTAGCCGCCCTGAGTCACTCGTGAGGAGGGTGGCATATAAATACAATTAAATTTGTTGTTGTTCAGTCGCACAGTCGATTCAGACCCTTTGCGACCCCATGGACCACTGTCCGCCAGGCACTTCTGTCCTCCACCATCCTCCTCAACTCGCTCAGTTCTGTGCCCATTGTGTCTACGATACCATCTAGCCATCTCATTTTTGGCCACCCCCTTTTTCTTTTGCCCTCCACCTTTCCCAGCACAAGGCTTTCTCAAGTGAATCTTCTCTTCTCATTTGATGTCCAAAGTACTTAAGCTTCATCTTTACTATTTGACCTTCTAAGGAGCAGTCAGGGTTGATTTCTTCTAAGATTGACCTATTTGTTCTCGCATATCAGAAAACAAAAACAAAACAAAACACTGTAGCACTTTAAAGACTAACTGCTATATTTTTATTGTTTGCTTTCATGGATCAAGTCCACTTCATCAGACAAGGAGCGAAACTTACAGGCTTGTTCTTTATATACCAAATTCAGGGGCTCAAAGGGAGAAGGGGTGTGGTCAAGCAAGATGACAGACAAGCGAGCACAAGAATGCAGTTTCACACAGCCATTAGCAACAATAGATTATTCAGATAAACTCTAAATGACTCCCTTTTGAGCTCAAGGTTGCTGAGAAAGCCCATTATGGTCTCTGATCAACTTGTGACCTGCATGTGGGGGGGGGGGGGCAAACACCTGTACCTGTTTTACTAAAGAGAACTATTTGTTCTCCTCGCTGTCCACGGGACTCTCAAAACTCTCCTCCAGCACCACATCTCAAAGGCATCTATTCTTCTGTGCTCAGCTTTCCTAATGGTCCAGCTCTCACAACCATACATTGCCACTGGGAGTACCATTGCTTTGACTAGATGAATTTTTGTTTGCAATGTGATGTCTCTACTTTTCACTATGTTCCCCAGGTTTCTCATCGCTTGCCTCCCAAGAATCAGTCACCTTTTTATTTCATGGCGGCAATCACCATCTGCAGTGAGCTCTGATCCTAGGAAAGTAAAATCTGTCATTGTTTCTACTTCTTCCCCATCTATTTTCCAGGGACTGATAGGGCCTGTTGCCATTATTTTGGTTTTCTTTATATTGAGTCTCATGCCAGTTTTTGCACTTTCTTCTTTCAACCTAATCAGGAGCTTCTTTAAGTCCTCCTCACTTTCTGCCATTAGGGTGGTATTATCTGCATATCTCAAATTGTTGATGTTTCTCCCAGCAATTTTGATCCCAAATTGTGATTCCTCCATCCCTGCATTGTGCATTATGTGCTCTGTGTTTAAGTTGAATAAGCAGGGTGACAAAATGCAGCCTTCTCTTACTCCTTTTCCTATTCTTTTATTTATTTTTTTATTTATTTTTGAATCGATTTAGGTCTATTATTTTTCTTACCAGTATTGTCTTTTTTATTGAGCCTTATTTTCTCAAGATACATCCAAAATATAACTGCTCGAGTTTATTCATTTAGCTTTTATAAGACTCCTTCAATTTGGAGGAAAAAAATATAAACAATGGATACAAAACATACAGAAAAGAATAGAAAACAATTATGGCTGTTATTTAAGTTGATCAAGACATCAGCCTGACAGCCTGTTGCTCTAAATAACAGAAGACACCATGGCACTATGTTATTTGGTATTTCCCAAGAATATAAATTTTTACTGTTAGATGAAAGATTTGGGGCTAGGCAGAACATTACTCTTGTCTCACATAAGCTTCTTTTCAACCGAGTAATAACGGATTAATCTACCTTTAAATTAAATTTTCCAATATCATTCAACATTAAAATCTGGTTTGGTAAAAATAAAAAATAAACTATACAACATCTGACCTTAAAAAACAGGAAATCCTCTTAATATAATTGCATGTATAAGGCATGGACCTTCTATAGGTTGTGACCTATGCGTAATTAAATGGTAGTAAATCTCACTGATGTCCAAACGAACATGCATAGAATTGGATTGTCGTTATATTATGTAAAAGTGTACAACAAAAAAATATATGCTTAATTAAAGGATAGAAACAACAGATAAAAGAGACAATGTTATGAAACAAACTGTAGGTTCATACAGAATGCACAAATGATTTGTGTAACTCATTGAACTGCACTTTCCCAAAAGAACTGAACAAGACATTAAAAACATCATTTTCCTGCTCCCTGGTAGCAACTACTGTACCAGTATTCTTTTTCTTTTCTTTTTTTCCTGATTGCTTGAATGTTCACATATTCTACAAAAATGTACAGGACTATCCATTCCCTTAGGAGAGGAGAAAAGAGGTGATGCCTGCTTCCTCCTGTGGATTCTCAATTGTGAACCATCTGTTTAAAAACTCTCTCTGAATTCTTCCCAGGAATGCAGGACAAAGTTGTCTAACTAGAGACCAGGTGGTGTACCATTCCTGGGCATTCAAAACCAAAATCAAACAACACAGAAACTAACAGGCTGCATCTTGGAGGAGTCCCTTGAGGAAAGGAGAAAAGGGTGGAAGAGTAGGTGCTGAAGGGTGGAACAGTAGGTGCTGACAAAACACATATTAAAGCCCACTTTGGGGATGGGAGTTTATGGGGATGAGAAAAAGGGGGGACTTGGGAAGGATATTTATTTCGGCCACTTAAAGCTGAGAAATAAGGATGTGCAACAAGGGGTTCACCCCTGCCGTCTCCACTTCTTCACGACCAAAATAATAGCATTAGGAATTACACTTAGATACCACGCCATAGCACTTAGGGCAATCTCTGCGCGGTTCACAAGGTAATTAGCAAAGAAGCAGGTTGAGGTTGGTAAAATGAGAACCCAGCATGTTGAAGGGGGGGGCAAAAAATGCTAATTAACTTGTGAGCCGCCCCAGAGCGTGCACTAAGCGCTATGGGGTGGCACAGAAGTGTAATTGCGATTGCTAATAGGGCACGTTTTGGAAGCGGAGACTGTTGTGGTAACTCACGAGTAAAAACGACAAAGTGTGGGGAGCCCTTTGCTGTGGCAGCCTCCCAGAGATCACGAAACATGTATTCCCCCCCCCCCAATTTAGCTAACGGTCACCTCTTGACCGTTAGTGTCCCCGAGCACTTTTATATTGACGTGTGTAACATGGGTGCAGGAGTGAGACCGGGGGGGGGGGGAGCAACTGCCTCTCGCTTTCTACACCCGGAGGAGCTACGTCCCCACGGAGTCAACAACCGTTGTGGCAAAAAGGCTGTGACACCGCCGTGCGCCACCAGGGAAAGACGCCCGAGCGTCCCTGGTGCCCCCACCGGCGGTCCCGGAGCTCACTTTGGAAATACCTCAGGACCCTCCGTTGCCTCGTTTGAGGTTTCTTTGCGATGGGGTTGTTTTTTTGTTTTTTTTGCCCCGCGCGCGGTGGGCATCCCTGTTTCCCCCCCCCCTCCCCGCCGCGCTTTTGGTTCGTCCCACCACCAACCCTCGCTCCCCTTGCCCGCTGCCCAGGTGAAGGGAGGGGGAGGGGGGTTTTATCGAAGAGAGGAGAGGAGCCCGTTATTGGCCTACTTACCATCAATCGCCATGATCTTCCAGGTGGGCCGTACCAAGTGGAACGCACGTAGGAGGAGGCGCCCTGACAAGCAGCGCTCGGAAGGAACGGCGGCGGCGGAGGGGAAGGAAGCGCCTGAGGGTGGGGGGGCAGGAGGAGGCAGTGTGGAAAGGGAGGCGGAGGAGGAGGGGCGGGGGGGGCAAAACAGAGTGGAGCGTGCCGGGGGCTGGCGAAGCTGCGCGTGACTCGACTCCCCCCCCCCTCCCTCCGGTCGCCGCGCGCCCAGATTCGAAAGTGAAGTCCCTTTTTCTTGGCCGCTTTCTTATCGGGAGGGAGGGGGAGGCGGGGGCGGCGCGCGGCCATTGACACCCGCCAACTGCCAGCGACTCACGGCCAGCCCTGTTGCTGCCGCGCCACGGCCGTTCCTTGCCCACCTTTCTCTTTCTAGTCAGGCACAGGCACAGCAGGGCTGGCTGGGGGTGGTGGTGATGCTGATGCTGCAGGAGCCATCCCGCGCGAGCCTCCCGCTGGCCGCCTGTGTGTGGCTTCCTCAGGCGCTGCTGCCTCAGCCGCGGGATGCTGAGGCAAATTTAAAAAGAGCCAGAGCGTATAAAAATATCAGAGAGTAAAGAAAATAATCTTAGAAGAAATCAACCCTGACTGCTCCTTAGAAGGTCAAATAATAAAGATGAAGCTAAAGTACTTTGGACATCAAATGAGAAGAGAGGATTCACTTGAGAAAGCCTTGATGCTTGGAAGGGTCGAGGGCAAAAGAAGAAGGGGACGGCCCAAGAATATGAGATGGCTAGATGGTATTGTGGAGACAATGGGTACAGAGCTGAGCGAGTTGAGGGGGATGGTGGAGGACAGGAGTGCCTGGAGGACAGTGGTCCATGGGGTCGCAAAGGGTCGGAATCGACTGTGCGACTGAACAACAAAAAAGAAAATAAAAAAGTCAGGGGGGGGGACGACACACGTTGTGGCATCTTAAAGATGAACCACTGTGTTTTAATCAGAAAGTAAAAGAAAAAGTTTTTTTTTTTAAATTAACCACAATGTGGCATCTTAAAGACTAACCACTGTATTTTAATCAGAAAGTAAGCAAAAGAAAAAGAGAAACCGGTTGTGGCATCTTAAAGACTAATCACTGTATTTTAATCGGAGTGTAAACAAAACGTCAGGGGGGGAAATCTACGTTGTAGCATCTTAAAGACTAATCACTGTATTTTAATCAGAAAGTAAACAAAAGAAAAAGTTTTTAAAAAATTAACCACAGTGTGGCATCTTAAAGACTAACCACTGTATTTTAATCAGAAAGTAAGCAAAAGAAAAAGACAAACCGGTTGTGGCATCTTAAAGACTAATCACTGTATTTTAATCGGAGTGTAAACAAAACGTCAGGGGGGGGGGAATCTACGTTGTAGCATCTTAAAAACTAATCACTGTATTTTAATCAGAAAGTAAACAAAAGAAAAAGTTTTTTTTTTAAATTAACCACAATGTGGCATCTTAAAGACTAACCACTGTATTTTAATCAGAAAGTAAGCAAAAGAAAAAGACAAACCGGTTGTGGCATCTTAAAGACTAATCACTGTATTTTAATCGGAGTGTAAACAAAACGTCAGGGGGGGGGGAATCTACGTTGTAGCATCTTAAAAACTAATCACTGTATTTTAATCAGAAAGTAAACAAAAGAAAAAGTTTTTTTTTTAAATTAACCACAATGTGGCATCTTAAAGACTAACCACTGTATTTTAATCAGAAAGTAAGCAAAAGAAAAAGACAAACCGGTTGTGGCATCTTAAAGACTAATCACTGTATTTTAATCGGAGTGTAAACAAAACGTCAGGGGGGGAAATTACGTTGTGGCATCTTAAAGACTAATTACTGTATTTTAATCAGAAAGTAAACAAAAGAAAAGGTTTTTTAAAAACTTAACCACAATGTGGCATCTTAAAGACTAACCACTGTATTTTAATCAGAAAGTAAGCAAAAGAAAAAGAGAAACCGGTTGTGGCATCTTAAAGACTAATCACTGTATTTTAATCGGAGTGTAAACAAAACGTCAGGGGGGGAAATTACGTTGTGGCATCTTAAAGACTAATTACTGTATTTTAATCAGAAAGTAAACAAAAGAAAAAGTTTTTTAAAAACTTAACCACAATGTGGCATCTTAAAGACTAACCACTGTATTTTAATCAGAAAGTAAGCAAAAGAAAAAGAGAAACCGGTTGTGGCATCTTAAAGACTAATCACTGTATTTTAATCGGAGTGTAAACAAAACGTCAGGGGGGGAAATCTACATTGTAGCATCTTAAAGACTAATCACTGTATTTTAAAAAGAAAGTAAACAAAAGAAAAAGTTTTTTAAAAACTTAACCACAATGTGGCATCTTAAAGACTAACCACTGTATTTTAATCAGAAAGTAAGCAAAAGAAAAAAGACAAACCGGTTGTGGCATCTTAAAGACTAATCACTGTATTTTAATCAGAGAGTAAACAAGAAGGAAAAAAACCTGTTGTGCCACCTTAAAGCAGAGGTCCTCAACCTGCAGCCTGTGGGCCGGATGCGGTCCACAGCACCATTTCATGTGGCCCACCACCACCTCCACCACTCCAGGAAGTGCCTTGTGGTGGAGGAAAGGCAAAATGGCTATCCAGCCCCCAAAGCTGTCTGAGGGAGCGTGACCTGGCTCCTGGCTTTAAAAGGTTGAGAACTCCTGCCTTAACGACTAACTACTGCACCAGCTTTGTGGCACTTTCTTTCAGTTGAGCTGTGCCAGGTTCCATCTCTGCCTATATTTTAAATATCAGCTAAAATGATTCCTTTTTAAAGAGCCATTTAAGAATATTTTGCCAATGGCTGATTGTTAGGTATTTTATTTCTTTCCATCACTAATAGTTTTTTTTTTTGTTTGTTTCTGGTGTATATATATATTCTCAGTGTGGGTGTTTTTAATGTGCTGTAAGCCACCCAGAGTAGGGAAATATCCCAAACGGGTGGGGTATAAATGTAATAAATGAATAAATAAATCAGAGAGTAAACAAAATAAAAAAGTCAAAAAACATTGCTTGAATGTCTCAAACCTACACCAGATGACAAAATATATCCTCTTGTTGGTATCACTCCATCTAAGATAAGGAAAGAAGTGGCAGCGGGTGCTGAGAGAACTAAGCAAGAAAATGACCCTTGACACCCTCTGAACAAATACGAGCCTCAGGTCCGCCAACTCAGAACCAGAAAGAGCTTTATGGCACAAACAAACATCCTTGAGGGTACACAAGAACAAAATCAAATTAGAAGATGGAGGAAGGACTCACTGAACAAGGAATAACATCAAAGGAGTATATGGCTGAGGAACTCAACTTCCCCTATGTCACTTGGAGAACCCTGAATAGGCTGAAAGTCGAAGTCTCAAAATGCAAGACCAACATACTCAAATGGAGGCTACAGGGGATAGCAACATACTGTACTAATTATGTGAATGTGGAGAGATACAAAATCCAGATCATCTGCTGGTCTGTCAATTACTACTGGAAACATGTACTCATGAAAACTTAAGTTTTGCCAGCAAGAAAGCCAAGAAGGTAGCTTCATTTTGGCAGTTTAAAGTCTGACCTAGATACAAAAGAAGAATCCCTGAGATCTAATAAACTCACATGAACAGTAGAGTCATATTTTAGTAGAACTTGTTTCAGAGTTAATGTGCTAATGTTCCTCAATTCAGGCACAGAATAATGAAAATCCTCTACAATGATTTGTTTCCTTATTTAATTCCCTAATGTTTCCTTCATAATATAGGATTAAGAAATGGCAACATGGTTTTCAGCAGCAGAATGTATGAATAAAACAGGAGTAACTATGTTGGGAGTGATATAGTATGACATGTGGACGAAGCAGAAATAGCATTAAAGTAACTGATGCAATCCAGGATTATAGTCTCTTGGAAGAAAAAAGGATAGGCAGTTGCATATTAGTCAGCATTTCATTTAGGCTTTTTCTTAGTTGTTTACGTGGTCATGAAAAGCATATGTTTTAAGGGGAATATATAATGATATTGCTGAACAGTAGCCATGGCAGCTGAAATGGGAATGAAAGTGTTCAACCAAAAGTGAAGTAGTCACTAACAGCAGAATAAAGACTTAAAATGCTGCTTACTGTGTATTTTTGAGGCTGCTTATTTTTAAATTGTCTTCTAGCTTCATTTTTCTTTATATTTCTGACATAGACCTATATGTCACACGTAAACCTCCCGTTAGCTACTACATTTCATTTTTTTCCAACGTTTAGCTCCCAATTAAAAAATAAGGATGAAGACCAACTAACGTGTATCACCACATAGTTTAGTAATCTTAATCCAGCAAAATTTGCTGTTACTTACATGTTCTAGATACCAACAGAGCAGTAACAATCCACTGAGCAAAGGGAAAGCATCAGATATGCAAGAGGTCGAAGTAATTGAAGAGACATGGAAAGTGCATGGTGGTGAAAGCTTTTGCTGATTGTTCACAGTCTAAAAGCTAGTCTGGACATTATCGACATAAACATGCTATAAAATATAGAACATAATGGCTGCAGAAGATAACAGTATAATTTATGCCTGTTATGTGCATAACATTCTATTAAGATATTTCCACAGCTCTTGGTGTTATAGTGTACTGGTTGGAAGACAATACAGTACAGCTATTTTACGTCCATTTAACTGGTTTACTTGTCACCAGTAGCTCATTTGTAAACAGTGGTTCACTTGGTTCTTTTTTCAATTTTAACTGTTGTTGGTGTTTTTGGTTTGTTTGGGGGGGGGGTTGGTACTCATAAAAGTTTTGTTTAGTTCTTCAACCTTTATGCTCGTTTAAGGACAAATGAACAGGTATGTTGGATTAAACCGTTGCTTAGACCCAATAGTCTGTTCACATAGTTACTAGGTAAAGGTAAAGGTTTCCTTGCATATTCTGTTAATACAGCTATCTGGATTTTCCAACACTGATTCAAAAAGTAACCACTTCCCAAATAAAGTGTTCTGTCTAATTTTTATGTCTAGGAAACTTGTAGCAACTCTGCCTTGTTGGAAAAAATAAAATTCCTTACTGTAATTTGGATTTGGCAAATATATCAGCCCTGGAAAAGTTTGCCATAAATTTTCATTGACTTGATAATATATAATTAATGCATGCTGAAGTTATTATCTGAATGAATCAGTGTGACATATTGCAGAGAAAACCTATTTAGGATGGCAGCTTTAGTGAAATAGTTTTTATATTTTTATATTTTAGAATATATTTTATATTTTTGTTTCAAAGATGTTAACATAGGATACAGTTCATCTATCTAGAAACATACTTCATCCTTTCTGTATACACAACTTTTTTCCCTTTCTGATTCTGCCACTACTGAAGCTGCAATTATTCCAGTTCTGAAGGTTATAAATCAGAGAGAAACACATCATCACATCCTTTACCTCTTTACAGTTTGTAAAAATGATCTCTCTCAAACTGGGTCTTGAGATGGCACAGTATCAATGAGATGATACTTAACTGCATTTGCAGAGTATACTTTTGCCTCAGACCAGTGGCGTAGCATGGGTTTCAGCTGCCCGGGGCATAGGCCAAATTTGTCGTCACAGACGGTCTATCCCAAAGGGACTTCCCCGCACCATATTCTATTGAACTCTATTCTTTATATGAAAGAATTAATTCTCACTGAATATTCGTCGTGAACAATCCAAGCACAAAATAAAACACAAGTAACTACCGCAAGGCAACTGGTTAGTTCAAATGGTGTTGCCAGTCACTAGAGAAAGCGAAATGACTATACTCATTTAAAGAAAAGAGATTCCCCGGTTCCGTCACAGATTAATAAAAAGTTCCGTGCTCATTTTAATTGGTCCGAATTGTAGGTACTGTACTACAAAAATATGAAATGGTTCACATTTTTAATTCAGATTACAAGATAGTATTATTAATATTATTTATTGTGAATTTTTGCCACCCCCCAAAAGTGCCGTCTGGGGCGGACCACCCCCGCTAAGCTACGCCACTGCCTCAGACGGTCAAAGGTGATTAGAAACTGGACTGTAGTAGCTATTATGGAAACACCAATGTGTTGAAATTAGCTCTCAGTTTTTATGTATTTGCCAGAGATAATATGACTATTAGTTATTTGTGCATGAACAAGCAAAAATAAAAACAAAAATAATCCCATATTTTTGTCTTTGTTGTGACAATGATGAAATGATGCATTTACACCTGAACTCATTTACTTCTTGTAATTGTTATGTACCATTGAGTCATCTCCGATTTATGATGCCCCTATGCATGAGATATCTCCAAATGCCTTAGCCTCAACAACCCTGCTTAGCTCTTTTAAATTAGCTTGTGTCTCCTTTAGGCAAATAATTCATCTCACATTTTATCTTCTTTTCCTGTTGCCTTCCACATTTCCCAGCATTATTGTCTTTTCCAGAGAGTCATGCCTTCTCATAATATGCCTGAAGTAGGACAGCATCAATTTCATCATTTCACAGAGACAGTTCAGCTTTGATTTGCACTAGGACCTCACTTTATTGTCTTTTTGCCAATGCAGCATATTTGCAAAGCTCTCATCCAGAAGTGCAAGAATAAGAACTTGTATCTCCCTCAACACCCAAAATGGTAAAAGAGGACGTAAAGAAGCAGCAACAGTCTATTCAGTAAAAAGGGCTGTGGTGGCTCGGTGGTTAAGAAGCTCGCCTTGTGAGCTGGAAGGCCAGCAAGTCAACAGTTCAAGACCCGGGTACTGCATGGTGTACTGAGCACCCATCTATTCCAGCTCCTGCCAACTTGCCAGATCGAAAGCAAGAAATTGCAACAGATAAATAGGGACCACGTTGGTGGGGAAAGATCTTGGGGACAAACAAATCCTTTCAACCCAGAATAATTTCTGACATGAAATTATTATTATTGCTAAGATTATTTCAAACATGCCATTTAACATTCAAAGGCTATTTTACTTAGTGCTAAAAGTGAGTTATGACTATTGGAAAATGGGACACACAGGAATTTCCATCAGCACTAAACAGAGGTAAACACTGAATCCTAGAGTCAGATACAACTGGCTTTCAAACAAGAGCGACCTTTTAACCAACAGTAATGCTGCAGTTGAAAGTTGATAAATACAGTACTGTATATTGTTACAGTGACCCTGTTTCTGTTTGGTCCTGATCCAGTGGCCATTGGGAAGGTCTAAGAGGCGCTACCCCCTGTTTGTAAGAAAGACATCTGTGACATAGGGAGACCAAACTAATTCCATATACCATCCAAAACAAGATACTGCTACCTCAATACCGTACCTGTGTTCCTCCCTCCATATCCCTTTTCTCTTTGATATTATGCCAATATGTTGTTAGCCTCCAGCCAGTGACTACATCATTTTTAGTATCTCTGCGGTAAAAAACTGCCTGCTATTTAAGAGCAGGATAAAAAGGAGACAAAAATGAAGCTGAGATTGGATCATCAATGGGATAATTGTTCCTTACAATAATAAAACTGACATTGGCAATAATGGAGAAAGGGGATTCATATGGATAGAGGTGAAATGAAACTGTTTTATGTGAGACATACTGCTCCAATTTTATATAAAGTTGCAGAAGTATACTTAATGTTGAAAGATATTTTAAACAATTTCAAAGTGTAGTTTTAAAAAATGTCCTAAAGCATAAAGAAGATGTTTGAGTAGGGAAGTCCACTGCTTCAGAATTCCAGAGAATTCCTTTTCCAGCAAAAGAATTCTTGTTAAAGAAGGAGGGAATCCATCTTTCTTCTATGGCTGAAGATACACTAGAGTATCATTTATTTCCTGTAGCTAGACAGATCTAATAATGCCCAGCATCTCTGTTTTTTTACTCATGTCTGACTGCACAGTCTGTAAAGTACTCATTGAACCAACATTAAGGCCATTTAAGATTGGATAAGTCTAGACCAGTGGTTCCAAAAAATTTTTGGCCTTGCCTACTTAAGCATCTCTAAAATTCTGATGTGCCCCTCCTCACCCACCCAAGGTAGCATATAATTCTTATTCAAAAAGTGAACTATTCACATGGAGGAAGCCTAAAAGGCCATTCACTGTTAATAACGCTTTCCCAAATTGTTTCCCTTAAAAATTAAATTGCCCCCATATGGGGTGTGTGCCCCACATTGAGAACCACAGGTCTATGCAGTGGGTCTGAATAGCAGTTTAGATACAAGGATAAAACCTAGGTGTTTCACTGAAGAACTCAGCTGTCAACATCTAGTATACAAATGAATCTGCAAGGTTGTTGCAAAACAGTTTTGAATTCTGACTATTTACCCTTTCAAAAAGTCACTAAGAAAAATAATTAGCCTAATAATTGCCATACAAAAACTATTGAGAATTTTTGCAAACTTAGATTAATAGATGGGTGTGGAGTTTGTGAAACAAAATGTATTAACTAGCTTCTTTGAAAGACTTAGTGTACTGTATTTCACTTTAGAAAAAATATAGAAACCAATGCATTACCAGTACAATAATGCCCACAAAAAACTCTGCTCAACTCTTAATTGCTTCAAATTTTTTTGTTCTGTGTCATTTTTACTAATGTAGACATACTCTCAATGAACACTGCTTCTACCTTTTTGAAAGTATTGGAATCTGTCCTTTTGAAATATTTTTTGTGTATGCTCAGAAATCCGTAAGAGCAATTTTTTTTCAGCAAACAAAACATCCTACATTCTGTAGCTAAAAGGAACAAGCTTAAATCAGGACCCTTGTAATTTTTAAGCTACATTAGTAAGGCATTCTCAAAAGTAAATCTTGCACATTTTATACTAAGAACTTCTCATGATTGTTGAACACAATGCAGAATACGTGGGAGGAAGAATATTATCATAGCTCTATAGGGGACTGAGTCTGGCACTAAAAAGTAGAGGCTTCCTATTGAGCCCCATTTTCTTCTTATTTCAACACTTTATGCAGACACAAAAGAGAAAAAATATAAGAATCCGGGGAGGGGCATGCCGTGGGTGAGTATCCCACTGAGTACACAAGGAAAAGCAAAAACTTCAGAAGTATTCTAGAGGCATTTTATTTTAAATTAACAAAAAACACATCAAAGCCCTCTTTTCTGGAACAGCAGTAGCCAAAATAGCAATCAAATAATTATTACACCTGTAACATTTTTGGTACAGAACACTTGTGCCATGTAAGTTGCCAGGAAACAGTTTCATTCATTCCCAATTTTGTCCCTCCTTTTTTTATGTATTTTATTTCAAGCAGAGGCTATTGCTTTTTTTAAAAGAGTGGGATTAGTAATAATTAATTTAATATCATCCTGTCTTCCATTTTCACATTAAATATTATTACTTTAAAAACTATTATATCTTTTCATTTATACGAAGATTCCAGAGTTGTGGCCAGGTTAGTTTGTTGGGGGGGGGGGGGGGGGCACAGAATCTTGAAGCACTTCAAACAATTATTATTTTTTTTTGACTAAACTATAATCTATTTTTCTCATGTCATCATAATTTGACTAATTTCTATCATGCCCATCTCTTAGGCATATTTTTCAATACTGCAAGGTCGCCATGCAAAAGAACTGTGAGGGATTTAAGAGTTAAGATTGTGTTAGGTCCAGATAACAGTAATCTTGCATGCACTGACAGTGAGTATCAGTGGGAAGGGGCTTTACAGCCTAATGTGGTAATCCTTTGCCACTATCTTGATTGATAAAGATATTTTCCCACTTCTGACATTTAAGGCAAGACCACCCCCCTCTCTTCCTGTTTGTTTGGTTTTTCTTGCTTCCATTGTTTTGCTGATTGTTCTTCCTCTGACCTCCAACCAAGCAACAAGCATGGAAGTTCTCTCCACATACTACTAGAGATTCAGTTTTCCCTATTTTTTTTCCTTCTTACTGTAACTACAAATGGGAACTGTAAATAAAGGTACATTTTCCCTACTTTAGATGTTTTTAAAGTGATTTTATCATACAAAGTGCTAGTTTGTGCAGAGGAAACCAAGCAGTGGGATGTGATGAGAATGGCCATCCTCTGCTAACCAAAAAGGAATAACCAAAATCCCCTCCAACAGATCTGTCTTCCGAAACACGATGAAATTAAGAACCAATTGCTGTTGTATGCTGAAAACACTCTTGCTTTAGTCACAGTTTTTTTTCACTTTTCTAGGCATGGCTACTCATAATTTCAGCTGTTGTGTGCTCCTAGGAAGAGGTGCTCCTGCAGATAGCCCTAATCCGTTTAGGGTTTTATGGTCATAACCAGTACCTTTAATCATGACCAAAACAGAGATGGCAGCACACTATCAATAAGGACATGCAAATAGATGGTGTGCAACCCAAAGACACAAATGATCAAACCAAATGGCAATCCATGATCTAAAAAGCTGCATCTGCACCTATGGGAGGAGGAGGGAGAAGGAGAGGTGCTGTTGAGGCATATGATGGGGTACAAACAAAGTAAATAAGCAAGCAAGTAAGAGTGTACTGCTTCTTTACAGACACATACCAGAGCTATGCTGAATAAGGTTTGGGTATTGATGGTTTCCTTTTGGGGGAATGGGGGGAAATGTTCAGTTCCTTCCAAAGGTCCCAAGTCTCAATGGGATCTTTTTCATTCCAAGGAAGCTGCTGAAGGCTACAGGATGGGATTTTATTTAATTTCCTCAAATTGCCACCAGTGGCAAAATCATTCTGCAGTGGTGTTTGTCAGAATCACTAGGTAGCCCACTAGTAGAAACTCAGGAGAGACTGACAAAAATAGTGAGATTTCAAGCACTTGACAAGCTACAATACGTGGTTAGAAAAATAAGGCTACATTTGGCTAATTCCTGTATTGTGCTCTTCCATATTAAGCTGTAGGTACAGTATCTTTATGAGGAGGAACAGTTATACTGAAGAACATGCCTTTCCCTTCATGTTTCTCAACGCCAGTGATTGTTGTTGCCGGGATATAGAAATAGAAACATATGACTCAGGCAAAAATCTTTCCCTTCCATTGCTCCCATTATATTCCATATTTCAAAGTGTCACCTCAGTGCTAAAACCCTGCTGCCAAGGACATCTGTTTATAAAGTGAGACCAGTGATGGGATGTAACAGGTTCTCACCAGTTCGCCAGAACCGGTAGTAACTTTTCCCAGTGTCCTGGAGAACCGGTAGAAGCTTTTGGGGGGAACCACCTTCGGGGCTTACCTTTTCACTGCGCAGGCGCGCCAAGCACTTGGTGTGCATGCATGCCTACAGTGCTTGGCGCATATGCACAGCCTCCTTGCTGTCCTCCATGCTGTCCTTGTGTTGTGGGTGGATGGGTTGAGGTGTGTGTGTGCTTATTTTTATTTTATGATTATTATTTTATTTTATTTCTTTGGCTCTGCCCACAATGTCATGACATCATGATGTTAGCTCCGCCCACACTGTGATGACATCACGGTGGGGTAGTAAAATTTTTGACATCCCACCACTGAGTGAGACCCATTCCTTTATTTAGAGAGTTCTATTTCCTCTAAAGCTAATTCAGTCATCATGTTGTTGCTTGAGTAATTGAGTAAGAAGCAAAAGTTTCTTTTCCCCATGATATGCTGAAAAGTCCATGAAGTTGATCTACTGACAGTGGGCAAAAGTGAGGGTGTGTTGAGATTTGCAGCTGGTCCCATAGGATTGGAGCCCTCAGGAGCAGTTGCTAAGCCCCACCTGAAAACAGGGGAAGGTTCCAGACCTTCATAGGCTCCACCTGAAGGCCCTGAGTGCCTTAGCTTTATAAGAGCTGGCCCTTCCTTCCAGAAGTTGCTTCTGCAATGGAGGTCAGCAGACTTGCAGTTCTTTGCCTTCTGTGTTTCTTGCCTTGTTCCTGGTTTCTACTTGTGAAGACTTCTGCCTAGTCCTTGTTTCTTGTGGACTGTTGTTGGGCTTTTTCTGGATCCTTGTTCCTTCAACCTGGTCCTTGCCTTGTTCCAGCCCTTGAAGATACTATGCCTCCACAAAGGTCAGCAGACTTGTAATTAATCTGGCTTTTAATGGTGATATCATTCAATGTATACAATGAATAATATTGTGGATTATTATGTTTAAAAAGGTGTTAGTAATGCAAAAACTGGTGTTTTTGAGTTTAAAGCTTGCAAAGAAGCTGTGGTTTGTGGTAACAGTAATTTGGCCATTGAAATGTCACAGAGAACTTAAAAACCTGGCTGGCAGGACAAGCATGGGGACCCAGGAATGTGGGCTCTCATGTAGGGTGGCTGATTTAATGGACAACCACCCTTTCGGGTTTGAATTATAATCTGTGTGCATTGTGTACACTGTTTTTAACTTTTTATGATTTTTAAAGTTAATCGTTAAGTTTTAAATACAAATAGCATTAATATAGGCTTATCCTATGTTTTAATCCATTATGTAAGCTGCTCAGAGTCGGGTTTACCCGATTGGGGCGGGATAGTAAGTGCAACTAATAATAAATAAATAAATAAATATGGTGGGAACAGATGTTAAAAACTAAACCAAATGAGTAGAATTGCTTGGAGTAAGACTGACAAGAGAGAGCAAAGCTGTGTGGGTAGTAACAGCGGGAAAAGAGTCTAGAGATAGGTGGGATGGAAATGAGTATAGAGCCGGAGTTCTCAAACTTTTTAAGGTGGGGGCCAAGTCACGTTCCTTCAGACAGCTTCAGGGGATGGATGGCCATTTTGCCCTGCCTCCATCACATGGCACTTTTCTAAAAGCTCCCATGCTGTGCTTTCAGTGGGATTATAACCCGCAGTACACACAGAGAAATAAATATTTACCTGTGTTTTGAGTTCCTCTTCAGAGCAATTTTTCCAGAAATGGATGAGTAGAATCATGGCAATATTGCTTTTTTATTAGAAGTATAACACTGGCTCTGTAATAGATGCAGGATCTGAGAGGTGGTAATTTTTTCTATATCAATTAGAGAAAATTTTATGAGAAGGCTTTTGTCATTGATTTCTACCCTCAAAATGTACTCCCAAAATTTACTTATTCATTACGTTTTTATACTGCCCATTTGGGAAATTTCCCACTCTGAGTGGTGTACATAATAAAACACACAACAAATGAAAAACAGACCAACCAGACAAATACATTCCAAAATAAAATAACTGGCATCTGAGGGCACAGAGGGTCAGCTGACTAGCTAATTTATTGCTAACGGTGAAAATAAGCTGCTGTTCTGCTGCTGCACCACCACCTCAATCCATCATCATGAAAATCCCTAGAAGAATAACAGAAGGATGATACTGATGGACTTTACACCTTTCTTCTCTTGCAGAAGTCCTGGTATGGTATTTGTGTGTGGCAGGTTTGAGGTTCTGAGAAAAAGTACATCAAATTGATAATCTGACAATGCTGAGAGACTAGGTAGTCCTTCTTCACATAGGCCTGCTCACTTGGCAGCTGTACAGTTTTTCACATAATCAAAACAAATGGAAGAGAATTAATTTTCAAAATGCATTTTTAGGATATAACTCTCTGGATGATCTACAGTATTGCAATGACTCAAACACAGAAGAAATTGCCCTGTTTGAAACATGCCAAGAAGCCAATAAAATACACACTAGAACTTTCTATCAGAAAAACAAAACCATACAACTAGGGGTGCAACACTCAATTCCTTGAAATTTCAGGACCCAAACCTGAGATAACAGAATGGGCCCTTGTGGTATTAGTGGGGTAGGACTTTGTGGTGTCAAGGGGTACGAAAAGTGATAAGGGGGACAAAACTAATGGAAATGAATGAATTACAATCAAGGAAAAGTCTAGATAACCAGAGGCATGGGGGAAACACTAGTGAACAGAAATAAGGAATATCTGTGAGTAAACAAAACAGCAAGAAAAGACAAAAAAGGTTGTGGCACCTTGAAGACTAACTCCTGTATTTAAATGTGAACTTTGATGGACCAAGTCCAGTTCATCAGACATAAGAATGATGCCTCATGGCATCAGTTTATACAGACATCATGTACACAGTCACACAGAAAGAATGAAGGGGTTTTATTCCACAAGAAAAGCTCTTGAGTTCTCATACTGACATTCCACTCTCCACCTTGCTCTAAGTGCATTCATCTACCAGCTATATTTTCGCTCTTGATTTTTTTTTACATGCCAATGTTGCATCAACACAACATACATAAAACCACCATATGTGATGTCTGTGAGCCCTGATATCACCATGGAATGGGTGGAGATAGATGTTCATGCTTTGAAGGCAGTCAAATTTTCTAGAAACGTATTCATACTAGAAGAACCAGAAAAGTACAGTATAGCCATTTTCTTAAACTTCTGTTAGTTTGCTGAAGATAGCAGCCATTCATGGAACTCAGCAGTTCTCAGGCATCATCAGATAAAATGGACACAATCACTTCAAATACTTGTTCAATTTAATTTTCTTGTAGTACAAAATGCAAGTTGGTGGGGGGCATGGCTTAGAACAGAGTTGGCCAACCTTGGTACCACAGGTATTCTTGGACTTCAATTATCAGAAGCCCAAGTCAGCACACCTGCTGATCCGGACTTCTGAGAATTGAAGTTCAAGAACACCTGGAGCACCAAGGTTGGCCACCCTTGGCTTAGAACATCTGTGTTATCAGAAAATTCTCCTTCAGATTTCCTGAAAGAATGTTGTAAGGAATATACTGTAGGCACTTTTCATTTACCCTTCACAGCAAATAATTAAATCAGAATAGTGTGATTAAATTTAATCACATTTTTTCAAACACACATGTAATCTAATTAGTCATACTTTCATCAAACACATGTGTTATCTAATTAGTAACCTAGTTAACTTTCTGTCAACATATTTGGTGAAAATAATGCAAGTGATATTTTTTTCAAATGGAATGAAATCTAGAATACAAAGTTTGGTTTCTGATTTTTAAATAGACAATAATAGAATATATCCCAGTCATTTTGCAGACAGGAAGTTAGAATAAATAACATAGATAGCCCAAGATATTTTGTTGGCTGAACATATATCAGTATTCTGTGAACTTTCAACACAACAGTGTTTCAGGACTGAAGAACTAGATTTTTCTTTTTAGCTAATATAGTCCCATGTGGATGTGGTGTTATGGAAAGAGTCATGGACTAAGACCCAAGAGATCTGGGTTTGAATCTCAGCTCAGCCATAGCAACTCAACTGGTTAAACCACTCCTAAAATATCTCACTTATCTTAAACTCCTGTTAAATTTACTGTAAGTCAATGCAGTATGTGCATAGTAATTTAGAGCCTGACATTGCTATAGTCTGCTTTCTGAGAACTGAGTAGAAAATATCCATCGTTGGACTGTGAATTTTTTTTTATGTTGGAAAAGTCTATAGGCTCCCAATCCTTTCTGCACAGCATAAAAAAAACTGGGTGGAGTATACACAATTACACTATGTGTTTGATATCTCTCTCCAATTTGCATAAGAAGAATTGGTTTGTATGCACAATAAATAGTACCTCTTATCTAACAGGAAGTATTTTTAATATTGAATATCACCTTGAGTAACTAATTGGCAGATGGGTAGGATATAAATCAAAATAATAAATAAATAAGATCTAGTCAGTGAATATAATACAATTAAAACAAAAGATAATACTTAAGATAGAGATCACTGCATTCTGTTTCTGAATGCATGGTTTAATTAACAGTCAGCATGCTAGAACTTGTCCTTTCTTTTACTTTACCTTTTGCTATCACTCTTTGCCACATTTGATGCTCTGGTACATTTGATTCAGAAATGTGTCTGTTGTGAATATAGTTTGGGTTGTATGATGCATATGGTAATGTCTGAAACCAATTTTCTTTCAGTCATCAATTTTTTAATATAATAATTTGTCTTTGGTAACAAACCTTACACTATGGAAGTCTCCAACACACTGATTCTCCATCAGAGCATACAAATAATGTATTACATGAAGGCATAATAAATGAGAGCAGGGAACAAAATATACTCAGTGCTAATTCTCCCATGTTCATCCTCTGCTCACAGATCACAGGGTGACTCATTAAAATATGCATTTGCCTGCAAAACCTTCTGTACATGAAGGTTGTGGCTATTGTTTTCAAATCCTATCTGGTAATTTCTGTGTAGGGAAGCTAAGCTATAAAAACCATTTATAGTAGCCCATGTGCTGTGGGAGTGCAGACATTCAGACTGCAGGACCACACCTAGCTGGATTTAAGATTGTCTTCCAGCACCTGAAGATATCTGCATATTTCCTTTTGTTATATTGTATCAAGCAGCATTCTGATGAACTCCTTATATAATAAACTTAAAGGCACCAGTAGTTTCTGTTTTCGAAGAGCATAAGTTCACTGAGGTACTGGCTGGTCCAAAATTGCCCTTTACCCATTAGGGAATTTGTTCAAAGCCTTGTTAAACGTAAGATACATTACATTCACCCATCATGCATCTCTTTCTCTTCCTAGTCCTCTGAGAAGTGGCAGGAATCCCAGCAAGAATTCCATCCACAGAATTGTTGTTGGCCACCTCTCTGTTCTCTACTGTCTGGTGTTCTGGTTCCAGCAGCTCAAAACCAGTGCTTGCCGGGAAAGCCTGCTATTGATTATGTACCCCAAGGCATACTGTATTCTTGAGTCATATTTCTTCAAGCACTTCTTTCCTACCAATTTTTCCTCTTCCCTAGAAAAATCCTACTTCTGTTGCTCTTCTAGAAAAGTTTGTTCTGGACCTTCCAGAAACACATCATACTCCCTGACAAGCTGAGGCAAGGGTACACTGGTGGATCTTCTCTTGCAATGGTCTTTGACTGCTGAGGATTTCTAGCTATTGACAACAACCCATCTGTATGAATGGAATTTAAATTCTTAGCAGCTGTTTTGTATTTGCTGCAGTGTAGCTTTCAGCATTCTCAAGCAGGAAATCATAAGCAGTGACACTGGACTTCTAGTCTGCAGCCACATACTTTCTTCTTGATTATCTAGACATGGAAGAAGAAGTGAAAAACACATCTGTCTACTCACCTGTTCACAGGTGTTCAAAGTGCAGGTATAGAGCCTCAGTGCTACAAACTCTGGGCCCAACCAAACCAGCCTCTTTGATTTCTTTGACCAATCCCATGTGACATGCCCTTATTTTTGCAAACGCTTTGTGAGCTTCTGTGAGATGGGGGTAGTAGAACAGTATCAAGAAGAGATAGGGCTGAAAAGCGACTTGGCTCTCGCTGGAGAAATAACAGTACAGCCCACTATTTTGGTTGGCTGTTCCTTGAGAGAGTAACTTCATTCTGCCTTGATTAGGACAAGCCCTAGTGTTATGGGTTGATCAAGATGATCCCACAAGTCCCTTTCCAACTCTGTAGTTCTCTCAAATTTCAACTTGGAGTTACTTCCACAAGCTGTAAGTGCCAGATTCTTGCAGGATATTATCATTCAAAATGAGGGAATCCAATACTGTGAACTCCTATCTTATGCTCAGCATTGTCATAAGTCTCCAGTGACCTCTTTCTCAAGAAACTGAACCTGCTAAGCATTGAAAACCTGAATCATAGAATAATTGTGTTGGAGGGGGTCTATAAGGCCATAAAGTCAATAAAGGGATCCAAATCAAAGCAGATCTAACAGATGGTTCTCCAGTTTTCTGTTGACTACATCCAGCATTGGAGTTCTCGTCACCTATAAAAGTGAATTGGTTCCATTGTTATACTGCTCTAGTTTCAGAATTTTTGTTCCCTGATATTTAGCCTATGTTTGGTTTCCTGTACTTTTAGCCTGTTATTATGTGTCCTATATGCTTGGATGATTGAGAACAAATTATGTCCCTTCTCTTTGTGACTAACTTTCAAGTATTTGAAGGGTAGAGATAGTAAGACAATTGTTCAAGTACAGTATTTGAAAAGTGCTATCAAATCTCCCCTTAGCTTCATTTTCTCAAGGTTAAACATGTCCAGTGCTTTTAGTCTTTCCTTATAGGGTTTGGTTTCCAGTCCCCTGATCATCCTTGTTTCCCTCCTATGAACTTTTTCCAGTTTGCTGGCATCTTCCTTAATTTGTAGTGTCCAGAACTGAGTACAGTACTCTAGATATGGTCTGACTAGTGCCAAATAGAGGAGGACTAGTCATGGGTTTTGGAGACTATACTTCTGTTATTGCAATCTAAAATAGTATTTGTCTTTTTTGCAGGCACATTGCACTGTTGACACTTGTTCAGTTTGTGATCTTCAACAATTTCAATATCCTTCTTGTTTGCAGTAATACTGTGTCAAGTATTGCACATCTTCTAATTCTATTGCTGGTTGTCTAATTTTCTCATGAATGCCTTCAGCATTGGGGTTTTCCCCTCACAGTACAAGTATTCCTGCTAAGGTCTGACCAAAGCAGATCGGAGTGCTACCATTACTTCCTTTAATCTTGATACTATGCTTCTATCAAAGCAATCTAATATAGCATTGGCTCCCCCCCGCCGCCATATTATACTATTGACTCATGCACAGTTTGTGGCTTACTAAAATACAATTTCACAAGTACTATTGCTGAGCCAGCTGTCTCCTTTCCTATATTTTTACCCCATTTCCCTACCATATTTTTCTTGCAAAAATTAATCTAGTTTTTATGGCCCAGCAATCTCATTTCACAAGATCATCTCGATTTTAAATTCTGTCTTCTGAAGTATTAGCACCTCTCCAGTTTGATGTCATTTGCAGATTTGATAAGAATCTTGTCTACAACTTTAAATAATTTATTAAAAATACTGAAACAATGTGGAATGCAAAACAAAACCCTATGTTACCCACTTGAACCAAAGGATGACAAGGTTTGTTTCTAGATTGTTGTTGAGGTTACACAAACCTGTTTTTACCTATCCATCCACACAGCTTCCTGATTTATTTTCATTGCTACAACAAAAGTTTCCCAGTTGCCAAGAGACACTGTAGAATTCAAGTGGGAGCAACATTGAAAGAAACGTGTGGGAGGTAACCGGGCAACAACAAATATCACTACTACTTACATCAATATTTTAACAAGACATGGTCAAAGCTCTGGAAAAAAGAAATAAAAATCAGTATTCTTTTCACTGTTTATCACTAATTAATCCCAAATTGGCTTATTGAATGACATGCCTAAGTTTGAATACTCCATTACGTGCAGTTGGGCCTGCTGCTTGTATTAAATCCAACTCTGAGTGGTTCATAGCATTATTTAAAGGGGCTTATTTGTACAGTAAATTGCTTAAAACCTGGCTACTTGCCAGAACATGCAATTGACACTTCCACTGGCCTCTTTCTTTACTGCTCTAAGATGGTATATCAATATTGCTAATGCTAATGAAAAGTCAATATAGAGTATAATCAAATTATGTAGGAGGAGTGTAAGATTAAAAATTACAGGGACAGATTTTCTTAAGTGCTTCTTGAGTTTTAGAATTTACCATTGCTCAGATTCAGATTTTATGCTTATCTTGGATTACATGTCACTTACTGTTTAAATGAACATTAGAAATTGCTTTAAAACCTAGCCAGACCTTTCTTTGCCTATCTCAGTTTTGTCTATATTGATTGGCAATTGCTCCCCAGACAAAGATTCAGTTTCCTACACACACATTTTGAGATGCCAGGGATTTAATCCAGAACCTTCCTGGGAGATATAAAGAACTATAAATAGAGGTCCATATTCTACTATCAGTAAGTTTCTTCTGTTAAGTAACAGTAGTTTTTTTTAAAAAAAAATAACACTGAAAGCATTCAAAACAATATTGAGAAAAACCCTTTGGTTTATCCACTTTGCCTATTATTTTGCCATGGATACATTTGCTTTATTATAGCCACTGATATCCTCACTTTCCATAGGATTTATTATTCCATTTATCCATAGTACATAATAATCTCATTCTGCAAAAACACTTTTTTGTAGCTGAATTAATGTAGCAATAGGCTTACAGTACTGTCTTGTAGTTTGTTGAACTATTATTCCAATAATTCTTGACAAATAGTCAAGCTTGGTGCATGTGCTAGGACTGAAAGGAGACAGTACACACATACTCCATACCCTTCCAAAAAGGTGCTAGGTTTAATTCTGAGAGAGGGGTTGGGTTCAAACTTTTTCAGTTTCTTTTTGTTGTTATTGTTGCACAGTTCCCCTTACCTTAGACAATCTCGGACACAAGTTATCTCCATCATCTTACCACAACATCTTACTATCCAACTATTACTTATTTGAAAAGCCCTGCTGTGACAATGATGGAGTGGCAGGTACAGATCTACTGAAAGCTATAGCAGTGGACCTACACACAGATGTTTCAGGGCATGAGGATGCTATCAGTTGGATCAAAATGACAACACAGTCCCTTTTAGGATCACATTGCTTATCTCTGTGTTGAGGAAGAGACTAGAAAACACTGCACTGTATGCATCACTATCCTCTGGCCAGCTAGCCACAGTTGGAAGGGATCTGATACTTTGTGGTTTATTTCATTCATGTCCTGATCAGACCCTGGACTGCCAAAATGAAGCCACTTTCTTTGCTTTATCATTGCCCAAACACAAGTCCTCATTGGTGCACATCTCTGGCAGCAATAGGCAGACCAGCAAATGTCTGTGTCTCTCCACATTCACACCATGTGTTGTTGTCGTCCACCAGCAGTCCCCACTTGAGCATGTTGGTCTTGTATTTAGGGACTCCAACCCTCAGCCTATTCAGAGTCCTCCAGATGATATAGGGGAGATTGAGATGTTCAGCTATATCCACCTTTCTCAGTGAGCTCTTTCTTCTAATTTGGTTTTGCTCTTGTGTGCCCTCAAGAATGTTTGTTCTTGCCATAAAGCTCTTCCTGGATCTGAGCTGGCAGACTTGAGGCTCATATCCATTCAGAGGGTGTCGAGGGTCATTGTCTTGCTTAATTCTCTCAGCATCTGCTGCTACTTCTCTCCTGATCTTAGGTGGAGCAATACCAACAAGGGGGTATATCTTCTCAACTGGTGTAGTTTTAAGGCATCCTGTCACTATCTGCATGGCTTTATTAAGAGCAATGTCAACTTCTTTTCTGTGTGTGGGTGTATTCCATACTGGAGCAGCATACTCTGCTGCAGAAATGCTCAGGGATGCTAAAGCTGATGTGAACAGTATGGATGGTTGAGTTTCCCATTTATAGTTTGTGAGTTTCCTGATGATATTGTTCCTTGTACTAACTTTGGCTTTGGTATTCAGGCAGTGCTGCTTAAGAGAGAGTATCACACTGAGGTATTTTCAATGGTGGGCTCCAAAAAAATTACTACCACACTGTGGGTGTGGTATGGTGGCCGTGGCCGGGGGAAGCCCTTTATTGCACCCAAATTAGGACTACTTTATTTCAAAACTTGGATGGGCAGGGCTAGCCAGAATTTCTGCTGCCGGTTCTGGTGAACTGGCGCAAACCTGCCCAACACTGGATATTTTGTTGTTTAACAGTGCTGCAATTGATTCCCTTGCCGTGTAATATTCAACTTATATGAAGGCCGTTCATGTTTTTAGTTTCAGTTTTTTTTAATTTATTGTGGCTGGGAGGGTATTTTAATGGTTTTTAAATGTTAAATGTTTTTGTGATTTTATGGTTGTGAGGGATGTTTTATATTTGATTTTTTTATAGTGATTGTGAACTGCCCGGAGTCGCTTCAACGAGGGGGCGGCAATAGACATCCAATTAAATAAATAAATAAACTTAACTCTTGCCTCTTGGTTTTGAAGGTGAAAAGCACATACGTGAGTTGTGCTTGGATTAGGCTTCAGATGGTTGATGTTGTAATACTGTCCTAATTCTTCAAGTGCTCCAGTAAGTGTTCCAGCTATCTCATCAAAGCTTGGCCATTGCTGTGTCGTTCTTTTGTGAGTATGACCTCACCAAATAAAAGAAGAATAAAGTCTATCCTGATTACAATCAAGGCATGGAATCACTCCCTTTAAGATAACAGTGGATATAACAGGTCTCAGATGAGAGAAGTATTTGTGGCCAAAAGATTTAGATGTTATCATTTTAACATAGTCTCCCTTAGTGAAGGGCAACTAAAAGAAATTTTATTATGAAGCAGCCACCATTTTAAAAAGGCTCTTTCATGAAGCAGCTATTGGCGTTGTTATTTAGAACCAGATGGTCAGGAAACTTAGCTGCATCCAAAAGGTATCAGTGGATGTCTAATGACTCTTAAGAGTCCCACTCTTTGGAAAGCCATATGCTACATTTCTCAGTGTTTACATTCCAACCTTGACTAATAATGATGACATCAAAGAAATTTTATGATAAACCTCTTTCCATCTTTCATAATATGCTAAGATCAGACAAGCTGATCATCATTGGCAGTTTTTAATGCCCAAGCTGGTTCAGACTGTTAAATGTGGAAAGCATGGCACTGTAAAATGCAATAGCATTGGTCTATGATTTACCTTGAAAATTTGCAGCAAATGCAATCTGCACATCAGAAATACATGATTTCAGCTGTGAAACCAGAACAAGCAACCTCAATCCCAACACTGGCATCTTTAGACTATAGAATTGTTAGCCTTTGTTCTCTCTACTTTATGGGCCATAGATAGGGATTATCTATCAACACCATGCAAGAAAGTTCAATCATTTTAAACTTTCCTGTTTTAAGAGAATTCTTAACTGAAGTCTTAGCACAAACATAGATGGTGAGTATTTTTATAACCCAACAACTTTAGTAGGCTGTTCATGCTATCAGGAAATTGGATGACAATCTCCCAGAACATATCTCATGTGGAAAGCTTGATTACATGATTGAGAAAAGAAACGCTTCAAGGATACACTGAGGACAACATTGAAAGATTTTAACATTGAATGTATGAACTGCAAAGCTCTCACTCCAAATCTGAAGTGCCCAGATAAACACTGTTGGACAAAGGGCAAAATAATTAAAACCAAAAGAATCAGGGATGCATAAAAGAAGGAGAAATAAGAAAACAAGCACACAATTTCTCAACAGCCCAACAAGCCAAGGATCCTCACTGATTCTGTATATTCTAGGGCTAGGCTCATATTGGGATAATAAGTCACCTGTGGGTCCATCAACATGCTGTTGCTCAAAATAAACCACTCCTTTGAAAGCAAAATGGGTTGAATTGATTCAAATTAGCTTTTGCATCATGTCATTAATAAAAAAAATACTTTGGATTCACCCATTTTATGAGCAAAGCAAATCCTATGGTATTTGATCACGTAGTTTCAGCCACAGTTGTGGGAAAATCAGAAATTAGACCTGATGAGCGGCCAACTAACCCAAAATTGATTAGATTAGATGACCGGCCAACCAACCCAAAATTGCAGTATACAATGCAAGATTCCTATTACCCGAAGTCTATTTTGTTCTTTGCAAGAAAAGAAGATAACCCCTCTTATTGTGATTATACTGAGTGCTTTGAAAAAGAAAATAGCATCTTAGGTTCCCCATCTACTAACAGATCAAGTTTAAGTGATTTTTCTTTCAACTTGAACAATAAGAACCCGTTCCTATTCTACTCAGTGTAATTGCAGCGTAAACAAATTCTTTATTTCTTACTTCTGTCAACCAATCCACTTCTTTGTGCTGTTGGGTCTAAAACCCAAGTGAAACAGAAATGGAAAGGAGAACAAAGGAAAGTCGAAAGCTTGGAGTCTAACCCATGAACCAATATATTAATGTATACCTTTCAAAATCATATTATTAGTATTCTTACTATGTGGTATCAATTTGCTCCAAGTTATGGCAACTATATGAAGTAATAAGCTCCAGAAGGCCTTATAATTAACAATCCTGTTCCGGTATAAAGATTGTCGTTTCCTTTACTGAATTAATCCATCTGATATTTAGTCTTCCTCTTATTTTACAAACTTCCACTTTTCCTAGCGTTATTGCCTCTTACAGGGAGTCTAATCTTTTCATGATATGTTCAAAATACAAATCCTTGGTTTAGTCATTTTAGTTTCTAAGATGAGTTGAATTTAGCTAGCAATCACTTATTATTATTCTTTATACCAGTTAAAGATATCCATCAAGGTCTCCACCAATATAATATTTTGACTGAGTTGTTCTTTGTCCAGCTTTCATATCCATATACATAGTAACTTGGGGTACCATAATATGAGTTATCCTTGCCTTGGTCTCCAGTACCGCATTCTTACACTTAATTTTTCATAGTTCTTCATTGCTATCATTTCTGAGTTTCAATCTTCTAATTTCTTGGCATCAATCTGTCTTTAATTTGATGATTGAACTGAGTATAGAAAATATTCAACAATATTTTACTTCTTTATAGTCAACATTTAAGTTACAGAATTATTATGTGTGAAAAGTTTTGTCTTCTATGTTCAACTGTTATCCTACTTTTGCATTTTTTCTTTCACTTTCATCATCAGTTGTCTAAATCATTGTTGCTTTCTACCAGTGATATGCTATTTTCTGTGTACAGTGTTTTAGATTCTTGATGTTCTTCCACCAATTTTCACTCCTCATTTCTCTTAAATGAGTTCCGCATGTAGACTGAAAAGATAGGAAATAAAATACACAATTGCCTACCTCTCTGACTAATGAAAAACGATACAGTTTCTCCTATTTTGTAACAGTATACTGTTCTTTATTTATTTATTTATTTATTTATTTATTCATGCTTATCAACTGCCCTCTTCCCCAAGGTGACCCAGGGCAGGTCACAATTCATAAAAAACCACAATAAAACACTCTTAAAAGCATTCCTTTAAAAACCCCTCAATTTAAAACTTTAAAATCAAAATCTAAAAACTAATTGAGGGCAAGCGGGACTTAAATCAACCAGCGGGTTGGGGTCATAGTCCCTCCTGCACCCCATACCTGTTACTGTGTATCCTAGGCCGACCCCCCCCCCCTTATTATTTAACTAAGTTGATCAAAATCCATTTTCAGTCAGGAAAGAGATTGAGTAAGCAGATAGGAGGAGTTTGCTTCCCTGACTGAAAATGATAGGCAATTGTGTATTTTACTTCCTTGGTAATGGTCGCCCTTGTTTGAAAGCCAGTAGTGTCTGACTCTAGTGTTCAGTGCTCATTTCTGTTTATAGCCAAAACATTGTCTGTGTCTTGCAAACATTTCCATGGACATGTGGCAGGCATGACTAGACAACAGAGTGCACAGAACACTGTTTATCTTCCCACCAAAGTGGTACCTATTTATATTTGGGGTGTGTGTGTGTGCTTATTTTTTATTTTATTTTTTTGGCCCCACCCACAACATCATGATGTTAGCTCCGCTCAAACTGTGATGACATCACGGAGTAGTAAAATTTTTTGACATCCTACCACTGGTCCTATCCAATCTTTTAACTGAATCAAAAATATGCACAAGCAAAACTCCAAGTGATTTCTATGAGATAATATTAAACTGCAATTTGTTCTTTTCCTCCTTTTCCCAATTATTCTTCTGATTAAGTTTAATAAGATGCTACTAATTAAACTGTGCCAGCAAACAGGAAAATTGCAATGTGAATTGACATTGGTTTTCTTATCCATCTATATATAGAAACATATTATTCTTTGAGTTGTATAAGTTGTGACTTTGAAGACAGTGGCCAAAATCCTGTTGACTAGAATCAGTCCACTGAATCGGGGTGGGGGGTTATGAGTTACCTCTATATGAGCCAAATGAATCTTGAATCTACTCTGTGATCCACTTTAGCATAGTAAGCTGTAGTTAGAGAAGCCCATTTGAATAGGTCTACTCTAGTGTAATTTACTGTACCAAACAACAGGATTTTGGTCACTGATCACATGAGCCTAAAGACTTGTGGGTGTAAAAAACATCTAACTGGGTCTTGAAGGTAGCTTGACATAAACCAATATTTAAGATCACAGTTGATCAATTGATATGTATACTATAACTTTTCAGCCCAGACTTGCTTCTGAGACAACTTTAAATGAATATGACATAGCTGAAAGATATACCAATTAGTTTATATACATCCCATGAGACTACAGCATGTGTTCAATAAATCTGTTCTGTCCATTTTCCACATCATTCAGCAGTGCATTAAAACTACAAAGAATTGTTATGTTTTCATAAGCAGCTTTTCCTAACATGTGCACTTAATATACTCTTTTGGAATGACTGAGCTTTTCCTATACTGCTCTCCATAAAATATAGATGTTTATATGCTAGTTTCTGTAATGTACATCCATTTGTTGAGCTGGGAGCTGTATTGTACAATTTAGAGATTGCAGAAACCAAAGGATAACTGTTATACAGACATTTTTCTGAAAAATGCAAATTAGATCAGCATACATAAAATGTTGACCACGTGAAATTCAAATTAGATTGTGAAATTGGATTGTGAAAAACAGCAGGCTCTTTCTGGTATTATTCCCCACTTAGTAAACACAGGAAAACAGGTTCTGCTTTGACTTTGACTTGGCTATAATTGGTGCACCTAGTGGGTAAACAAAAAAATTTCTTTCTCCCCCCTCAATTCCCTGATGGAGGGTATTGGAGTTTGCATTTACCCTTCCTCTGGCCACAAAAGAACCTAAAGCAAGAATTCTCAACCTGCAACCCATAGGCCAGATATGGCCCACAGCACCATTTCATGTGGCCCTCCACTGCCTCAACCACACCAGGAAGTGTTATATGGTGTGGGAAGAGCAAAACGGCAAAATGGCCTCCACAAGTCATTTCTAAGCAGCAAAGCCTGGCAGAAGATCTTGCCATGAAGTTTGGGACTTTCATTTATAATGTTCCTACCTTATCTACAAGAAAATTGATGCATGCCTGAAGACGTGATTTTGAATCATGAAAGCTCGTTCAATGTATGATTTTTAAAAAGTGATCCAATAAGGGTATCACCTTTCTCCTGCATTTGTTTTGTGTATGGACCAATCTTTTAATCTTTTTAATCTTGTGTTTTTGAGTTTTAACTTTTAAATGATTATTGGGACCTGTGGATGTTTATAGATTTTAAAAACTTTTTAAATTTTATAATTGTAATTTTGAAGTTTTTTAACAATGGGTTTGGGTTGGGTTTTATTATGCTTTTATGATGTTGTACACCGCCCTGGGTCGCCCGGCGAGAAGGGTGGTATAGAAATGTAAATAAATAAATAAATGACACTCTTTGTTTGCTAATGAAACTCTGAACACACACACACACACACACACACACACACACACACACACACACACACACACCACAGTCAGCCATTTCATTCCACTGAGTTCTACCAGCTCTCAGAGGATGGGATATAAACAAAAATAAATGAATCTGAATAACAGCAGAGTTAACTGTTAGAGTTCTTCTTCTGTATCTAGGCCAGACGTGAAACTGTCAAAATAAAGCTACCTACAGGCATTCAAAGGCTCCTAACAGTTGAACACCATGACAGTGTGGGGATGAGTGGGGATGACACACTGATTCCTATGGAACTTAATTCCCTGTAGTATAGTTAGGATAGCCGTTCAATGCACAGTTATGTCAATGTTTTTCTGCCAGTCAGTCTACACTTCTGCTCCATGAGAATTTTTGGCTTCATTAATGCCTGTCTTTAAAAGTGTTATATGTAGTATACGATAGTAAACTCAACTCACAAGGTGATGGTTTTGATCATCATATTTACTCATCTCCCAAGAACTGTGACTCAAATCATATAGAAATTATTCATAATCTGTCACCTTCATCATCATTGCTAGAGCCCACATACTCTGAAACAAAGCAGAATCAGCTTGAATAAGCAAATTGCTTTTTTGACTGTCAACAAGTGAGCAGCTAGTAGTGAGAACAAAAACACAGACTTCTTGATCACACCTCTTTCTGTCTTTTGCAGGAAATCAGAATGGAAACATCACAGAATCAAAACAAACTGGGTCAGATTTATTCCTGGCATTGCTCCAGAAAGATCACTGATGGATTGAACTGCAGGCAAGGGGAAAACTGTGTACACTATGACACAGGCTCCATGACAATAGCAATGTTTTGCCTCATTGCTTATTATATTTTTAAAGATTTTAAAATTAAAAAAAACCAATGTAATGCAGTTACATGCCAATGTCAGTGCCGACTGTGCTTCTGCTAAGTGAAAAATCTTGTCCGTGTGAAACATGGGAATAGGGTACTTGTATAACCATTACTGTTAAGCAAGCAGTGGGAGCCTTTTATTTTCCATTGTGAATATCATTTCCATGCAAAGGCAATGTTTGGGCAAATTGTGCAAACAGTAAGATTCCAAATTACCATTCCAGACAGATGTTTTGCTCAGCCAAAGCTCAATAGGAAACTGTTCAAAAAGTCTGGATAATAGCATCATCATCATCATTCTTTATTAACTGATTAGTCATCTGACCATATCAGGTTAAAATAAAATAAAATATATTAGATAAAACATGATTACATAAAACAGGATAAAAACAGGTTAAAAGTAAGATGATACAATCACAATAAAATGAGATATAAAATGTACTCAGAATAATTTATTAATAGCATAGATAATAGATAATAGCAGGTTCTTCTTTTAAAATAACTGTATAAGGATATAAAAACATAATAAAGCACCTGCATCCTGGAAGTTTAAATGTCTGCTTGCACAGAATGTTCTTACTAAGGTCATGGGGAAAAAAACAGGTTGGAAGGACAAGTCAGGGTCGTCCCCCCTGCCCAGGGAAGATGTTCTATTATCTTGGTGCAGCCACTGAAAAGGCTCTGCAATGGTTACAGATTACCTATGGATAAAAGTCTGCCCTTGGCACTACTCCTCTGAAGGAAAGAAGGATGGATAGATCAATGAATGAATCAATGAATGAGTCTTGGTTTGATCTAACTATTCTGAATGCTCAAAGAGATGTCCAGAAAAACCTAGATGGTGGATTGTGGACTGCAGATGGTGGGAGAAACTGGGAAATAATATCTTTCCACATTCTTTCAGCAACAGCCTCCTCTGAATCCTGTTTGTTTGTTTGTTTGTTTGTTTCTATACACCTGATTTAGTGTGGGCACTATTTGAGTGTTTTTTCAATATTCAGTAACCTGCTTCCTGGACTAATGGAAGACATGTGGATCCAGCCAAATAGTTCTTCCATCCCATCCAGATGATAGTACACAAATACAGGTTCAGTCAAGAATTTGTAATATTTTTGGTTGGCATTAAGTTATATAAAACTTTGAAGCATGTTAATTTGATCCTGGAGACAATTAAAAAGGAAGCAGAGTTATTGCAACAAGGAAGCTACACCTTCCTGACAATCCATTGTGGACCATGTTCTATCTGCCAATATTGGGGCAGCTGACATTTCTAAAGCCAACACTGCACATAAGGCTGTTCACCATGTAGAGTTCTTGAATTGTTGCCCTATCTTGACATTAATATACAGTAAAACCTCATATAACACTAAAACCTGGTTCCACAAGTCTTGGTGTTATATGATTTTTAGTGTTATCTGATCCTCTATGGGATCCATAGAGATACATTGTAACCACACAGACTTTAGCGGTTGTTATGTGAAGCATCCCATAGGATCTTAATGTTATCTGATGCAATTCTTCCCCCCAGATTCCTTAATGTTATGCGATTTTAGTGTTATTCGATACTAATGTTATATGAGGTATTACTGTACTTGGAGTAGGGGTTGGGAATTGCAGCTCATGTACTCAGTTGTGATTGGTCATGCTAAAGATGGCCTCTGGGAGTTGAGGTCCAATATATCTGAGATTCAAAAATTCTCCACCATAAAACATGTGACTTCATGCCTAGACTTGCTCTATCTTTAAGAAAAAACCTCCTGTGGTATCTTCTTGCATCTTACAGGCAGACTTTGATGGCTTGAATTTATCCACAATGTGAGAAGCTATTTTTTAATACTGCAACTCCCCAAGGCACTCAGTTAGCGTGCTGGCTGGGAGACTGTGGGAAGGGTAGGCCCAAAATCCAACCTATTCAAACTCTATTTCAGTTCTGTTATTTTAAATTGTTACTTTAAACTTCAGTCCCATTCACTTGACTCAATATAACTGATAAGTAAGGGTTTGGCTAGATCAGTGTTCCCCAACTTTTGAGTTTTGGACTTCATTTCCCAGAAGCCTAAGTCAGTACATTAGTTAATCAGTGCTTCGGGGAAATGACTTAGGCTTCTTGGAATTGAAGTCCAAAAACCAAAGGTTGGGAAACACTGGGCTAGATAACCAAATTGGAGCAGACTGCAGCAGGCTAAACCGGATGGCTTAAAGTCAGTTAAGGTCACATAGAAATGCATGTCACATAGAAGTGCATCTCCTGCCAACCTAGCAGTGTGAAAGCAAAAAATTGCAAGTAGATAGAGACCACTTCGGGGCGGGGGGGGATCTTAGAGACATGAAAGGAGCCTCATTCTGGCGTCCCCTGAGCGGAGTTTCTCCAGCAAAAATCCTTGCAACCCACAATTTCTGATATTATTATTATTATTATTATTATTATTATTATTATTATTATTATTATTATTATTATTATTATTATTATTATTATTATTATTATTATTATTATTATTATTATTATTATTATTATTATAGTACATGGTGTGATCCTTGCATCCACATGTAAGGATCAGGTGGTTTCAGGTTAGGAAACCACATGATACCTTGAATGACCCTGTTTAGCATGATCAAGATCATCTTTCTGTTTAAAGGAGAAGATTACCTCCTTTGGAGTGAAGGGGAGAGGAAAATTTGCATTTCTTTTCAATGGTTGCTAGCCTATCAGGAATGCTTTGAAGCAGTGAGGAGTTCTCAAACTTTTTAAACTGAGGGCCAGGTCACGCTCCCTCAGACAGCTTTAGGGGCTGGACAGCCATTTGCCCTTCCTCCAGATAATACATTAAAACCTCAGATAACACTAAAACCTGGTTCCACAAGTCTTGGTGTTATACGATTTTTAGTGTTATCTGATGCATGTTAAAATCCTATGGGATCCATAGAGATACATTGTAACCACACAGGCTTTAGCGGTTGTTATCTGAAGCATCCCATAGGATCTTAATGCAATTCTTCCCCCCAGATTCCTTAATGTTATGCGATTTTTGTGTTATTCGATACTAATGTTATATGAGGTATTACTGTACTGTTGTGGTGTAGGTGGTGGTGGGCCATATGAAATGGTCCAGTGGGCCGCAGGTTAAGAATCCCTGACCTTGTCAGTTTGCAACCATTAAAAAGATATTGAGTGTTTTGTCTCCCTCCTCCTCCAAAGGAGAATTGAGAAGAAGTTTTAATTTCTCAAAATTGTTCAGAGGCCTCTAAAAGGACAGCCATCCAGCCACTTAACAATATTAAGAAAAGGAAAAGTGGAAATAGTGGTAGGCTCCAAAAAAAAATTACTACCACACTGTGGGTGTGGTATGGTGGGCGTGGCCAGGGGGAAGTCCTGCGTTGCACCCGAATTAGGACTACTTTATTTCAAAACTTAGATGGGCTGGGCCAGCCAGAATTTCTGCTACTGGTTCTGGTGAACTGGTACGAATCTGCTGATGCCCACCACTGGAAATAGATACAAAAATGTTAATTTTGTGTTCAAAAATCTTTAAACACCCTTTTTTCAAATGGTATTTAAATGACTGTAACTGAAGTAAAGAGTGACAAATTACTATTTTATTTACCTACTTACTTGAAGATGACTGTAAAGTGCTAGATTGTGAGAGATCCATTTTATAAAATTTTAGTTAATCCAATACGTAAACTTGGCAGATTTAGGAATAATCCTATAAATCACCATCCAACTTCCTTCCTTTTGCCAAATCACAAAGGGAGACACAGACAGTTGGCAATGTTTTCCTTCTAGATTGTGAAGCCAAATTTGTCCAAAGATGCAAGTTCTCCTCAACCCTCATATATTTCTTGCTGATTCAACCCTATTGCCAAATGGAACCTTATGCTTTGAATCTTGCTTGTCACAAAATCTACATAGATGTTGCCCATTTTAAAGTACACACAAATTGTACAGTACACAAGGGAAAATATGGACAGAGAGAAGAGAAGCTGAGAACAAGCCACTGGCACTTTGGAAGCTGTCTTTCTTCTGAGGCTGGGACTCAATTGGTCAATAAAGTTGTGGTTTACTCTGTCTGGTTTAATTCTCCTAGCAAGCAGGGAATAAAGCCAATTTCCCAGCTGAAGTGCTATTTGGAAAACCAGCCAGTGACTGTGGAATGTAACTATGCTGCCTCAAGTATATAGCCGCCATTCAAAACCAGTGCATCATTCTGCATTACAGAGTTGCTGTCAGTATGCTTTTCCAGACAATCAGTGGTTCAAGGGTTCTGGCCATAGTGATTATAAAATGTAGTATAGAAATATTTGTACTATTTGTGTGTGTGTGTGTGAGAGAGAGAGAGAGAGAAAATTGAAGGTCACATTCCATTTAGTTCTCCTTTAGATTTCCACAATTAGGTGTTTGTGGCAAAAGCTTCCCTTTCAAGGAAGGAAGGAAAGAAAAAAAAGAACCAAAGTATTTTTAATTGTATAAGAACAATATTAGGTTCTGGATGTGTAAAAGAGAAAGTGTAGTATAACAAGTGGTAAGGGACTGGTACAAGTTGCTCTGTAGAAATATAACATAAAGTTTGTTAGTCTCTTTCTCCCTCCCTCGCCTTTTTTCTTTCTCTCCTCCCCAGTTCCAAAAATTATTTGAAATTGCTTCACACAGTGAAAAACTACAAATACTGGTTTTCAGTCTCCATATTCGATCACAAAAACAATTAAAATTATAGTTAGATATCCAGATACCTGTGAACTTGAAAATACCTCTAGAGTAGGTTACACATTGTGGGGATTGACATAATCACAGAGCTGTGGAGCAGGATGAAATCCCAAGGGTCTTAAAGTGCAACTCCCTGCCAAAGCTTTAAATCCACAGCTAAAGCCATCTAATGACTGTTTTAAAAAGCTCAAATGGATGGTTTTAAACCACACCACCTTCTGAGACAGTCCTTTCCACTGTTGTACAGTAAAACCCTGGGTTACAGACATCTCGGGTAACAGAAAACTCAATTTACGCCCTGATTTATGGGGAAAAAACTCGCATTACGTAATGGGTTTCACCAGAATATATTGCATCTGGGAGGGTTTAAAATGGCACCCCCGTGCCATTTTAGTATCTGGATGGCGCGAAGAGTCCTCTCTTTGGGAGGATTTTGAGCTCTCCTCACCCACAGTTGGCTGGCTGGCTGGCTTATTTATTTATTTATTTATTTACTTACTTAGTCAAATTTGTATGCTGCCCTCCTCGCCAGAGCGACCCAGCAAGAGAGCTCAGGATGTGAGCCAGACAAACCACTCATGTTCATCACCCTCCCAGACAGGGAGGTATGCCTGACATTGACCTTCAGGACAAAGCACCAGAAAAGGTAGAGAGCTTAACTTTGTCTTTTGCATTGTGTGCTCTGCATTTTTTGCCTTTTTTAAAGGTTGATTAATCTCCCCAGCTGGTGAGCAGCTGGGAGGAGAGAGGAGGGGGTGTTCTTAGAGGTTTCCCTTTTTTCTCCCACACCTTGATCAGTCTCTAAGAGGTGCGGGAGATAAAGGGAAATCCCCTAAGAACACCCCCTCTTCTTCACCTCAGCTGCTTACCAACTGGGGAGATCAATCGAGGTGTGGGAGAGAATAATGTCTGGCATTTTTATTTATTTATTTATTGTAAAAAAAATTTTTGGAGGGTTGGGAATGTTTTTTTTTTAATTATTTTCAATGCATTCCTGTAGGAAATTGTGCTTCGGGTTATGGAAAAACTGCTTTACAGAAAACTTTCCAGAACTGATTAATTCTGTAACCCAGGGTTTTACTGTATCACTCTTGCTGTCAAGATGTTCTTCCTTTCATGTAATGTAAATCCACTACTTCAGATTCTATGCTCTGGAGATACAGAAAGCATGTTACGTAGTTCCATCTTCCATGTGACAGCCTTTCAAATATTTAAAGATGACTATTATATTGTTCCAGAATATATTTTTTTATTGATGTTAAACTGGCTAGTTAATAGCGGTATGCATCTTTTCCCCCTCCTTATTTTTTTAAGATATAGATGGCATTTACCTATACCTGTATTTGCTTACATTCTTTAGAAACCATTCTTGTTCTCTTAAGAATTCTCAAAGGTGATAGACAGTTCTGAGAATCTTCTGGTTTTCCTGAATCAGGCTGATGATTATCCGAACTACTGTTCTGTGTCATCACAAATATACAGAACTGCATGGATGAGCTTACTCTGGTTTCTCTCTTCAGATCATATAAATCTTTCACCTTTTACTAAAGTTTTCCGTGGAGAGGAACTTTCAATACCTTCTACCACAGTATCTTTCTGGAGCGGCGCTGAAGAGTGGGGATCCAGGGCACTGTATGGTCCTGGGTTTCCTCATTTCTGAAGGGCCGGACCCAGTCAGTGTGGTTGGAGAGAGAGGTTCAGCCCTAGGCCCCTCCAATATGGGGTGCCTCAGGGCTCGGTGCTCTTGCCTCTCCTATTAAATATCTACATGAAGCCCCTGGGTGAGATCATCCGTTCCCACAGGGTGAGGTATCATCAATATGCAGATGATGCCCAGCTATACATCTCAGCCCATGGAGATCCAAGCAATGCAGTGGATGTCCTTTCCAGGTGCCTGGAGGCTGTTAGGGTCTGGATGAGGGACAACGGGCTGCAACTGAATCCTGGCAAGACTGAGTGGTTGTGAGTCAGGGACCCTGTGATAGCTCGGGAGCTACCAACTTTGGTTCTGGATGGGGCTACTTTGCCCCAAACAGACCCGGTGTGTAACTTGGGGGTCCTCCTGGACTGCGACTCCTGCTTGAAGAGCAGGTGGCAGTCATGGCCAGGAGGGCTTTTGCATAGCTTTGTGTTATACACCAGTCACACCCACTCCTAGATCAGGACTCCTTGCTCATGATCACACAGACTTTGGTCACCTCCAGACTTGACTATTGTAATGTGCTCTACATGGGACTGCCCTTGATGACCATTCGGAGGCTGCAACTGTTCCAGAATGCAGCTGCTCAGGTGGTGATGGGATGCAGGCATTGTGCACATGCCTCACAACTGCTTCGGGAGCTGCACTGGTTGTCAGTGTACCTCCGGGTGCAATTCAAGGTGCTGGTAATTACCTTTAAACCCCTACATGGTAGTGGGCCAGGATACTTAAGAGCACCCCAAGAGCATCTGTCCATCCCACCAGAGCAGACCAGAGAGGCTCTCTAATTGTTCCATTGGCTAGAGAGGTGGATCTCTCTAGCACTAGGAGGGCCTTCTCAGTGTCTGCTCCGGCCCTATGGAACCTTCTGCCAATTGAGCTGTGTCTCCAGACAGAGTTGCTGCCCTTCAGAAAAGCCTTAAAGACCTTGCTGGCAGGGCAGGTCTGGAGTACTACTAATGCTGTAACCCCAGCCTGTTGGCTGATTCAGTAACTCTCTTTTAACCTTTTAATTCTCTCAATTTTTAAATCTTATATGTTTTAATCTTGTAATTTTGTAATCCTTTTAATCTTTTGACTTTTTGTGAGCTGCACAGAGTCCTTGGAGTGAGGCAGTGATATAAATGGAAATAATAAATAAATAAACATAGATGAGCTTAAGAATTCTAAATTGTGGAGACGGGCTAGAGCTGCTGCTTTATTGAAAGCCAGCAAAGAACCAAATGAACTGAAAAGCTATTGACCAGTGTCACTTCTTTGCCATCTTTATAAGGAACTGGATCAGATGGATTTCAACTGTATTTCTGAATTTATTGATGGAAAGATCATGAAGGAGCAAGCAGGCTTCAGGCCAGGCAGGTCATGTTGTGGTCAAATTCTTAACCGTATGCAGCACATTGAAGATGGCTTTGAAAGAAAGTAAAGTACAGTCAAACCTCACATAAAGAGCGCCTCGCTTAAAGAGGAGAATTTTCTCTGAATGTTCGCTTCGCTTAACAAATAAAACCAACCAAAAACTCACTTAACAAATAAATCGGGTTCCCAATCCCCCCCACAATTGGTCACTTACAATGGTGTTTTGCTTAAAGAGCAAACTCACTTAAAGAGCAATCCTGTGGAACACATTATGCTCTTTAAGCAAGGTACAACTATACAGAAGTGGCTTTTATCAACCTAACTGCAGTGTACTATACTGTCAATCATAGGATACTGCTCTGTAACACAAATAATCTTACCAGAGATAACAAGCTTACTAGCTTCATTGGCAGCTTCCTCCAGAATTGGAGATTCTATGTGACAATGAATGGAAAGAACAGTAGATGGAGGTTGCAGAAGAATGGACTACCAGAAGGAAGTGTATTATCTCTAACACTGTATAATATATACACAAATGATCAACCATTTCCTAATATGACTGAGGAACCCGGCCTTCCCTATGTCACTTGGAGGCCCCTGAGCAGTTTGAGGATCAGCGTGCCTAAATGTAAAACCAACATATTCAAGGGGGGCTGCTGGTGGACAACAATTGTGAATGTAAAGAGATACAGAAACCAGATCATTTAGTAGTCTGCCTATTACTACCAGAAACATGTACTGATGAGGATTTAATTTTGGCCAATAACAAAGCCAAGAAGGTGGCTTCGCTTTGGCAAATTAAAGTTTGATCTGGACACAAAAGAACAAATACTGTACAGTATACAGAAAATATTCACTTCAGTTTTCAAGACTTGCTCCATACATTGGGAAAGAGGAGTGCTTTTGAATTCTCTATCGGTTATGATGTTCTCTTGCTGTTCCCAGTGTACATGAGATCAGCTGGATGAACAGATGGGTTTTATGGTTCATTTCAAACTGTTCAGTTGCTCAAGCAGCAGAAATTGCATTAATTCTCTCACACGGCTTGAGCAAGAAGCAGAAAATTCCATAACATCACAATCTAATTGGGGAGCAAAAGATCACTTGCTATTATTTATCCTCTTCCAAGATACTGCTATTAATTCAACATTTAAAAAAGTTTTAAAAGTACACATTACTATCACAGTACAGGAAAAATATCTGCTATAGTCTCCATGCAACAGAGAAGAGATGTCAAACTATACTAGAAATACCCGAATGATTTCTATGCTAAATAGTCATTGTTAGAACTGTAACATTAAGAAGCTGTGCTTAGCTAGAGTATCAGAAGGGCTCTAAGGTTGAGCCAAACAACAGAACGAACACACACACACACACACACACACACACACACACACACACACACACACACACACACACACACCTCCACAGTCTGCCATTGTGTGCTGCACTGTCTCATCCTACTTGTACTAGAGTCCAAGAGTTATAGGTCTTTCAGTAACCTTAATCAAAGATACGCTGCACCTCTGTATGGATGTTTATTGTTGCTAATTAAGGACATAAGAGAAATTGTGTTGGTTCAGACCCAAGATGACCTCTTGAGTCCAGACTTCTGCTCCCATTGGTGGTTGGCTAGGTGTCCCAGCAGGACACCAGCTCAGAATTGTCAACCTGCTTGCTCTCCTCAGCAATTGAGAAGGTTTAGAGACAAAAAACTTCCAGGGTTGGAGGTAATCTATAGCAGGGGTGCCCAAACTATGGCCCGTGGGCTGGATCTGGCCCCTGACACCAATTCATCCAGCCCACGCTGTCCTCGTTGTTCCCGGAAGTGGAAGTAAAATGCACCTGTATGGGCACATTTTACTTCCGCTTCCAGGAGCGATGAGGGCAGTGCAGGTCAGATGAACTGGTGTCAGGGGCCAGATCCGGCTCACAGGCTGTATTTTGGGCACTCCTGATTTAAGCAGATAAAATGGCAGCCTAAAATCTATCTGTTGCAAAACAGATTGCAAGGCATGTTTTACTTCCCCTTCTGGTGGGAGGAACTATGTGACTGGCCCGCTGAACCACGTGACCAGCCCACGGCCTGAAAAGCTTGGGCATCTCTGATCAATAGTGACAGGGTCTTCTCTGCCTAGTGCTGCTCCAATCCCTTGAAAGCCATCCACCTTGTGGCATGAATTCTATCCTTTAACTGTGTGCTGGGGGGTATCAAAGACCCCCCCCCATGCCTTAAGTTCATCTCTCTCTCACTGTCCCATGATAATACACCCTTTTGATCATTTGAGACAAGCCAGAGGTCTGTTCTCTTTTGGGCAACAGCAAACCTAGCTCTTTGCACCTGGCCATCCACCCTAGTGGAAATTACATGGTTGTTCCCCTTATCCTGTGCAAAAGGGAAATGTAGGGAAGAAAAGGAGACTGAAGGGGTGGGGAAGTATGATAGCACTCTTCAAATACCTGGAAGATAATCATAAAGAGGAAGGGAAGGATCTGTTGTCCATCAGCGTAGAGTGCTGGCTGCATAATAACCAAATTAAACTACAGGAAGACAGATATAAGCTGTATATCAAGAAAAACTTCTTAACAGTTAGAGCAGTATGCTATGGAACCAACTGCCTTGGGAGGTGGTGAGCGCTCCAACAACTGGAAGCATTCAAGGAATAATTGGACAGCCATCTGTCAGATCTGTGTTGATTTGGATTCCTGCATTGAGCAGGGAGTTAGACTCGAGTGCCTAAACAGCCCCTTCCAACTCAGTGACTTTATGACTCTATTTGCTCTTTCCCCTTCTCCCTTAGCTTCCCTTGTTCCTGTTGCATCAAACAGCATTTTGCTCCTCCTCCCAACCACAAACACAAGCTCTTACATATCACGTGAGGTATCGAAAGCACCATGTCTCTGTATGTTAGTTGACAGTGAGTGCAAGAGGGAGCATGCTGTTACACTCTTGTCTCATTTGTGGCTTTCCTGTTGGCAACTACTTGGCCTACTGTGTGACCAGAATGCTGGACTAGAAAGGCTTCTGATGATGTGTGTTTGAAATGAAAGAAATCAACCAATCAGTCATGGTGTTATTGAAACATTTCAACTAGTTAATTTTTCTGTTTTAATCAAAGTTTGCCATGTTCTTACCTAAGAAAAAATTACATAGAGACAAACTCAAGTCAACATGCACATGTTTTGATATACACATTTAAAGCTCATGTGTAATAAACTTACTTGCCTCCCTTTTAATATATTTTTTAAAAGCATCATGCCCAGAACTGGACCCATTTACTTGGTTTACTATGTCCTATTCTGGGCGCCATAGTCTATGAAAGATATTAACAAGCCCAAACATATTCACAAACAAGATGGTAGAGTCTTGAAACCAAGCCTTGTGAACGGTTCAGATTTGGATATATTTACCCAAGTGAAAAAAGACGATATGTTAGCCATCTTCTAAGATTTAAAGTGCCATCAAATGGAAGATGGGTTGAGTATCATCTTCAGCTCTGGAGAGAGGATAAGGCTTGAACCAAAGGATTCAAATGACTAGACAGAAAAATGGGAAGAACTTCCTGATTGAAGAATCTTTTGACAGCAAAACAAATGCAGTAGAGTCCCTTTAGGTGGAGATTTTTAAACAGAAAGTGAATCACCATCTCTCAGCTGTGCATTACTTGCATTGATTGAGAGATGTAATGTTGTACAACCTTGTTGTACTTCTAATTTTACAATTCTGTGAACCTGTGACTTAAGTGTCACAAGGCTGATTTGTATTTTAAGATGTACCCTTTCAAAGCACTTTTGCATGCCTTTCAAGTTTTTGGACCCCTCTGGGAGATTTTAAGTGTGAAATGAAAACAGCGATTACAAGAAGACATAGAGTATAATGGATTTACCAGTTTATGCAGAGCTAAATGCCTGCCAAACAATTTAGATGTTCAGTAGAAAACAAGATGTGAGATAATCAGACATGGCTTTCTTAGGAGGGCATCGTAGCATCATTCAAATAAGCTCTCTCTTATTTGAAAGATAAAGACAAATTTGGGTGGTGTAAAAGCTCAACCAGAAAACATTCTGTCCATTTGGCTTTATATGCCTCTCTGTGAACTGATATTTGGCACACAGGCAGTTGGCACTAAAGCAATACCCTGTCACCTTCTCTCTTTCTTGCACTATTAGCTTGAATGGTTTTAATTAGATTTGAAAATATCTAAGGTGCTTTGCTTTCTTCCTGCACATGGCTATCTTCCAAAGGACCCACGATGTCATTTTGCTTAATATTTCACTGATAATTAAGAGAGTGAGATCATTCCATTCTTTATTCATATCAAAAATATTGCACAACTTAAAATTATGAACATATATGAAACATTGGCAAAATTCAGAACAAATGAATACATTACAATTATTAAGTATTTCTTGGACCAGAAGTGGGCTATTTCATTAACATTACCTTGGTCATTTACCAGATTTCTTTTGCACATGTGGTAGGACATAAACTGCATGTGCATAAATGTTGCATTGATTGAATTTCTCCACATTCAGAGAAAATCTGTTCTCTGTATCAAAGTAGCCCATTTTAATATTTTTTTAATCTTCCTAATTCACTTTAGAATCTATAAAGAGACTTTAAGATGGTCTAACCAGAATCTTGTTCTGGTGGACGACACTCTTTTGGCATTCATCCATTCAATGAGATGTGTCATTTTTGCTCCCTGTATGTTTAGTATAGTCTCCTCTGGTTTAATATTTATTGCTGGAGAGGTATGCAGAAAACTCTTCCTTGATTTTAGCTGTCATTGGGGCATTGGTATCCAAAGAGTGGATGGGTTTGGTGTTGTATTACCTTATTTCATTTTTTTTTTTTTTGGAATAGTAGCCGTGTTAGTCTGGTTCAGGCATATCAGAAAACAAAATAAACAAAACAAAATAAACACTGTAGCACTTTAAAGACTAATTGCTATATTTTTATTGTTAGCTTTCTTGATCCACAAAAGCTAACAATAAAAATATAGCAGTTAGTCTTTAAAGTGCTACAGTGTTTTTTTTATTTTATTTTCTGATATGCCTTATTTCCTTTGTTATTTCAATGTCAATGTTAGCAATTCCTGTTTACTTTCAGAGGGACAATGCCAGCCTATAGTACTTTTTCAGTGAGGGTAGATTTCAAGCAGTCAGTTATAATCCTGCATGATTAATTAACAGCTGCATCTATTTGTTTGGCATGTGCTGATTATACCATATGGCACTAGCATATTCAACTGTAGATTAGCATAGGGATGAGTTTGTTCTTATTGTTTGCAAGTGTAAACCCCAGTCTGAATCAGTGTCCTAAATGTAGCATTTCTAGTACTTCTATTTAGACATTTTTAGTAAGACATGGGTTTGATACAGAGTTATGCCTAAATACTTTGGGGAAGGGCAATGTTTCAAAAGGGACCATGGTGGCTTATTGAGCTTGATGACTGGGTCAGCAGTTCAAGACCAGGATGCTGTGCAATGGAATGAGTACCAGTCATCTTCCCAACTCTTGCCAACCTAGCAGTTCAAAAGCAAGAAATTGCAAGTAGAAAGATACCATTTTGATAGGAAAGGTAAGTGTTGCGTGCGCCCCAGCGTCGTCATGCCTGCTACAAGACCACCAAAAAAAAAAAAAAAAACAGCCTCAGACAGCACTGGCTCTTTGGTTGTAAATAGAGATGAGCACCATCCCCTAGAGTCAGACACAACAGGCTTTCAAGCAAGGGAAATATTTACCTTTAATGTTTCAAAATCTTGCCTTCTCTGTTAACTCGAAGCTTCCTCTCCGTTTCTCTGCTCTTTAAGACTTGTGTTTTTAAAGGGTTTGTTTTCAACTGGTTGTATTTATTTGATTTGCATTTATATACCGCCCTCCTCACCGAGGTGACCCAGGGCAGTTTACATCACATAAAACATACATATTTTTATAATATAAAGAACTTCTAATGCAGAGGTTTGCATTCATTTTCTTCTCTGCCTTTCTCCTTGTATGTAGCTCACACAAATGTGTTTCTGTGTATGCTCCTGGTAGACACTTTTTGTTGTTCAGTTGCACAGTTGAGTCCGACCCTTTGCAACCCCATGGATCACAGTATGCCAGGCTCCTGTCATCTGCCATCATCCGTAGCAGGTTAGGGATGGCTAAACTGTGAGGTCAAAGGAAAATTAAATACAGGAATACTGACAGAACAACATTATTGGCACTGGCCGCCGTTGCTTTAAAAAGATAAGTCAGCATAAAAATCAGCAAGAACAGAGCATCTCCCTGGCTGTTGGTAAAATGCTAAAAAAGAAAATACCTGGTCTTTAAATTGGCCCACTGTTATCTTCCTAAATCTTTATCCTGCTTTAGACTCCTCAGGAGGCAACTATTCATCTCTGCTAACTACATCCTGCACAGGGGTAAGTGGGGCTTAATCCGAATTTAGCTGTCTGCTTCTTCTGGGCCTTTGTCCATGATTCAACCTGGGAATCTAAATAAGTCAACAACTTGGTAGAAACAGAAACACAAAACTGTATTAGCTACAATGAAAGGTTTCCCTGGAACTGCCTCTTTATTAGGCAGGAAAGGGATTAACAAGGTACAATTAGCTAGTTTAGCACTAAAATATAAAGGATGAGCAGAACTACATCCTAGTTTTGCAAGCATATGTAGATCTTTAAAAGATACTGAAAATATAACAATGTTACATAAGGTGGAATGCATTATAGAAGTGGGAATAGGGCAGCAGGCAGTACTATAGGGCTACTGATGTACAACCCCAAAAGCTTCTGATGGGGGGAAATGGACACTGGGAATCCAATAAGATTTGTACACCCTCAATTTTCCCATCTTTATTTTTCTTTTCAAAACCTCCTTTTGGGATGCATCCAAATTTTTGTTTAAGCCGAAAAAGATCTTCCTGCATTTCTTTCTTTTAGTTAAAATCTCAATGATCAGTGTAAAAATCTGCAAAATAGGCTGCTTACTGCTGTCTATTTGCTGATACGGTTGTACTTTGCTTAAAGAGCATAATGCGTTCCACAGGATTGCTTTTTAAGCGAGTTTGCTCTTTAAGCGAAACATTGTAAGCGACCAATTGTGACTTCTGGTGAGGGACTGCAAACCCCGATTTATTTGCTAAATGAGTTTTTGGTTGGCTTAAGCAAAGCGACCGTTCAGAGAAAATTCTGCTCTTTAAGCAAGTTACACTCTAAGCGAGGCACTCTTTATGCGAGGTTTTATTGTACAGTACAGTAATACCTCGGATAACGTTTACCTCGGATAACACTAAAATCGCATAACGTTAAGTAATCTGGGGAGGAGAATTGGACTGAATAACGTTAAGGTCCTATGGGACGTATCGGATAACAACCGCTAAAGCCTGTGCAGTTACAATGTATCTCTATGGAGCTTTAACGTTATCCGATCCATCCCATAGGATTTTAACATGTATCGGATAACACTAAAAATCGGATAACACCAAGACTTGTGGAACCAAGTCTTAGCGTTAACCGAGGTATTACTGTACTTACAATACTCTGGAGTGAAAATGATGAAATTGAAATTATCCTAATGTGGGCACATCATGAAAAGGCAAAACTCTCTGGGAAAGACAATAATGGTGGGAATAGTAGAAGGCAGCAGGAAAAGAGAAAGACTAAACATGAGATGGATTGGCTCCATGGAAGAAACCACAGGTGTTTGCTTGTAGGAGCTAAGCAGGGCTGTTTAGGACAGGATATTTTGGAGAGATCTCTCTCATAGGGTCATCATACATCAGAGACGACTCACAGTACATAACATGACAAATACATTTGTGCTTGGTCTGATCTAGTGCCAAATGTGGTAGCCAATCTTAGTAGGGCCACCTCACATAAACCTGTGCATTCTTGTACCTGAAGACCTGCTTTGGTCCCCAGTTAAATGCTAAGCCAGGTTCAAGGTGCTACTTTTAGCTTACGTGGGTCTTTACATCTCATGACCAGGATATGAGTTTGCTTTCTACCATCTAGACCAGTGACGGCCATCCTTGGCACTCCAGGTGTTCTTGAACTTCAATTCCCAGAAGCCCTGATCAGCAGGTGTACTGACTTAGGCTTCTGGGAATTGAAGTCCAAGAACACCTGGAGTGCCAAGGTTGGCAATCATTGATCTAGACCAGGGATTCTCAACCTATGGCCCACATGCTGGATCTGGCCCATGGCACCAAATCATCCAGCTCACGCCCACTCTCCAGCCACTCTTTCGCCACTGGCAGAAATGGCTGTGGGCACATTCCTGGCGGCTGTGGGTTTTTTCCCATGGCTGTGGATGCGTTTCTGGCAGCTGCAGACAAGTTTCTGGCGGCTGCAGATGCATTTCTGGCAGCTGCGGACATGTTCCTGGTGGCTGTGGGTTCTTTCCTGGTGGCCGTAGACAAGTTCCTTGTAGCTGTGTGTGTGTGTGTGTGTGTGTGTGTGTGTATCCTTCAAGCCAGTAAGCAGGGGATTGGTGGGGGCTTTTGGGGTGTGTGGTGGGACCACCAGTCCAGCTCCTCAACAGTCTGAGGGAGCATGACCAGCCCCCCACCCCCACCCCGCTTAAAATGGTTGAGGATCCCTGGAGTAAAGTATGTTTAACTGTCCTTTTTCTCAAGTGCAGTATAACAGGGCAAGGCTACGCATTAGATACTCCCAAAATAATGGTGGGGAAAACTGAACTAAAACTATTATCCTTTTCACAAATATCAGAAAAGACATTGAACTAGAACAACTGTCTCCAGCCAGGCATGCACCAGGTGGTCTGGACTTTAACAACCATCAGCTCCAACCAACATAGTCAATGGCAATGAAGAATGAGATTGTCACAGAAACTAGATAGAGCAGTGGTGCCCAAACTAAGGCCCAGGGCCCGGGTACAGCCCCCGATGCCAATTCATCTGGCCCACAAAGCCCTCATCGCTCCTGAAAGCAGACGTAAAACGTGCCTGTACGGGTGCATTTTACTTCCGCTTCCAGGAGTGACGAGGGCTTCGTGGGCCGGATGAATTGGCATCGGGGGCCGCACCCGGGCCCTAGTGACTGGTTCCCTGAACCCCACCGCCCCAAAAGTTTAGGCACCCCTGAGCTAAAGGTTACTAGCTCGGGAACATGTGGAGGAGAAAACAAAAATGCCCGTACAAAACCTGTGCTTTGGTATGATTACTGTGACACACAGAAGAAACTCACGTTTCTACAAACTTTATTTCTATATCAACTTGGAATAACTTTCCTCCTTCAACATATGTTTCAGAAGAAAAACAAGCTGTAAGGAGACCGTCCAAAGTTTGAACAAATGCCGGTTCAATCTTTGTTTTACTCTTTTTCTCCAGTGACAAAAAGGTGTACATTTTTGGGAGACTGGAGCATCTGGGCTGCCCGCTCAACACCCACCACAGCCGCCAACTTCTGGGCATCGTATTTTGAATAAAACACCGTACAGGTCAGTGTAGCTTCTTCTCCTCCACCTGCCAATTTCATCATATTGCAGATCTCACTATAGAAATGTGGATAGGTTGGCAGTTCATAAAAAATGAGGTTCCGGATGCCTCTAATTGAATACCTGAACAAAAAAGAAACAGATCAAAAGGTTTGCATGATTACTGCTTTATCCAAAGGGATAACATAAAAGCTCTTTTTTCAGACTTTGCTAAGAACACGTTTTTTAAATGAATTCCAAAGTCCCAAATGTTTACCTAGCGAAGGCTGCAGATGCTTATAAACCATTTTGAGGAGTACAAGAGTAAAACTGAAACATAGGGAGATAAAAATAGCTTGTGAATAGTGGAAAATGAAGGCGGTTTGTTCTTTTACAAAATCTTCACATTCATTTACATCAAGGTAAAATTAAAGACATTTACATCTGTTTTAGTTTTCCAACTAACGGAGCCTTTAAAAACTGGTTTGGATCATGCAAAACCAATCAGAAATTGTGCAACCTGTTCTGGATCAAATCTGACTCAAAGGACTCAAACTGTGTTCTCAATGGAATTGGGGAAGATGTACAAAGCCCTGGTCAATATATTTTGAACAACCAAACAACTAAATAAGCTCCTTAACCAGCAACTGCCACCCATCTAATTTACAGCCATGGTTCTAGCACCAAATAGTAAAGACAGCAAACATTTGTATGTTTACTGTAATCAGGGCCTAGCTTATAAAGGAACAGCAAAGACCATGGTTTGTTTTCACTGTGGCATACAAATTCAGCGTGCAGCAAGTAGCCAAGCTTATTTCCCACTCAACAAGAGAGATAACTAAACACACCACAAACACTGGGTTAATTATCTCCATTTTCAAGGGAGAGATGAGCTAAAGAGCTTTTACCCCCTGCTGGGGTTGCAGGTCAACCTCGGATCTTACTTCTTTAAGCTGCTCTTACTGGCTGTGTGACAGCACAGTAGCAGGCCTATAATAGGCTAGAATTCTCTTCAATTCTAGCTTATTTGTGATATCTGACATGGTCCCTCTCTTACCTGCTTTGTAAAGTGACTTTGTATAATCCAGAAAAGTTAGAGAAATCTTTCCTTAATATCATTATAAACTAATTCAGATACAGTAATACCCCGTATAACGTGAGTATCATATAGCGTGAAAACCGCATAACGTTACAAGATTTTCGGAAAAATCTTGTATCGAATAACGCGATCTTTAACGTTATACGATACAGTCGTTCTTAGCAGCAGGGTGGGTGGAAAGCTGAACGGGGTTCTCCGTTCAACTTCCCAGCCACCCTGCAGCTACGGAGGCAGGGGTGGGGAGGCTGGAAAGCTGACGGGGGGCTCCCCCATCGGCTTACCCAGCCACCCCACAGCTGCGGAGGCATGGGCGGGTGGCTAGGGAAGCCGACAGGGAGTCCCCGTCAGCTTCCCCAGCCACCCTGCAGCTGTAGATCGGGTCCTCTGATCTCTCTGGAGGTGTTTCTGGGCTTCCCCGACGTCCTGAGCCAGTGCAGCAAGCCTGAATGTCAGAGTTTGAATCCCAACATTCTGGCTTGCTGCACTGGCTCAGGACGTCGGGGAAGCCCAGAAACACCTTGGATCGGGTCCCCACACCTCCCTGGACCCAGCGGGGGGTGGGTGGGTCAAAAACCCCAAAATTGGTAAAAAAAACGGTCTTTTTTAAACCAATTTTGGGGTCTCTGACCCCCCCGCCGGGTCCAGGGAGGTGTGGGGACCCGATCCAAGCTGTTTCCAAAGTTCTCCCACCTCCCTGGAGGCTGCAGCAAGGCAAAATGTCAGGATTCGAATCCCGACATTCTGGCTTGCTGCAGCATAAAAGAGGGTGGGGGGAGTTCAAAATTAGCGCGCATCGGGTCTCCCGACCTCCCTAGAGCTGATGTGCGCTAATTTTGAACTTCCCCCACCCTCTTTTATGCTGCAGGAAGTGAGAACGTCAGGATTCGAATCCTGACATTTTGCCTTACTGCAGCCTCCAGGGAGGTGGGAGAACTTTGGAAACAGCTTGGATCGGGTCCCCACACCTCCCTGGACCCGGCCGGGGGGGGGGGTAAGAGCCCCCAAAATTGGTAAAAAAAAGTCCATTTTTTTTACCAATTTTGGGGTGTCTGACCCCCCCCCCCGCCGGGTCCAGGGAGGTGGGGGGACCCGATCCAAGGTGTTTCTGGGCTTCCCCAACGTCCTGAGCCAGTGCAGCAAGCCAGAATGTCGGGATTCGAACTCTGACATTCTGGCTTGCTCCACTGGCTCAGGACGTCGGGGAAGCCCAGAAACACCTTGGATCAGGTCTGCCCACCTCCCTGGACCCGGCGGGGGGGTCAGAAACCCCAAAATTGGTAAAAAAAACGGACTTTTTTTTACCAATTTTGGGGTCTCTGACCCCCCCCCCCCGCCGGGTCCAGGGAGGTGGGAAAACCCGCTCCAAGCTGTTTCCAAAGTTCCCCCACCTCCCTGGAGGCAGCAGCAAGCCAAAATGTCAGGATTCAAATCCCGACGTTCTCGCTTCCTGCAGCCTCCAGGGAAACAGGGCTTTTTTTAACATTGTGTGTTCAATGTATCGCACAACGTTAAAAACCGGATAACGACGGGACTTGTGGAACCAAGTCATAACGTTATTCGGGGTACTAGTGTACTGTACATTTATTTTTCTTTTCTTTCGCATAAGACTGGATATAACCTCATGCAGTCAACTTACAATAAGAGTGGATGCCAAGTATGCTGAAATATGTAGCAATTCAGCACATTATGCACTGACTAATTAATAACACAATTGGTCACATGTCTCTCTTAGAAGATGGGAAAAGAACCACTTTAGACAAACTAGCTTGTTTCCTTTTGTGTTCTAAATCAGTCACTCAACAGGTTTTTTGTCTTCCCACACTTTTCATTGCTTAACCCTCTTCACTCTGAAATACTTTCCCTCTGATTTATAGTTGACTCTTCATTTTATGCAGCATGTGGTGTTTTCCTCCTCAACTATGTAGTAGGGAATGAAAAACATTTTTACCATTTATTACACCAATTTTTTTCCTATTAAACTTTTTTTCATTAACAATATTACATCTTCATGACAAGATTTTGCATGCAATCTTTGTGCATAAATATTGCTTCATTTTACTATTTTCTGAGCAATCAATTGCATGGTCTATACTTATTCTTCAGGAAAATGCTTAAAATTCTCAGCCCGAAATCTGCCTGGCTTTTTAATGAATTAATTTGTTATTTTATTATAGACTCCCCCCCCCCCCCCATGGGAGACTCAAGGTGGCTCACAATATTAAAAAGATCAAAGTAAAATACAGTATTTGGACAATTAAAAAAGAATTAAACTTGAGTAATAATTAAAAGTACAATAAATAATTAAAACAAGATTGCAACGTTAAAAACAAACAGTAACTTTAAAACCAGACAATAATAATTTTGTGTCAGAAATTATTCAGGGTTGAAAGGATTTTTGCGGAGAATCTCTGCTCAGGGGATGCCCGAATGAGGCCCCTTTCATGGCCCCAAGAGCTAGCACAGAGACAGGTGCTCAATCTGTCATGCACCACCTGGGTTTCGAACTGTCATAAAAACCAGCATCCAGAGACTCAGTTATACAGTAATTATTAAAAGCCTGCCTGAAGAAATGAGTCTTCAGTTGTTGCCAAAAGGAGAACAGGGAAGGGGCCAAACTAAACTCCCAAGGGACTGCATTCCATAATCTGGGAACTGCCACAGAGAAAGCCCTCCATCCTGTCCCCATCAAATGTACCTCTGATGGAAATGGGACCAAGAGGGCTTCCTTTGAAGATCATAAGAACTGAATAGGCTCTTATGGTAAGATAGCCTGGACCCAAACCCTGTGGGTTTTTATAGGTAATAACCAGCCCTTTGAACTGGGCCCAGAAATGGACAGAGAGCCAATGCAATTGTTGTGGTAAGAGTGCTATACCGTAGTCAGGTTTTGTTGTTTTGCTGTGAAACCACGAAACTCAACAAAGTGAACCCAACTTACCTTTTATAAAAGTGGAAACGCTCTGTCAAAATTAGAAATTGCTTAACTCCTTTCAGAAAGAATTGCCTTGCTCTGGAAATGCCAGATTTACTGGTATATTCACACACATCTGTAAAACTGAGCTCCTCCTTCTTGAAGTAATTCCGAAGGCGCACGTAATCAAAATAGGATGGAACGTAAATGAGCGTGTGTGACATGACTGCGTCACGATACTCCGGCAGCACTTTCTCAATGAAAAAATGAAACCTAATTAAGAAAAATTACGTAGGTCATTCAGAGAGGCAGCTGGCTTTTCTGTTTCGGAAAAACAACAGCAACAACACCACAGAGAGACCTCTTAAGATTAACAAATTTCACTTCAGTGTGAGCTTTTGGGGATTACTACTTCTTCAGACTCATGGAGAACGTGACCAAGTATCTGAAGAAATGGGTTTTTATCATTGAAAGCTAACCTTGAAACAAAATGTGTTATTTGCAAAAGTGCCACAATATTTTGTCTTACACATTTTTCAGCTTTCGAACACAATTTATTTTTCCAGTGTCTAATTAACACAAGTGAACAAAAAAATTGACTGGAATCCTGGCAGAGTTGGCAGATTTTTTTTTTTTTTGAAACTTGCTACAGCTAATCAACAGAGTTCCTGAAACACTTCGGTCATGCAACTGAGCATATAAGATTTGTCCTGGCATCTCATTAATTAGCCACGACAAGTTATGTAACCTTTCACAAAGAATAATATTTTACCATGCCCTATAAGAAAAGATTGACAGAAATTGGTATGTTTAACCCAGGGGTGCCCAAACTTTTCAGGCAATGGTTCTGGGAAGGGTCTATGGAGGAGGTTATCATACTGGAGGAGGCTATTATTCGGAGGAGGCTATTATTCTGGAGGAGATTATCTGTGAGGAGGTTGTTATTCTGAAGGAGTCTATATACTGAGAAGGACTGAGACACTGAAGGAGGTGATGGTGTTCAGAGCTTTTCTTCAACTGAGAAGAAAGAACTGCTAAAGGATCACCAGGACTCTTTTGAGAGCTCCTGGAGTTGGAGCCAACAGAGGACTCCAAGCTGTCTACCTACTGTGGGGCTTGGAGAGAGTGAGAGACTGTTGTATATAGTCCTGTGTATGTCTGTCTTCCCCTCACTGTAAGTAAAGCGCATCTTTCCACTGAAGGCATATGTGTGTGTGTTATTGCACTAAGGCTTTCGCTGCGTAAGAGCTTAAAAGTGCTACTCTGCTATCGAGCCACACATATCGCTAGGGGAATCCCTGATAGGCTTTGTGGGCCAGATGAATTGCCACGAGGCCAGATTCAGCCACTAGGCCATAGCTTGGGCATCCCTGGTTTAGCCCTTAAAAACGAATTCAAGAGAAAACTGGACAACTATCTGTCAGATCTGCTTTGATTTTGCTTCCTGCCATTGAGCAGGGGGTTGGATTTGATGGCCTCATAGTCCACTTTCAACTCAATTATTCCATGATTCTATCTGCGCGAATGAAGAGAGGTTCCTGCTTGAGCACAGACTTTACATTCATTCATTCATTCAATCAATCAATCAAACTATACCCTGTCTAATAAATGTGAACACTACTCTGGGCAGCTTACAAAAAGAAGAAACAATACAATGCATTACATAGAACCAAGACAGTAAATAATATAAAAAATAAAGCAATCAACAAAATAATAACCAGCCGTCAATATAAAAAACCTAGATGGCACCAATCCATAACCAATCCATCCCCAAAATAACATGTGAGCAGGAACTCTCTAAAAAATCTAGGCTCAAGTTAGCATTCTGTGCCTACCTGACATTAACTATGTTGACTTATCCCATGGGTACTCTTTCCTGGCTTGGTTGTTTTTCGGATACTCTTGCAAACTCTAGGGCTCCCCAAACCTGTTCCCCTCATGTACATGGTGTCATTTTGATTGCATAAGGACCCAGGTTCAGTGAAGAAGTTACTTACTAATTTAGGGACGCTGGGTCTCTATTCCGTAGCACAGCAGTGGATAGCATGTAAGATTTGGGATAGCATATGTTGCCAATAGACTTTGTAGGTTTATTTGTTTAAAAAAGTAAGGACAACACTTCCTAGAACCCTACACTCTGCTGAGCAGAAATCTTTAGCTGTCATCACTGCAACATAGCATAAAAGACCACATTACCTTGCATCTATAACAGAAACAGAATTCTCAGCTTCCAGCTTGCGAAAAACATGAGGAAGCTGCACCACAACATGACTGATGGAACCTGTCAACGGTGCATTCCTCACGGCTACCTGCAAGAAACCATTGGAAAAGTGAAATAAAAGTACTGTCAAGCTTGGATATCTGAAACCAATTCCCACTTAAGAACATAAGAGTTGGTTTCCAGGTTTGGGGAATTTCAGTCCACCTAGTCTAGTGTTCTGTCTCTGACAATAAATGTGGCAATGCACCGATGACGACTTGAGTTTGGGCATTGACAAAGTGAAGAAAGTGGGTTCATTTTGGCACTGCAGGATTTGATCTCCAGTCTGGCCAGGTTGTCCTGCTATGGTAATAGAGTAGACCATACTGCCAGCAACTCAACGCTGAGTGTCAGGTGGTGGTTAACTAACCTGACAACCCTAAGGATTAATGACCTTGAGTGCCAAAGTCCACAGGGAAGGGTGATGGTCCCCAAGAGTATTAAATCCTACTTGAATCCATCTTGATGGAGGGCAGCAGCTTCATCCATACTGGCCTGGGGCTGACGAAGACTTTGTGTGCCAAAAGGGCTCAGGACCAGAAAGTGACTCGTGGAACTAGATCTGTGGCAATGGTATCATGCTGCGATGTTGAAGGCAGATGAAAAGCCACTGCATTATATTCTCAGGACAGTTTTCATGGCTAATTGCCATGATGATTGCTTATATTCAGATTCGGATATGGCAGAAGAAGAAAATAACAGACATGTAGGCAGAAACATGCAAGCAGACCAAACAACAACAACAATAATAACAGCTTTCTCACTGTTTGACCTCAGCAACCGGTATACTACTTGCAGACATGGAGATTCAATTCATTTATCAAGATTATTGGTCATTAAGGCAAGAATCCTACAGATATTCATGTAAGATCTGTGTAAGTTGCCATGGTAGACTGGCAGGATGTCTGGTCAATGCACCCAACCGTTTAGCCAGGACATGCTCTGCCACCTCATTAATTAGCTGCAGCAAGTTTCACAAATCATATACGAACACCAATAGAATTCCAGTCAATAAGACCCTTTACGTATTCTTTATGAATGTATCACAGCCATTTTGAAACAATTTAACTTGTGACCATTGGTGAATCCAGTGAATGTGCAAAAACTGCAGCTGCCTTTGGCATGGCCTCAACTCTTTGCCATCCAAGCTCAGGGTAATCCAAACGACGTGTTTTAGGGAGGACTTTCTCTCAAACTGCACTCTTGCCACCTCTCTTAACTGTGCTCTCTCATGGAGACAGATAAACCTCATTTTCTTTGAAACTATGCCGGCCATTTATCTACAACTCAGTGGGTCAATAGTAAAGAAGAATTTAGAAAAGATAACACTAACAAGAGTATCTAAAAAGTTTTCATGAAGAAGTCAGAGAGAACTTCTTCTCTGGCTCTACAGAAAGCAGGACTGGATTGAGTTAGTGACATTTCCTGACTCCTGAGCATAATTCATTACTCTTCAGGGGAATTATGAACCCCTCCATTCCTGATTTCAATACAACAAACTGTTAATACTTTCACAGTTCAAACGGATATTGGTTATGAGTTCAATTTACTTTTTTTCCCATCAGAAAGTTTTACGTGCTTGGTCAGCAAACTGTTCTTCCAATTTAAAGTCCTAGCACTGGATGGATGGCCTTTGTCCCTTAGCTTCCACTCTCTAGCATTGAATGCTCTCTCCAGGTGCAGTGCTCAATCTTTTGGCTGTTAACCTGGAGAGAGGTTGAGCTGGAACCCCACTCACAGCTATATTTTGCCCTAGGGACAATGACTGGTGACTGATATTTTACATTCAGTGAAGATCTATTCTAACCCAACAGTCAAACATAAGAATCAAAACCTTTCTGCTAATAGCAGGCATAGCAAATGCTCTATTTTTATTTGAAACAGTGGGTGGAGAGGAGTATTAATATTTTAATACCACTTTAGTATCTGCATGACAGCAACAAAATATCTAAAAGCAGAGGTGGTCTAACAACACATACAACACTAATTTATCTCCATAAGCCAAATCAATCAAGATTACCACATTCTCTTTAATTCTAACAAAGAACTACCAATGTACTTATTACTTATTCATTTACATGTTATTTTTTAAAAATGCATTAATTGCAAAACAAAAAGCAAAGCAATCACACTTATATACCACCCCATAGCTCATAGTACACACTCTGGGCGGTTCATAAGTTAATTAGCATTTTGCCCTCCGCATGCTGGGTATTCATTTTACCGAACTCAGAAGGATGGAAGGCTGATTCAAACCTCGAACCCGTATCAGTATCCAACTCACAATCTTTTGGTTGCAGTACAGCAGTTTTAACCACTGTGGCACCAGTAGATTTTGTAGATTCTACAAAGGAATCTAAGGACAATACATGTAAAATTACAGGGATTGTTGTCAAACAACAATTGATTTACAAGAGCGAAAGACACTACAGAACCAACAAATATGTAAATCAACCAAACCAACCCAAAACAAAACCTTGAACATTTTAGAATGGCAAGCCAAGTGGGAATACTTTGTTTTGACACCAACACAAAAGAACTTCAATCATATTATCCTCAGAAAAGCATTCCAAGTGTTACTCCAAACAAGGTCCTGGTTATTGTAAACACATGATGCATTTCTCCTGCTTGTGATACCAAGATCAAACAATTATCTGAAGATCTCAATGCACTTACCTGTCCCCTGTAATTGAAGCAGTGCTTACTGAGGATGGAGTTGATATGTGGATGCTGGAGACCACCAAATAGCAGGGTCTGGCGATAATACTTTGACCAGTTATTTAAACTGAACATTCGCACCCGTGAGAAATCCACTCCATGAGATTCCAAAGGTAATAGATTAAGATGACTCATCAGATGCTGTGAGCATATTAAAATGAAAAGGGAAAAATATTATGTTTCACTTTGTAAAAAGAGGAAAATACAGTCAAGAAACGTCAAAGTCTAGGTGCAACATTAAGAGGAGGAGGAATCATATTAATGGTTGGGAATATTAAACTAAACAATCCCTTCTTTCTTGATTTAAACTTCAACTATTGTTTCTAGGAAGCTTTAGTTCCTTCTCAAGTATCATTTGTGAAATTCTAGCTTTACAGTACCCAGGAAACTGGAGCTACCTATCGTTGTCCAAAAGTTTACAGAAATATAATTTGTTATAACTCCAGTTTTGGACACTGGTGATGTTTTTAGAAATGGTTAAAATTAAACATGTTTGAACTAGTTATATTGCTCCTACAGGAAACAATATGGAGAAATCAGGAGTCACACAAGTCATTTGCTTCCCCATATTTAGCTATTTATTTATTAAAAAATGTTTCCCCACTCTCTATCACAGGATCTCACAATGAATCATATAAAATTTTAAAATATTTGATTTAAAACAAATTAAAATCAAATAGCAAAAAATGAAAACATAATAATAATATAATAATTTCGTGTCAGAAATCATTCTCGGTTGAAAGGATTTTTGCTGGAGGAACTCCGCTCAGGGGATGCCCGAATGAGGCTCCTTTCGTGTCCCCAAGATCTTTCCCCACCAAAATGGTTTCTATGTATCTACTTGCAATTTCTTGCTTTTGATCTGCTAGGTTGGAAGGAGCTGGGACAGAGACAGGTGCTCAATCCAGCAGTACCCGGGTCTCGAACTGCTGACTTGCCAGCCTTCCAGTTAGCAAGGTGAGTTTTTTAACCACTGAACCACCACAGCCCTTTTAATGTTTAATGAAAATATTAAAACCATTACACTGAAATCTATGTAGGCATGATCCTCGGTCCTCAAAGATTCTAGTAAATCAATATATCTAGACTTGGTGCCAAGATGATGTCAATGTCAGAGCCAATCAAGCCTCCAAGGGGAGAGCATTCCATAGTTGGAGTCCTACAGCAGAAAACAGCCCTTGTGCCTCCCCATAATGAGCTGTTCTCAAACGTTGGTGGGACATAGAAGAAGGCCACCTCAGTAAATCTTAGTGACCAGGCGGGTGTGGAACAGGAGCTGAAAAGCCATTTAGACTTAGATCTTCCCATGCTATGAAGCATATCAGGTAGCAAGGGATCTCCAATAGTTTTGGTCTTGGGCAAATACTTCGACATCCTTCCATCTCATTTTCATGGTCTTTAAATCAGCCATGAAACTTCATCGCCATGTATTTTGAGGGCATCCTCATTGTCATTTGGCATTAAGAGGGGTCCAACTTATTGCCACCTTAGGGATCCTATTTTTCTCCATACAAAAAATATGGCCTGCCATTTGGAGTCGTCTTTATGTTACTTGCATGAGCCACGACTTTGAAGCACATTGGTAATGTGGTCAAAATAGTGAATCTTTAAAATTCAGAGGAGATACCTCTGCTGGAAGACGTCAAGTCTCTTGTTGATACTTGCTGATGCTTTCCAAGTCTCACAGGCATATATGGCTGTTGGGATCACTATGGAGGTGAACAAGGGGAATTTAATTTTTAGTGATATAGATGGTGAGGACCACATCTTATTCATTCTTTGGAAGATAGTTTTTCCTTTTCCGAAACGGCATTTGATGTCCACCTCTGCATCTCCACACTGCTCAAATAAGTAAAACTCTCCACTTCCTCTAGTTGCTGAGACCCAAGAATGATTCCCTGTATCGTGGCAAGGACACTAGAGTGGGTTGCCAGTTCCTTCCCCAGTGGGGTGTCTAGTCTGCTGTTGACAGAGGAGCCTGGCATGCTGTGGTCTATGGGGTTGCAAAGGGTCGGACTTGACTGTGTGACTGAACAACAACATGAAAATCCCAGTTGTGGAGTTCACATGCATGACTTTTGAGTTTTTTCGGCATTTATCGTAAGGCCAATTTTATTTACTTCATTGTCAAAGGCAGTTGTCACCTATTGTAGTTTTAGCTCATCTTCCTTGAGTAAAGCAATGCCACCAGCAAAATCTAGGTCACCAAGACAATTTGGGTCAGACTAAAGAATGCCTTTCCAGTCCAAATACATTTAGGGTTTTATAAATCATCATCAACACCTTGAATTCAAAGTGGAAGCAGCTTGACAGCAAATTCTTCAGATCTGGAACCATGTTCCTTACATCTATCCCAGAACTTAATCAAGATCTACTTGAAGTGACCTTGGAGCATCCCATCGTCTTTCAGCATTGGACAAGCCTCTCCTAGAGAAGACTGCTCACTTATTTTGTTTCTTTATGGTGATAAGTGGGAAATGGTAACCCAAGGGTATCTGTCCGACCCACCAGAGCGGATTGGAGAGGTGCCTTATTTGTGCCATCTGCCAGAGAGGCTCAACTCTCTGGCACTAGAAAGAGGGCCTTCTCCTCGTTTGCTCCAACTCTGTGGAACCACCTGCCTTTGGAGTTGCGCCTCCAGGCGGAGCTATTGGCTTTCAGGAAGTGTCTGGAAACTTGGTTGGCAGGAATGGTGTGGGGTTATGATGATTCATTGATCCCTCCCCGCTGGCTTATTTAACATCTTACACTTACCCTCTTATCCCTCTTATTCCGGTTATTCCTTTAGTTAAAGGAATGAGAGGTTGTTTTAAATGGTTTTTAATCTTTTAATTTGTTTTTTAGAGTTTTTAACTGTTTATTGTATGTCGGTTGTGATCTGCCCTGAGTTGCCTGTGCGAGTAGGGCGGAATATAAATTTAATTAATTAAATAAATAAAATAATAAATTCTCAGAAAACAGAAAGATATGCTTCCAGCCATTTAACAGAATTATATTTTGAAACAAAAGATTGTTCCTACTGCCCCAATTCCATGTATAAAGCTTGGCTGAGGAGGAGAAGCTAACATTGTGGAAGATATATCTTATGAACCAAATTAAAAATCAATATTGTGACAAATCTAAGACTTATGAATATTTTTCAGTGTACATTTCTATAAATCACAACCTTCAAGAATTGACTGCAATCCTCAAAAACTCATACTGAAATAAATTCTTAAAGGTGCCACAATATTTTCATTTTTTATTTTGCCAAAGCTAACTAACAAGGTTACTTCTGTGAACACTGATACATCTTATAGCCTGTAAAACACAACATACTAAAAAGAATAGCAAAGCATTACCAATACATGCTCCCAATTCTGCATTAGGTAGACATCAGCTTCATCAATTATAAGGACTTCTATCGATGAGAGGAAATCATAATCTCGCTTCTTCTCTCCCTCTGCTCCTATAACAGTCCTCAATCCAAGGGGAGATGCAATGATGATATCAGAAGAATAAAATGGAGCATAGAGCCGCATACTCTTCTGAAGAACAGCAACACCTGTTCAAATATACACATATAGAATTCACAAAATGACATCAGCTCAATATTGTTGAAAAGTTTGGTCAGGTGGTTGGCTGATTAGTTAGTTAGTAAACCCATCTCTATACCACCCACCTGATGAAAAGAAAATTCTGTACTCTGGGCAGTTTACAGCAATCAATAAACTTTTTTTTAAACCCACAGAAAACCCAAAAGGTTTTGGAGAAGGCAGTGCCACAGCAGTTACAGGAGGTACTGGATGAAGTGGATTATCTGGACCCTTTTCAGTCAGGATTCAGGACCAAATATGGTACTGAGACTGCATTGGTTGTGCTGCTGGATTACCTCTGGTGAGAGCGGGATAGAGGTCATCCGCCCGTCCTTGCTCTTCTTGACCTCTCAGCCGCCTTCGATAACGTCGACCTTGGTATCCTTCTGGAATGCCTTTGAGGATTGGGGGATCCAGGGCACAGTGTGATCCTGGTTTTCCTCATTTCTGAAGGACGGGACCCAGTCAGTGTGGTTGGAGAGCGAGAGGTCCAGCCCTAGGCCCCTCTAATATGGGATGCCTCAGGGCTTGGTGCTCTTGCCTCTCCTATTTAATATCTATATGAAGCCTCTGGGGGACATCATCCGTTCCCACGGGGTGAGGTATCATCAATTTGTAGATGATACTCAGCTATACATCTCAGCCTGTGGTGCTCCAACCAATGCTGTTGAAGTTCTATCCAGGTGTCTGGGGGCTGTAAGGGTCTGGATGCGGGACAATGGGCTACAACTGAATCCTGGCAAGACTGAGTGGCTGTGGGTCAGGGCGCCTGCATTTTCCCAGGAGCCACCATCTTTGGAGCTGGATGGGGCTTTTTTGCCGCAGACAGACCTGGTGCGTAATTTGGGGGTCCTCCTAGACTCACAACTCCTGCTCGATGAGCAGGTGGCAGTCGTGGCTAGGAGGGTTTTTGCATAGCTTCGTGTCATTCGCCAATTATGCCCACTCCTGGACTGGGACTCCTTGCTTACAGACACACACACTCTGGTCACCTCCAGACTAGATTATTGTAAAGTGTTCTACATGGGGCTGCCCTTGATGACTATTTGGAGGCTGCAGCTGGTTCAGAATGCAGCTGCCCATGTAGTGATGGTGTGCGGGGGTTATGCTCGTGCCTCACCCCTGCTATGGGAGCTGCATTGGTTGCCAGTGTGCCGCTGGGTGCAATTCAAGGTGCTGGTGATTACCTTTAAAGCCCTACATAGTAGTGGGCCAGGATACTTAAGAGACCACATCACCCCAAGGACATCTGCCCATCCTACTAGAGTAGACTGGAAGGGCTCTTTAAAAATGCCAACTGCTAGACAGGCTCACCTCTCTAGCACTAGAAGAAGAGCCTTTTCAGTATCCGCTCCGGCCCTATGGAACCTCTTGCCAGTTGAAGTGCGTATCCAGACAGAGTTGCTGCCCTTCAGGAAAGAGCTGAAAACCTGGCTGGCAGGGCAGGTGTGGGGAGGTGCAGATGGAGCAAACCCCCACCCCCACTCATTTAGAGCAGGATCACTCGTGCTTTTAATAGTTTTTAACTAATTTTTAATTGGTGCGGGTGGAAGGTAGTTTTTCAGTGTTTTTAGGAATTTTAAGGGTTTCTATAGTTTAAACATTGAGGATTTTATGTACACTGCCCAGGGTTGCACGTCGATTTGGGCGGCTATACAAATCAATCGATTGAAAAAACGAATGAATGAAATAAACCTCTGCTGGTGGCAGCAACAAAAATATTTATAAACCTCAAGTTGTAAAACTTTGGAACTGAAAGCAAAGAGGAATATAAAAGAAATCATTAACTAAGTAGAAGATGGCCTTATATGCATCTCTGCAAAGTTCTATCATTAAGTATTTTTTCAAGATGTCCAAAGAGGGAGCCTGATGCATCTCCACAGAAAGAACATTCCATAATGAAGGGGTTAACACCAAAAACGCTCTCTTCCTGATCATAAACTCTCTCTCTCTCCCTCCCTCTCCCTGGCCATTCTTGGTGTTGGCACCTGGAGGTAAAGTCAAACATCGAATAAAGAGTGTCTCACTTAAAGAGCAGAATTTTCTCTGAATGTTCGCTTCGCTTAACAAATAAAACCAACCTAAAACTCACTTAACAAATAAATCGGGGTTTGAAATCCCCCCCACAATTGGTCACTTTCAATGGTGTTTCGCTTAAAGAGCAAACTCGCTTAAAGAGCAATCCTGTGGAACGCATTATGCTGTTTAAGCGAGGTAAAACTGTACATAGTTTGAGAGGCTTAGGGTGATGCAGGCAGTAGATCTTTGGGAGAGATGCTCCGACAGGCAGAAAGACCCCAAAACATGTACAGCTTTGTATATTAACATTAACACATGTGCAAACATAGCAATACAAGGGTTGAGGTGCAAATCCACTACTCCCAAAATCAACCTAACAGCAGCATTCTGGACCTGCTGAAATGTCCTTATCAGTACTCTAAATGTAACCAGCAAGAAGCTAAATCCGAAAATACATCCGGTGGGAATTAAGCCACTTCAAACATGAGTCTTCAAACACAAACATGCAACTATCATTAGACTAAACTGGAGCAAGCCTCAGAGGGCAGTGTGAAATTTATTTCTGAGGGAAAATGCATAAGACTGCACCCTTAAGCATGCAAGTTCTGCAGCTAATGTAAAAAAAAAGGCTTTGCTATTTTCAAACTGCTTTTAAAAGGCATATATTGGTGCTGCAATGGCTTAGTGCTGCAGTGGCTTAGTATTTAAGATGCTGAGCTTGATGACCAGAAGGTCAGCAGTACGAGACTCGAGCGTTGCACGAAGAAGTGAGCTCTCATTGTCTGTCCCAGTTTCTGCCAAGAAATTAAAATAAGAAATTGAAAGTAGCTAAATAGGTACCACTTCGGCAGGAAAAGTAACAGCATTCTATGTACTTCAGCATCTAGTCATGCCTGCCACATGACCATGGAAACATCTGCAGCTCTTTGGCTGTAAACGGACATGAGCATTGTCCCCTAAAGTTGGACACAACTGGTTTTCGAGTAAAGGAGACATTTACCTATTAGTCTCATTAAAATTAGTGTAATTAAAAAGATGTTTGACTTTTGTTTTTTGAACATTGGAAATGGACTTGGAAAATGGTAACTCTAGAATAATGGGGATTGCAACAGTCGCTGGAAACTCCTCCAAACCTACTGTAAGCTGTACCCCACACTTGAATTTGCTGCTACCATCACAATAAAATTGCCCCTGTGAGGATATCCACTGTCATCTTGCTACCAGTGCAAAACTGGTTTTTCTCAGAGGGGAAAAAGACATTTCATCAGACTGAGGACATCTGGTTTTAAGAAAGATAAATGTGATTCTCCTTAGAAATAGGTGCAGTTTGTCGGAGTCATTATTTTGTTGTCAGAAAGTTGGTCCAAAAAAAAAAAAATCAATAGGAAATATCAAAATGTTCTCTCAGTTTTCCTTTATTTTTGAGGAAACCACACACAGTTGTGCAATGTCATCATACTCATATGTTCTCTTCAAACAGGTATCGGTTCATCTCAAGCCAGAGATAATTTGGAGTCCCTGTACTAATGAGAGGAGTGTAAAGGTCAAGTGTAGGGACAAAGTGGGGTAAAGTTTGCCTTGCTGACACCCCACACCAGTGAATTGAATTTGTGTTCCTTAGAAACAATGCGTGCAGTCCTCTCATGCCTTGTTTACAAGTGAAAAAGCAGTCTTTGCTGCCACTGCTGCGAATTTGATGGAGGTACCAAGCAGAGCCACACAGTTACCTAAACAGCCCATGTATAACATGATTATGCCCTCTATTCTAACTGATTAATACCCTATGGAGTGTAATGCTAAGTGGCAACTGCAGACAAATAACAAACCATTGTTTTCAACTGTTGCTAAGGGACTCTCCTTTCTGTATGGCTTGCAGATGATTAAGATACATCTGTGCAGGAGAAGGAAAACCAAAAGGAACTATAGTATTTAGCATCTTGCCTTAATTAAAATGAAGCCTGTCAGTGGTAATAATGCGTATTACTTCCCATTTTCACCATATTAGTGAATACCTCGTGCAATATCTTTGGGTAAGATTAACCCTGAAGTCTGCCTTCTCTTACATTGAGTTCTAACCAGCAGGACGCAGGAGAATTCTGTGCAGAGCACACTGCATGAAACCAGCATGAAATTACAGCTACTCGAAATGGTCCTGGTACATTCCACTCAGTTGACAATTAGGATTGTTGCACTTCACTGAGGCGTACAAGAGTTCAGCTGGAAATCGCAATATTCTAACTACACAATTATTTTCTAAAATAACCCTATCACTGGGATACTGGATTTCTGCTTTTTTGGGTCCTTTTTGATTAACAGCTACATGGCAAGCTTATGGTCTCAACCCAGCAATCAAATTCAATTTTAGCTTTCATTACTTCTAAGAACATTTCAACAAAGAACCCGGCACATATACCTGCACCTCCTCCATTACATATACATCAGTTCCTTTGTAAGCTCCAGGAGCGTGAGAGCAATTCCATCATGTTCCTCACATACACAACCACCCTACAAACTGTTTTAGGCTGAGGAGAACTTTTTTCAAAACAATCCATGAATGGTCTTTCCAAGCACTACAGAAAACAAGGCAGCATTTTTAATTGAAAACAAATTAAGAAACACTTTTTGGGGGTGGGGGGATGGGGCTACAATCCACCAAGTTCTGGTAAACAATATATGGCCACCACCACACAAGACCTCTGGAAGTTGCTCACCCTGCATCATAACAATGTCAGTAGTTGGAGTTAAACAAATGAATGATAGTAGCTACCATGTACCAAGTAGGTCCTCATAATATGATAAAGTTGTCCAGATGCCTCTTTGAGGTCACAAAGGGATTTTGGAGCATTTTATTTTTGACGTGAATTTGATGAACGTCTTACGTTTCAGTTGGGTAGTCTGGCAGCTTCTGCGATGTACCGAAAATCATGTACTTTCGACAAGCTGCTACCACAAAACTAAAACACCCACAAAAATAACGGTTACATCAACTGAAAGCTCATCTTGGCGACTTTCAGAAATGTAAAGAGCCATTGGACAAAAATACAAAGTGATGATGTAATTGCTTCCGAAAGTTGCCTTGAAAAAAATGCAATCTTTACAGAGTGTGTGTGTGGGTTTTCGGCGGCCCAGCAACCAAACCACAGAACTGATTCAGGAGACCCAAAGTGCATTTGAAAGAGGAAAGAATAACCTTTGTGGTGACACTATTACATTTGAAATTGGACTTGGGGGGGGGGGGGACGGACTATGAAGCGTTTTACAAAAATCCACTCAAATGAGGTCACAAAAACGCAAAAATAAAAGGGAAAACGTGTTAGAAACTGAATACGACAACTTCCCAAGGTGAATACAGTTCGAATGCAACAAGTGGAGAAGAATGACGCTGAAGCAGGAATCAACAACAAAGATATTAAGGAAAACGTGACTTGTAAAAATGACATTTTCAGGGGCGGGGTTGGTTGGCGGTGAGCCAGTGACCAAACCATTCAACCAATCGAAGTGATCCAAAGTGCAATTGATAGAGGACATAATAACCTTTCTTGTGACACTTATACAATTTGGATTGGACTTCAGAAACATTTTCTATGAGGGTTTAAAACAAAAAAAAAACCCACACTTTCTTTCTAACCTTCCTTTCTTCAAAAAATGTCTCTCTCCAACTTTCGCCTTCTCGCTGGATGTGGAAGTAAACAGACTGTCAATGTGTTCGTTTCGTGAAGGAAGGAAGTTAAGAGAGAAAGGGGGGATCAGGACCCACCCAGCAGCGAAGAACTTTAAAAAGTTCTCACTTGCGTCTGCTGCTTCTGACTCGTCTCTTCGCTGCTGGGTGGGTAGATATCCCGCCACACACACACACACTTTCTTTCTAACCTTCCTTCCTTCAAAAAAAAAAAGCCGCAGGTAGAGTCTAAGGGCACTACTGTCAGGGATTTAGTTTGTGAATTCAATGTGTTGAACTATGCTCATTAGTTCATTTATTTCATTCAGTTCAAAAGAAATAAACGAACTAATGAGCATAATTCAACACATCAAATTCACGAACTAAATCCCTGATGATAGTGTCCTTAGACTCTGCCTGCTGCTTTTTTTTTAAAGACTGGGTCGGGAGGTGGAAAGAATATATACTATCTATGCATGGAATAAATCTAAGTATGCTTCCTTTTGTTGTTCAGTCGCACAGCCGAGTCCAACTCTTTGCGACCCCATGGACCACCACATGCCAGGCTCCTCTGTCATCTGCCACCCTCCGTAGCCCACCCAGATCTACACCCACTGTGTCAATGATGCCATCTAGCCATCTCATCCTTTGCTGCCTCCTTTTCCTTTTGCCTTTGATCTTTCCTAGCACCAGGGCCTTCCTTCCTACTGTGTACTTAAATCTGGACGGTAGACCTAAGGATTGTAATTGAGAACATAAAAGTAGATCTTTCAAACCTGAAAGCTGCTAGCTACGGAGGACATAACACCAAGCTACTTGCTCCCTGATGAGTTTATCTGCTCTTACAAAAGGAGGCATTAAGTCCTTTTTCCAGTTTCTGTTTCTTAAGCTGAATTACTTAGTGCACCAAAAGGTCACTTTTGGGACAGTTAGTGGTGCTTTATTTGGCATGCACATTTAAACTCTGCCACTTTTAAGATGCAAAAGGCACTGATCATAGGATTTCATTACCTATCCTGAAGTGGTCATCAATGTTTCCAGCAAAGACAGCTTCATAATCTTCCGGCCGTTTCAGATTCGGAGGTTTCTCATCTGGATCAGAGCCAAATTCGCCCTTAAACCGTTTTTTGTTACTCACATCAATTTTCTTTCGACTTGCTGATTCAAGGAGGCCGATTAAAGTGTGGACAACACGTAAAGCAGATTCTCGGAATGGCACCACCATTAATACCTACATAGAGAAATGTAAATGTAACCTATTCTTTTTTGTTTCGTTTGTGAGAAAGGCTTCTCTTTAAAAAAAAAAATCAACACTATCAGATACTGTTCACAACTGGCAATCCTTGCAAGGTTGCAGTGGCACGAAACAAGGTGTAGGATCCCTAGAGCAATATTCCCCAACTTTTAGGGTTTTTTACTTCAATTCCCAGAAGTCTAATCAGTAAATTGTGTAAGGCAGAGTGGGGTAAGGGGAAGCAAAGACTGGCTGGGACTGAGGAATGCTCTGATCAGAAGGAATTCCCTCCCTGTTCTTTTTCCCAACGACCGAGGCTGGAAAAGCCTTTTGGAGATGGGAGCGGGAAGGAAAAGAGTGTGTCTGGCATGTGCTGTGCAGTTAGTTAGTTCCTGGCTGACCTGCCAAAAAATGAGATGTAACCCCTGGTTTGTCTGTAGGGTAGGCGGCCTGTAGGCCCTTAGCTAGACAGGTTTGATGCTTTGAATGCACTCCTCTTTGTTATGCCTGTTCTTAAATAAAAGAAGAAAACTACGAGGAATTGTCTGGTGTTGATTCCTTCTACTGCTGAGGAGCCATGGGTGGTCAGTCCCGAAGAGGCCTTCCAGGCAGGTTGGGTGTGTCCCTGGGCTCCAGAAATCTGAGGAGGACCCTAAGCTCAACCTTTCACATTGGCTGATTGGTGCTTTGGGGAATTGGCTTAGGCTTCTGAGAACTGAAGCCCCAAAACCAAAGGTTGGGGGACACTGCCCTAAAGGAGGGACAGGCAAACAATCCCTACAATCCCCTATCTTAAACTCTTAGAACTTCAGAGCTGGAAGGGACCTTATGTATCATTGAGTCCTGCCCTTGTCAAGGAAACACAGTGGCAAATCAAACTCTCACCCTCTGTAAGCCCTGAGCTATCCAACTATTATGGTCACCAAAATTTGTTTCTTTGTCCCCTAGCCCTCTTTTGATTCCTTTTCCTTCACACAAAACAAAACAACAGTTTTGGTTAAATTGCTGTCCTGCAACCAACAGGTTGTGAGTTCGATCTTGACCAGGACGCAAGGTTGACTTAGCCTTCCATCCTTTCAAGGTCGGTAAAATGAGTACCCAGCATGTTGGAGGCAAAATGCTAATTAACTTATAAACTGCCCAGAGAGGGCACAAAGAGCAATGGGGGCGGTTTATAAGTGCAATTGCTTTGCTAAGTGTGATTGCTTAATAATTTTGTGCCAGAAATTATACTGGGTTGAAAGGATTTTTGCTGGAAAAACTCTGTTCAGGGGACGCCTGAATGAGGCTCCTTTCATGACACCAAGATCTTTTCCCACCAAAGTGGTCCCTATTTATCTACAAGCAATTTCTTGCTTTTGAACTGCTAGGTTGGCAAGAGCTAGGACAGAGACAGGCGCTCACCAACCATGCAGTACCCGGGTCTCAAACTGCCAACTTGCTGAGCTTCCAGCTGACAAGGTGAGCTTCCTAACCACTGAGCCACCGCAGACCCTTCAACAACCTTGAAACAGTAAGTTGCAGCAGGAGGCTTCCAGAAATGGCAATTCATATCCAATAAGGACAGAATATGTATCAGTTTCAACACCTCAAAATGCAAATTTTTCAAACTGATACTTCCAGTTTCTCCCTTTCTGTTTTTTGGCCTTATTTTGGTAGCCACTGCAGATCCAAGGCACAACAAATGGATCCCAGATGTACCACAGTTGCCCATCTTTGTCCCTAAGGATAAATCCTGGAAAAACAATTTTGTGTGTGTTTAGTGACATATATTTTGTAGCCAATGCTTTGGAACACACTGCCAGTGGAGCTGTGTCAGGCCCCATCCCTGGATATCTTTAAAAAGAGCTTAAAACTTTCCTATTCAAGGAAGCCTTCAAAAATATTACACCCTTCATGATAAACTAGCTGGTCAGTGCCCACAGGTGCTAACTATTTTATTTATTTTGTTTTATGATGTACTAATTTAATGGTTTCATTTTATTTTGTTGGGTTTTTAATGTTATTTTGTAATTTGTATGTGCACCACCCAGAGAGGAAATATCCCAAATGGGCAGTATAAAAATTTAATCAATCAATCACCTAAGTTCAAAGAGCAAAACTGGCTCAGCTTTTTACATATGGGATATGTGTAATGGGAGAGAAAGATTTGATAGGTGGAATTACCTAATACCTTAGTGCCCTATATGTAGGGTTACCATATCTCAGGATTTGTCCTAAGATATGGTAACCCTACCTATATGGTAGTGAGCCAGAATACCTAAGAGACCGCATCTCCCCAAGGTTATCTGTCTGTCCCACCAGAGCAGAACAGAAGGTTCCCTAGTTATTCCATCAGCTAGAGAGGCTCGCCTCTCTAGTAGTAGTAGGAGGGCCTTCTCCGTGTCTGCTCTGACCCTTTGGAACTGCCTGCCTCTAGAGCTACGTCTCCAGATGGAGCTACTGGCCTTCAGGAAGGGTGTGAAGACTTGGCTGGTGGGACAGGTGTGGGGCAGTGATGGTTCATTGGCCTCTCCGCGTTGGCTTATTTAACATCTTATATCCATCCTCTCTCTCTTTTAGGAAAGGAATGAGATATTTTTTTAAACTGTTTTTAGATTTTTTAAATTGTATTCTGGAATTTGTGATTTTATATGTTTTATATGATGGTCTGTAATCCGCCCTGAGTCACTCCTGTGAGTAGGGCAGAATAAAAATTTGAATAAATAAATAGTGCACAATGGTTCTAAATTGATGGAGAAATGACCTAACCGAGAACAGAAAACAAGCCAAAGGTCTCTATCCTATAGATACCTGGCCATAAACAGCTTTGAACTGCACCTGTATAGGGATTCATAACATAATATGAAAGCTGTTTTAACTTTACAGTATCAGGGCAATAACCATACATTCACTAACGTGCTTTCACCTTTGGTCTCGTGAGTCCTTGATCCCTGAAACTATCATCATCAGTGCTATTTTTCTGGTCCCTTCGTTTAGTGTTATTGTTGAGAACTTGTGCATTTGCCTTCAAGACATGGTTCAGGGCATGGAGGCAGTAGACATGACGAATTTCCTCCCCATTTTTTAAAGCAGTCCTCTCCGGATATAATAAGTCCTTGTATGAATTCATAATGCAGAAGAGTTCTTTCTGTAATGCAGTAAACAGCTGGTCTTTTGCACCAGCCTGCTTGGAAAGGAACGGTCTGTTCACTTTAGGCCACGTGGATCCTAATGGCTTGTGAAGATGAAGCTGTCTCTGATCAACCTCCTTAGACGACTTAATCGTTCCAAATTTTTCCAACATGGAAGAAAACACTAACTGACCCAGCACTGGCCACTAAAAGAGATACAAACAGAAAGTAATGTAACAGAACACCCTTGCTAATGCCATAGGCTAGTGGTGGCGAACCTATGGCATGTGTGCCAGACCAGGCACTCAGAGCCCTCTCTGTGGGCACATGTACTGTCACCCCAGCATAGTTTGTCCTGCCCCTCTGCCCAGCAGCCCAATGAGAGCGCTTCCTCTCTCCCCTAGCACAGTTTGCCCCGCCCCTCTGCCCAACAGGAGCGCTTCCTCCCACCCCTCAGCACAGAGTTCGCCCCACCCCTCTGCAGCACGGACAGCAGCCTGTTGAGTTTGGGCACTGAGTCTCTAAAAGGTTTGCCATCACTGCCATAGGCCAAGCTATTCAAAAGACAGCATCTAACTTTATGAGCCTGTTCAGGTGTTAAGATCTTCTCTCAATCCCACCACCCTCACTATCAGGTGCGTTCAATGTGGATATAGGAAAGGGCTCTGTCACTTGCTCCAAGCCTCTGGAACTCCCTCCTGTAGGAAGCTAGGATGACCTCAATTTTGCTATCCTTTCACAAGCAGGTGAATACTTTTTAGAAAAACATTATTAAACATAAATCAAGATAACTTTTACAAATAAAAACAATAATTCTACTATCTATGTGTCCTCTCCACCCTAGGGACCTTGAAAATATATATTCATTCAATTCACTTCTTCTCCTTTAACTATCACATCCCAAATCTCTCCAAAAAGACATACATAGACCCATTCAGACACCTAACCTTTCCCTTTCATAAAATCTTCCCATATCTCTATTCACATTTATCAACCCTTTTTTAACCTTGATCTCTCATGTCAGTTTATCATCAATATATATTTCATCAATATATACAGTGGTACCTCGCTTAAAGAGCATAATGTGTTCCACAGGATTGCTCTTTAAGCGAAACACCATTGTAAATGACCAATTGTGGGAAGGATTGCAAACCCCAATTTATTTGTTAAGTGAGTTTTTGCTTGGTTTTATTTGTTAAGCGAAATGAACATTCAGAGAAAATTCTGCTCTTTAAGCGAGTTACTCTTTAAGTGAAGCGCTCTTTATGCGAGGTTTGACTGTATTTAATAATATATCATCAATATATATTTCAAATGTATTTATACCATTCAGTAAGTTAAAATCAAATTCTTATTTGGTCCATGGGGTCACAGAGGGTCGGAATCGACTGTGCGACTGAACAACAACAACAAAAGTTTTCATTACACTTAATCTTACTGTTGTTACCAGAATTCTAATTGATCCATTTTTTGCCATAACAATTAAACTTCAGCAAAACTGGATAAAAATGCTACTTGGGACAACAATCAAGTTTCATTGCTGAATTTGTCACTAATTTCATTTTTTTTTAAATTCCCAAATTTTATGAATCTCCTTACATTCCCACCATAAACTGAAATAGATCTCATGATCTTGATTCCCCTTCTTTTACATAAATTAAGCACTACCTATTTGCAGTGGCCAGTATCCTGTTGTGTGGCTTCATCTCCATAACGGAAATAATGTCCACAGCTACTAGAGATTGTTGAAGATTTGCTTGTCAATTTCAGGATGTGTGTGTGTGACTTCATCTCATTGCATGCAAGTCACAGGCACCCAAAACAAAAAAAGTCACTCTTTGATCCAGGGATACGCACCCCGGCGCCATTTCATGTGCCCCCCCTGCCTCCACCACGTCCAGAAGTGCCACGTGGTGGAGGAAGGACAAAATGGCCGTCTGGCTCCTGAAGCTATTGGAGGGAGCGCAACCCCTGGCTTTAAAAGGCTGAGAACTCCTGGTTTAATCCATAGTAATCTGCTGCCAACTGCAGTGTCTTTTCTGTTGAGCAGCTGCAGCTACACAAGAGAACGCTGTCCAATGAACCTAAGGAACAAATCCAATAAACAGATCCAAATTTGGATAAGTATTCATTATTACCTTCACTTGGATAGCAGATACGGAGAGTGTAAGCATTTTATCTATTTCTGCTTCTTCCAGTTCTTCATTCATATGACATGTAAATGGGTCTGTGCCAAAAGATTTAAAACATTATGTGAGTGACTATTATGAAAAGAAAATTCAGCTATGAAACATTTAAAAGGAGCTAATCACGCGCAAAAAATGCAACAGCCTCTTGCAGAAACAATTTATTATTAGAACACTGCCAATTATTTGAAGCCTAATGCTACATGAAAAACAGAACAGCATCTTTCAAAGATCTGATGCGAGAGGTACTCTTAGCAGCATAAAGAACTTCTTCTGTATCCCAATCTGAATACAGACAATCCTCATGGCGATCAGCCAAGAAGACTATCCTGAGAATATAATGCAGTGGCCTTTCATCTGCCTTCCACATCACAACATGACCCCCATACCACTGATTCAGTTCCATGAGTCACTTTCTGGTCCCAAGTCCTTTTGGCACACAAAGTCATTATCAGTCCCAGGCCAGTATTGATGAAGCTGCTGCCCTCCATCAAGATGGATTCAAGTGGGATTTAATCCACTTGGAGACCATTGTCCTTCCCTGTAGACTTCGCCAAGGCCACTAGTCCTCAGGGTTGTCAGGTTAGTTAACCGCCGCCTGACACTCGGCGTTGAGTCGCTGGCAGTATGGTCTATTCTATTACCATAGCAAGGTAATCTGGCCAAACTTTAAGCATAAAGAACAGCAAAATTAAATAAGCAATATTTCTGGAAGCTATACATAGTCTGGAAGGATCATAGATATGCACTTTTCATGTTACAACTCCTAGTAGCTCTATTGCCCATGCTACCTGAGACTAATGGAAGTTGTCCAAAACATCACAAGGTTGGCATAAGATAGATTTCAGTATGTATGAAGTGTCTTTGCAAACTGCTTGACAGTCTGTTTGAGCAGGCTTAAGAGGGCTCCACAATCAGGAGTCTTATTTGGTCTCTAAAGGGCTTTGTAGTCTCCATTTATCCTTTTTAACAATCATTTAATGCTGTAAGCTCTACCTTTTGTAACATTTGGAGAAGAACCCCCTTCTTTCTGATCTGCACTAGGATCTTCTTTCTCTTCTTCTACAAAATTGGTTTCAAGGCTAAATTCTGATTCATGTTTTGCATCAGTGAATTCTTCAAGAGCTTCATGTTTTAGGTCAACAGGAGTATCTGAATCTACTGGCTCCTCCTGGTTACAATCCTGTGATGGAACTTCTTTACCTACAACAGATCAAAAATGAAAAAGAACAATGAGTTAGACCTCTGTTCAAGAGCCACTGTCCAGAATTGTATTAATCTCAGTGGCCATAAAGTTTATAGCAATGTACAGTATTTTTTTGTCAACATGAATTTAAGTTAAATTATCACTCAGAAAGACTCAGAATGTAAAGTGACTTCCCCATCTACTCCCCAAATCTGTATTCTTCTTCTGGTGCCGTATCCATTCCAAATATTGGCTATCATCATAGCGATAGTCTTCCTGTTCTTAACTCTGCAGAACAGTTCTTCTGAGATGCCACACTAGTCTCTCAGGTTCTTTAGCCACAAAGCCCGTCTATGTTCAGGACCTCTCTTCCCTTGCATAACGAGTTGGAGTATTCAATATTTTATGTATTTCCCCATGATATGCCCAAGGTATTGGAGCTTTCTTTGTTTAATGGTCTTAATGAGCTCTTGATCTTTATCCATCTGGTGTAACACTTCTACATTAGTCACATGGTCAATCCATTATATCCTTAGCAGCCATCTGTAGATCCACATTTCAGAATATTTGAAATGTAGTCCTACATTCTATAGACTTAGTTAGTAGCTTTCCCTCCCACAACTCAGATAGATTTTATCTTTTCCAAGCCAACATGCCATATTTTTTAAAACTGTAATTCAATTTCATAAATTTTCAAACTTGTTTTACATTATATCAGAAAACAAATGATTATGTTCATTACTCCAGCTATGAAATATATATTTATGAGAGCACATGATATTAAACAATGTCCAGTTCAGCAGATCCATCATGACTCTCTGGAGGATTTTTTTAAACTTTCCTCTATTAGGTTAATAACCATTACTAGACAGACGCTGCAATTGTTTAACTAAAATAACACTGTATTGTGGGCTTTTGTTTCTTCAGCAGTGAATAATATTAAAAAACACAGTTAAACAGGTCATACAGTAAGCCACAACAAAATTAAAATCATCTTAAAGACACATCTAAAAAGAAAGTTCATCAATTTAAAAGCCTCTTCTAAGTTCAGGTCAGGTGACATAATACTGTTCAGATGTCACAGAACAACATTTGCTTTCCCCAAAATGGTGTGCAGGCTCTGTCTTGGTGAACAGTGTACTCTATGCTCAGAAGACTTTGTAGGTGAGCACAGCTCAGATGGTGGGCAGAAGACACAGTAGTAAACTGCCACACTTGATTCAAGGGAAGAGGTAGGGATAAGCTGAAACAGTCACCGAAGGACAAAGAAGCTGTTCCACCTGCTGCTTACCAGGACACTGCTCTCTTTCTTACCCATTCTAACATACCATCAGGGGCTGGACTTACCTCAGCTTCACTCTTCCATTGTCTTGTGGCTCTGAATCTGGACTGCTATCTGCCTGCTCTGAAACCAGGAGATCGCAAGGCAGGCGATCGCAAGGCAGGTGAAATAAAGGACAAGATGCCCACATCCCTCCAATCTACATACAGACACTGAATTAAGTACAGCTGTGTCTTAGCTTTATATTGTTTATGCACTGTTTCCCCAAGTATGTTCTGTAGAACATGAGTGGACTTCAATTCCCAGAAGCCTGTCAGTACATTGGCTGATCAGTGCTTTGGGGAATTGGCTTAGGCTTCTGGGAACTGAAGTCCAAGAACCAAAGATTGGGAAACCCTGGGTTATGGCATGGTACCTTTCTACCAGCCAATGCATATAGTTGTATGTAAAAACCTGGATGGCAGGGCAGGTCTGGGGTACCGGAGGCACAACAACCTCAGCCTGCTGGCTGGTTTGACCTCTTCCCCTGCTCCCTTAAGTTCTTAAGTTTTAAATCATATAATGTTTTAGTTGTAGTTTTAATTGGTTTTAACTGTGGGTTTTTGAGAACTTTTAGAATTTTAGCCTATTTATGTGTTTTAGGATGTGTTAAACCGCCCTGGGTCGCCTTTGGCGAGGAGGGCGGTATAGAAATTTAAATAAATAAATAAATAGTTACATGATGCCTCAAACCTACAACAGTTGAGAAAAATATATTCTCTTGTTGGTATCACTCCACCTAAGATAAAGAGAAGTACCAGTGAATGCTGAGATAACTTAGCAAGAGAATAACCCTCGACAGCCCCTGAATGGATATGAGCCTCAAGTCTCCCAGTTCAGATCCAGGAGCAAACACTCTTGAGGATACACAAGAGCAAAACCAAATTAGAAGATGGAGGAGGGAGCTCACTGGACAAGGAACAACATTAAAGGAGGATATAGCTGTGGAACTCAACCTCTCTCACATCACTTGGAGGACCCTAAATAGGCTAGAGTCTCTAAATGCAAGACCAACATGCTCAAGTGGGGGCGGCTGGCAGACAGCAGCACACGATACAGAATTTAGCTCATTTACTCATCTGGCAGTCAAGGAATAATGGCATGTTGTAAGTCCAGTGAAAGAATGGGCAGATATAAAATGGTGATCCACTTCATATCACTCACTCGGGAACAGATATGAGCCACAATCTGAGAAGCAAGACATTGTAAGAAGATAAATAGGTACTTCAGTGGAGAAGGTAACAACATTCTGTGGGCTCCCATGTTGTCCTGCCTGCCACATGACCATGGGGATGGATAAAACAATATCCCCAGCTGGTTGGATGATTTGACACACACACCCCATGCCTCTTAGCCGCAACTCCTAGTCTTAATCTTTTAAGCTTTTTAAAAAAATTTAATCTTTTAATTAGCTTTAAATTATCTGATTGTTATTAATGACATGTTGTGAATCGCCCCGAGTCATTTCGGGGAAGAGGGCGATAAACAAGCGTGAATAATAAATAAATAAATAAATAAAACATCTGCAAAAGCAAACAGTGATGGCTCTTTGGCTGTAAACAGAGATGAGCACCAACCCTAGAGTCAGATACAACTGGCTTTTGAGCAAGAGAGACCTTTACCTTTTACTCTACCTGATTCTGGGGTGTTTACGTCGCTTCCTGTTTCCCTCTCTTCTTCACATTCATCGTTGTCCTCTTCTGTGTCATCATTCTCATCACTTCCTTCTTCTTCTGATTCTTCTTCCTCCTCCTCCCCACTTTCTGAATCTGGAACCTTTTTTAATGTGGCTAGCAGCTTGTGATACACAGAGACCTGTTCTGAATCACTCTCTCTGTCACTTTCTGAGCTTGACTGCCCAGAATTTTCTGACTAACAATGAAGAGAGAAAAATATCTCAGAACATGCACACCACCAAGCAAACCATCTTAAAGACTTTATCTTGCATAAATTAGAGGATGGGGTACATGAAACCTAATACAGTACTTGTTGAGACCTTTCTTAAAAAACTTATTTAGATGTGAGGTACAGTATCAGGAAAGTGTTTATTAATGGTAGCAAGCAAACCAATACAGTACTGTATATATATTTTGAATAGAGAAGTCCAAATTTCTGATGAAATAGACTTGGCCCACGAAAGCTAACATTTAAATACAGAAGCTAGTCTTTAAGGTGCCACAACCATTTTTGTCATCTTTTGCTGTTCTGTTTTGTTTAATCTCAGATATACTTTCACAGAAGGTTACACAAGCCATCATAGATAAACAAATTAAACTAGTTTTCCTTTTAAGTAATCTTTCTCACAAGATACAATCCAAATTAAAATATTCCTTTGGCATCTGGCTTGTCCACCCATCATGATATTTAGAGATTATTTGGCACTTCCTTTGGCCTATTTATTCAAAAGATAGCACAGCCGTGGAAACTCACTGTGGATGTAGAACCAGTAAAATCACTGTTAAAATATCTCAATTATCTCAAAGGCCTCATTAAGGTCACTATAAGTCTATTCCAACCTCAAAGCATATAACACATGTTTAGTTGTTTATTTTTTCAAGTCATCTGTAAACGGCAAATGAGTTTCCCTCTACTGGAAGGCAGACCAAAAATTTGAAACTAATAAAGACAATAACAATAAAACAACTTACCAATTCACATATTTGAACTGGCTTTTCTTTCCCAGAATCCCTGAAAGGAAAATTTGAAAAAAAAAATTAGTATCCAATATATTACGGTAATTGCTGAAACAAAAATACTACTTAAATCCCAATACTAGTAATCAAAATAGTAAAGGAAGAATACATGCTTTGACAATTGTTACATCTTCTGACATCCTGACTGGAGACTTAGTCACACAGTTCCCCACCACCAAAAAAGAACATTTTACACTAATGAAAGAGTCTCTCGCTATTTAAACACTATCATGAGGACCATTTTAACATCTTGTAGGTGCTCTTACTTATAATTTGAAACTGAGCTGCATCTTTTTTAAAAGGGGAAACTGTATGGAAAAAGCTGAAGAGCAGGAATCAAACAATCCCAAAGGAAACTGTTATGAAAAGATTCCCAAATGGTTGCAGAAAAGTATCATCCTGAAGGGAGGAATCACAATTACTACTGCCCAAACTTCTCATATATTACTGAGTCATAAAATCCTTCAGGGAATAATGTGGAAGAACAAATTCATAACATGTGTCTAACTTGAAGGCAATTTAATACAACAATCCTAAGCATGCTTAGTCAAATATAAGCCCGCTGAGTTCTACGTAAGGGTTATGAAGACTCGGTCCTTAAGTGGTTCACTGTTGTTTCTGGGCAAATGGGCTCTGTGGGGTTTTGAAGCTCTGCAGAACCACCCACCATCTATAAATAAATATCCCCAGAAAACAGAACATCTTTAGTTCAAATGACTGTTTTAACAACTAAACCACCAACATGTCAGTGCCCCTCAATATATTTAAACTGTTATCAGCCTAAACACAGCTCAGCTCATGAATAGAAGCACAAAATGTGACCCTCTGAAATACAAAGATTCCAGGGTCATCTGTATCAACTACAATGCAAATGCCTTGGGATCACTGGCTGTATATACCGTATATGTAAAACTACATTTTTGGCTGATACAAAAATTACTGTTTATCTTGACAACTTTATTATATCCTCTGCATTGTCTGAATAGGGGAGGAGTAAGATCTTCGTCTATTTGCTGCCAAATCAAAAGTACTTCATTCTTTGAAGCCAGATTTCAAAATCAAAACATTCTGGCCCATATAATGTTACATCAGCAATACAAGCCATGATTGGGAGCAGGGGCAGAGCTAGTTCTGTGAAAAGAAGCATTAGAGAAATCTAGACAAATGGGCACAACATTCAGGTATAATCTAACAATGTAATTCTGTAACCCAGAACCAAGGAGTGGCAAAGGCACCCAGCATCCTATAGCTACCAGGTTAGGGACAAACTGCAACCAGTAGCTGCAGAACTTACTGTCATTCCTCCTCGAGCTCAAATTCACTCCATATAAAAAATTTAAAGATTTTCTGTTCCTCCAGTTCCACCCTCACTTTGAAATCCATCAGCCTTTCTGGAGACTCCAAAAAAGACAACAATTCCCCAAGGCTTGAGCCAAACTTTTTGGACTTAGTAATGCTTATTGTTCAAGATAGAGTAATAAGGGAGGTAAGGAAGGAAAGGGCATGGTAAATTTTAATGTGAAAATAAGGCTCTAGAACAGAGGTTCCCAATCTTTTTGCACTGCGGCCGGACCACGCCCCATGGACTGCTAAGAGGTCTGGTCACATGGTTCCTCCCACTGTAAACACTGCCATAAAACACACCCACCAGCCGCAAGTGCATTTGTAACAGTGTTTATGATAGGAGTATTTTACAGCTGTCATAAATGTGTCCGCTTCTGCTTACCATAGCAGTGACATCAGTGGCAGACCACATGAAATGGTGCCATGGGCCAGGTCCAGCCTGTGGGCCATAGGCTAGACATCCCTGCTCTAGAGTCTAGAGCGGGGTCTTGCAACCTATGGCCCACGGGTCAGACCAGCCCCCTGCTGCCATTCCATCAGACCCTTGGCAACAACTCCAGAAGTGGATGCACCCACGCATGCGCAAACGCGCCCACTCCCATTGCGTCTGGCCTGCTCAGCTGTCTGAGGGTGAGTAGTCCAGCCATGGTGCGGAAATCTTGAGAACCCCAGTCTAGAGAGCCTGGTGGCACAGTGGTTAAACTGCTGTAATACAGCCAAAACTGCTGATGTTGTGAGTTTCATCCTGATGGGATACAAGGTTGACACAGCCTTCCATTCTTCTGAGGCCAGTAAAATACTAATTACCATGTCAACCTGTGTACACAGAAAGAGCTTCCTTGAAGATTGTGGTATTTCTGAACCACAATCAGACGTACTCTGGTAATGGCAACTATGTGTTGCCAGCTAACCTTTCTCACACTAGGTAGATGAAAGGAACTGCAGAATGAACACACTGAAAGATGCCTTCATTTTGGCAGTTTCATGTCTGGTCTAGACACGAAGGAAGACCATGTCACCACCCAAAGAGTGCACTAAGTCTTATGGGGCAGGGAGGCTTCTTCTTTGCTTACTCTTTTACCCCATCAGGTGTCAGGGGTAGAGAAGCATAATTGCTATTGTTCTTAGTCAACTCTTGATCACTGCACCAAATAATACCGGGGGGGGGGGGAGGAAAGGGGCTAAATCAAACAAACATCATGGTGTCAGGCCAGCCTATCCAAGAAATGCAAACGATAACCGGAAAGTTTCTGCTTGAAAAACAGAACCAAAAAGAGCAGTGCCTTTCCCCAGGCGCAAAAACATTCTGGCAAGAAACACACCCACAGTAAGGCCCTTCTCTACCTCCCAAACCGGATCGACCCCAGCTTATATCAAACAGTTTTTTAAATTATCGTGTCAGAAGCACACCAAAGTGCTTTCTGGGTTGAAAGGATTTTTGCTGGAGGAACTTTGAAGAAACAAAGGCTTTGAAATGCCTTTGAATTTTTTTGTGTGATGCCATATCTTGTAACTGTGATATATTGTTTTTTGTTATTGTATACTTTGTAACTTTGTTAGCCGCCCAGAGTCGCTTGGCGAGTGGGGCGGCATACAAGTCTAATAATAATAATAATAATAATAATAATAATAATAATAATAATAATAATAATAATAATAATAATAATAATAATAATAATAATAATAACTCTGTTCAGGAGACGCCCGAATAAGGCTCCTTTCATGTCGCCAAGCTCTTTTCCCCACCAAAGTGGTCCCTATTTTATCTACTTGCAATGTCTTGCTTTCCAACTGCTAGGTTGGAAGGAGGAGCTGGGACAGAGACCGGAGCTCACTCCGTCGTGCAGTACCCGGGTCTCGAACTGCCGACTTGCTGACCTTCCAACTAACAAGGCGAGCTTCTTAACAAGAAGAGAGCCACCGGGATTCCAGTATCAACCAATATAATAACCCAACACTTGTAGAAGAAGCTGGGTTGCGGAAGGCTGCCTTTGGAGGAACTGGTGCAAATCCCTCGCCCTTAGCATCCGGTTTCAGCTCTAAAACACCCCCTCCTCACCGATCGTAGAAAGGGTGTTCCTCCCCGAAATCCTTCAGGTGTTTCTTTTGCTTCTTGCTCAAACTGTTGATCAGCCGCTGTTGCTCTTGCCGGGGTTTCCTTTTCCCCATCTTCTTGTCCGGCTTCCAGCTCTGAATCCCACGTGGGTCCCATCCCTGTCGCTTGACGGCCCCCCAAGGTCGCAGTTTTGCGACAGTGGGCAGGGCTGAGTCTATTTATGGTTCATTGCTCCTCATGCTGCCGAAGCCTGGCTATTATTAGTAATGTGGCAAGAAGAACTGCTATTTACCGCAGTGCACTATTTCAGCTGTAATATATTTTAAAATTGTTTGTTTCTAAATTAAAAGATTAAAAATTAGAGAGAAACAAGGGCCACTCAATTAATGTTGTTCTTGCAAACCTTAGGTAAAGGTAAAAAGGTTTCCCTTGCTCGAAAGCCAGTCGTATCCCACTCTAGGGGTCAGTGCTCATCTCTGTTTCTAAGCCGAAGAGCCAGCGCTGTCTGCTTCTGCAGACGTTTCCGTGGTCATGTGGCAGGCATGACTAGACACCGGAGCGGACGGAACGCTGTTACCTTCCCACAGAAGTGGTTCCTATTTATCTACTTGCAATTTCTTGCTTTCGAACTGCTAGGTTGGCAGGAGCTGGGACAGAGGCGGGAGCTCATTCCGTCCTGCAGTACTCGGGAATCGAACTGCTGACCTTCCGCCTCCCAGTCAGCGTCTTAGTGACTTGAACCTTAAGAAAAAATAAATTTATTTTATTTTATTTTGTGTCATTTTTAGGCCACCTTTCTCCTCTGAAGGGAACCAAACCATCTGTGTTTAAACAAATACAGTAATGCTAAAAACACAATAAATTACAGATTAAAAAGCACATAAAACGCAATAATACTTTAAAATCCCAGGAACACATTATTTATTTTACATTAGTTCCAATGTATCTCACAAGATAGTAGGTAACCACTTTGGGATACAACATTGATAGAAAAATGGGATATCAATCAAAGAAATAAAGCATAGTGTTTAATAATTATGAGGGTGTGTTTTGACTGTCAAAAAATTAGGGTCTAAATTTGGATTTTGTCAACTCATTCCCGATGGTGATGTATGGTTGTGAGAGCTGGACCATTAGGAAAGCTGAGCACAGAATACAAGTAATACCTCAGATAACATTAGTATCGAATAACACTAAAATCGCATAACATTAAGCAATCTGGGGGGAAGAATTGCATCGGATAACATTCAGATCCTATGGGATGCATCAGATAACAACCGCTAAAGCCTGTGTGGTTACAATGTATCTCTATGGATCCCATAGGATTTTAACATGCATCGGATAACACTAAAAATCGTATAACACCAAGACTTGTGGAACCAGGTTTTAGTGTTATCTGAGGTTTTACTGTAACTGCCTTTGAGATGTGGTGTTGGAGGAGAGTTTTGAGAGTCCCTTGGACAGCGAGGAGAACAAATAGGTCAATCTTAGAAGAAATTAACCCTGACTGCTCCTTAGAAGGTCAAATAGTAAAGATGAAGCTAAAGTACTTTGGACATCAAATGAGAAGAGAGGATTCACTTGAGAAAGCCTTGATGCTGGGAAAGGTGGAGGGCAAAAGAAGAAGGGGGTGGCCAAAAATGAGATGGCTAGACGGTATTGTAGAGACAATGGGGACAAAGCTGAGCGAGTTGAGGAGGATGGTGGAGGACAGGAGTGCCTGGCGGACAGTGGTCCATGGAGTCACAAAGGGTCGGAATCGACTGTGCGACTGAACAACAACAAATACAGCCTAAAAAACAGCAGTGGCCTTTTTTTTTCTTTTTTTTTTTTTTTTTGCAGCCACGTCTTTAGTTAGTCTTCAAGGTGCCACAACGTTTTTTGTCTTTTGTTTTATTTACTCTCTAAAATACGGCTACCACTTCAAAAAAAAAAATTTGATCTTAATGAGATTTCCTCCAGAGGGCGCTGTGATGCCCCTGAGGTGAGGCGGTGAGGTTTCGACCTCCCCAAACGCACCCCGCCCGCAGGGCACTTCCCAACGTTCCAGAGCGCGAGAGAAGTAGCCCTAACCCCCCGCCCCCAAATGGGCGGGGCCCATCGCGGCCAAAGGTAAGCCCCTCCCCTCCCCGGGAAGGAGGCGGGTCTCCTCGGCTTCACATTCCCTCAGTCTGTGGGGGGTGTTCTTTCAGACGCCATTTTGGGGAACTTTTTTGTTTGTGGGCTGAACTCGGCAAGCGGAAAGCCGGCTTTCTCCTCCCTCTCGACGTCGTTTCGGGCAGCGAGCCGGCTTTTTTTTTAAATTGCTTTGGCAAGCGCTGAGCGCGAGGTAAGTCCTCTTCCCTCATTCGGGTGTGGAGGTTAGTTCTCTTTCTTTTTCGCCGCTCGCAGCTAAAACATGTTTGAATGGCCTTCTCTGAGGTAACCTGAGGTCGTTCGGTCCTCTTTCCCGAGTCAAAGAGGCCAAGCTAGAAGCTTCTGTGTTTGAAATGTACGCAAAGCCCCGCATGAATATAGTTTCCCTGTTGTTTCCTCCAAGGGCCAGGTATCCAGACAGGTACTGTCTGAATTTAGACAACAATAATATTTTTATTATTGTATGTTTATATTTTTAAATACCTATAAAAAATTAATTAAAAAAAGACAACAAAGGTGCTTCTTCCTTTCTGTACGGGCCAAACTTTAGACTGCCCTTTGTCATTGGCCAAAATTAAATCTTCGTCGGTACAGGTTTCTGGTAGTACAGTACAAGTAAAACCTCATATAACACTAAAACCTGGTTCCACAAGTCTTCGTGTTATATGATTTTTAGTGTTATCTGATCCTCTATGGGATCCATAGAGATACATTGTAACCACACAGGCTTTAGCGGTTGTTATCTGAAGCATCCCATAGGATCTTAATGTTATCTGATGCAATTCTTCCCCCCAGATTCCTTAATGTTATGCGATTTTAGTGTTATTCGATACTAATGTTATATGAGGTATTACTTGTAATTGGATTCTGTCTCTCCACATACAGCGTAATGTCTGCCAACAGGTCCCACTTAAGGATGTTGATCCTGCATTTAGACTCTAAATGCAAGATCAAAATCTTTAGAAACTCCAACCCTCAGCCTGTTCAGGCAGGGTCCTCCAAGTGATGTAGGGGAGGTTGACTTCCTCAGCTATATCCTTCTTTAATAGTGCTCCTTGCCCAGTGGACAGTCCACTACCCTCCTTTATCCGTGCCAATATCCAACCACTCTTTTTGGCAGGAAGTTGTTCCTAATGTTCAGGTGGAATATCCTAACTTGGAATTTGAATCTATTAATCTGAATCCTATTCTGGATCTACAAAAAAACAAACTTACCCTGCTTTCTATGTGACAGACCTTCATATATTCGGGAGAAGGAGAAAATAACACAGTATTTTAATCTCCCGGAATTTAGGATTGATTCCCAGCAGCTCAGGTCAGCCTTTACAGGTACTATACTGTAGTTTAAAAGACTTTGAGGTCACTAGATTGCTTACACCTGCTATAAGTAAGAGAGGATGCAGAGTTTCTACTTTGATCCCAAAAGGCTGGTCATTATTGAGTTATGTCCTCTGTTTGATCCAGATATGACAGTTCCCATTAGATACTGTTTAGTTCGGGGGTGCCCAAACTATGGCCTTCAGGCTGGATCCGGCCAGTGGTGCCAATTCATCTGGCTCATGGACCGGATTGTCGCTGGAAGTGCCCTGCTGCTGGCAGAAGTGCTGAAAAAGCAGCAAAAATGCTGAGAAAAAAATTCAACAACTCAGCAAAAATGTGCCACCCTTGCTCCCACCACCACAGGGAGTGGTGGAGGTGGCAAAAATGCACCATGAACGCATGTGCCACAGTGGAAGGAACCATGCCTCTGGTCCACTCAACTGACCGAGGGGGCATGGTCTGGCCCAAGACCAGAAAAGTTGGGGCACCCCTGATTTAGTTGATTACATAATGGTAGAAGTATGTGCCCTACTAGTTCCTGGTGATCTTTGGAAAATATACTGGATAGAGTGTCAGCTATCATGAAAAGGAGTTGGCAAGCATCAGGAAACATACAGTTCTGTTGAGAACTTATTTTATTTATGTGCTTATCTATTTGAAACATTTTTAGCATTCCCTATAGTAGTTCCAAAGCAAGAAATTGCTAGTAGATAAATAGAGACCACTTTGGTGGGAAGGTAGTATTCTGTGCACTCTGATGTCTAGTCATGCCTGCCACATGATCACGGAAATGTCTGCAGAAGCAGTCAGCACTGGCTCTTTGGCTATGAAACAGATGAGCACTGAACCCTAGAGTCAGATACAACTGTTTTTCAAGCATGGGTGACCTTCACCTTTACAGTGTTCGAAAGCAAGAAATTGCAAGTAGATAAATAGATATCCTTTTGGTGTGAAGGTAAACAGCGTTTGTGCACTCTCATGTTGAGGCATGCTTGCGACGTGTCCACAGAAATGTCTGCAGATGCAGACAGTGCTGCTTCTTTGGCTATAAACAGAGATAAGCACTGAACCCTAGAGTCTAATATGACTGGCTTTCAAGCAAGGGCAACCTTTACCTACAGTGCAACCTCTTATGGCGAGTTAACAAGCTGTAGAATTTAAAAATAAAAAGATACAGTACTGGCAAAGGGAACTTCCCTGCTTGCCCACTCCAATATGTTCTAGGTAAGGGACTTACAGAGAAATTCCTATGAAGAAAACCTGAAGGTGTTAAGTCTTTCCTCAAGAAGAGATGATTAAGAGAGTGGTGTGTTTGACATCTTAAAATATTTTAATGGCTGTTACACAAATAGCGGTACAGATTTGTTTTCTTGTGCCGCAGAAGATAGGGCCTGAACTGATAAGCTCTGTTTACAAAGAAGAAAAATAAGGTAAAAAATAGGACAGATTTTTTAACAATGAAGCATATTGCCTTGAAAGGAAGCCAACTTCCTTGGATTTTTAAAAGTTTAGGTTACATAGCCATCTGGTACAGAGACTGTAATAACAAACACTAGATTCTATTTGAGGTTTCTTGATTCAATATTTGTTTTACTTTATGTAAGGAAGAGATCTATTCTTTTTGTTGGGATTGTTTCTGTAAGAATTGAGAGAAGCTGGGAATTTCAGTGTTTCTTCTAAATATTTTCTTCATTCTCTTTGGGGTTTTTTCAAATATATAAGAATTTTAGAATTTTGTAAGCTTCTATTGAGAAAAAGTAATCTATTAAAATATACAAACACATCTGTTATCATTTTCTACTATTCTGTTACTTGATTTGATTTAATTTAATGATTCTGTATAATATTGTAAATCATTTTATAATTTCTGATATGTGGAATAGGAACAGTTTTTGGAATAGTAGCTGTGTTAGTCTATGGTTCAGGCACATCAGAATACAAAAACAAAGAAATAATAAAACAAAAACACTGCAACACTTTAAAGACTAACTGCTATACAGTATTTTTACTGTTCGCTTTTGTGGATCAAGTCCACTCCTTCAGACAAGGATCCAGGCATTGTTTATAACTAATTTAAAACTAATCTAAATACTAATTTAAATTAAATTAAAACTAATTAAATTAAAACTAATCTGAATAATCTATTGTTACTGCTAGCTGTAGGAAGCTGTATTGATAAGGGGTGGTTCAAATACCATGTGACCATTTTAGAGGGGAGGGGGTCCACCAAAAGTCATGGAAAGTCACAGGGGGGGGGGATCAGCGTGAAGTCATGTGACTCCAAAATTATCATTGCTTTTTGCATCCAGCTGGCCATAGATCTATCTTCAAACCACATGATTGGGGATGGTGGTCAAAGGTCACGGAAAGTCACAAAGGAGAGGGGGTCAAAAAGTGGCCTATTTTAGGTCAGGTGGTATTTGAAAGAGCCCTAAGTGTGCTGGTCTGTCATTCTGCTTGATTACTCATTGCTTTGTGATCCTTTTTTCCTTGTGACATTTTGACCCCTGAAGCTGGTGTATATAAACCATGCCTGGAGTTTTACTCCTTGTCTGAATAAGTGGACTTGATCCATGAATGTTAATAGTAAAAATATAGCAGTTAGTCTTTAAAGTGCTGCAGTGTTTTTGTTTTTGTCTTATTTATTTATTTTTTGTTTTCTGATATGCCAGGAACATTTTTGTAAACAAAAGGATTTAGATGACATGATAAGTTTGGACATCAATGTCATATAGTATTTTAACAATCTCTTTTCTGATATATATTTTTAATTGTTATAGATGGAAGGAACAGTTGAAGCACGAATGGATCAAACTGAGTCTGCTCCAGAATATATTGAAGCGACTGAACCTAAAAAAATGTGAGCTACAATTACTAATTCGCTGCCAATATTAATTAAGGACGCTGTGTGATTATTTTCTTAGTAGTATCTTAATTGCTTTCCCAATGGTTCTGTGAAATATTTTGGTTTAGTTTTTTGGGGGCAAGTATGCCTGGGAGGTACAATATAGGGGCTTATGTTTTTTGCTCAGTAGAACTCATAGTAGCTTTGGGGAAGCATAAGTAATTCCAAGCAGTTCATTATGTGTGTGGAGGAATCAAATTTCTCCTTTCCCAATGTTGTTTTCCCAATGAAATTAGCACTCCTTCCTTTATACTTTGAAGCAAAGGAAATTACATTGGGTCATGAGTCTAGCTGTGAGTATAGTTTGGCTTTAAGCGAGAACTGAAAAAATTGATCGTAGTCCTTCTCCAGCGTAGCAATTTGATTATGGATTGCCTCCAACACATGAAGTTTGAACATTCCAAGCCAGGACTGAACTTGGGCATCCCAAGTACAACAATGTAAACCAGGGCTGCCTGAGTTCCTAAAATCAAGTGACAACCAGATTCTGGTGAGGAGTTTATCAAAGAGTTACATAGCAATTGATTCTTGGAACAAAAGTGGGTGCATTTCATGTGTTCTCTTTTCTTAACTTCAGGGTTCCAAAGGGTCGGGGAAAAGGTCGAGGTGGCAGAGGATACGCTAGAGGGAAAATGCAAGGCAGAGCATTATATGGCTTTGGGCCTGTAAGGTAACTAGCTAAGAGCTCTTTATTGCATTATTTGCTTTATTGCATTATTTGCTTCATTGTCTGTAAAAAAATTGTGTTCTCATGTCATCTACATTCACTTCATAAAATAGGCTTTTAAACTGGTAAACCCTTAATTCAAATAGCTGCAGTTCACAATCGCATGTATCATAATTTGGTAGACTTTAAAGGGCTGTATATGTGGCTAAATTAAAACTAATTTAATCTATTGTTACTACTAGCTGTAGGAAGCTGTATTGATATGTACTGAAATGAACAGAATACTTTGTGCTGTAAGATATGGTGGTTTTTTTTTAAAAAAACCATTAGGTCGTTAAGAATAACTGTAGGAATGCAATTACACTAGTACCTCGGATAACAATGAGACTTGGTTCCACAAGTCTCGTCGTTAACCAGTTTTTAACATTGTGCGATGCATTGATCGCACAACATTAAAAAAAAGCCCTGTTCCCTTTCCGAAGAGGAAAGGGAAGAGGGGGGCGATCAGCCTGCCTCTTTGGAAAGGGCAGTAGGGATTCCATGATTGGAATCCCCCCAGCCCTTTCCAAGGGGGTGAGAGAGCCCAAAATGGGGGGGGGGAGAACATCCTTTTTTTAAAAACCCATTTTGGGCTCCCTGACCCCCCCCCCGCCAGCTCCAGGGAGGTTGGGGGACCTGATCCGTGCTATTTCAGAAGTTTCCCCACCTCTGGCTGCTGCAGCAAGCCAAAACGTCGGGATTCGAATTCCGACGTTTTGGCTTGCTACAGCCTCCAGGGTGGGGAAACTTCAGAAACAGACGTTATTTTTTTCACCCATTTCGGGCTCCCTGACCCCCCTGCCAGCTCCGGGGGGTTGGAGTACCCGATCCACAGCTGCAGGGTGGCTGGGGAAGCTGACAGGGACTCCTCATCGGCTTCCCTAGCCACCTGCCCCTGCCTACGCAGCTATGGGATGGCTGGGGAAGCCGAAGGGTGAGCCCCCTGTCAGCTTTCCAGCCACCACACTCCTGCCTCTGCAGCTGCAGGGTGGCTGGGAAGCTGAACAGAGAACCTCGTTCAGCTTTCCAGCCACCCTTCTGCTACGAATGACTGCATCGGATAATGCTAACAGATTGTTATCCGATGCAAAAATTTCTTTAGAAATTTTGCATCGTTATCCAATTTTAGCATTATATGATGCAGTCGTTATCCGAGGTATTGCTGTACTTTAGACTTTTTTTTACTCTTCTGAAGTATTCTAGACTATGTGTTATAGTGATGTTGAGATATTTGCTGGAATCCTGTTGATGCAGTTCTTTTAATTTTCCCTAAGGGGTTATGAAATCTCATAGGGATCCTTTTTGACCTGGGGAAGCTTTTGAGAGTCTTCAGGCACTGAAGGGGAAGCCATTACTGACTGAAATGTATTGATCCTGGCTGTGGTGGTAGAACCCCCAGCATTGTATTTTTAACTTTAAAACCCCTTCCCTTGTACCCAGAAGACTCCAGAAGCTTTTATATCAAGATTATGGACAGTAAGGGAAAGGGTAATATTTCCTCATTTGAAGTTGTTGGCTTTTTGCAGTGTGTAAATGTTGAGAAAAGTTAAAAAAATTAGAATGAGTGAATAATAATTACATTAGAAATGTAATGTCAAAAGGAGCGAAAGGGTGGGCATAATGTTTTTGTGAAAATATTTTGTCTTATCTATTGTAACTGATTTTTATTTTCACACTGCGTCTCCAGAAGGAGCTGCTGCCCTTTAGGAAGGGGGTTAAGATATGGATGGCAGGGCATGTGTGGGGTATGGCCCAGACGGTTGCCTCAGTTTGTTGGCTCACCTAACCCCTCCCTCTCTCTGTGTGACTTGTTTAATCTCTTTTAATTTTTGTAACTTTTTAATCCTGTTTAATACTGTTTTTATACCATGTTTTTACTGTGCTTTAAGTGTTTTAAAAGTTTGTTAGCCACCCTGGGTCTTTGTGAGGAGGGCAGCATAAAAGTTTGATTAAATAAATAAATAAATTTTGAGTGTTGTTAAATAATATAGAAATAAACATACTCTTTTTGAGTCTTTAATAGCTTTGATCATCTTGATTGATTTCTGTTAAGCTCTGGAGTAGCTTTTTTGCAGATCAAGTTTTGGTCATAATACTTCTATTAAAATCTGAATGAATCTTTATATTTGTTCTTAATATAAGGGGCTTTGGTAGACGAGGAATGGGAAGAATGCACCCGTATCCAGATGTGAGGGGTGGAAGAGGCGCTCATGGGAGACCAATTTTCCCACATGCTCCACCCACAAGAGGAATGATGCGAATGCCTTTTCTGCCTCCCCCTCCACGGTTAGTATTGAAAATATCAGTGCAGCTATGTTTTAAAATGATGGCTACGTGGTTTGAGTCAGAGCTGTGATCTGACTTTATTTCCCATAACAGCCTCATTTTTCAAAAAGAACACTTAATATTGTTACAATATTAGTTGCCGACTTTAGATTCAAACCACTTTGAGCCTTCTTTTGGGAGCAAGATATGGTATCAATGAACTAATGCAGGGGTGCCCAAACTCCGGCCCGTGAGCCTAATTGGCCCCCTGCATATAATTAATGTGACCCGTGGTGAGCACCCGGTCTTCACTGCGGATCACCCACCCTCTGCCCCAAACACCTGATGTCAGCAGTGGTGGTGACGGAGGCAGGGACTGCACTTTTTTCCGGGCTGCTCTGAGCAGTCTCTTGCTTGATCCTTTCCCCTCAGCAGCCTTTGCTGAAGCCGATCGCTGCTTCAGGGAAATTTTCGGAGCCTCCTGTGAGTTAAAATTCATGACGCTAAGAGAGCCCCTTGTGCACTCGGGATGTCATCATCCTGAGCACACCAGGGGGCTCTCTTAGTACCGTGAATTTTAACTCGCTGGAGGCTCCGAAAATTTCCCCAAAGCAGCGATCTGCTTCAGCAAAGGCTGCTGAGGGGAAAAGATTGAGCAAGAGGAGGCTGCTCAGAGCAGCCTGGAAAAAGCACAGTTGCTGCCTCTGTCGCCACCACTGCTGACGTCAAAACTGTCATCAGTGGGAGCAACCTGCCTCCAGCCCCCACAGCTGTGTGTTGGGGGTGGGACTGGCCCGCAACAAAAAAAAGTTTGGGCACCACTGAACGAATGAATGAATGATTTCTGTGGACTTAGTGGGACCACAAAGGAATTGATGTTAAGAAAGTAGTTGAAAAAAAGAAAAGAAAAATTGGGGTGGGAAGTGGGGATGTTGACATGTTTTGTAAGCCATAACCAGCAGAAGTGGTTTTGTGAAAGTATTACAAAAGTCATGGAGAGTTAGGTAAACACAGTCCTTTTTCTGGGAATTTTCCACAGAGGAGGCAACCCCCACAATTGATGTTTTTTGAAATGTAAGTTATGCAAGCAAAACTTCCTTGTCCAGTTGTGTTTCAGGCTCAGGGGTGCCATATAGGAAAGTTTTGGAGTAGTAAATTTTGTCTAAGGAAAATCCCGAACAGATTCAAATGCTGTGACCTGCTAAGTTACATCATGTTAAACCAGCTTTTCCCAAGTTTTGCCTTTCAGACACTTTTGGACTATAATTTGTAGGATTCCTAATCCTTAGTTAAGATAATTGGAGCTGGTGGGGAATGAACTTAGGTGGAAAGGACCAAGTTGGGGAGCGCTGTACTAAATCATAATTTACTTCAAGGATGGGTTCCCCAGATGATGTTGAACTATAATTTCTATTAGCCTCACCAACATAACTTTAGTTCAGGAATGTTGGTAGTTGCAGTGTAACAACCCCTGGAGAGCTGCACTTTGCCCAGCCCTGGTCTTTGCCCAGCCCAGTTTTTGTGGTGCTAAATCTTGCCTTATTGTGAAGATAAAGTATCTCTGTTTTTCAAAAAATTCTTAGCCTTCTTGCAGCCTTCGGTTAGTAATACGTACTCTTGAACAAAAGGAATACCAGTGAATACTTCCATCTGAGTTTATTTTGTGAGGGGAAATCATTAAAATATTTTCTCCTAGGTCTGAGAGTGGGATATTACATTTCTGTTTGTAAAATATTATAACATTTCCCTCAGATTTTGGTTTACTGAATTTTGTTCTTTGACAAATTAGTTATCTTCAGAGAATATTAAAGTAAGAAGGAATTAAACACACACTGCAAGATTGCTTTCCCATTCCTACAGTAAAGCTACACAAATCTTCCTTTTTAGTTATCGGTAACAACATTAACCTCAGAGGTTTTTTCCACTATTACTGAGTTTGAATCTGCCAATTGTTTTAAAAATTTCCACAGGACAATGGTACTTCCACATATAGTTCTAAATGCAGAAAACATTTCATAGTGAGGAAACAATATTAGAGGCTTTGCTGGCTGAGGGAATCTGGGATTTGTAGTCTAAAAAGTACATTTTCTGAGACCTGATAAGTTATACACTTTGTCTAGTAATTGTATGATTATCAAAGTGTTGTCTGTTTCTGTGCAGATATGGGATTCCTCCCCCTTCCCCTCCCCCTCCCCTTCCTCCCCCACCTCCTGAATTTATCGGTTTTGGGGGAAGGCCTCCTCTCCCACCTGCCAGAGGAATGCCACCATGGCCACGCGGCCATTTTCCACCTCCAAGACGGTAAGAAGAGTCATTTATTTTACCTTTCTAAATTAATTTTGCTTTACACTTAACATGTTATTTCTTTAAAACTTAAAGAAAAATTCAGCATTAAAATAAAAAACAACAGTATATACTTTTAAGAAAGCAAAACAAAAACTAAATTGTATTGCTTAGTGTAAGGTTGTATAAAGTTGGAAGCCTTTTGAATATGCATGGTGGAAACATACCAGAATTGGTAATTAAAATATTTAAAATGTATTATCTGAAAACTAGTTTCATTCAGAAGGAAGGAGAAAAACAATGATGATCTTGTCCTTTTATACAGCTTTTCCAATGGACCCCGTGCACCAGCCCCTCCGCCACCTGGGCGGGGCCAGAGATGGCCTGGGCCACCAGGTGGCATATACTGTTAAAGAGGCTTATTCCTAAATTCAGAAACAAGGATGCTTGCTTCTTACCTTAAGACCATTTGCAATGGCTGGACTAAGAACTGCTTGTATAGCATTAAAGATGGCAAAGAAAACTAATAGAACTCTTGACATCCAGCAGCCCTTATGCACCAAGTTGGTAAAAGCCATATATTTTAAAGACCTGTGATTCCTTGGACACTTTCAAGTCTATCCTTTTCAAAGTCTGGAGTTTGGGAACACTGATGCCTGCACACTCAAGTTAAAATAAATCTATTAATAATGGTCAAGCTTTTAATTTAATATTCAGATAATATTTTTTTAAATTGTGTGCGGCTTTTACAAGTTTAGAACTCATCTTTTTCTGGAATATGTATTTGTATGCTTTAAATCTTGTGAACTTTTGTTTCAAATGTACTTAAATTTAGTATCAGTAAATGGAGTGACATGCTCCATCTTCAGAGGGATGGCTAACTAACCACTCTGAGGTTTTCACCCGTTTGATAACTTTTAATGTTAAAACAATACACTTTGTTTTAATATATAATGATTCTTCATTACATAGCTTGACCCTGGTGTTTAAATTTTTAGTTGTATACATTAATGTAGTAAGTATACAAAATATACAGCTGAGCATTTGACCAATTGTATAATTTACAGCTGGTGATGTTATTCACAAAATAAAATGAAGGGATATGTTAAAATTGCAGTGTACATACTGTTTTAAATCGTTGCACTTTACATAATAGCTTTAGATTTCATTTTCTTCTTGTGGCTGGAAAAATGTACAGTAAAAATCGTACATTACTTGTGGAAAGAAAGAAAATGTAAAACTTGGAGAGTGCTGCTCAATATCAAGGATGATCACAGTCTGTAAATTCATTTAGTACATTCTGTGTTATTTTATTCTGAGGACTGAATTAAAACCTTTTTTTTACCAGTCTGGTGCAGTTGGGACTTTTTAACAAGAGTACAGTATTCCCTATACTGGGTCCAAAGTCTACAAGCAAAGTAAATTAAATTGAAGAAAAGCAATAAATTGAGGTATGAAAGCCCATATAGACAGATATATAACGTCTCCTACGTCTGGCTTCCAGTTAACTAAAAGCTGACAAAAATGCATTAAGTTTAGCCTTGGTAAAAACAACCACCAGACTGTCTGCTGGTACTTGTTTGGAACCTTGGTATGTTCAGTTCATAAAGAAAGTGAGTATTTACCATTCATATAATTTTTTGAGAACTGAGCATTTTCCTCTATGTATAACATGATGCTGGATTATATTATTTCATAAGAATCTCTAGTTATATTTTTTTCGAATCAGTGTTTTGTTTTCAGTCTTTTTATGCTAGCTTAAATCATTGCATTCACTGCTTTTTATGCAAAAGCTAATTGGTTAAATCTTCATCTAATGGTACCCCATGGTGAAAGAATGATGCTGTTGTTATCTTCTAAAGGGTAGCTTAGTCACCCTTTGAAGCCAGTGAGAGATGACATGCAGACCTTTGGGAGAGCTTTCATCAAGGCCTTATTTGAGGTGAGAGAGTATTTACAACATTTTTTCCCACTCCCTTTCTTTTTCTCAAAGTACATGCATTCATTTGACTTCTATTCATGTTTAAAGTAGTCTTACACAAACATACACATACACATTTAAAGTCTTGATGCTGCTTTCACTCAGAACATCAGGAATCAACATTTGCATTTGCCTAGAGTGAGAAAACCATTCATCTGGATACATTAAATGGTTCAGTTTTAGCAGTAAGTCTTCCAAGCATAGTGGTGCCTAGAAATTCATGAGGCTAAGTTTTAGACAGATGTCTTGTCAAAAGGTTGGCCAGAACACTTCACGGAATACTATATTAATTGGACTTTGTTCATTGGTGAAATTTATGCCAAATGACAAAACTCTGTGATGAGTCTTCTGAGTTTCATATTGGATGCATCAAGGTCGATGTCTCCTTATTTGGTAGTACATGAGTGTCTAGATGGAATGGTGCCCTTTGTAGCAAGGAAAGTATTACTCCTCTGTATGAGACAAATCTGCCAAATTTACTGATTTCCCCATCCTGCTACAGTCATCTATGTATACCATGCTTTTTTCACATAGGTCACAAGAGATTAAGTGACTCTTCAGAAACATAGAAACAATTGTAAAAAGTCACTGCATCAGTAAATAAGTGTACAGTAGTATAGCAGACAATATCTTGTTGACTGAAATACAAATAAGCCAATCTTCCACCAACTTAAACCAGAGAAGGGTCTAATACAAAAATCGATCTATAAAATATACTTCTGTAAGAGATAACAGAGATAAGACCAAATTAACCAAAAGAAGTTTGGTACCTGGTTTGTGTCTCATGCTCCCATCCTGTGTCATTTCAGAATGGTTGTTAGATCTTAGGCATGCTTATGGGGCGGTGGAGCAATAGGTAGGGAGGAACCACCTGTATTCTGGGTCATTATTAATCTTTCTAGCACAGTATCAACTATTGGCAGCAGTTTCATGGTCTGTGGATGAAGAAGTTCTCCCTGACATTCATTTCAACTGTACAGTAAAACCTTGAGATACAAAATTAATTTGTTTGAGGCTTTTCATATCTTGAAAAATTTGTATCTCAAAACATTGTTTCCCATAGAAATGCATTTAAAAGAAAAAAATCTGTTCCGGAGCTCAGAAAAAGCAAAAAACAAAACAAAACCCCAACAACAAACAACTATTTTTTTCTGTTCAAAACTCTTCAAGAACTGCACTTGGGAATTTTCCGCTGAGTTTTGGCAACTTTATAAAGAGATTTGAACAGATAAAATACATTTATTTGACTGTTTCTGAGCTTCGGAATTTATTTTGGTTTTCAATGCATATCCGGCACATTTCTGACAGTGCTATCTCATGGCAACCCCTGGTAATTGCAGGAAAAGTACCTGCCGATCAGCTGTTGAGGAGAGGAGGAATTTTCAGCACTTCCTGGTTGCGAGGAAAGCTGGTGGTGCCAGAGCAACAAAAAAATCCAAAAACGGAGCGGAAATGCTCTCCCCCCCCCCCCAGCTGTGGGAAAAATCGTATCTAAAAAAAATCATATCTAAAAAAAATTGTATCTTGAAGTAATGTTTTCCGAGATTTCCTTTAATACCATGAGTTTTTCGTAGGCTGAGCCATTAATAACTCGAGGTTTTACTGTACTAAAACTGGCTTTCAGCATGCAAATGTATTTGGACGTGGCCCATCCCTCAATTAAAGACAACAGTAGATTCACCATATCTTGCTCCCCCATATTAATCTTGAAAAAGGAAAAATTCTGCAACTCTAGTTTTCCATAATGTACTACTTTGCACAATATTGTTGGGACATAATTATTACTAGTTCATTGTGGCAGTAATTAGCTTGCTGTGCATCTAACAGGAGGGTACTCAGTTTTGTCTGCTGGTGAGAAAATTAATTCAGATTTTAAAAGAGTGCAAAAATAAGTTCTTTTCATAATAAACAAATTCATACATAATTTTTCACTTGATTTTTAATTGTCACAGTGAACATTCATTTTTGGAGGCTGTAGGTCACATATACATTACTGTGTCATCAGTATTCTTTCTAGTATTAAGGCTGCAGCAATTAAATTATTTGCAAACAAATTGCCTTGAAGGATGATTTCACCTGTATAATAAACATAATGCATTCTGTATTCAATTTCTATTATCAACTTCCCTCTCTTTGGAGCTGTGATCATGGAATTGCTTTTATTTTGCGTATTTTGAAAAACAGGTTAGTGAAGTCCTAATTGGTCAATAGAACAGGGCATGGTTGTTCTTGGCCAGGCATTAGTTGTGTGGTTCTGCCCAGTTATCTGACAACTCCTTGCTTGCCTTCCATAGTTCTAAGGTTGTCTATGGGGGCTGGTTGTTTAGAGGTGGGGCATATGTTTTGGAGGATAGATGAGTCTCACTATTGATAAAACCATGCTCAGGATTCTTCCATTTCAAATGTATTAATGAATGGTATAATGCAGGGGTAGCCAGCCTATGGCTCGCATGCCAGTCCCAGCCCGGGGCATCATTTCATGTCGCCTGCAACAATGATGTACCGGAAGCAGAAATGTTTGACAACTGTAAAATGCACCCGTGGCTGTCATAAATGCATTTGTGACAGCTGTAGACGTGTTTTATGGAGGGAAGAACCATGTGACTGGCCCGCTCAGCTGTCCAGTTGGCATGTTCAGGCCTACTGTGTAAAAAAAGGTTAGGAACCCCTGGTATATATACATCTAGTGAACAAAATTTTGGATTTGGATCTTAGAGATCAAGGCTTTTACAGAGCAATTTATTTATAATTTTGGGGAGCAGATGTCATTTGAACTCTTTGAGTTACATATGGAGGGTTACACCACGAGTAACAGACTGACATCCCTATTTATAAAATGGGATTAGTAATAACTTTTCATAGGGGTGCTGTAATTGTAGAATGCAACCTGGAGGAAAACAAAGTTTTGAGCAATGAGTAGTATTCATGGGGAAAACAATTGGCTTGTGCCCAGATGAAAAATATTTGTGCAGACTTTTGATTGTTCTTTAAACATCCTGTGGTAGTTATTAAACTGTGCATGGGAGATTAGCATTTATTCATGGCTACCAGAATTAAGACAAGCTCACTGGCACAGTTTGGTGTTGCACTTCCTCTTCAGTAAAAAAAAATCTGAACAGTTTGGGGAGGGGAGAGAAGTGGTTTAAGATTACTGTGCCAGTAGAGTGGCCATTTCACAATGTAGCTGACACTCTTGATGTTTGCATTCCTGTTTGATTAATGAAGATCAGATACAAGGAATTGATAGATCCTGCAGATGTCTTCTTCTCTGAGAGTGAAAATAAAGTTCAACTCTATGCTCTCCTCTAACTTCACAAGTTAGGCACACGTATGGTTATGCTACATGCCTGTACAGAATATTAGCCCAACCATGAGACAAATTCATGAAAGGAACCAATATCTGAGCAGTGCTGTTAATGTCTTTTGGAAATTATAAGATTGCCTGTAATATGCAACTCTTTATCCATAAGGATTTATGGCCTTAAAGGTGTGATACAGACCAATTACAATACACTGGAAAATTGATGTAAATTTTCTGCAGATTTTGAAGAAAAACTGGTACAGTCAAACCTCACATAATGAAAATATTTTGTTCTGTGAGGCTGCTTGCTATACGAGTTTTTCACTATGCAGGTTTTTTTTTCATAACGAAAACACCTATGGAAAAACTCGCATAGCAAAAAAAATTGTTATGCGAATTTTTCCCATAGAAATGCTCATTATGCGAGTTTTTCCATAGGAAAAGTCCGACTTGCATAGCAAAAATTTTCATTATGTGAGTTGGAATACTTTTTGAATTACCCACTCATTATGGGAGTTTTTTTCTAAGCGAAGCATTTGTTAAGCGAGGTTTGACTCTAGTTGCTTCTTCCGTGTCTAGGCCAGACGTGAAACTGCCAAAATGAAGTCATCTTTTGGTGAGTCCATTCTGCAGTTTCCCCCACTTGACCTAGTGTGAGAAAGATTAGCCAGGAACACTAGAGTGCCATTACTAGGTTACGCCCAATTGTGGTTAAAAAAATACTATAATCTCCAAAGATGCTCTTATGTGTACTAACAAACTGCATCATTGGTATTAAGATTGATTTGAAGTTTCTTTACTCAAATTAGCTACTGTTTCTAGAATTACATATGGGACTCAGAGAGGCATTCTAGAATTACATACAGAATTTCCACTTGAAAAGAAATATTTTAACACTTTTTCCTTGCAATTCATAGAAGTATTTCAGGGGCTAAAATTTTGTAGTTTAGCAAGTTATAAAATAAATAAAATTTAAGCCCGTTGAATCAATTTGAATTTGGTGAGTTAACTCCATAAATTCCTTTGATTCAATTGTGCCTGCTGTAGTTGCAACTCATTACAAGCAACAAGATTTTAGCCAATGAGTGGAATAGTTAGCCATAGATTGCAACAAAACTACTGAAAGTATTTTTAAATACTTAGAAAGTACATGAACTTAAGTGATCACAGGTAACAATACCAGTGGAATCATTTATAAAACATTCCTGTACAACACTGATTGAGCAAACTGCTATACAAGAATGGTGCACACAACATTTCTGTCAAACACTTATTCTTTATGATCACTTCTGCAAAGATGAGCAGTATTGGTAGTTCCAATTATAGCCAAATTCAGGTCTTTCAAAAGCTGCTGTTTCAAAATCACGATAGCTCTCACATTTAGGACAATGTTAAATTTCATTTTTACTCCACATTAAAACACCAGGAAATTCTATAAGTCAGGCATCTGTGATTTCGTTGCTGTTTCTTCTACTTGAGGCAGACTGTCCCAAATAGGTTTCTGAATATGCTCAGGAAGTTTTTCTAATCTGGTCTAAAAACAAAGATGAAATGGCATTTTTACACTAGGACAGTTCACAGATTCTTCAGCAATTCTTAATATCAATGTGAATATTATGCAAATTATATTTCTACAGTCCAGCACATAAATGAGAATATAGTCCACCAAGTGGAAGAAATGTTCTGATGTCTGTTTAAGAATAATAATTGACAAATATGAGGGATAACAGTATAATTTTATAGTACAAACTTAGAAAATACAATACCTTTTTAACTTCCATGGCAACCCCTTCAGGTAGGTTTCGTTGAATGTACTCCAAGTAGACATTGGCTGTGCTTCCAGTCAAATGCTTTAACTGGAACAAAAGCAGTGTTTTAATTTCTTGATTTAAGTTCCTATGTGGTAATGAACAATCAACCCCATGCAGAAGCAGTAATTGTTATACACTAGTACCATGGATAATGAGAAGACTTGGTTCCACAAATCTCGTTATATGGTGTTTAACATTGTGCGTTGCATTGATCGCACGACGTTAAAAAAGTCCTGTTCCCTTTCCAAAGAGGAAAGAGAATTCCCACTGCCCTTTCCAAGGAGGCAGGCGAATCACAGTGTGCGATTGGGTTGCAGGTTGAACTGGGGCGCACACCTGTTCAAACCCCCAATCCAAGCACTGATCATGCACTGCCCTGGTAGGTCAAGGGATGTTGGAAACAGCAGATTGGGTTCCCTGACTTTGCCAGAGGCGGCAGGGGAGGCAGAGAGCCTGAAATGGGTGAAAAAAAACTGTCACGATGTAGCTTTTTTTCACCCATTTTGGGCTCCCCGCCGCCCCCGCCCCCTCTGAGGGTCATTTCCCCCCTGCATTTTGCCTTGCAGCACCACCCGGGTAGGAGGGGACATCGGAAACAGCGTGGATCGGGTCCCCCGACCTTGCCAGAAGCGGCAGTGGTGGCGGAGACCCTGAAATGGGCAAAAAAAACCCTCCGACTGAGTTTTTTCGCCCATTTCCGGCTCTCTTACCACCCCTGCTGCCTCTGGCAAGATCGGGGGACCCAAACTGTGCTGTTTCCGACAGCCGGGGTGTTGGGGGAGAGACTGCATGCATGCACAGTTTATCCCCTACCCCCGGCAGCCCCAGCGATCACGCACTGGGACTGCCGGGGTGTTGGGGGAAGAGATAAGCATGTGCGTGCAGTTTCTCCCCCAATACCCCGGCAGCCCCAGCGTGCGACTGGATTGCCAGTTTGGTTGGGGGGAGAATGGGTGTGTGTGCCCTCCACCCACCCACCCAACCTGCTGATCTGAGATCTCTGCCCCAAAAGCCGCAGGGCTGGTCTCCCTGCGGGCTTTGGGGCAAAGATCAACGTTGGGGAATTTGAGGCAAAAGTTTGCATCACACAACGTTATGTTAACGTGCAATGCAAATGTTTGCCTCAAATTTCCCAACGTTATCTAATTTTAGCATTACCCGGGGCAGTCATTATCCGAGGTATTACTGTACTACACTTTTCACAACTGCATACAACAGTTATAGAGCCTCTGGTCCTCTAGATTTTGAAGAACAATTCATATTTGTCCCTGGCACTACTGCTCATGAGTCAGAATGGATGTTCAAACTTGAAAGGGTCAGTGGTTCCCTGGCCCTCATCTATGTATGTATTATTTCTTTGAACATGCAGCTCTTCACTCACCTCTACATATCGATAATGTGTCCTCATTTCATATTGAACTCTATGCTTCTTATAAATGTGCACTGATTTCAGAAGTGTGAACCGCTCCATCTTTTTTGGTGGTTCTTCTCTAAAAAACATAGTGATGTTCATGAAATCATTTGTCATCTTAGAATGCCTTTCTTTCTAAAAATAATTCTTAACATTTTCATCCTGTTTTTTCATTAACAAAACAGATAAGGTGGCTAAGAAGCATTCAATCAAATTGACGAGTTTTACAGTCAATGGAGCTGAAAAATGCCTCCCTCTGAGATTACCTATGGAGCTTGTCTGTATCCCAAGAGATCTACTTAATCTAAAATTTGAGAACAAATCTTCCTGGAAATGGGCAAGGAAATAATCTCTTTACACTACAACCAACAGCAAAATATCTGCTGCTATCAGAATCTTTTGTTACCTCTTAAAACAAGAAGCTTGTATTTTGTACAAGCCCTGAGCAAACTATCCAGGAATCCTTATTTCACAGAATTAGAAACCCCCAGTTAGTTATATCTAGACAGGAATTTCATACTCTTCATTAAATAAGAAGAGAGGTAGAATGTTTCTAGTCTGTTTGTTTTTGAAATTCTATATTAGGGTTTGGGGGCATGAAAAAAGCACTTCTGCTATTCTTTATTTAGTAATCTGTCAACAGATCAGTTGGACTATACACTGAGTTAGTACAAATAGTCAACATCACTTACACTTTTTCAACAGAAAGGCCAAGCTCTTTAGCAGCAAGCACCATAAAATACTCATAACTGTCTAGCACAGTTTTGTCATGACCTTTAACCAAAACAGCCATTCTCTTGTATAGTGTGTCTGGTTCATCTGAAATGGATACCTGGGTGTGAAAGCAATGAATAATAAACAATTTAGTATTTGGATTTTAAAACATCCATAACATGTCATTCATTAAGGCCTAATTGTAAATGGTTAAAACAGGATATCATGAATGTTATTACATAATTGATATTGTCTACATGCATTCCAACATATTTCTCGGGTCAAAAATTAAGAGTTAATTTCATAATTACTAGGTACACACAAAACATTCTGGGTTTTTTCCAGACTTACCAAAGGCTTCTCTTTATTCTGCTGAATATCAGTGTGAGCCCCTGAAAGCTGAAACCACATTAACTGATTGTTTCTATAAAGAGAAAAATAGGAGAGCTATTTTAATAATACATGGAATTGAGGCTGATGACTTATCAGGATACTTTTATGGGACTGCATTATTGCAGAGCAGTAAACTTACTGAAGAAAGTTACGTTGCTTTAGTGGAAGCCTGCTTGTTACAAGTAAGTTCTCTCGCCCCTAGAAAAATAAGATTTTTTAAAAAATTGTTATCACATTGATGTTGACAAGTCAGGTACTGCAACTTTCAAATGAGAAGATGACAGCAGGCTCATGACTAAAAAGAAAAATTACCACACTACCATACTTGCAGCAGTGAAAGCTGTGAAGTGGTAGAAATTAACTATAGTACTCAGCAGCAGATGAACATTCATTTTAAAGAACTTCTAAGGTGCCATTTTATGATATGTACACCAGTCCTTACAAAGCCATCAGTAGAGATACAATTTAATTCTGGATTTGCTCCTATACATTAAAAAAGAAGCTATGGTAAAAAAAAATCAAGCTGGATGATCTATTTCCAATATGAATTAAATCAGTAGGGAAGCCTGAAAGACAATATAAAATGTAAGAAAAGAGACCTGCTATTTTTTGTGGGGGTTGGGGAATGGGAAGACAATGGAAGCATGACTCCTATACATAGCTTTTAATGCATATACTGCATTTACCATTTGTTGACTGTCAATTAAACTGACTTGTAAATCATTTTAAAGCGATTTTAAAAAATACAAATATTAGCAGATGGGCCAATCCTAGTCATAAGCCAATGAATATCTGGGTTATTACATCCACATCCTACTCTTAGGACAACCATATGAGCAGTTCTCTCATGTTTGTTGAGACTTCGCAACCCATGTTTTGGCTATCCTGAGAAATGATGCCTGGCCACAAGGTCACCTTGGGAACTTATTAGCTGCCATCAAACACACATGATGTTCAAGTCCTTTTAAAATTATTTAATTGTTGCTCAGTCGCACAGTCCTTAACCCTTTTAAACAACTTGTAAGTTAAGATGCTGAACTCACTGACTGGAAGGATGGAGTTTGATTCTTCGGTACTGCATGATGGAGTGAGCTTCCGTTTCTGTCCCAGCTCCTGCCAACCTAGCAATTCGAAAGTAAGAAATTGCAAGTAGATAAACAGGGACCACTTCGTGGGGAAGGTAAACAGCGTTTTGGACACGGTGGTGTTGAGGCATGCCTGCAACATGTCTATGGAATCATCTGCAGACGCAGGCAGCGCTGGCTCTTTGGCTAGAAACAGAGATGAGCACTGAGCCCTAGAGTCGGATACGACTGGCTTTCGAGCAAGGGCGACCCTTACCTTTACTGGGTTTACTTTTTTTATTACTTGTTTGGAGGGAGCGCATAAGCACACAAGAAAAAAAATGCAAAATATCAACAGCCAATTTCTTTCTTGTATTTTTCAATAGAAAAATAATTCCGAGATAATAGGAAAGGCAAAATAAAGATAAATTATGCAAGCTGCTTTCTGGATCATTTTCGACAATCAGTTCCCGAGCAATCGCCCTCCAGAACCAAAACCGGCGGGTCTTACACATCCATGACATTTTAAACTGCTAAAATAACCTCGGACAGTTATATGTTCTCGACCACGACCGAGCCGAGCTCTAAGGATGATACAATTACCTGCCATAACCGGCGAAAAAGCCGCATTCCCTTCTGCATCGCCATCTTGGAATCCCCTCCCACCGTAACTTCCGGTTGGCATGACATCATAGAGTTTAACTTCCGCTAGGATCCGGGCAGTGCTACCTGCCTCTCTAGAGTGTCGATCTCTATGATTTAACTGCGCCCGCAAATCTCTGGTTTAGATTTAGAACGGTTCGGTTTTGTTTCCAGGCAATAAGATTAAAAAGAAAGTCAGTCATTTCAAATTCAGCCCTTCTTTTGTGGGAGAAAATGTTTAAAAATGGAGAAACTTCTCAGCCCCGTCAGCATTAAGTTAAGTGGTTTCAAGTCAGAGCCTGGTTATTATAGCGACCTTATTGGAGCTTTTTAAGGTGAGATATTTAAGGAGCGGTTTTACCAGTTCCAAGGAACAGTGGTGGCTTAGGGGCTAAGACACTGAATTTGACGACTGGAAAGTCGGCAGGTCATCAGTTCAAGAGACCCAAGTACTGCAGGACACAGTGAGCTTCCGTCTCTGTCCCACTTCCTGCCAACCTAGCAGCTCGAAAGCAAGGAATTGCAAGTAGATAAATAGGGACCACTTCAGTGGGAAGGTAAACACCGTTCATGCACTCTGGTCACGTCTGCCACATGTCTATGGAATCATCTGAATACGCAGACCGTGGTAGTTCTTTGGCTATAAACAGAGATGAGCACCAAAACCCAGGTCGGATATGACTGGCTTTCGAGCAAGGGCTACCTTTACCAGTTCCAGAGCTATGGTGACTTATTGGTTAAACTGCTGAGCTTGACTGGAAGGTCAGCAGATCAGTTTGAAATGGCGTGAGCGCCCCTTGCCTGCCCCGCCTCCTGCCACCCGAGCAGTTTGAAAGCGAAAATTTTTGAAGGTGATAAATAGGTACCGCTTTGGTGAGAAAGGTAACAGCATTCCATGCACTCTGTCATCTAGGCATGCCTGCCACCTGACCATAGAAGCGTCTGCACACAGATACCGCTGGCTCTTTGGCTGTAAACAAATGAGTTTGATGATGACCTCTAAAGCCCTATATGGTAGTGGGCCAGGATACCTAAGAGACCGTGTCACCCTAAGAACATCTGTCCGTCCCACCAGGGCGGATCGGAGAGGCTCCCTTGTTATTCCATCGGCGAGAGAGGCGCATCTCTCTTGCACTAGGAGGGCCTTCTCCGTGTCCGCCCCAGCCCTTTGGAACCTCCTGTCAACTGAACTGCGCCTACAGACAGAGCTCCTGCCCTTTCGGAAGGGCTTAAAAACCTGGCTGGCAGGACAAGCGTGGGGACCCAGGAACGTGGGATCTCATGTAGGGTGGCTGATTTAAGGGACAGCCACCTTTTCGTTCTCGAATTATATTATCTGTTTGCGATGTTTTAATTCTTTTATGATTTTTAAAGTTTTAAGTATTAAGTTTTAAGTATTATTAGTATTAATATTGGTTTAACCTATGATTTTAACCTGTGATGTAAGCCGCCCAGAGTCGGGTTTACCCGATTGGGGCGGGATAGCAAGTGTGAGTAAATAAAAAAATGAGTTCCAACACTTAAAGAGTTGGATACAACTGGCTTTCGAATAAGGGAGACCTTTACTTTTTTTTACCAGTTCCACATCCCCGGTGAGCTTTCATGGCTGAGTGGTGATTTGAACTCAGGCTTGCTTTCTGGTCTGTTGCTCTGTCCACAATTCCTCAGATGCCCTCAGGTCTAAGTATCAATATTAGAGTCCATACGGTATGAAAGTTCACACTTAAAATCTCACAACTGTTGGGAATATGGCAGTTCACATACAAAGAAGAGGTCAGTCCAAAGACTGGACATTCTGAAGGCATTGTTCATACCATTTTTCTGAAATCACTGGTTGTTGCCAGTGAGATATTTCAACAAAATTAATGACCTCTATTTACTTTCTATGTACTGTATATACATTTTCATTAAACTGTAGAAAATAAAAGTCACAGAGCACTGGAGTGCTTGGCTAAATTTGTAAGAAGTCCTGGGTTTGCTTTAGATTTGCCAGGTTTTTAATCGATTTAAGGATCAATTACTACATGACATAAAGCTAAGCATGCAGTATTTTGACTGCCAAGCGGGTTATTTCAAACCACCCTTTGGAGGTTGTTTATTTTGCACCAAGTCCTTATTTTTTGTTGTAAAAAATTGATCTGTGATGTGTGATTGCACATGTCACGATGACATTGGCAGCTTCCGCCAGCAAAGAAAGTGCTAGTGGCAGCAGTTCCACCTGCTGTCCCTGGAGCTTCTCTTCTGAGCTGCTGCCAGCTGTTGTTTAAAACCTGTTTCCAATACAGTATAGCTCTATGCGTTTGAAGACGTAAAAAAAAAAGATAACAAAATCAGCTGTGATCCTCATAGCATCTGGCAAAATTATCAGACAGGATGGTCATCAATCAAGACTTTCCTTACCCCACTCTTCCCTTTACTTTCCATCCCCAAGCTGCTGCTGCCCAATCTTGCAAAATGAGGTGTGTGAGAGTGTAATCAAAATGGGGAGAGGTAGCAGAATGAAAAAGTGCTACAGGAGAAAACCAGCAGTGTAAGGGTTAATTCTGCTTCAAAATCGTAGGAATAATAAATGTACTGTAATAATAAATATATTAATTGCAGAGAAGTGAATCCAAGTTGCTGTTAGTTGAAACTTTAGGAGCTTCATCAGCTGTCCCAGCAAGTGAGAAAGCTCTCTTAATTGGAGTGCCAAATTACAGATTTAAAAATGCAACGTTTTGATAATCCAGGGTAGCCCTAGGTATCAGTACAGTATAATACAACCAATCAGATTTCACAATAAGCATGCACCCTAACTCAAATACCATATGGGATTAAATAGAGTTGTTGTTCAGTCGCACAGTCGACTCCAACCCTTTGCAACCCCATGGACCATTGCCCACCAGACACTTCTGTCCTCCACCATCCTCCTCAACCTGCCCAGCTCTGTGCCCATTGCATCTACAATACCATCTAGCCATCTCATTTTTGGCCGCCCCCTTCTTCTTTTGCCCTCCACCTTTCCCAGCATCAAGGCTTTCTCAAGCGACTCCTCTCTTCTCATTTGATGTCCAAAGTACTTTAGCTTCATTATACTATTTGACCTTCTAAAGAGCAGTCAGGGTTGATTTCTTCTAAGATTGACCTATTTGTTCTCCTCGCTGTCCAGGGGACTCTCAAAACTCTCCTCCAACACCACATCTCAAAGGCAGTTATTCTACTGTGCTCAGCTTTCCTTATGGTCCAGCTCTCACAACCATGCATCACCATCGGGAATGAGTTGACAAAATCCAAATTTAGACCCTAATCTTTTGACAGTCAAAACACACCCTCATAATTATTAAACACTATGTTTTATTTCTTTGATTGATATCCCATTTTTCTATCAGTGTTGTATCCCAAAGTGGTTACCTACTATCTTGTGAGATACAGTGGAACTAATGTAAAGTAAATAATGTGTTCCCGGGATGTTTCTTACAGCGAAAATTACTTTAACGGAATTTCCCATAGGAATGCACTGAAAAGTAAAAATACTTTAACCAAACAAAGGCTTCCCATAGGAACACATTGAAAACCAGTTAATCCGTTCAAAAAAAATCCGTAAACTAAGCCACTGTTTTCTATGGATTTCCTTATGTTTTTTATATTACCTGAGCTGTTTGTTAACGGAGGTACCACTGTACTATGAATTGTAGTATATATCCTCCTTATATAATGATTTTAATTATAATTGTATTGTGTTATCTGCTACGGTAATGGAGTAGACTGTACAGCCAACAGCTCAACACCAAGTGTTGGGCAGCGGTAAATAACCTGACTCCCTAAAGGGATCAACAGCTACAGGCAGATGAGCCCCTTTAAGTGGCGTGATGGTCCCTCTCAGTGGAGGAAATACCACTGGAAACCGTATTGGGCCCAACAAATCATAGTGTGTGTGTCACTTCATGGCAAGCTGAGATCTACCTTAAATCCACACCAATGGCATTTTTCCTGCTTCAGGGGGAAAAAAGCATTCTTGTATATGAGTTGTAGCCACCGCATGTTTAGATTAACATATACAGACTTAATACATAACCATCCTTTTTCATGAAGAATTTTTACTTTTATAGAGTTTATATATATATTTTCTTTGTTATACAGTATGTTGACTCAATGTGTAAAAGTGCCATACACTAAATAAAGAAATGCACCAATAATATCTTTTTGGTATTCTTGTCCTCCATGCACTCCTTTTTGGCAATACTGTAATCTCTATATTGCCTGCGGAGAGAAGTGTTAAATTAGTTGAAATAGAATACTTCTGTAATATTATGGTAAAATGTTATAACTCACGTTTAATATCAGGTGCTAGAATCAGTGATGGCAAACCTCGGCACTCCAGCTGTTCTTGAACTTCAATTCCCAGCAGGAGTGGTGGCTTGGGCTTCTGGTAATTGAAGTCCAAGAACACCTGCAGTCCCAAGGTTCACCAACGCAGTGCTAGATACGCCCAGGGCTATTCAAATAAATGTTACTACTCGATGAAAAGGTGCTCTACTCATAAATGCCACACATAAGAACTGTGATTGGACAGCATCCTTCATCACACCACAGGATTACTGTCACAAAGCCAACTGGCCACTTGAGATCTACAGCTTTGTACTTTGTTGCTATTCCCTCAACCTATCCTAAACTAGGATATAATTATGTGAATTGGACCAACACAGCACACTTCCACAAAAACATGGCAACTTACATCAGAACTCTTTGAGAATGACTGCAGATTCTCAGTAGTTTTCTCAGATGCTCACTGTCATTCAAGAATTAGAAGTGAACTACTGTACTTGTTCTAGAATTTAAAATTAACACATCATATTGCAATAGCATGATTCAGCTGCATGATTTTATATATTCTTAAACATATTCAGGGACTGCAGTGGCTCAAGTGGCTAAGACACTGAACTCAAAGACTGGAATGTCGGATTTGATTCCTGAGCACTGCATAACGGAGTGTGCTCCCATCTCTGTCCCAGCTCCTGCCAACCTAGCCGTTCGAAAGCAAGAAATTGCAAGTAGATAAATAGGGACCACTTCAGTAGGAAGGTAAACAGTGTTCCATGCACTCTGGTGTTGAGATATTCCTGCCACATGTCCATGGAAATGTCTACAGTCACAGACAATGCTGGCTCTTTGGCTATAAACAGAGATGAGCACTGAACCCTAGAGTCAGATACAACTAGCTTTCGAGCAAGGGTGACCTTTACCTAAACATATTCAAATTATTTTAAATTGAGAGAAGCCTCTGTAATAAGCATGGTTATTATAGATACTCTTCGCTTTAAGAAATAGTTCTACACATTTTAAACACAGATTAATTTATTTAAAAGAAAATTTTCATTTTGAGAACAAAACAAATTAACAAAGTATATCTTATCAAAAGTATAAAATACTGTCCTTTTTGGCAAACTGTCAATAGATTCCCTTTGATTTTACAGATAGTTATCTATCAATATAAGAAAAAAGTTGAAATATTGTATAAAAAGTGCTCTGTTAATGTACCAAATGGGATGCATGCCCCAAACTACCCCCACCCCACTGGGAGGGGAAGAAACAAAAATTATTACCATTACATATATTATGAAGTTAAAGCCTTTTAGTGCAAACCTGAATAAATTACATCCTGAAGATAAAGCACATGCAATTCAGGTGCAATTAAGCCATAACAGGCACAGTTTTATTTTAAAATAAACAAAATTACCTTAACCCCCAAGTTTTTTTTCATACACTACAGCTCTGATCTTATTTACAACAAAAACAGTTAAAGTTATCTGAAAACATTTCTCCATAAAATATATTCTTTTTTTTTTGTTATGTACAATTTGTAATCTAAGTAACTCTACATAACACAATAAACATGATGGAGAAAATATCACAGGTTTTCCTGGTAAATCTTTCTAACATTTTAATGATATTTATCATTGTAAAATTTGAGAAATAACAAATTTACATACAAAAGTTACCTATCTTATTCTTCCAGGAGTTGCTCTGACATTTCTCTTTGGTGTTTTTAAAAAGCCTCATGCTTATCCCCACATTATTACTTTCCAACATAAAAAATATGTTATGGTGGGATTGTTCATTCCCACTAAGCTTTCAGTCTATTTTTGAATAGAGATTGGTGGTGACTGATGCAGTGTGCCCCTGCCCTTGGTTTCATTAGCATTCACACAAACAAGGAAGCCCCTTGTATCAGTGTAATGTAGGGATATTAGATGATGATCAATTCTGCATTAATGAATCTGACTTAACTATCAATATCTTTTGATTTTTTTTAATTGTAGAGAATTATCTCTGGGGTCAATGATCTGTAGTTAGGATGGGCAAGTGGAGTCTAGAGGTTGTTGGGTGCCTATCAACACTAGCCAGTATAGTCCATGGTGAAGGATATAGGACTGAGTAACAATGCTTGCCGGGAAATCTTAGGATCTGTGGCCCAGAAAACAAAACATTCCCACCACTATTTCCTACATTTGCCACTCAACAGTTTCCTTTCTTAAGCTTGTGTCTTTCTTACCAACTGAACTGATCAGGCAAAAAAAATCCATCCATCAATCAATGGTTGGCAGTTCTCTTTTGGAGTTGCATCAGGATGACAAAAAGTGCCACTAGCTCTTTACAACATATGGACTAATGGGAAGGAAACTTCAGTTTTCTCACCAATCACTACCAGGTTTTGGTTTTTTTTGTCCCAGATGGTGAACATACCTTTCAGTCATTCTCTGACAGGGCAATTCCAATTATCTCCATGTAGATTAATGGTCAGCCCAACAACATCTTTGGGGATTTGGCTGCACAGAAAATCAACACTATCACTTTCACATTTTTCCCCACACCATAAATCACCATTGAGAAGTCTTGGATAAGACTGGGAATGGCCTGAAGCAGGTTTTTCTTGCTACTGCAGGACAGTAGTACAGATGTTTAGGGGGTACTCTAAGTAGACAGAATTTAAATTGCCTAACTTGGCCCAGAGGGATTAATCCTCTTTTCTGTCAGATAGAGTCTATCTATTACCAGTGTCAGCCTTGAATGAGGCAACATTTCCTACTGTTAGCAACCTCAGGCTGTGACCACAATAGAGTTGACTTCATAGAAATCTCAGACAATTAAATTGTCTAGGGCTACTATCGCCATGAGGATCACCAATATTCAGATTTGATACAGAAGAAGAAGGATTACTATGTGGATCTTAGAAAAGTGTTAATGACTACGTAAAGATAGACTAAAGGGATTTTAAAAATATATTTTACATAGCTTTCACACAATCTTTGTCTCTGAATTTTAACTGGGACTCAGGGTGTTTTGGGCACATCTATGTCTGCAGAGAAAAGAACTGCAGTCCACCTATCTGAGCTGCTGCAAAGTGGATCATGTTGACTTATGGGATCATGACCAAATATGCAGGAGGAAGAAGAGGAATGTTTGAATCCTTATTTATTTACTCTGTGTAAAGTATGCAAAACAATACCCTTTATTAATATTTTAAGCAGAATGTGGGGATGTTATTTTCTTGAGCCAAACCTCAACACTCGCTGAGAATTAGGGGACAGTTATCCTCAAACCAGTGCTTCCCCAGGTCTGACTTTAAGACACATTCCAGGAAACGCTGCATAAGCAGGGAGGGAATAACCAAGACTATCCTCATTTTTCTTGCATAAGGTGTAGGCGTCAAATTGAAGCCCCAAAAGCTGTTAGAAGAAACCTATAAAAACAAACTGGGAATGTTCTGCCATCTCATCATTATGAGCATTTACTGTCCTATATTTTATGCAGAACATTTTACAAAGAAACTTATAATATATCCTGGCATGGCTGCCCCAAACTCCCTACATTTACTGTTTTTTTATAAATTTTTAGAAGAAAACCTATAAGCCTATTAAACAACATTTTATGGTCATGAGACATTCAGAATTAAAGGAGTATTCATATTAAGATAATGACTGCTTAAAGCAGGGATTCTCAACCTGCGGCTCACAGGCCGGAAGTGGCCCACAGTGCCATTTCATGTGGCCCCCACACAGCCTCCACCACACCCAGAAGTGCCATATGGTGGAGGAAGGGCAAAATGGCTATCTGGACCCCAAAGCTGCCTGAGGGAGCATGACCTGGCCTCTGGCTTAAAAGAGGCAAGAACTCCTGGCTTAAAGCGTTCTTCTAATAAATGTCAGCATTTAGAAGTCTCTTGGACTCTGGCAGTATTCTGCACATGTTAAGACTCCACTGTTTTGTGTTCCCCAGTGCACATGTGGAAAGGAGCACTATCTTTTGCATGCACTCATCAAAGCATCCCTGCACAAAGTACACATTGAAGAACATGGCTAAAAACTATTTTTCTAGCCATGTGTGAGAAATGTATGTGCGTATACAGTCCTACCTAGAATGAATACATCCCCCTCTTCTTTCTGTAAGAAAACATCTTAATGTGTACCAACTCACAAAAATGCACTTAAACAGTTAATGTAAAGCCTGCTACATTTTACAAGAACCATTTTAAAATCATGTGATGTAAATTTACATATCAGAGGTATTTCGTGCATTCTAATCACAAATGCCTAGGCAACCAACGATGGTTCCATCATGAAGGGGGTGGAGATGAATCTCAGCCACTTTGTTACAATGATATACAAAGAATCATCTTTTTTACTTTTGTTCTCACATTCAAAATAATTGTGATTGCACTGACCCCTTTTCTCCTGAAAACCTTCAAATGCCTCATATGGAATCCCTTCCCAAAAAAGATTGTTGTATAAAGATTTGGTGAAACAGAATGCTTGTTTTTTGAGATTTAAACTAGTTCAGGGGTGCCCAAACTACAGCCCAGGGTCCAGATTCGGCCCCCGACGCCAATTCATCTGGCCCACACCACCCTCATCTCTCCCAAAAGCAGAAGTAAAACATGCCCATATGGCTTCTGGGAGCGACGAGGATGGTGAGGGCTGGATGAATTGGCATCGGGGGCCGGATCCAGCCCCCGGGGCATGGTTTGGGCACTCCTGAACCATGTGACTGGTCCGCAGCCTGAAAAGTTTAGGCACCCCTGATCTAGTTGTTTCAGATCCAAATGAAGCTGGGCAGAAACTACAACCAAATCAGTTTACATGTGCCCAACTACAGACAGCATCAGACTGTGTCTGAGGAGAGAAAATATAAAGATGCCTCAAAACTGTTCATCCCAACAGAACCTTTGGTACCATGGGAAAGAATTTGCCTCCGTTGAAGGAAGACCCCTAACAACCTCAAAATAATCAGACTGTCTGGTTGTCACACACCCCCTCCTGAGGGTGGTGATTCTAGGTGTCACTCCCCCCCCCCCCATTATCAAGCTTCAGTTTACAGTAGGGGCTGTTACAGGCTCATTAACTTACCTGCCTATGCTCAGGAGCCAGAACTAAGAGGCATAACATTAAACACATTGTAAGAAAACTCAAAAGCTCTCAGTTACATAGACCTGGGGCATGGGGAAGGAGGAAAACCCTGAGGAGTTTTAGATGAAAACATCTAAAAGGAAACAGAAAACCACATGAACTTTTCAGAAAGCATACTTTTCAAGGTATCACACAGAAGGGGAAATAAATGAGCTGTTTTGAAGCCTAAGCTCACTATCAATATAAAAAAGTAGTAACCAAAAACTAATCTGTTTTTTCCCTTTTCTCTGGTCCTAGGTGGAAAACATTCTTGCTACTCAAACAGTATTCAAAAACAAAAGGAAAGAATCTCCTAACGGAGGAAACCAATTCTAACTGGCACCTGTAACTGTATACAACAGGCACCATTCTTCTAAAGATCAGTATTGTCCTGAACCAATTCTGTGTCTTCTTCATCCAGTAAGAGGCCAGGGTCTATGACATCAGCACTGTCAATGACCTCTCCCAGTTCCTGAACAACATGACTGCTGAGATCATCTGCCTGTTCAACCTGCGTGATCAAGTCCAGATGATCCATTGGAATCAAGGCATGCCGCGTTGGCTCTGTAGTCCTTGCAATCGTGGCTGCCATTTCAGCGGCAACCGCAGCCTTTTGGGCTTTCTGCCTCTGTTGCTCTTCTTGCTGCCGGTGAGTTTTCATATGTGCGTTACGACTCTTGATTTTGAAAAACATTCTAAGAAGAAAATTTTAAAAAGGGTCAAGGGTTACATGAAGAGAGAAAACAACAGATTTAAGGAACAGTGATATTACTGTAGTTGTTGTTTGGATTTGTATGCCACCCACTCCGGGCGGCTCACAACGCAACTCTGGGCGGCTCACAACAGTAGAACATCCAATACACATTATTCATATCATATCAGAAAATATATCAGATATCAGAGCTTGGATGTATCCCAGTGTTTCCCAAACTTTGGTTTTGGGGCTTCAATTCAAAGAAGCCTAAATCAATTCCCCAAAGCACTGATCAACCAATGTACGTTGGGAACTGCTGGTATATCCAATGTCCAAATAGGTCATGAATGACAGCTATATATATAGCAGATGTTCTACATTTTTATTTTATTGATAAGATGTTTCCAACATTCCTATTTCCAAAGAACTCTGTCTCCAGATCTGCTCTAGCAACACTACTATGGATCCCAGCAATGTTCGGGGGCTCATTAGCTTGTTCCTCTTCCCGTGAGATGTGCAACACCTTCTGCTAGGATTGCCCCTTTGCAGAGATGACATCCTCCAAGCAAAAGAACAAATGCACACAAATCTAGTGTCAGAAGTGGCAGCACACAAAACTCAGTTTCAGAACATTTCAGACTCAAGAAGGTGGTTTTCTCTGCAGTCATGTATATAGCCAAATAACATTGTATATAGCCAAAGAACTGTTTAGCACAATCCTGACCTCAGTACAACCAACTCCTGCCTGAAAACAGAAGTCTTGAATCAACATTTTAAAGACAACATTTTAAATCTGACAACTAAGCATTCACTGCCAGACAATTTACACCAGCTGGTTATTCTGTTGCCAGGATATTTTGAAATCAATATTTTTAAGTTACATTGTCTGTGTCCATATCCCATTTCACTCTGTCTCCATCCCCATAACCTTGCACACTGTGTGTGTACACACACACACACACACACACACACAAACACACACAAAATATTGACTGTAATCAATAAAAGCTCACACTGCGGTCAAAATCCTGTTGCACAAATTACACTGTAGAAGGGTGATAACATTATTGGGGGGGGGGAGATATTCAGTAATTAATTTATTCAACAGGTTTTTGCGTAAACTCTGTTTGTCTTAAGGTACCACGATACTTTTTCACACGATATAATAGACAAACAGCTTTCTCTAAGAAAATTTTCATTAAAAGGAGACCTATGAGAAACATACTTTTGTGTTAATCTCTAGCCTTTTAATCCTTTCATTAAATAAACTGAGATTAGGGATGTGCATCCTGGATTTTTTTAGTACAAATTACATAATTATATTTTTTAAGAGTCCCACCTGTAGGAAAGACCCAGAGCTAACAAACAGCCAAATTGTGTTCACTTGCAGAGAAGACCCATCTTATAGCCATCATGCCTTTGAAAGGCCTAACTTCCAGATTGAAATAACTGCCCTGATGGTTTGTGGAAGTTTGGAAAAGTATTAGACTGTAACTCCTAGAATTCCTTAGCCAAAATGGCTACTATCGAAAGGAAATTAAGGGATTAATGATTAAGGGATTTTTTAAACTTTGCTCAGTCACCACCACCCACCACCCCAAGAGTAAATCTGACTTGTATCATCTGCATGTCATTTAAAAAATGGACACATTACACTTTACCTTAGGAGTGCCCAAACTTTTTGGGCCATGGGCCAGTCACATGGTTCAGGGGGCTGGTCACTATGGCCCGGAGGGCCAGATCTAGCCCTGATGCCAATTCATCTGGCCCATGAAACCCTCATCGCTCACGGAAGTAAAATGGGCCCGTGAGGAATCTAGTTCTCGTATGGGCACATTTTACTTCTGCTTCCGGGAGCGATGAGGCCTTTGTGGGCCAGATGAATTGGCGTCAGGGCTGGATCTGACCCCCAGGCCATTGTTTGGGCACCCCTGCTTTACCTGCAGTGCAGTTGCAAGTTACCCTTCTTATCTTAGTGAAGAATTTATCTCCTCCTGAGGATTTTAAAAAAGAAATAACACATTTCTATGCATATCATTGATACAGATTTACTCACTTGCCACATTCTTTGCAAGGGAAAAAGGTAGGTGGGTCAGTCTCACCACTTGTGGTACTGTGAGCCGGAGAGGTTTTAACAGAACAGTAGTCATTCTGGGAATTTGCTTTCTGCTTCGTGCCAGAACGGGCTTTCGCAGTGGTACTGGCACCACTATGAATCCGAACATGTCCATTCAGAGCTTGTCTGGAGCTGAACATCTGTGGTAAGGTGTGGGGAGATGATAACAGAGAATCAAAGATTACAAAGTCATATTGATTCCTCCAGACAAAGTGACTGGTAAACCATTGTTGAGCACGCTATACCAAAAATCCTCAAAACAGTCTCTGTAAGTCAGAATTGTCTTGATGGTGCAGAATTGAGTTTATGTCGTCATGTCTATTTGGACTTTTCTAAGTAGGGAATACACAGAAGTACAGTCAAACCTCGCATAATGAGTGTTTCGCTTAGCGAAAAACTTGCATAATGAGTGAGTTTTTTGCTAAGCGGTCCGACTCGCATAACAAAAATTTTTGCTATGCGAGTCAGACTTTCCCTATGGAAAAACTAACATAACAAGCATTTCTATGGGGAAAACTCGCATAGCAAAAAATTTTTGCTATGCGAGTTTTCCGCCTTGAAACGCTCGTTATGCGAGTTTCCCCATAGGAATTTTTGCTATGCGAGTTTGTTTTGCATAGCAAAAAACTCGCATAGCGAGCAGCCTTACAGAACGAATTAAATTCGTTATGCGAGGTATGACTGTAGTTTACCATTCCTTTCTTCTGGGGGTGACCTGCAGCTCTGCAGTTTTTCTATGGCCGTCATGTTGACCCATGGCACTCCAAGAAGTCCAAGAACAGCTAGAGTGCCAAGGTTCACCATCATGGGTCTATGGCTACTCAGGCTGTCTCTACTCCAGAGAGGCAGTGAGGGATCTAGTTCCCAACCCGTGGTTCTGCAGCCAGATACCTAACTCACTGAGCTAACTAGCTGGTAGGATATCATGCCTGCCTGCCTCGCCGCCTGAGGAACACCTGTGGTGAGGCCTGAGGAACACCTGTGGTGAGGCAGAGGGGAAGACGCCGAGGGCCAGCACTCCCTCCAGCAGCAGGTACTTTAAAAGCCCCGGGCTGACTGGGCTGCTGGCTCTGCCTGCCTCGCCGCCTGAGGAACACCTGTGGTGAGGCAGAGGGGAAGACGCCGAGGGCCAGCACTCTCTCCAGCAGCAGGTTCTTTAAAAGCCCCGGGCTGACTGGGCTGCTGGCTCTGCCTGCCTCGCCGCCTGAGGAACACCTGTGGTGAGGCAGAGGGGAAGATGCCGAGGGCCAGCACTCTCTCCAGCAGCAGGTACTTTAAAAGCCCCGAGCTGACTGGGCTGCTGGCTCTGCCTGCCTCGCCGCCTGAGGAACACCTGTGGCCAGGCTGGGAAGCCGCCGGGGCCGCCATCCCCCGCAGCGCCCGGGCTGCCGGCATCTGGAGGGGAGCCCCGCCCGAGCGGGAAACTTCAAAAACTGGAGGTGGCAGGACCATCTTGCCCCACCGCCGCTACCGCCAGACAGAACTTTAACGGCGCTCGGATGCTCTCCCCTGCCGGCCAGGCGGGGAGAATGAGGAACACCTGGGGGCTCCGGGCGGGCAGCTTTAAAAAAGAACTTTCCTGCCGCCGCCGCCGCAAGACCAACCCCTGACACTCGGACGCTCTCCCCTGCCGGCCGGGCGGGGAGAATGAGGACCAACTGGATGAGGGCCAGCCAACTAAGGACGCCAGCTCCGCTAGTACCACCACAGCTTTACCACGGTCAGCCACTTCTCCGGATAAATGTATATTTTACTAATTGAAATATGTATAAGGGATGAGGATTTTCCTTATTGCTCTGTACTGTATATCCTTGACTGTTCTTGTATTTCTTTGATTGTACCCTATTTATATTTTTATTATTTTTATGAAGGATTTATTGACCACATTGATTGTATTATATGTGTTATATTGTATGTATATTATGTTTTTTGTAACATTGTTAGCCGCTCTGGGTTGCTTCGGCAAGGAGAGCGGCATATAAATTGAATTTAATAATAATAATAAAAAATCATCATCATCATCATCAACAATTATCTGGCAGGATAGCTCACTGTGGCTGTGCAGCTACGTGTTAGGAATTGAGTCTCTCTCTCTCTCTGCCTCCTGGGAGAAGAGCCATCCTATGTGGCCTTTGGCAAGCTGCATATTCCCAAGCTGGGCCCAGAAGAAGGGAAGGGTAAACCACTTATGAGATGTGTGTAACTAAAAATGATGGAAAGGATTGTTGCAAGTCAGAATGGACTTAATAGTACATACTTAATTGCTATTTACAAACTCATTCTGGTTTAGTAGTTACTGATTCTCCACAGGGAGCGGTCTGAAATGTGTAATAGGGGAGCAGAGGATAATAAATGAATGAATAATATTAGTAATTAATTCTATTTTTATAATTAATAAATAATTGTCTAAATAAGGGGTTTCCAACCTAAGGTCCACAGGCCAGATCCAGCTCACAGCACAATTTCACGTGGCCCCCTACCCATCCAAGGGCATTCAAGAAGCAAAATGGCTGCCCATTTGAAACTGTTGGGACAAAATGTCCACCCCATTGTGCAGGCAGGGCAAAATGGCCCTCTGGCCCTCAAAGGTGACTGAAAGAGCATGACCCAGGCCCTGGCTTGAAAAGGTTGGGAACCCCTGGTCTAAATAAATCAAGTACACAAGTAATTTCCCCCTCATTATTAATTGCTAATTTATGTTATCAAACTGTTTATCTATTGTTCTGTCTTAAAAAAAATTTTTTAACTGTGTTGCTGTACAAGCTACTTTTCTTCACTGTTTGTGAAAAAAAATCAGTGTCCACAGGAAGGGGGAAAGAGGGGTTCCAAAGGAAATCTTAAGCCAAGCCTCTCCCTGCCACCTCCTCAACCCTTCCAATTTGAGGTTTTCGTAGGAGATTGTGATCTTTGAAATCTTTAAAGATAGAAACAAAGTTCCTGAAAAATGTGAGCTGTGAAGTTTCAGGAGTGCAGGATTCTGTATCGAGTACCGACCTCTGCATTAGCAGAGTGCAATCTCAAAACCTTTACAGCTTTGATGTACACACTTCTACAAGAATTGTATTAATTATGAACAATTATCAAATCAACGTACAGCCCCACAATCTGGGATTTCACAAGAAAAAGAGGTGACAGGAAGCATGATGCTCTGCAGGGAAGGCAGGTTTATGGGTGCAGCAACCGTAACAGGAGGAGGGTCTGGAGAATTTGGGTTTTCTGTTTCCTCTTCTTTAACTGGTTTTCGGTCTTCTACTGCCGGTTCCTCTTCCTCCATCTCGTCTTCTCCGCTAGTCTGAAAGGCAAAAGTGTTTTCTTTATAATGCACTCACAGGAGACTAAAAGAAGTTAAGTATTCATCAACACCCTTTTCTTCCAGAGGGAGTCAGGCAGAGTGAATTGCAGCTATAGCAGAAGCTTAACATTCCTTCAACTCTGATCTCTTTATCTGTCTTTAAGATGAGAGGCAGGTTCCTAAACCTTACACTCAGAAATTTACTGCCTTAGGATCAATATTCCTACCTTCACCTAAAGCTAGTGTCCCTTCACTCCTGCCGTCTGTCTCAACTCCTGCCAACCTAGCATCGAAAGCAAGAAATTGCAAGTAGATAACTAGGTACTGCTTTGATGGGAAAGGTAACAGCGTTTTGTGCACTCTGGCATCTAGTCATGTCTCCCACATGACAACAGAAACTCCTGCAGATGCAGAGAGAGCTGGCTCTTGGGCTTTAAAAGGAGATGAGGATGGCCCCTTAGAGATGGACACGACTGGCTTGCGAACAAGGGAGACCTAGTGTTCCCTCACTCCCTGGCCCTGCTTCCTTTTATCTGGCAGGGAACTGAGTTCCCAATTTTGCCCCCTAACAGAACCTGTCTTTTTAGAACTGGCTTCCAAAAAGAAAGGAGTACATTTGTACTGAATGAAGCCAGGGCGTTTTCAGCCACTTCCCACTGCTCTTAGAACTGTCCAGATTTCTCATTATCTTCATGCTTGCATCTATGTGTAGAAACTAATGACAGAGTCATTTCACAAAAAAAAAAAAAATCAGAAAAAGCTGCATTGTGCCAAGTCAGTCTCTCTGTAGATGAAACTTGATTTCCCCCCTACGCAACTTGACAGTGGTTTCTAAGGCAGATGTCCTTCATGTCACCAGCGGAGATACCAGGGATTAAACCTGGAGCCTTTTGCCTGACAACTGAACCCAACAGATATGCCAGCATGACTGTATTATATCTGAAGCAGAAAAACCTGTCCAGTTCCTATGCAAGCAAGCATACAAGAATACTTTTAGGTTAGAACCTGGAGCACTCAAAAATTGCATTACTGAAGAGGGAAAATTCTTGAACATGCACAATTTCAACATCCACAAAAACGTCAATTTTGTGGTTCTTGTTTTGTAACAAAATATTCAGAAATATCAGAAACAAAGAAACATCTGAAAAACGGAATTTCATTTTTGAAATATTAACCATGGTAACAATAAAAATGAGGAAGAAAAAGAGGAAGCAGCAGCTTACTAGACGTTCATCTTTTACTTCTGCCAAACGTGTTCTTTGTTTTCGTCCGAAATGTAGGATTTTCTTCCAAGTATAATAGTACTCAACACACTGAGCCACAGTCTTAGACTTCACCTACAATTAAATAATTCAGAATTACTATATTATTATGTAATGTCCTATACTGTATCCATATGACTCAAAACAAAAGCAAACATATTATACCTTGGTTTATATGGTGCATTTTGTGGTAGGTTGAATGAACTGGGCACTGAATCTTACGGAAGTGTCCTTAACTTTTTACAACCCTCACACAAACACGCACACAGCCCCTCTCTGTGTCATTTGTATCTTACCACCATTCCATGAAGCTCTGGTGGAGATAACTGGGAATCATTTATTTACAACAATCCATGGAAAACTGGTGGACTTCAGTTCCCAGAGGCCTAAGTCAATACACTGGCTGATCAGTGCTTTGGGAAATTGTCTTGGGCTTCTGGGAATTGAAGTCCAAAAACCAAAGATTGGGAAACACTGTGTAGATTCCAATCCAATATCTAATACTGATTTGTTGTTGATTTTAGTGCAAATGAACTGAACTCTAAAATGTTCTATCCTTTGCCTTCTTTTTTCATCTCTGACTGAACAGCTTTACCATCGGCTCATCCCATCGTTTGTGGAGTCTGCCTAGTGGTCTTTTGTGGTCCCTTGGTATCCAGTCTATTAGCCGACAGGTCCATCTGTTATCTCTTAAGCAGTTGATACGGCCTGCACATCTTCGTTTTGTCACATATAGTTCATTGACCACATCACACAGTCTAGTTCTTTGGCGTAATTCCTTATTGCTGACCTTATCCCTGATTGTTACTCCACACATCTGTCTTTCCATTGCTCATAGGGTTACTGCCAGTTTTTCTTCCTCTGATTTTGTTATTGCCCAAGCTGAATAGATTTGCCTTGAGATTCATCGGCAGACTGTTATCTGTTAGCACTGTTTGGTTTATATTAAAGGAAATCCAAACTGCTTTGCGTCTTCTTATCCACTCACCACATGGTATGTTATCTGGTTGGATTTGCTGACCAAGGTAGACATAATCAGCTACTTCTTCAATCTTGGTTCTGAGTTAATTGGCCATTTCTCATCCATTTTATTTTTGTTAAATACATCTCCAACCTGACATGCTTAGAAGAGTTCACCAACTGCTGGAGATTATATTGTAGGTTGTTGGGGCTGTTTGCACAAAGGATGCAGTTGTCAGCAAACAGAAAATGGGTCAATCTTTCCCTGTCAACCTTAATACCACCTTTAAATTTGATTTTACAAAAGAGACTTTCCAAAGTTATCGCAAAAAGCATCGGCGATATTGTGTCTCCTTGACAAACACCTTTATTGATTGTAATATGACATATTTCAGATAGCAGTTTTATATCAGTAGTGCATCCTGTATTAATGCTTCTTACGACACTGACATATGCTGGATTTATCCCGGCTTCATATAATGCATTGAGAGTAGCATTAGATTAGTATGATTAGTGTGTGTTGTATGCATACCCAGGCACACAACCTTTCCCTACCAACAGTGATTGTTAAGCTGGTAGTTTTGAATCAACTTGGAAGGCTAGTAAAACAAAATGCTTGGAGTATTTACTAAACTCAAGTGCTTTCATATCATGTGTTCCTGAATTAGTCCAACTGCTGTTGTGGATTCCCAAGATCAGAAATGTCAGATTAAAAGGATAGAAAATCTCATCTTACCATTTTCTGCACCAAAATGAAATCTTTGCCGTACGTGGACAGTGCTCTGTTGAACAGTTTCTTTTCAACGGGTGTCCACCAGTCTGAACCTGAAGTAAACCACCAGGAAAGACGTATTTGCATTTGTACTCCTACGTTAAATTACTGATTCCTTCCATTCAACGCTCAAATTGAGGAGGGAGTTGCCAGTGAGTAGAGCCCAGACACAGAGCTGGAGTGTACGCATTACCCAACTGTCTGGAACTTACCAGCATAATGATAATTTGCTAGAGAATGTGATTTTGCTCTTCTTGGTTTCAGCAAAAGAAGAGTCTCTAGTGCAACCTGCATGCAAAAAAGGACAGAGAAATAATAAGGAATTGTAATTACATATATGTAATATATAATTTTCTTCAAGCAAGGTTAAGTTTTGTGTATTTGTATGTCTGTTTTCAGGCTACAATACTATGTACTCTTCCCACTGGAATTTACTACACATGCAAAGGATTGCAGGGGTGCATTTCTGTTAGGCCTTTTGACTGCATCCCACCCTTCAAGGGAAAAAGATTTGAAAAACAGTGTGGTATAACTGGTCAGGATGACTGACAACACCTTGGGAGGTCCAGGTTTCATCCCCCCCAAGCCATTAAATTTACTGAGTGACCTTGTCCAACCTCTGCCTCTGAAGGTTGTAAAGATAAAGTAGGTAGGCAGAAGGTCATCTATGTTGCCTTGAGCTAACGGAAGGTGACATATAAATGCAAGTTATAAATAATAAATCATTTTCTAAAATACTAGAAGCAACAAAAGTTCTAACAAAGAAAGGAAAGGGATGGATGGCTGATGACAATCACACAATTAGTTAATTCACTGAAGCTACAGTCTTCTCACAAGGCTCATTATTTGCAACATGTTGAGAAAACATAGAAAAGCAAACTTTTTCTTACCATTATATCCCCTTTAGCCTCAAAGAGAGAATGCAAAGCATATTCTAGATTAGTTCCTCCACCAGTTAATGCACTCGAACAACACATATTTAAGAGGTTGGTCACTGTAAAAAGATAATCCAAAAATACTGGTGTCAAACATTTCTTTGTCCGAACACGAGAACACAGACATTTAAGAGAAGGTATTTCAAAGCCAGTACAAACATTATAACACTAGCTAAATTGGATTCCCATTTTGTAAACACTGAGGCAATTGAGCAATCTGTCAGTGGAGACTGATAAATGTGTGTGTGTTCAGATGCGCATGTGGGTATACACAAGTGATTAAACACACTCAGCAAGCAGTATTTTACACATGAAAAAATGGGAGAGGAAAATATTAAGCGGGAATGATGAAAAAATAATCAGGATGAAGAACACTGAGATGTTGATTCTAACAAATTAGATTAGGATCCATTTAATGAAGTAATTAGTTTCATCTCATAAATATTTCACAAACAACAGAGCCTCACACTGCACAAACTCTATAAGAGTACAAAGCTTGGCCAAGAACAAAGTGAGGCAGAACAATTGTACATAAACCTTCTGAGCCACTGGGATTGCAGCATATTCCAGCAGCTGTTCAAAATAACTATACAGTATCATTGTTTTAACACACCTAAACTACCTTATATTCAAATTAGTAATGACCTTTTTGTGTGTTTTTGCGATCTCTCCTCCCCACTACTATATTGCTATGTGTATAAAAAGAAAAGCCACTCAACTCTAGGAGTTGCTTTAAGCTGTTGCTGTTCTGACATAGTAGAAATTCAGACAGAATGCTCTTGTATCTCACAGTAGATCCATGGTTCCCAACGTGGGGCAAGAATGTTTGTTCTTCCCATGAAGCTCTTTCTAGATCTGAGTCAGCGGACTTGAGGCACATATCCTTCTAGAGCAAGTATGCCCAAACTATGGCCTGTGGGCCAGATCTGGCCCCAATGCCAATTCATCCAGCCTGTGCCATCCTCATTGCTCCCAGAAGTGACAAGGGTGGTGTGGGCCAGATGAATTGGTGTCAAGGACCAAATCTGGACCATGTGTTGTAGTTTGGGTACTTCTGGTTTAAGCAGAGAAAATGGCAGCTTAAAATCTATCTCATCCTGTTGCAAACCAGATTGCAAGATGCATTTTACTTCCACTTCCAATGGGAGGAAACACGCAACTGGCCCACTGAACCTCATGACCGGCCCACGACCCAAAACGTTTTGGCATCCCTGTTCTAGAGCCATGGTTCTCAAACAAGCTGATGACCTTTTAGGCTTCCTCCACATGAATAGGAGTTCACTTTTCTAACAATAAGAATTATATATCGGGAGGGGGTGGTCAGGATTTTAGAGATGCTTAGGTGGAGCATGTCCAAAAAAAGGTTGGGGACCGCTGCTATAGAGCTTTTCCTAGCCATTGTATATTGTCTCATTTGTACTACCATTGTGGCTACCATTCTGGTGTTACTATTGTGTCCCTTCTCCCTTGATTTTTGCATAACTTTGCTTGTCCACACTTGCCAATGTTCCTAGACTGGTACAAAAGAAATCACTTCCACAATGTAGCATCTCCCCAAATAATCCATCTCCAGAGTCCCTTTCCTCTTCTCCTTGACCCTCTCTGTGGCTCATCCTATCTTCACATGCAGAAGGCATGGCTAACACTGCTTGTAGATTGAATAATCTAACAATGTGTATGCAGAAATTATTTTTCTTAGCAATCATGTAATGTACAATGTGCTGGTCTTAAATAATCTGTAATACCAATGTGCTTATATCCCATGACGGCAACTAGCTAGTCAACCAGATTGGAAGGGTTTAGTTTTTGGATTGTGGCAACAATCTGTAATGACACACCACTGTGATGACATGGATAGTCTGCAAAAGAGGGGTGTTTATCTGGACACCAGCACAGTAACCCAAGAAAGGGGCACAGCTTAGAAGCACAAGAAATAGTCATAATCAAATGTGTGTGGGATATTATTTTACCCCAGGGATTCTCAACCTGCAGCCCGGATGCGGCCCGTGGCACCATTTCATGTGGCCTCCCACAGCCTCCACCACACCATGAAGTGCCATGTGGTGGAGGAAGGGCAAAATGACTGTCTGGCCCCCAAAGCTGTCTGAGGGAGTGTGACCCGGCCCCTGGCTTAAAAAGGCTGAGAATTCCTGCTTTTGCCAGTAGAAGGAAGGACTTGAAGTGATGGGTAATTCTCCAATGGGCTTGGGTAGTAAGAGACTGGAAGTAGCTGGAAAAGGACCAGGGGGGAATACGCATACAGGAAAGCTAGATCTACCTGCAATCAAGCAGCATTGGACCTTGAGAGTAAGAAATGGAACAAAGCAAGAAGATAAGGATCACCTTTAAACAAAGGGAGATTTTCTGCAGAAATGTCACTTGATCACAGAGACAAAATATCCAACACTTTTGCAAATAATGCTAAGCTGGAAATTGAAAAAGTGAAAATGTAGCATAGTTTGGCCACCCCTGATCAATAGCATCATTTCCCAACCTTTGGTTTTTGGACTTCAATTCCCAGAAGCCTAAGTCAATTTCCCAAAGCACTGATCAGCCAATGTATCGACTTAGGCGTCTGGGAATTGAAGTCCCCTTGTGGGGTGTCTGTCCCACATTGGGAACCGCTATTCTAGAGATTTTTCCCAAAATAGGGCATTGGGGGTGGAGTTAGCCAAAAATTGCTGCTTTGCCCCACTTCTCTGGCACCATCAGCATTCAAAGTACAGTCAAACCTCGCTTAGCGAGCGTATCGCTTTGCGAAAAACTCGCATAACAAACGGGTTTTTCAAAAAGCAATCTGACTTGCATAACAAATATTTTCGCTATGCGAGTTGGATTTCCCCTATGAAAACACTAGCATAGCGAGCGTTTCTATGGGGGGAAACACGTACAGTAATACCTCGGATAATGCTAAGACTTGGTTCCACAAGTCTTGGTGTTATCCGATTTTTAGTGTTATCCGATGCATGTTAAAATCCTATGGGATGGATCGGATAACGTTAAAACTCCATAGAGATACATTGTAACCGCACAGGCTTTAGCGGTTGTTATCCGATCCATCCCATAGGACCTTAACGTTATTTGATCCAATTCTCCTCCCCAGATTACTTAACGTTATGCGATTTTAGCATTATCCGAGGTAAACGTTATCCGAGGTATTACTCTATAACGAAAAAAATTCCCTGTGTGAGTCCAACTCGCATAGAGAAAATATTCGTTATGTGAATCAGATCCTTTTGAAAAACCTGTTCGTTATCGCTTTTTGAAAAACCCGCTACGCAAGTCCCTATAGAAAACTCGCATAACGAGCGTTGATATGGGAAAAACTCACATAACAAAAAAAAATTCGCTATGTGAGTTTTTCCCCTAAAAAAGCTCATTATGCGAGTTTTTCCTTTGGAATTTTTGCTATGCGAGTCTGACTCGCATAGTGAAAAACTCGCATAGCAAGCAGCCTCGCAGAACAAATTAAATTCGTTATGCGAGGTATTACTGTAAGTATATGCCTGACTCCAACCTAGTATTTTTGGCATTTGAAATTTGTAAAATTTGATTTGTTGCAATGGAGCTATGGTATTTTGAAACCAATCCAACAGCGGATTGCTAATGTAAACAGTACGCGTGTGAGAGTGAAAGACAGAAATCCCACTGTACCTCTTTCTTGGAAAGCATCATCTTCCAATTCCGGCCATGGTTTCCAAACTAAAGTTGCCCTGTGCGCCTCTTTCTTTACGGATGTTCCATCTTTAAGTTCAGGGATGTCAGCCTGGAATCTTGATCCAATATTGATGCGCCTGAAATAGGTTTTCAAACATGTAAGGCACTCAAAGATGGAGACCCAATCTGGCACCTGCAGACTGTGTGGGCAACTGAAATCTTAAGAAGAAAACCGAGGCTAAAAGAAATAAGAGCTTATTTACTTTTTATATTTATATCCCGCCTACCTGGGATATTATTCCACTTTGGGCAGCTTGTAAGATGCTTATACCCTATAGCATTGATGGCAAACCTTGGCACTCCAGGTGTTTTTGGACTTCAATTAACAGAAGCCCTAGTCAGCACTCCTGCTGATCAGGGCTTCTGGGAATTGAAGTTCAAGAACATCTAGAGTGCCAAGTTTTGCCATTACTGCCCTATAGGAAGCATCAAGGTAGAGAGAGGAAGGCAGAAAAACTGCAAAGCTCTTAAACCGATAGCTCCATTTGCGGTTTAAAATTAACTGTCCTGTAAGGAAAGAGGGTGCATGAGGTGACATTGTGGTTTTTCTGCACCACAAAACCAACTAAAAAAATCTTGAAGAGAATGAACATGAAGAGCTGCAGAGCCCTGCTGGACAGGAATACAGAAGAGGGCTTTCTCCCATGTGACTGCCAGGTTATGAAGCATGTTGCTTTCAGTTATGATTAGAGGTACACAGAAAGAACCTCCTCAAAGATTGTGGTATTTTTGAACCACAATTGGGCATACTGTGGTAACGGCAAACTTGTGTTGCCGGCTAATCTTTCTTACATTGGGTCAGGCGAAAGGAACGGCAGAAGGAACTCACCAAAAGGTGCCTTCATTTTGGCAGTTTCACATCTGGCCTAGACATGGAAGAATTTATGATTAATTCCTGCTTCTTTTCGAAAGGGTATGAAAGCTCACTGTTGAAACTAGCTAGTGATACAGTTTAATCTATTGTGACAGCTTTAATTGTTTGAAGACATGTAGACAAGCCCTTGGATTATTTTTGTCACCATCTAGCCTGGCACGATTGACTACTAGTCTCAAAGATGAGAACAGCAGGTATAAAGTGGTAGGGGAGAGAGAAATCTCCCATTTTCTAGTACTTTTTCACTTACGGTTCAATGCCAATGGTCTGGTCTCCCGGCCCTGGAGTCACAAGGCTGTTGCCACTGTCAACACTATCTGTAAGACAAACATTAATGTGATGCTTTAGAGAAAAGTAGACAATGTTTCCACTCATATGTGATTGTTCACTTCCTTGTATAAGCTGTTTGTACTGCTCCAGGAAAGCTTTCAAGAAAACAAATTCAATTTGGAATAGGAAACAAGCTACTGTTATGGAACTTCTAAGGCAGAGGTACCCAAACTATGGCCCGTGGGCCAGTTCCAGCTCCTGGCACCAATTCATCCAGTCCACACCACCCTCATCACTCCCGGAAGTGGAAGTAAAATGCGCCCATAGTGATGGGGATGGTGCAGACTGGATGAATTGGTGTCAGGGGCTGAATCTGGCCTATAGGTTGTAGTTTGGGCACCCTTGGTTTAAACAGATATACTAAGTATATCTAAGATATATATGGTATATGCTAAGATATACATTGTAAGCCATCAGTTTTGAGTGAAACTTCTGAAATTTCAAGCTAATAAAATCAAAGAGATTCCCAGCCAGGCACTCTCTCAATGTGTTTGACCACAACTCTCATTATCCCCACTCATACTACCACTGGTCAGGGTTATAGGAACTGCAGACCAACACAGATGGAAGAGTGCCAGGTTGTGGCTTACACTAGACCAGGGGGTTCCTAACCTATGGCCTGTGGCACCATTTCATGTGGCCCGTGACGTCTCTGCTACACCCAGAAGTGGACACATGCCTGTAGTAAATGTGGAAGTGGCTGCATTTATGACAGCCATAAATGTGTCAGCTTCCACTTCCGTGGTATGTGGTCCAGCCCGCTCAGCTGTCTGAAGGGCGTGGCCAGGCCCGCAGGGTAAAATGGTTGGGAACTCCTGCACTAGAGAGATGCTGTCAATCAGAGCAGACAATGTCGGGTTAGAAAATATGAATGAACTGACTGAGCAGAAAGCAAAGTTATACATTAAATTGCATTTTTATATATGCATGCACTGGTTGAAATCTAGTAAAGGTCTCCCTTGCTCTAAAGCCAGTCTAGGAGCTGGTGCGCCTCTCTATTCACAGCCAAAGAGCCAGTGTCTTAACCACTAAGCCACTGCAATCCTTGAAATCTAGTAGTAAGTCATAAAAAGAGTAAGCTCGTTGAGTCAGTGGGGTTTAGCCAGTCAATTCCTCTGTAAGTCCCAATGTTTCAATGGATCTACTCTAGCTGCAATTTAATACTGGATTTTAGCCAGTAACCAGCATGATCTTGGCACCTGGGGTTACTTTTGTAAGAATATCTCAATTTAAACTCATAAAGAGATTATTCAAGGCCAGAGCAAGCAATGAGATCAGAGGTGGGAGAGTGTTGTTGAGATAAGGCATAACAATACTGAAAACTGTTCTGGTTTGGACGAAGGAACTCTTTGCTCAACTACAAACATCTGGACATTTTACAAATAGAATAACGTCTGTCTGTTTCCTTGAGCAGAATCTGTTTTGAATACATTATCTCTTTCTCTGTCCATCCACAGTTTCATGGTTCAACAGATATCATTTATATGTGTGGGTTTGTGGAGGAAAGGAGGGAGCTGAATTCTAAAGAATTATTTATTTTTCACATTCATGGAGTTTAAACAGGCTATGAGTTTGGATTCCCCATCGGGGGGGGGGGGCAAAGGGAAGGGAGGAGAAAAAGTTAACTTGTTCAAGAATAACCAACAATGGTAAGAACACAGAATATAGTTCTGCACGTATAGTTCTGCACACACACCCTTCCTCCAAATAAACCTAATTACAAGCATTTATTTAAAAGTTGTGCTAACTACTCACATATACCCAAACCATGTGACCAGCCTGCTCAGTCACGTGACCCTACAAACTTTTATGAACCTCTATACCTGTGGTTCCCAACATGGGGCACACACCCCACAGGGGAGGCAATTTGATTTTTCAGGGGAGCAATTTGAGAATGAGTTATTAACAGTGAATGGCCTTTAGGCTTTCCTCGTGTGAATAGGGGTTCACTTTTTGAATAATATTAATTATATGTCATGGGGGAGGAAGGGGGCATCAGGATTTTAGAGATGCTTAGGTGGGGCATTGCCAAAAAAAGGTTAGGAACCACTACTCTAGACCAACTATGAACCTCAAAGTCCCTGGTTGGCATTGTCACCTGTAAGTATTCACTGACTGACACATACAATGTCAGTTCACAAGTACCTGTAAATAATAATTGTATGCTGTTATGTCAATTCTGAATTATGGCTTTTCTAGGTAAGGAGTACTCAGAAGTGGTTTACTGTTTCCTTCTTCTGGGGGTGCCCTGGGACTGTGCAGGTTGCCAAGGGCCACACAGGCTGGCTCTTCTTTTATTGTATTCGAAATTTCTTACTTGTTGTATGCTGCTCAGAGTGGGAGAAGATCCCAGATGGGAAGGTTAAATCTCTCTCTCTCTCTCTCTCTCTCTCTCTCTCTCTCTCTCTCTCGATAGATAGATAGATAGATAGATAGATAGATAGATAGATAGATAGATAGATAGATAGATAGATAGATAGATAGATAGATAGGCAGATAGATATAGACAGACAGAAAGACAGACACACGCACAAATAATCTTCTCCTTGGAGACACAGTGGAGAACTGAACTCTCAACCTCTGGCATCATAACCAGATACTTCAACCATATCCTCAAAGGCAGCAATGCTGTGTCCTATGTCCAATATGTGCCCTACTTACAGTATATGCTGTTATGCAATACAAACACACTTCAGTTCACTAGTCCCACCCTACTCCACATGCCTTGCAATACAGGAGTACAGCAGGCTGCATTGCACATGTGATCAGCAACTTCACATAATGCATCTTTGTTAACAGACTACACCAGTGGTTCCCAATGTGGGCCCCAAGCCCCACAGGGGGACTTCAATTCCCAGAAACCTAAGTCAGTACATTGGTTGATCAGTGCTTTGTGGAATTGACTTAGGCTTCTGGGAATTGAAGTCCAAAAACCAAGGGTTGAGAAACACTGGACTACACTATATCTGGTTTCAGTGTCTGTGTGTTTGAGGAGCGTCTTAAAATATTTGAAGTCTTCTTTCTGTTGCTCTTTAAGTCCCTTGTGTTCAGGGACTAGTAAGTCAAGGCTAGAACCATAATGTGCATGTACAGTATTTTTACGTGAAAACTGTTTTGTTTTTACTAAAGGTCAAGAGCCATTTAAACCAGGGGTGCCCAAACTATGGCCCATGGGGCAGATCCGGCCTGCGCCACTCCCGGAAGTAAAATGCATCCACACTTGCACGTTTTACTTTCACTTCCAGTGGGAGGAAACATGTCACCGGCCCGCAGCCCAAAATGTTTGGGCACCCCAATTTAAACACTCTACCTCTGAACTCCCAGTTAGAAATGGTATAATAAAAATTGGTGTATTAAAGGAAGAAACACATCATGGGGGCAGGGGGGACGCTACCAACTGAGTGTCTCAGAATACCACATAGCAAGACATTTTTGCTATTCTATCTTGGACCCATCTGAGAAAGACTGAAACTACTATTTAGGCAAGCACAAACAGAAAAACACTGAAGGTATAAAAAGCTTTAGAATTTTTTTAGAAGATGTGCTCTCTGAAGCGGTAACAGACATCTGTTTGTCCTAGCACCTTTCCCCTCTCACTTACCTATTTTGCATTTAGCTTTGTTTTGTGACTGGTCACTGGAAGGTAAACATGAACTTAATTTGCAAGTCAGGATGTTGAGGCACATGTCCCCAAGGAAACCTCTTTGTGGGGTGGGGAATGGCTTATAAACCCTAGTGGGGCAATGGTTAAACTCCTGTACCGCAGCCAAAACTGTGCTCACAATTTGAGTTCAGCCCTGACTGGGATCAAGGTTGACTCAGTCTTCTATCCTTCCGAGGTCAGTAGAATGAGTTCCAAGCATGTTTGGGACAAAATGCTGATTACCTTGTGAACCGCCCAGACAGTGCTATTAGATATTGATCTGAGGGTATAACATCTAGCTGGACCCTGAGAAACAGATAGCAACCACAATGTTTTTAAAGCAGGTGAACTAACACTGTAGCTCTAGGTAAGTGAGGGAAACACTCAGATTGGATGTATTTATACCAAAAATTATATACTTACTGGTTCGACAGAGTAGAACCCGAGGGGTGGGCGTCAAAGGAGTTAGAGGCAGCTGAGGGTGGGATGTACCGTGAGAGGATGTGATAACATTGCTGAAGAGGCCAGATCCTTGGCGTACTGGGCTGAGCATAGGAGGGGGGGTGTAAGGAGGAGGATCATGAATTCTGTCAAGTAGAAGGTCTCCTAAGATGCGAGGAGAACGAAGCTGACTTTGGTATAGCGTAGCCCCTGAGTGAGACACACTGAGGTTGAAGGATGGAGGTGGTATGAAGAGTGGTTCAGGTCTGTGACGGTATTTTTTCTTGTCTTGCAAAGGTATGAAGCCTTCTTCAGAGTTGATGATGCTTGGGTACCATTTCTTGTTGAGATCCTGAACAGAAGTTTGCTAAATTCAGATATTTTAGCTACAATGAAGCCAACTTAATTATATCCCTCTAACACCCAATAATGGAGTTTCAGACTTAAGGAGAGAGTTGGAATAACTAATAAGAGTCTGAAATCTTACATTTTACTGCACTTTGGGCCATTACCCTTGTTTTTTACTTAGTGCCAGCAGTTGGGATAATTAGCTAAAACAGACATTCCCTTCCACCCTCCTGCACTTTTTAATGGTTGGTCAAACTGTACGATTACTCACTGCTGAGAAAACTGTGCGCTAAAATACAGTCAAAATCAACAAATCTAAGCCAGGGGGACCTTTCAGTGGTCTTGAGGACTACTCACTGGATATGACTATATTTTTAATTCAGTCGACAGCATGTTTCAAAAAGTAGATAATTAAATTAAAACTTTGCCATTGAAGCCCTTGATAAAGTTTTGTAGTTCACTTCATCAAAGATGCTCTCTACTTCATGCCATGTTTCTCACTGGTCCATGACTTGCTTTATTTACATTCAAGATGTGATCAGCTGCAATGGTGTTTTTTGTGTGTGTATGTATGTGGTTGTGTGTTGTTGTCGTTGGTTTTTTTTGGGGGGGGGATAAAGCATTTCTGGTTTCTTTGGCAAAGATCCCAAGGAATTCCATGGAATCCCTTTTATCACTGGGAACCATCTGGGGACAGTGGAATTGGAGGAGAGTCTTTAATTACAGAAAAATGCTACCATTGGTGAAATCATCCTGGTAGTGGTGGTTTTTAGTAATAATAAACTCCTCCTTCCTGTCCCATAACTTCCACAGGATCCTACCAATGAAAGCAACTGGATCCCTGGATCCTCAGGAGCTTCAGAAGAGATGTCAAAAAGGTTTAATTTATGAAAAATTGCCACAGCTAATGACCCCGTCAACTTTACATGAGGTAATTTATGCAACAGGATTTCAGCCACTGATTTTACTGCCTGTGCCTTTACCTTCCTCAATGCTTGGGAAGTTACTATTTAAAAGTAATTTTATATGAAACCAGTTGCAAAGACACCTTCCCAGTTACTTATTACCATTAGGTAAAGGTAACCCTTGCTCAAAAGCCAGTCATGTCCAACTCTAAGGTTCAGTGCTCATCCCTGTTTACAGCCCAAGAGTCAGTGCTGTCTGCATTTGCAAACGTTTACGTTGATATGTGGCAGGCATGACTAGACACCAGAGCGCACAGAATGCTGTTTACCTTCCCACCCAAGTGGTCCCTGTTTATCTACTTGCAATTTCTTGCTTTTGAACTGCTATGTTGGCAGGAGTAGGGACAAAGACAAGAGCTCACCATATCGTGCAGTACTCAGGTCTCAAATTGCTGACCTTCCAGTCATCAAGTTCAGTATCTTAACCACTAAGCCACCACAGTCCCTTATTACCATTAACACACCCACAAACTTTAAATGAATCCCTTATATTTTGTTTTGCATGTCTTTTTACTTTTCAGTTCCTTTTAACCCTTCCATCTCCTTGTTTTGGAGAAGATCCATTTTAAAATGAAGAAGAAATGGCCTAATTTGGAGTGAAGAGAATCCACCCGGACTGCTCCAATAATTCTTTAATCTCCAAAAAGTAGGGCAAAATTATCATTACTACTTACAAGGAGTAAAGTAAGAATATTACAAATCCTTGCATTGTTTGGTAAAGGAATATTATAATATCATTATTAGCCCCAAATAAAACATTTGCAAGTAACATTTTTACATGTAATTTGTTGCTCCCAAGTAATGTATTTATTTTATTAATAGCTTCTAACTACATTTATTTGATTTTGTTATTTTTTAAATCTTATGTTTATTTTATGTACATCATAAATAAAATTTTGCAAAATTATTTATAGAAAAAAGTAAAATAATAATAAAAAATTATTCATGACACAAATGTCCTTTTCTACACTGTCAGTGTAAAGTACTGCACATTGTTAGTATTGTGTGTTTTTCTGTTTTATTATTTCAAAAGACAACGAAATAAGTGGTAGCAATTTTGTATCTTTCATTGTAATAATAAACATTTATTCATTGCAATTCTAATGTTAATTTTAAGGAGTCAATTTAGGGAATTTGAAGCCATTTTTCTATTTTTAGGAAATTATTTTAACACTTAAAAAGAATAATTAATTACTAATATGCTCGTGGCTATCTTTGAAGAAAGAGTAACATGCAAAATACTGTACCAGATTGGTTTTTCCCCCACACTGTAATGATGCTGTCATACTTAACACTCCAAACTTTGGTTCTCCATTTTAATCAAGGTCAGATTAGCTAAGGACAGACTCTTTGGCAAAGTGACATTCAGTGGGGGCCACAGTTTGCTATCTTCATGTATTTCTTTACAGTGCTCCACAGTTTTGCGGCACTTTGGGATATATAAATTGGTTGCTCAGAACTGCCTGTTTGTTACAAGTCCCACTTAACCTGGAGGCAGGGGTCAGGTTAAAGGCGACCCCTGCCAAAATCCTGAGACCCTTCAAGCAGCTTGAAGGACGCAACGTTCAAATGCCATCTGTAACATTGCACAGATTATACCATTAAGATTTCTATGACTCATATCCAGAAACCACAAAATAGTCACACAGCTTTAAAAAGTGTGTGTGTGTGTGTGTGTGTGTGTGTGTGTGTGTGTGTGTGTAAAAACAGGAAGTTGATCTCAGTAACCAATCACAGCCCTTTGCAACAGTTTAACTACAGGAAATTGTATTAGGCAAACTGCAGCCCCACCCCTTCTCCAGAAGAAAATAAAACTTGTTTTAAAGCAGCAACAATAAAACAAACAAGCACAAAGAACAATAAGCGGGCAATAAATCCCTTTGTTGTGGAAGACTGAAAAACCTGCAAAAAAAGTAACAAATGCTAGACTGGAGTGGACTAGAAGGTATATCAAGATTGGGGGGGGGGGAGCACAGAGAAATTACTTTTGGTCGCTCCCCAAAGTAGCCCTTCTGATCTCATAATTGAACTGCACTCTGAAAGGAGGTGTTAAAATACTAAGATCTTGTAAACTGCAAAGGGATTTATTAGGCACCCATGGCAAAGTTAGCAGCAAGAAAAACACTCACAGAAGATGCGCAGGGGCTGATCGCCTTAGGCGAGGGTGACGGAGAGTAAGCCATCCTCACAAGAACAGGCATCTCATCATCTGAGACAGGGTTATCTGTGGCTTCGGCATTGCCATCGGGAGCCTGTTTGATGGAACCAGGTGAAAGAAGCTTTACGGGGACTGAAACAGGCATAACGATGGGCAGGATGTTCTCCAGATCAGAAGGGACCTGTTCTGGTTGTTGTTGTGGTTGCTGCTGCTGGTGCTGTTGTTGCTGCTGTTGCTGTGGCAGATTCTCTCCTTCCTCCTGTACAGACAACCAAAGGCTTTCAGCCCCAACCGGTATATGGTTCTCAACCAGAAATACTGAAGGCCAGTATTTTAAAAGTTACTGTTTGGGACCACCAGAAATGCTCCAAACAGCCTGACTAAGCAGCCAGGGTGCCTGACTGATTCTGGGAGCGGTGGTCCAAAGCAGTAAATCTCCCATGATCTGCTAAAGGCAGCATAAACAACATGAAATCTTGAGTGCGTTTTAAAGTTGATTTACTGTTTCATTAGCCTTTGTAGATCTAATTCTTCATAGGATACAAAAAAAAATCACTCAGTGCTTGGCTTGTGTTTAGAAGTGGTGCTCCCCAACAGTTAAAATACATCTGTTTGTCCTAACTCAATTATTGTTCATCACTTTAATTTGCATTCCAAGGTATTCTGTTTGTGGTTGGCCACCAGACGGTAAACAGAAGCTTTATTTTGAAGTCTCACCTTTAAGGCACCACACCTCTTAGGAAATCCTGTGTCTGAAGGGAAAATATGCTGACACAATAGACTAGGGATTCTCAACCTGAGTCCTGTGGGCAGATGTGGGTCACGGCACCATTTCATGTGGCCCCACCACCACACCAGGAAGTGCGATGTGATGGAGGAAGGGCAAAATTGTTGTCAAGCCCCCAAAGCTGTCTGAGGGAGTGTGACTTGGTCCCCGGCTTTAAAAGGTTGAGAACTCCTGGAGTAGACGGTACAATCCCCTTTAGACTCTCTGTTTCAGCTATTTTTGTTGCAACAGATTAATAACATCTGCTTCTCCAGTAAATACAGCATGAATCAGTGCTACACACATGACTAAAATTTCTGAAGATAAACAGAAAGTAGGTCCAGGATGAGAACTCAGATGAAAATGGGAGACCATTGTGCTAAGAATAGGTTTTGCAACAGGAGATTAGCCATAATTTATGCCTAAGCAAAGATCTTAGGTGTACATGACATCACAATTAATGGATAACTGATATACTTTGAAAGGAAAGCTGGAGATAGACATTATTTCTAGAACAATAGCTAGTTCAGTTCCAGTATAGTTGCATGGGGGGTGGGGGGAGGCAAAGCAAAGCAAGCAGCAGAAGACTAATAGCCAAGTAACAAAACAAAACAAAAAAGGATAAAAATGTCAAAGGCAGTATTACCTGTCTGAAAATAGGAGATGTGCGAAGCCCTCCATGAGACCTCATGTGACCATTGAGGGCTGGTAAACTCTTAAATTCCTTCAAGCATACAGAGCATATTAGTTTGCTCTTTGCTTCAGGTCTCTCAGTATAAATTTCTTTATCAGGACCACCACTATTGCCAGGGGGAAAAAGAGAAAGCAGATATTATTTTCTTAAGAATGTTTCAAAGCATATTATAGTTTTATCACATGCAATCCTTTCATAAAATTCCAGACTCAGAACTGGAATGCAGGGCAGAGATGTATGGCAATCTAGTACAGGGATTCTCAACCTTTGGCTCTCCCACCACCTCCATCACACCAGGAAACGCCATGTGGTGGAGGAAAGGCAAAATGGCCATCTGGCTCCCAAAGCTGTCTGAGGGAGTGTGGCCCGGCCCCCAGCTTAGAAAGGTTGAGAACTCATGATCTAGTCAAAAGCAATTTTAACTCAAATGTTTTGTCACCACTTAGCAATGAAATTAATGAGGCAGGTTTCAAAGTGCTTAGGCTTAAAATTAGGATATAAATACATTGCAAAACTTCTGTGGAGCACTAAACAGTCCCCTAAGCCTGCCAATGCTAATTTAGTGGAAATTACCCTTTGAGTAAACAATGTCATATGTCAATCCACGTGATAATCTGGGTTGTGCACGGATTCTGAAATGCTGAGAAACTCTCTGGGGCAAATTTTTAAATGATGAAAGAAGTCTGGCAAAGGGAAGAGAAAGAAATCCTATAGCCCCAGCTCTTGGCCACTACTATACAACATTAGGTTTAGTTAGGCCAATGATGGAGAATATCAGCAGCGCCAACACCTACATATAACGAGCTGCCCAGTGGTCTCAATTCTGTGGAAACATAAGCAGTTTTTGTGACATATGACACTGGCAATTGTAGGCCACCAGAAAGGTCAGTGTTCCTCACATATGCTATTGACTCTGGTTTGAGTCTGTGGAGAGACATTCAGAGGAGAGCGATTGAGGGAAGATTGTTTGGGAGTGTTGAAGGAGATGATGCAGACATTTTATGACACAAGAATAAGAGGACCAAATTAATTTTTCACAGATGAGAATCAAAGCAGGAGGAGGAGAGTGGTGGGCATCAGCAGGTTTGCCCCATTTTGCCAGAACCAGTAGCACAAATTCCAGCTGGCCCCGCCCATCTGCATTTTGAAATACAGTAGTCCTAATTTGGGTACAACACAGGGTTTTCCCCCTGGCCTTGCCCACCATACCATGCCCACAGAGTAGGTAATAAAATGTTTGAATCCCACCACTGGGGGGGCATTATCAGGTGGAACTGGGAAGGACAATGGAGGTATTTCCATTCACGTGCCTAATTTTAGACAGGCAACAGAGGTGGGCAGATGTATGTTTTTGGACTGTAAACTCCCATATTTCTACCAGGGATTTCTTAAGAGTGGCAGAAAAATTCAGAGGGGGTGCTACTTGCTGAAGTGTGAGGGTTGTAGTTCACCCCCACCCCCAAACAAACACACACAAAATAGTACATTCTTTATCAAAACTATTAGTTAGGGAAGGTAAAATGTTCATGTGATGTTCCCATGTTCTCGTCTAGAAGATTCCATTATATGGGTGGTATGATGCAGAAGGAACTTGGCAAAGGATACAATTTTTGAGACATGACTATACCTTTGTTCAGGAGAAACTGAATGCAGGCTGCCATCAGTCAGTTCGATCTGTTAGAAAGAAGAGATATTCAAGTATGTCAGTAGTATCCTGAAGAAATATCTGTGTACAGTGTGTATGTGCACGCAGACACACACTCAGACATGATTTCTTCTCTTTAGGGCAGGGGTGCCCAAACTACAGCCCGGGAACCAGATCCGGCCCCCAGGCTGTAGTAACTAGTTCAATGCTCCCATTCAGATGCATAGGCCTCAAGGTCCTCCTTATTCCACCTCATATGGAAGAAACCTGCATGCACAGAATTCTAGCTGCCACATACATTTAATAGTATTGTGTCCCTGCTTCCCCACAAAATGCAGGAAGTGATGCTCTTCTAAATAATCCTTTTTTTCAAGCATCACACCAAGAAGCAAAATCCAGATATGGAGATGAAAGGGCTGGGACTTCATCTGCACAGATGGATGACTATGGTGTCTGTGTATGTGGATTGAGTGAGTAGGAGGAGATGCCATTTCCGAAAACCTTCTAGTATTTGCCAACCAAGACTTATGCCTTGAAGTAACGAGGTGATACTCAGTTTATACTTAAGATGCATGTGTTTGCATGGGCAAGAGGAGACAGACTATCCTTTTCCTGCTCTGACCTGTGAGGATTTTCCTTTGGTGTTGAGATTACTAGAAAGACTTCCTTCCATCTCACACTCTTGTTGTGTCCCTCCAAACAGGAGACATCTTACTTTTGTTCTCTAAAGATAAGAAGGCCATCCTGGCTCCAGATATCTCCAATGTAGTTAGCCAGAACAAGGATTTCTATCACTTTTCCTATTCTAAATGCATTTCTCTAGTAAGCAGAAGTTTTTTTTATTTGCTTAGTGGAGGAGTTCTCAACCGTTTTAAGCCAGGGGCTGGGTCATGGTCCCTCAGACGACTTTGGGGGCTGGAGGGCCATTTTGCCCTGCCTCCACCACATGCCACTTCTGGGCATGGTAGAGGCGATGGGAGGCCACATGAAATGGCACCATGGGGCGCATCGAGCCCGTGAGCTACAGGTTGAGAATCTTTGGCTTAATGCATCACCAATTACATTGGGATTTTCTTCTCTTCTAGAACAGGTGAATTCAAAGTAATTTTTTTTTTGTTGCCCACATGAGGCAAATGCTGATTTGAAGCCCTCCAGCACTTTTTGCTCACAAATGGGTTTTTTCTCTCCCTTTGGGAGCTTCTACTTTTGTGTTTCTGGAAGGATTCCAAAGGGTTTTTCCTATGCAGATCTGTAAAAACAGAGGGGAGGGGCAGGTATTTAGAAGAGGGTGTGTGTGCGAGATTTGCTCCAATTCATTTCTCCAACCTAGTCATACCACTTAATTAGTATGTTAAGTAATGTTTTGTTCTTTAATATACAGTATCCTGAAATTTAAAGTAAACCATTATGTTATGCTAACATACATATTCAAATTATGAAATGTAAAATAATTAAGTTGTGCCTTCCAATAAAAATTAATATAAACCATACTGTTGCACACAGCAAAGAACCAAATTTCTCATTCTGTTGAAAATGTAAATAGGTGTTGTCTAATTTTGTATGTTGCTGTCTGACTGGGACATCACAGTTGGGGTTGGATGTAAATATAATTAATTACAGTATTACTTCGCATAATGAATTTAATTCATTCTGCAAGGCTGCTCACTATGCGAAAATCCCTATGGAACAATTCGCATAACGAGCTTTTTAAGCGGAAAAACTCGCATAGCGATTTTTTTGGTTATGCGAGTTTTCCCCCATAGAAACGCTCACTATGCAAGCGTTTCCATAGGGGAAGTCTGACTTGCATAGCAAAAATATTCATAATGAAAGTCAGCTCAATTTTTGAAAAACCCGCTCATTAAGCAAGTTTTTTGCTAATCGAGTTGCTCACTAAGAGAGGTTTGACTGTATATAAAATTAACTAATCATGTGTAATTTGTTTGGTTTTGTTGAAGACATCTAGCCACTGATTCATCTTTACCAACCTCCAATTCTGCCTAGGAATGACCCTCACAAGATGCCTTAGCAAGGTGGAACATAGGAGACACAGAAAGTGAGAGAGATGATGATGTAGCACAAATTATTATGGGTTAGGGTTAGGTTACTTTCATTGTTTGGTGTTTGGGCTCTGGAAAGAAATGGTTTCTTTTATGCTTAATCATTGGGGAGAGGAAGCCTGGAGAAACTGTGGCATGGGCAGCCATTGCTGGACAGCCAAATTACAGGTTTGATTCAACCTGCATCCCCAATGCAAGCACTCGTGACAATTTCAATCGTAATTGAAGTTATGAATCAAACCACAGCAGAGTCGAATTTCTCCAATTCAGCTTTCCAATGTGGTCCTATCGTTAGAAAGAAGACTGACATGGTTCCTTTACAAAGAGAGAAGCGTGCTCAGGGAATCGTTCCTAATTTTAAAGGGCTGAATCCACACGTGAACATTGCTCTTGCATTCCAGCGTGTTTATCTCCAACAGATAGAAGGTACAATAGACATACATTTCCTTGTTTTGCAATGTGCTTTTTGATTTCCTCACATCTTGATAAGCTGCAGCTCCTTCAGGCTAACAAAAGGCAGGTCTCTTCCATTCTCTTCATAATCCATTTTAGGATCCACTGCTGCCTAGGATCGGAGCAGATTAACTCCCAGTCCTTTTACCAAGATTATAACTGGGCTTTCCAGACCAAGGCACGCTTCATCCTACTCCTGTTCCTCTGTCATCCTAAATTCTCTTTGACCTCCAAGAACCCAAGTGCTGTGTCATTTCTGGTATTTCCTGAGCCTAAATATCCATAGTAAGCTCTTTCTCTGAGTACCAATACTAATACAGTCAAACCTCACTTAAAGAATGCCTCACTTAGTGAAAAACTCGCATAACGACTGGGCATTTCAAAAAATGACTCGCACAACGAAAATTTTCGCTATGTGAGTCCGACTTTCCCTATGAAAAACTCGCATAACAAACATTTCTATGGGAAAAACTCGCATAACAAAAAAAATTTCCTATGCGAGTTTTTCCATAGAAATTTTCATTATGCAAGTTTTTCTATAGAAATTTTTGTTATGGAAAAAAAACCCTCGCATAGTGAAAAACTCGCACAGTGAACAGCATCACAGAACAAAATATTTTCGTTATGTGAGGTTTGACTGTACTGGCAAAATGGACCCACCCACAAACTAGATTAAAAAAATATCAGCAGACTCTGGAAAGCTTCATTCTTAACAGAACAACAACTAACAAAACAATGGTGGAAGAGAGTCTTTAAAAGTCCAAAATTTAGCAGCCTATAGAAATTTGGGGTGAGTAGGATGAGGAACAGAAAACTAGGAGGGAGACAGTATGTAATAGATTTGTCTTGGAAGAAGAAACTGAATAGGAACACTGCAAAGTGTTGTTGCAGGTCTCTTTGTTGTACAAATATACCAGGGTGAGATCTAGAAGATTTTTCAAAGAGAATCCAATACTGTACTTGTCTCTGCCCTTGTGAATGAGTTTGGCTTCAACTAACAGAGACCATATGGCAACAATGAATGTCTGAAAGCTGAATGTAAAGAAAAGCTGCTGTGAAACCACAACCTTATGACATCTCCACAAAGTATATATCCTCTGTCAATTCAAGAGTCTGCAACAGTATTTCTCTAAAATAATAATTCCTTTCTATTACTCATTACATAGTTTGACAAGTAACTTACTTGTTACTTGTTGTAATAGGAGAAAGCAATTCATTATGTTACTTGTTTCCCTGGCTAAGTTTTTGTTAAATTCCATTACTGTAGTAGTAGGAGAATTAGAATTGATAAAACAATGCTGTAAAAATTGAAAAATTCATGCCACATTGTCTGTAGAACGTACCAGTACTTCAAAAATAACGTTTGAAGAAAATTGCCTAACATTTTTCATCAAATCAGTAAAGTAACTCCAGTCTTACATTTTACGATACTTTTGAAATGAAACTTCATTGCACTTTAATGTATGAACTGCACAGGGATTTGAAAGAACAAACCGGGTCAAAACCCACCACTAGCATGTTGTAATTTCCTTGATTTAGCATCTCTTGCCTGCTCAAATAAGAAGATACATCCTATGGGCTATCAAAGTGAACTGAAACATGAGTTTCAGAGATGCTATTTCCCACTATCCAAGAACACCTGCAGAAAAGTTTCAAGTTGGGAGCAAAGCTACATAGTGGTACTCTATACTGTAATTTGTGCATACAGCCACTATGACACAGGGGCAGAATCCTGTTGCTCAACACAGTAATTCACAACTACGCTCATCAAACCAATGGGATTTATAGAGAAAATGTCAAACCTAAGCTCACTAATTCAATGGGCCCAATTCATGCTGAGCAACAGGATTTCAGCTAGTGTGTCCATCTGAGTATATTAAAATCATAAACTTCGGGTTCAGGTGGACAAGAGCCCCTTTCTGCAGACATTCCCATTGCTACCTGAGTAAATAATAGCCAATAAACAGTTATGTCAACAGCCAAATTCCATGGCATCCTTTGCTGAACATTTCAGCTTCAGAATCCTTATCAGTGCAGGCTAGAAATCCTGACTGAGAGCCACTTCACAGCTTGTTCCCAAAACCTAGCTATTAGAAGGAAAGCAGCACAGAACACATTTATGTACCTGAGGCCACACTCCGTCAGGGGACAATTCCTGAGGCAATCTGTCGTTCATGATGCCACTCGCAGCAGATAAAAGAGGCTGGTGAGGGAGGCCACTGCCAACCGAGTTTATGCCCGTTTGTGTTTCACCATCCACCCCTTCTGCCCCAGGGAGTCCAAACTGGGAGTCCATCAGAGCCTGATCCTTGTCATCATTCTGGAAGTGATCTAGCTGCCTGGCATCTCTGGTTGGCTGTTGCGGTGGCTGCTGCTGCAACATGTTTTGTGGGTACATCTGTCTGAACGTCTGTCGTTGATCCTGATAGAAGTACTGAGGAACAGCTCCCAGCTGGACAAGCTGCATAGAAGGTCCCCGGTCTTGGGAGAACGGGTGAGCCTCCTGGAGAGGCTTCTGCTCAGGATCTCTGTGATAGGGAGGAAGTTGCATCTGCATTTGTTGCTGCTGCTGCTGCTGCTGTAACTGTTGCATCACAGGCTGCACTGAATAATACTGAGCTGCTTGCACTGAACATTGCCTTTGCTGCTGCTGCTGCATTTCATGCATCAAGAGCCTGTGCTGACTTTGGTGGGGGGAATGGTCCTGTAGATAGTATTGATCCTGCTGCAGCTGCTGGGACAGCAAGTGCTGAGAATGCATGTGCTGCAAGTGGGCTTGTCCTTGATGCATTGCAGGATGCATCTGCAAGTGCGCTAAATGTTGCTGATTGTCGTAATAAAGAGGCTGTTGTTGCTGCATCAAGTGCATGTGCTGCTTTTGCTGGGCATTCGTGAACCCTTGATGGACTTGTGATGGCACCTGCTGGTATCTTTGCACTGGATGTGACTCCACCACCGGTTTCTGAGACAGCAGTTGTCGAAGTGCACTGTCGTTGGCGGTTTCCATCGCCGAAGGCTGAGACTGAACAACCTGAGAGACATTGTTGACTTGGATTCGTAAATTCTGGTTAGCAAACACTTGGGCAAATGAATCTAACTTATGCAAAGCACCACTGGTCATTTTCTGCAACCTGACCTCATTAGACTGGGGAGAGAGATGTTCATATCCATCTGGAGGTTCTCCTTGTCCTGGTGGGCTCCACATGACATTCTGGTTGTTCCTTATCAGCAGGTGGTTCCCTGATCCCAAATGGTTCCAGCTGGTCTGCCTAGGTGAATCCATTAAACCAACAGATTTAGACACAACATTATCATGAGAAAATGAAGGGGAGAGGGAAGAATCCTGAGATGAATCCAGGGCTGAAGTTCCATAGCTATGGTTTAAAGGTGCAAGAGAATTCAGGTGCTGTGGCTGGTAATATATGTTTTCGCCATCGCTGTGGTTTGTTTTGTATATCTGCTGATCTCCCATTTTCAGTACTTTTTCTCTCATCAACAACCATTTAAAACCAGCCAAGAAACGATGAACTGTAATCCCTCAGAATTCTTCGGGATCCAAAATGAAAGACGTTTTATTCTTTTGACTGGTCTGCTTGCAATACAGAATCGAATTCTTCATCAACGGCCATTCCACTTTCAACCCTGAGGTGTTCCACAAAAGGCCTTAAGTCTTTGACGTCAAGCAAGACAAGATACATGCTTGTTCCAGGTACCTGAAAAGGAAAAGAGAGAAACTATATAACTGTTTCTGGGCTATGTGTCTTTACCAGGTTTCTTTGGACAAGGTTACAACAATGCAAAACTGAAAAATAACATTGGGAAAAGATAATATTTCGCACTGTTGTGTTTTCATGTCAGAGATTACTCTGGGTTGAAAGTATTTTTGCAAGGGATGCCTGAATGAGGCTCCTTTCATGTTCCCTATCTTGCAGCTCTTGGAGAATTGAACCTCATTCTTTAGGTCTCAAAGCACAGTGCTTTTACCCACTGAGCCACCGGGGAACTGCATATTTCACACTGACAATCACACAATGCCTTCTTCACAAAACATCAAAACTGTTTCAATGAGAGTTTGCAGAAGAGAAATAACTGGGCATGTATGGATAGCTCAATTAAAATATAAAGCTTAAAAAAACTAAATTGGGGGAGGGTGGGTGGGTTCACACCTCTGGAGAGAAGATGAGTCAAAATGCTATTGCTGCCCTGGCCTGGAAAAAGGCTAAACCAGTGGTGCCCAAACTAAGGCCCAGGGGCCGGGTGCAGCCCCCGATGCCAATTCATCTGGCCCACAAAGCCCTCGTTGCTCCTGGAAGCGGAAATAAAACGCGCCCGTACGGGCGCATTTTACTTCTGCTTCCAGGAGCGACGAGGGCTTCGCTGGGTGGATTAATTGGCGTTGGGGGCTGCACCCGGCCCAGGGCCTTAGTGACCGGCTCCCTGAACCACATGATTGGCCCATGGCCCAAAACGTTTGGGCACCCCTGGCCTAAACCCTGCTTTAGAAAATATTTAGCAAACTGCTAAATTTTAGCAAACTGCTTTAGAAAATATTTTGTTTTCTAAGTTCACTGCAAAGATGCAGGAAATTAACCTTTCTGAAAATGAGTTTCCTAGTTGTCCTAGAGGGCAAGAGGCCATACAAGCTCATTTACCCACTCTCTCCCCCACTCCCATTTAACAGGTACATATACTGTACATCCAATGCCCACCACGCCAGAACAAGGCCAATATGCTAAATAACCACAATATGTTATTTCTGTTTCTCGCCATCATGTTTTGCCAAAAAACAACAACGCAAAAATGTTTTGTTTTCTTCCAGTACATTACATTGGCTAGGGGGAAAAAAAGTAAACAATGGCAAAAAACCCCAATAAATTTGTTGGCATTGCTGTTTCTGCAGATAAAATTTACCTTTTTTTAATACAAAACAATAATAAACGCACTATATACCTATACCATCGCTGGATCAGAGGGACTTATTTACATCTAATTCTGTGTAGACTCTCCAACAAAATATGACTCTAGGGTCCCATCCTGGTACATGACAGTTACATTTAGTTAATATGTGCCCTTTACATCAGGGGTTCCCAACATTTTTGTGCTGTGGGCCAGACCACACACTACGGACAGCTGAGCAGGCCGGTCATGTGATTCCTCCCGCCATAAATGATGCCATAAAACGCATCCGTGGCTGTCGTAAACACATTTACAACAGTCACGAATGTGTTTACGGCAGTGTTTACGGCAGGCACGTGTGTGTTTATGCATGAGCAGGCGTGTTTTACAGCTGTCATAAACGTGTCTACTTCCAGTAGCAGTGAGGGTGAATTTGTCTGGATTTTTTTTGAATCTGGGGGGAGGTTGTAATTGTTAAAAATTATTTTTGGTCCAGTTGAGACCTTTTGTAAAAAAGTTCAATGCATTCCTATGGGAAAATGTGCTTCAATTTACTTTTTTTTTGTTTACAATGAAGGCTGTTGGAATGGACCAAGATTGTAAACTGGGGTTTGCTGTACTAGATGCTGGAGTGCATGGAAGACTGTTACCTTTCCTGCTGAAATTGTACCCATTTATCTAATTGCAATTTCTTACTTTTAAACTGCTAGTTTGGCAGGAGCTGGGACAAGCAACAGGAGCACACTTTGTCATGCAGCACTTGGGTCTCATACTGCTGAACTTCTGATCGTGAAACTCAGTGTCTTAACCACTAAGCCACTGTGGCCCAATCTTGTCCCTTGCAGTGGACCAAACAGCAAACTAAAGAAAAATGTAGATAGCCGCTGAGCCAAAAAAAATTAAATAGGATTCACCTTATAACAGCTTGCTTTATAACTGTCGTCATGAAACCAACCAGGTTGCAAGCACATTGGTTTGTTGTGTTTTTGCAATGATTTTTGTATTATGTTTTTTAATTATATATATGTTGTTGAACACTTTTCACAAACACAAGAACACTTCCACATGTTGAAAAAGAAAAATTCCCTCAGAATGTTTGGAGAAGTGTGAACTTTAAGCTATGCTTGGATTTCAATTATTGAATGGATTTCTCCCTAATCTCTGCAAAAGAGAAATAGCACATCAGCATCAATACCCTTACCAAATAAAAACTCATCAAAAGAACTTTGAGAATTCTGATTAAAAACAGTTACAACATTGATGTTGGATTAAATATAGTGGAGAAATGTGGAGTGGGGAAACCCTGTTTTTAATATCTTCTCATTAAATTTTTGAAAGTAATACTGCTCATTTTCTCAAGAGACCCATTACAAAAGCCAGAAAGAAGAGATTTTTCAAAGGCGGGTAAATGAATCCAGAAAACTCTATAATTATATACTGAGAATTAGGTCTTTTAAAAATAAATGTAATTATTATAATTGAGGATAGCTATTTTAATTTTTAACTTATCGCATTTATTCGATTTAGTGCAAAAGACAGATATTTTTACAGCCATAATTATTATCAAAGAAATAACGTGATCCTCCTCCATAAATGTCTATGGTTATCTTTTGGCTAGGTTACTTTATGAATTCTCTCCCTCCCCCAATATACATCAAATAATTCTCTCTGCTGGGAGTAATGCATTAAAAGAGAGACATTCAGAGTAGTACTTCAAAATGATGATGCTACATCAAAGAATGATCAAATAATTTTGGAAAAATATCAAGATCATCATATAAAATATCTAACTGTAACAAAAAGGAAAACACAGAGTTGGGAAAGTAATAGATGACCAAAATTAATGACAGGATTGCAGCACCTTCCCTAGAAGAAAAGATGAAAGCCAGGGGGAGGAGGAAGAGATCTAATTGGTGGGAGGGTGGGGGAGATGACTATGAAGAAATGCACAGAGCCTGATAAAATTATGCCTGGAATGGAAGGTGTGTGACATACAGATAAGAGTATTGAAGACCTGGGTTCAAAACCTCACCCTGCTGTAAAACTCACTGGGCAGCTGTAGACCTGTTTACACTCCCTCAGCCTGACCTAACTTACAGGGGTGTTATGAGGATATACAGGGGGGCCAAAGAGTCACATATGCTACCTTGAATTCAGTGGAGGAAAAGTGGCATATAAATAAATGCATACATTCTGAAAATAAACATAGAAAATATAGTCATGTGAAATTACTGTTCCCTCTAGGTCAGCATTGGCCCCAACTGATTGACAGTGGTTGTCAAAGAAAAGCTAGCAGCCATTTTCTCCAGCCCTGGTGGGAAATGATCAGAGACTGATGAAATGATATACAGTGATACCTTGGATACCGTTTGCATCGGATAAAGTTTGAACCTAACATTGGGGAATTTGAGGCAAACATTTGCATCGGATAATATTATGTTAACCATTATGTTAACGTTATCCGATGCATCAGATAACCTAACTATTTCTGAGGCTAATGTTTGCCTCAAATTCCCTGAGGTGTGGCTGCGAGTCACCAGTTTGTCTTGGGAGAAAGGGAGGGGGCTGCCTGCTCTCTTTATCTCAAGGTTGCAACATTTCAATAACAATCACACATTACAAAAGCTTGCCAAACCAATCTGACTAGTTTAGCAAAAGCAGACATGGGGGGGGGGGGAAATCTTTCAATATGTCCTGACTCCAAGTTAAAAACTAAGAGGGATAGAAGCCCCAAATGGATGACAACATGCAGAGTTGCCATCTGGAGTCATGTGCACAGGAATCAATTTTAAAAGCTAACAGCAAGGGTGCCCAAACTTTTCAGGCCACGGGCCAGTCACATGGTTCATGGGTGCCCAAACTACAGCCTGTGTGCCAGATCCAGCCTTGACACCAATTCATCTGGCCCGTTCCACCGTCACCACTCCCAGAAGCTGGGTGAGTTTTACTTCCGCTTCTGGTGTCATTGGCTGGATCCGGCCCATAGTTTGAGCACCCCTGGCTAACAGGGATAGAAGCAGGACCCAAAATGGATGTCAACATTTACCAACATGCAAGGTGGCCATGTGCACAGGAATCCATTGGTGTCACGGGCCAGATCCGGAAAATTGAGAGAGCTGTAGTACGTACAAAAAAACAACTTCTCCCATCTCTGCTCCAAAAAACAAACAAATGGGTAATTAATGCACGATTTCAAAAGTACAGGACATGGTGATGGTTTCCATCTTAGGTGATTTTTAAAAATGATAGAACAAATGCATGAAGGGAAGAGCTACAGAAAGTCATGAAGGATAAATGTGACCTAAAGGCAGTATTACCAGTCATAGGAGGTTTCCATACCCAATATGTAGTTTCTTGGGAGCATGTGATCAGATGGTACTTCATTACATACCACATGATTTTTCTAACAGCTTAAGATAGAAGTCCATCACATTTGTTAAAGAATGTGTAACTGAAAAAATATATAAATCTGGATGGCTCTTAACACATCTTACTAGCTGATTTGCATTTAAATAACACAGCTGTATCCAAATTATATGTTAGGTTTGAATATCTACTATTCTCAGTTGACAAATTCTGGGAAAAAGTAAAACATTGCAAGGAAACTGAATGGTCAGCGTCAAAGGCAAAAGAAACCAGTTTCATCTGTCCCAATACTGTATTTTTCCATAGGCAAACACAGCAGATTAGCCATATGTAAAGGTAAAGGTTTCCCTTGTTCAAAAGCCAGTCATATCCGACTCTCTAGGTCAGTGCTCATCTCTGTTTCAAAGCCAAAGAGCCAGCACTGTCTGCTTCTGCAGACGTTTCCATGGTCATGTTGCAGGCATGACTAGACACCAGAGTGCATGGAACGCTGTTACCTTCCCAACGAAGTGGTCCCTATTTATCTAGCTGCAATTTCTTGCTTTCAAACTGCTAGGTTGGCAGGAGCTGAGACAAAGACAGGAGCTCATTCCGTACTGCAGTACTCGGGAATCGAACTGCTGATCTTCTGCCTCCCAGTGAGCGTCTTAGCGACTTGAGCCACTGCAGCCATGTGATCCATATTCAAATTACAAAAACATGCAAAACATGCAGGAGGTAGGCAATACCTTTATTGGCTCACAGAAAATTAAAATGTTGCAAGCTTTCAAGATCCAAAATCTCTTCTTCAGGTATGGCATGATTTCTTCTTGCCAAGTACAGTTCTTAGAAATGCATGTAGAACAACAGTAAAATTACCCCACCCCACAAGAAACCAAGCGTTTGTTCCTCCCACACAGCCCTCCATGAACCATTCACTTTCCTTATTCTACATGCATTTCCAAGACTTTTACCTGGCAAGAAGACATCACACAATGCCTGAAGAAGAGATTCTGGATCTCGAAAGTTTGAAACGTTTTAATTTTCAGTGATCCATTAAAAGTATCTCCTTCCTCCTGCATTTTTTGTAATATACAGTACCACATTTGCCTGAGTATAAGACACATTGGAGTATAAGACACACTCCATTACTGTATTACCAAAAATAGCCCACAATAAGCCACCATATACAGTAAAAGACGCACTCCATTTTCCCAGTGTATTTTAAGAGGGGCAGTGGCTCTTATACCCCAGCAAATACAGTATTTCCAGTTTCCCAACTTCCATCCTGTACATGGAGCTCAATGACCCTTCATTATAATGTCATGATGTTGTGTTTTTTCTTACTACTACCAACAACAGAGAGAAGCGGTGATGTAATGTATCCTACAGTGTATTATCTAACACACAGCAAGGACCAAACCTGGTATGACATTAAACGGGCCTTTGAATTTGACACTCGAGATCTTCTCAGGTCAACAAACAGCTGTTGGAAGAGCAGCTTCGAAAAGTCACAAATGCAGCAAGTAGAAAGAGAGTTTAATCTTTTTCTCCCATTTTGAAGAAAATCAACCCTTCTTTGTAGTAGAAGAAAATCAGCCAATGCCCCTTGTTGCTCACATGAAATTGTCTTAAAAATTAATAGTAAGATTACTAATATTAATTTTTAAAATTAATAGTAAATTTATAGTAAATTGCAATGTATCTGAAGACTTTTGCTGTAAGGTTATAGGGAAGGAAGGATTAACATTTCCTCTCCACTGCTACTGTCAATCCTTGTGAACAACCACACATATTACGGCTATATTTGTGTTTTCAGACTTGATCACATTACTGCCAGAGATGCATCTAACATTGTAGCTGCTTCAATCTTATGTTGTATTTGCTTTCATGAAGTCAAGAAATCAAAATGTGGCGATTGTTTTTTTAGCACAGCACTTGGTAATGTCCCAGAAACCCTTCTCTACCAATTAATCCCCTGCAATGGGTGTCTAACAGATGGATATATTTGATTGCTATATGCTGCTAGATATTTTATATATTATATTTCCACAATGATGGGCAGCAACAGGTTTGTACCAGTTCACCAGAACCGGTAGTAACTTTCCCCAGTGTCCCGGAGAACTGGTAGCAGCTTTTGGGGGGAACCACCTCGGGAGCTTACCTTTTCACCGGTTCCCCCACTGCGCATGCGTGCCAAGCGCTTGGTGTGCATGCACGCCTAAAGCACCTGGCGTGCATGCGCAGCCTCCTTGCTGTCCTCCCAACCGTGGAGGAGGAAGAGAAGCTGCTAGCCTGAAGTTCCCTGTAGCCTGCTCCCCAGGGTAAGTAACTCACCATTGGATGTGGGGTGGGTGGGTGTATTTTAATATGTATTTATTTTTAATGTGTATTTTTATGTGTTTTATGTCTATTTAATTTGTATTTTTATGTGTTTTATGTCTATTTAATGTGTATTTAATGTGTATTTATTTTTAATGTGTATTTTATGTGTTTTATATGTTTTTATGTCTATTTAATGTGTATTTCTTTTAATGTGTATTTTATGTGTTTTTATGTGTATTTTTATGTCTATTTAATTTGTATTTTTATGTGTACTTATTTGTATGGTTTTTTACATTGGCTCCGCCAACATCATTGGCTCCACCCATGATGTCATGACATTGGCTCTGCCCCCTATGTTGGCTCCACCGACAGTGTGGTAGTAAATTTTTTGGCGGCCCACCACTGTATTACAACCTTCCTGCCAATTCTCTTTAGCAAAACAGGAAGTAACCAGGTACAGTGTTTTTGTTTGCAGGTCAAAGGTTGATCAGAGACCAGAATGGGCTTTCTCAAACCCTTTGAGATTGAAATGGAGACATTTAGAGCTAATCTGAATAATCTATTGTTGCTGATGGCTGTGGGAAGCTGTATTGGTATGCTTGCTTGTCTGTCATTTTGCTTGAACACACTTTTCTCCCTTTGACCCCTGAATTTGGTGCATAAAAACCATGCCTGTAAGTTTTACTCCTTGTCTGAAGAAGTGGACTTGATCCACGAAAGCTAACAATAAAAATATAACAGTTAGTCTTTAAAGTGCTACGGTGTTTTTTATTTTGTTTTGTTTTCTGATATCCCTAGAAATAATACCTGTTCTAAGAAATCACAAGACTGCTTTGCTTTCCTCTTTGCAATGCTTTGGTTCTCAGGCCTCTCCAATGGTGTTTTCTTTGTGTTACAATTATTAATCAGCCAAACAAAATGGACTCTCACCATGGCCAGAAATGACAGGAGATGCACTGGGTTGGAAAAGGCACTCCTAGCACATTAACTACTCTTGCAATGAATTTCTGTAAAATCCGGGGACTGGCCTTGGTAATAAGAAAAACAGAAAACAAAACCATGCTTTGTTTAACACAGATGTCTAGACTAGTTTAAACATCAGGAAGAAACATTTGCTTTATCACAAACATAGGCCAATGCCATTTTAAACATTCCAATAGTTCTTGAATTGATAGAAAGCTCCAGTTTCTTACTTTAAAAAACAAACAGCATCTAACTAAACTTTTTATCCTTCAAGCATATTGTATTGTTCTGGGTCTTTTATGAATTTTTAAAATTTTGTTTAAAAGTATGTCTACCTGGCTTTTCAGTAAAATATTACAAAAATAGCTTACAGAAATAACATAAAATACTGGAGTAAATGTATTTATTCATCCCAACAAAAAAAATTGATTTGTGTGAATTTGACAAGTCGCCATCCATGTAATTTCCACTGACTCAGCTAAGTCTAATCTACCCGTGACTAATAAATGGACCTATGCTGCTAGCAATGTATAAAAAAACCCGCAAACTTTGCTAACAAGTCAAAATAAATATAAATCAATCCAAGACCTTACAAACAGAGAAGGCTAAAACAGATAAATGAATACTAAAAAAAAAAAAAAAATCTGTAAAAATTATTGACCAGGATCCTATTGTAGATTACTGTGTGCACATCTAACACTGCATTCTGAGCACAGTGAATGCATGCTTTTACTAGGAAAAGTGGGCAGAAGAGGAACGACTATTCTAATTCTTATTTTAAAAGAACTAATAAAGTGTTTCAAATAGAAAAATTTTATTTGGATGACTTCAGGATCCTTTTTAAACAAGTTCTGATATGCCCATCATGCATGCAGATAATGAGAGAGCACGTGGTGCAGTGAGTAGCCCGGACCAATTGTTTATTTTTTCTCAGTATCAGGTAATGGTAAAGGTCACCCTTATTCAAAAGCCAGTCATATCTGACTATAGGTTTCAGTGCAAATTTCTGTTTATAGCCAGAGCCAGCACTGTCTGCATCTGCAGACATTTCCGTGGATATGTGGTAGGCATGACTAGACATCAGAGTGCACAGAATGCTGTTTACCTTCCCACCCAAGTAGTCCCTGTTTATCTACTTGCAATTTCTTGTTTCTGAATTGCTAGGTTGGCAGGAGCTGGGACAGAGACAGGAGCTCACTTGGGTTTCAAACTGCCGACCTTCCAGTCATCAAGTTCAGCATCTTAACCACTAAGACACCGCAGTCCCTAAGCTGTGAAATACCCTCAGCTAAATTATGTATGACCACTTCAATCTAGGTTAAGGCAAAGAAAAGATACTAGTGTCTCTCATAGCTTTAATACATTGCTGGAGGTGAGCTGGCGACATCACATGGGCACACACAGAGCTTAACTGTGCGCCTCCCTGGGCATCAGTTTCTAAAAGGTTCACCATCACTGTACTAGATAAATCAAGTTCTACTGTAAAACCTAGAACAAATTAAGAAATATGCACCCTACATATGTTCTCAGGCTTGCCAAAATGCAAAGGCTAAATCTTTGGTAACCAGCGGCACTCATGGTCAGAAACAAGAGTACCACCTATCTGCTAGCTCTCTCAACATGGTCCACATCTACAGAAAATGTTCTACTTGCCTTAGTAGTTATTGGTGTGAGTCATTCCTGGTTCCTTTCCAGCACAGCAATCAACAAAAAATACAGAAGGGCAATTCACAACAACCACACAGTGCAAGGGAAAATGAATATGAAAACAGAGAAGTAAAAAAATAAAGAAGGAATGACAGAGAAACAAAAGAGAAAAGTGCCTAGGCTAGCTTTCCATAGTGGAATGATAAGAAAAGTTCTGATCCTTAAAGTTTAACCAGGCAACAGCTCTCTACCATCCAAGAAAATACACAAATATAAACCAGAGTATTCCTTAGTATTTATGTAATACTTCCTGTGGCTATTGCAAAAAACAGCACCAATATTAAAATAAAGAACTGTTATCTCAAAATGTGCTTCCTGGGAGGAAATTCTGACCAGCACATCATGACCAAGTAGGGGGCAGATTTAGCAGCAACTCTTTTTAGCACGGTGGGCCTCTCTCTTTCAGTTTTAAAGATTTAAATGGCATACTCTCCTTTTGGAGTAAATGTGACTTCCTTAAGAGATCCCCTTGGAACCAACTGTCTGCCATGTACAGTGAGTGAAATGTATTACAATGCTGATCACTGCTTCTTGTTTATTTCCGTGACAGCTTTTTAAAAAGTGTCTCTTAAGATGTTTAGTAAAAACATCTTTTGATTTAAAGCAAAAAATTATGGCTGCAGCTACAGTCAAAAGCACAAAAATTTAGATCACAGCTCAAACACAGGGAAAACACAGGGATGTTGAACCTCTTGTAACTTGGCTCGTTCACCTTCACCCTAGAAAAGCTTAACTTTTTGATTCCTCCAGGAGAAAAAAGTGTAGAACTAATGCATTATGGCAGCAGTGCCCAAACATTTCGGGCCACGGGCCGGACATGTGGTAGAGCGTGCCAGTCATGTGGTTCCTCCTACTAGAAGCAGAAGTAAAATGTGCATGTGCATAATGCTGCCATAAATGAGCTGTCGTAAACACATTTACAACAGCTGCGGATCATTTACAGCAGCATTATGTGCATGCACAAGTGCATTATGTGCCCATGCATGCACGTTTTATTTCTGCTTCCGGGACTGGTGAGAGCAGTACAGGCCAGATTATTTAGTGCCATGGGCCAGATCCAGCCCATGGGCTGTAGTTTGGGGACCCCTTCCTAATGGCATGATGACCAAGATCCTGTTGGTCTTCTTCCGCATTTAGCAGCACAACTGCAGAAGTCACAGTGGCTAAATTAGTGTTTCCCAACCTTTAGTTTTTGGACTTCAATTCCCAGAAGCCTAAGTCAATTCCTCAAAGCACTGAACAACCAATGTACTGACTTTGGCTTCTGGGAATTGAAGCCTCCCTGTGGGATGTAGGCCCCACACAGGAAACCACTAGGCTAAATGAAACTACAATAATTCATGAGGGCCCACTTACATGCCTCATTATTCGCTTGACTACATCTCTGATCATATGACCAGCTCTTTTATTAATTAACCCAGTTAACTGCTGTGATGTCTGTAATTGTGTTATCATGCATGGGAGAAAAAACCTTCAACCCAAAGACAAAGCGAGGAGACACAAGTAGAGATAAGATGTACTGTAAAAGATATCCTCCTTCTGGGTCTCCAGAAGCTCCTTTTCAGGCTTAAGTGCATGTGATTTTTTTTTTTTTGCTATCTATTTGAATTTGTGACTAGATTTGAGATGTGATGATAAACTCTGAATGTAGGTTTTTATCTATATGTTACCTGTGTTGTTTTTAAAACTTCGTAAAATCTTGTAAGCTACCTAGAATATGAACTCATATATCCTAGATAAAGATTAAAGAAAAAGCTGGACTAGGATGGTAAAATAGAATTGAGACTAAGACTATGTGGAAGATGTATTGTTTGCATTTGTTGGCACTGTCATAGCATGTATTTCACTCAGATCCTCCACACAAGTGATGTGCTGTACCATAGAGGGTGTAAAGTAGCTAAATAATAATTTTGTGTCAGAATTTATTCTGAGTTGAAAGGGTTTTGCGCGCTCAGAGAATACCCAAATGAGGCTCCTTTCATGTCCTCAAGAGTTGGGACAGAGACGGTTGCTCAATCCATCATGCAGTATCCGGGTCTCGAACTGCTTCTTAACCACTGAGCCACCACAGCCCCTGTAAAGTAACTAATGGAGTTACTGTACATTGTTGTATTAACTTGGAGAGGAAATTAAGGTAAAAGAAGGATGCCTCCTTGTTTTGAAGCAGGAGGAAATACATGTGTGGTCTGTTGTTCTTGATTTGGTGATGTTGTGTCAAGGAATCAGGCCTTGTCTGTGGTGTCTCCAACAATTTGGAATGCCCTGCAGGAGTTCCACAAGTCCATTACAGCCAAACTATTTAGGGAAGCATTTTGTAATGTCTTGCCACCAATGCCAATATATTTTACTTGGTTGTTTGTACTTGACCTATTTTATTTATACAGGTTCCACCCTCCCATATCTTTGGGTCCAGTATTCACAATTTCACTCATCCATGGATCTAAAAATATTGTACAGTCAAACCCTGCATAAAGAGCACCTCGCTTAAAGAGCAGAATTTTCTCTGAATGTTCACTTCACTTAACAAATAAAACCAACCAAAAACTCGCTTAACAAATAAATCTGGGTTCACAATCACACACACCCCGAAGTCACAATTGGTCACTCGCTTAAAGAACAATCCTGTGGAACACATTATGCTCTTTAACCGAGGTACAACTTGTACGGGCCAGTATCCCAAACAGGACAGTGTGAACAACTGTTTTATACTTAGACAAGTCTCTGGATCATTCTTGAGCAAGTCACTGTTTTCAATCTAAAATTTTCACCCATGAACTGGGTATAATAATCAGATGCAATCATCAGCAGTGGCTGCAACTCATATCCGAGAATGTATTTTTTCCTGAAGCAAAAAAAAAAAGCGCCATTGGCTTGAATTTGTTTAAGATGGATCCAAGCTTGCCATAAAGTGACCCACACACTATGATCACGGAGCCATCTCCTGTGGCACATATAAAAAGAGACATGCAGGATTTAGTACCAGGAGTGCAATGGACTATCCATGAGAATATTATCAAATTGCGCCTTCACAGCCAGTCCATCTGGCATGGCCTCTTCCGCCTCCATGACTGTTTGGAATCAAAGTTCTTCCTCTGCTCATTTTGCCATTGAGGCAGCCAGATGCAACAAAAAACAAGAAAAGTATTTCAGTCACTGATAGTAACATCCTTTTCATGATTAACAAAAGCTACAATGGAAAATAATTTATTTTCATTGGGATGGTGATTTTACCATGAAAAATGCACACTCTTTACCAATATAGAATACTGTACTACCTCCGTGAGGAAGTTGTCACCAAAACAATTTTAAAAATAAAAGAAACTGTAACTAGTGAGGAACTGCTGTAATCATTTTCTTAAACAGGAAACACAAACAAAAACACAAAGAAACAGTGTCATAGTAATGCTGAATATCATAAATAGAATAATTAAGACAGCAGTCACACCAATGGTTTTCCATCTTTCCTGTCCAACATCACAGTATCAAAGAGCCTGAGCCCAACAGCGGTAAAACAAAACACTATTTTTTTTCCTAAGAAGGTATTCATTGTTTTCAATCTTCTTCTTTTTTGCCTATTTTCCAACATTTTGTTACTATATTTTATCATTTGTGTTAAACTGGTAGGAGGAAGAATGGAAGATTAAGAGAAACACTGAATGTCTGAAGTTACTGCTACCATGATAATTACAGGTAAACATCAGGACTGAGGGAGAGTAAAGTCTTAGTTATTATAAAAACTCTGCCTCTTACCTAGATACATGAACCATTGGTTCAGAACCATCAGTTTACACTGCTTGGCAGGGGACTAAATTAAAGACAAATCTGTCAGTGTTTACAAGCATGAATGAATGAAACATATGTTATCAAAAGCAGCGTGTATTGCAATATTCCTCAAAGAGAAAAAAAAACTTGAGAGAAAGTAGGGTTGAAACATCATCATCATCCTGCCCTGTTGGCTGACATGTCACTCAGGATGGTGGAAGGACGTAGTTAAAACAAACCATAAAATCCAATAATAAAATCAAGATAAAAAATACATAAGAGAGATAACAGGGAACTATATTACACATTGCTCTGTAGGAAGGGATGAGGCAACATGACCAAAATCATAACCAATTGTGGAGCCACCACACATGAAATTCCTTATCAGATGTAGCTTTCCCCAAATGGAGAAGCAGCCACATGTAAGTAGCTCTACATTAGTCTTCTATTGTTAGCAAGTGCAGGGCAAGAGTCCAAAAATACTATGCACGGGGTATTATACATGACAAACAAGTTAACAAGTTATGGCTGAATGAAGAGAGGCACTAAGCCCTAGTTCCTAATATGGAGACAAATTCAAGTGTAGTCAACAAATGCAAGAGGTTGCTAATCCAGGTTCAAATGCAGCTCAATCCCTGTGTTGTATTTTTACAAATCAGTTTTTACACAGAGCAATAAGGTTTCACCTAACTTGCAAACTCTTGTATCTCTTGCTCTTCTGATAAGGGATTGCCTTTATTCCCAGCCAAATAGGCACTGTATAGTTCAACACAAGGCAAAGATGAATTAAAAGGTGATTTGCAACCCTGTGTCTACAAAAGGTAGAGCTCACCTCCGTGGGGCTGAGTGCTATTTTTCAGATTTGTTAGCAGACCAACGGTAGCTCTCCCAAAATGGTGTGACTAAATGGCAGAGGTATGGATAAAGAGGTTAATTTGTATGTTTAGTCACCTCTCCCTTTTAGAAGCACAATGAAACCTTATGAGCAATTTCCCCTGCAAAAATAAAAATAAAAATGGGGGGGGGGGCCCTAAATGTATATAGCTGTAGATTATTCTTTGCCCACTGCTGATCTACAGAGATAAAGAACGTCCATTCATTCTATATTGCCTGAGACTAAACATGATACCCAACAGTGACAGAACAAGTTTGGAGATTCCATTTTGTGGCATTATTTTAATACAGATTCTAGAAGTAAAACATTGGGCAGGACAACTTTCCTTTCTCCCTGCCCCCTTGAGCTTTGCAATGCCCATGCTAGTGAAAATTCCTGCTGCCACTCTTGTTTTTAATACCTTTGTGGTTCAATAAATGTCTTATCCACTTTTGATTTCAAATGTGCACAAGGACCACATAGCTTTTTTTCTCTTTGTTTAATTACAAATGCCATTCTCTCCTTGCTTTCTGAAGTGGTTTAGTCTCTTCTCCCTTAAGTGTCGGGTGGTACCGTAACCATTTATGGTGTTGCAGAACTCACTGTTCCACCTCTCTAATGTGACAACCCCACAGGAAGGTATCCTGTAACTAACGAGCAAAGAAGTCAGAGTGATTTGAAGGACTTGACTGTGTGCTTCAGGAGTTCTCAACCTTTTTAAGCCAGGGGCTGGGTCACACTCCTTCAGACAACTTTGGGGGCTGGACAGCCATTTTGCCTTTCCTACACCACATGGCACTTCCTGGTGTGGTGGAAGCAGTGGAGGGGGCCACATGAAATGGTGCTGTGGGCCGCAGTTTGAAAATTCCTGGCTTAGAACTTCAATCAGAGATCATGCTTGGCAGGCAGCACCAGTGCCTTCAGAAACAAATGAAGTGGCTCCACAATAAGATGGCAACTTGGCAAAATCCACCATGTGCTAAACAGACTTTTCTAAAGTACAATTCCAGAATCCCCCATACAACAAGGCCATTGGGAGTCCTCTTTTGTGGACCATCTGATCAGAGAAATATGGTTAATGCTATACAGTATGCCTCTATTTATTTCAGATATCTGATAAAATCGTATTATTGTGTCATCTACATGTCTCATTGCTTCTTCCTTGTCTCACTTTTGTAATATATGGTCTGACAATTAGTTCTGTAATAAGGAAAGTCTGCACACACTTTTTTTGTGTCTTTTTGGTTGGCCGAGTAAAACTATTGTTCCAATCTAGATTTTTGGTTAGGGTTGCTTTAAGACTGACAAGCTTAGCTCATTCTCTTTCTTTTCTAACCAGGTTAAAATAATTATAGTCAATTGTGGAATTGTGCAGTCAATTCCAACTTACAGTGACCAATTCCAGTGTCTTCCAGATAGAAAAGATTCAGTTTATTACTCACTTCTTCTCGCAGTATTCTGAGACTGTGTAGCTTGCCCAGGACTACATGGGGTGGCTCCTCTCCTGGAGACAAAGTCAAAAATCGAACTCCCAACCTCTTCTTCTTCCAGGTCTAAGACCAGACATGAAACTGCCAAAATGAAAGCACCTTTTGGTGAGTCCATTCTGCAGTTCCTTTCGCCTGACCAAGTGTGAGAAAGATTAGCCGGCAACACAATGTTGTGGTTACCAGGGTATGCCCGATTGTGATTCAAAAATACTACAATCTTCGTGGAGGCTCTTTCGGTGTACCCCCTCCTAACCTAACTCAGAGCTACCCTGCCAGCTAACCATTAACTCAGCGTTCTTCATGTAGTATTCACTACCCTTGGTTTAGATTCCCTTGTTTAATTTTGATCAATGCTTAAACCTTTGTTGTAAATGCTATTAAATGAGTACAGTACTTACAAATATGTAGGTGAAATTATTTGAAATAAACCAATAAAGTAATCAATACAAAAAGTCTGGCTTGTATCCAAATTTGGCTATAAATGAATTATCTAACAAAATAATTAATAAACAAATAATAATTAGACCAGCCTCTGGACCTTAAGTTCGTTGTAATTTACTTTCAGTGGATCAGCTCTTAAGTACAGTATAACTGGTTTTAGATACAATTCATTTTTGTAAACCTGTTCATATTATGTAAAACATTTAACAACCTTAAGCAACAAACCTACTGAAGATGTCTGCAATTAAAAGAATAGCAAGGAAATGCTTATAATATCTGAAAACAAATTAGCTGTGCAAACCCATGCCTGGGCAATTAAAAATGTAAATTTATTACTAGTGTTGTAAGCACAAGAACGATGACAAAACATATTATTCCTCTAGCAAACCATATACTGTATGTGGAAGCATATAACATACACTAACAACTGTATAACCTAACAACTGTATAATTAGTACAATAAAACTTTCTTCTGATAAACAAACAGTGGCTGGTCAAAGTGCACAGTTTTACAATTTCAAGTGTTACTCTAATGTCTCATTAAAAGGATATACATAATAGTACTGTTCACAAAGATGAGTGATTTACAACAGGCCATGTAAAGCCCATAGAATGGCATGTATTATAGAAAACATTTCCTGTCAACCCCAAATAACTTATTTAAAATATGCAGTTTATGACCTGATTAGTTGAATGCTGTCCACCATATTAACTGTGACCTTCCAGGGGCATAGACATGCTTCTGTTTTCCCCTATATAGGAACTGAATTATTACTTTTTAAAAAAATTAACCCTGCCCTTCTAGAGGACTCAAGACAGCTCACAATTTAAAAAAAAAACAAGGAAAGTTAAACACGTTTTTAAAAGCAGCCCTGTTTAAGCAGCCCATCAAGGAGATAATGCAGGGGTTCAAAACCTGTGGCCCACAGGCCAGCTGCGGCCCATGGCACTATTTCATGTGGCCTCCCACCACCTCCACCCCACCAAGAAGTGCCATGTGGTGAAGGAATGGTAAAATGACCATCTGGCCTCCAAAGCTGTCTGAGGGAGCGTGTCCCAGCCCCTGGCTTAAAAAGGTTGAGAACTCCTGAGATAAAGCCTGCTTCTGGAAGGATAGTAAATGGGAGGTAGGCAAGCCTTCTATGAGAGGAAATGCCACAGTTTGGGAGCAGCAACAAAGAAGGCCCTTCCTCATGTCCCAACCAAGCGTGCCTGTGAGTGTGTTCAGCCTGAGAAAAAGACCTCCCCTGAATTTTCTAAAACCAAAGTAGGTTCATGAAGGGAGAAGTGGTCTTTCCAATAGCTAGAACCTGAGCCATGTATGGCTTTATAGATCAAAAGCAGCACCTTCTGTTGTGCATGGAAATGGACCAGCAGTCTAAGGAGCTGATGTAACGGGTGAGTTGTGTGGTATCTGAAATGAGCTCTCCATACCCAACTCTCCTCCCCTTGTAAGAAGAGTGCAAAATTGCAAGCTGCTGGATTGATTGTCAACAAAGGTGCAACAGGAGTTTGGTTCAAGCCTCTTCATTGCTCATTCAGTCCAAAGCAGCCTCTCACACTATGCAAGGACTGCCTGCGACAATATGCTACTTCCTAGCTACTTTGAGAACTACAGCTAAGCTCAGAGGAAGCAAAGAGAGAGAGAGAGACTATACCACGGTGTGTGTATCCCTCAAAGTGTTTAGTGTTACCCATCTAGCTTTCCAAACAACCATCAGTGAAGGGATGTCACCGGTTCCAGAAGGTTCCCTGGAACCGGTAGGACCAATTCCGGAGGGTTCTCCGGGAGAGGAGTCCACTTTTGAGGCGTCCGGTTCCGGACGCCTCACCGAAAGAATTTTTTTTTTTTAAATCGGAGCTAAAATGGCTCCAATTGACTGCGCATGTGCAGAAACTCAATCTGACGCATTGCGCATATGTCAGATTGAGTTTCTGCGCATGCGCAGTCAATTGGAGCCATTTTAGCTCCAATTTAAAAAAAATTGTTTTACTGCTTTCAGGACGGCGGCGGCGGCGGCACCAGCCCTCTGAGGAGGGCACCTCCCCCACAGCACGTTGAGGGCTGCCTGGGCCGTCCGCTGCCGACAAGCCCCATGCCCTGGGGACATGCGGCGCACCGCTGCCGCCTCCTCCTCCGCCGGGTGCCTGTGGACTGGGTGCCTGCAGCTGCCGCCCCACGCCGCCGCCGCCGGACCTGCCTGCATCCCTGTGGCCTCCTCCTTGGGCCAGTCCCTTTTTAGCCCGGCTGCGGCGCCTGGCGGAGGAGGAAGCTGGAGGTGGTGCGGCATGGGGACGGCAGCCGCCACCATACCCACTGCTCCCCGCAGGCCCTGGCCGCCCGTGGCCGCCGCCAGAGCCGGGCTGAAAAGGCACCGCCCCGAGGAAGATGCAGGCACCCGGGCGGCCCGGCGGAGGAGGATGCGGCGGTGGCGAGCCCCACCGGGCTTACCCAGGGCATGGGGGTTTGTCGGGCCCCAGTCCCTAGGAGGGCGCGGCGGCGGCGGATGGCCCACGCAGACACCAACGTGCCCGTGGGAGCTCGGTGGCTGGCCAGAGGCTGCAGGCAGCTGTGGCGGCCGTGGCCAGCGGCTGCAGGGCCGGCCGCGGCCTTCGTAGGAAACAGCCGCAGTCGGGGGCAGCGTGTCTTGCCGGGTGGCCCCGGGCCACATGGAGGTTCGTCAGCGCCAAGGAAGGTAAGTGAGGCTTTTATATTTAGGGTGGGTGGGTGATTTATTTGTGTTTTGGGTGGGTGGTTGTACTTTTATTTAATTTTTATTTTATTTATTTCTTTATTTCATTTCTTTAAGTTATTTACGGGTCTGTGTGCGTGTTTATTTTTTTTATTTTTATTTTATTTTTGGCCTTGCCCACAACGTCATGATGTCATGACGTTGGCTCCGCCCATGACGTCGTGACATCATGACATTGGCCACGCCCATGACGTCCATGACGTCATGGCGTGGTAGTAGAATTTTTGACATCCCATCACTGACAACCATACTAAAAAAAGCATTTCCAGAAAGATGTAGACGGCGACATGATTTGCATACCTATCGAAAATGTGAAACGAGGTCTCCTAATGCTTAGTTAATGGCAGTGAGAGCATTAGATTAAAATAATGCTGGCAATTTTCACCCTTGGTTTTTTCTTTTCCCCTCACAGGAACAGTTGAGATGTTCATTAAAAGTAAATTTGACCCTCTGGCTGAGAGACATGCCTCTTTCTTGTATCAGAAGGTATGTGTAGCTTTCCTCTAAGTACAGTAAAACCCCGTTTTACATACGCCTCGTTTTATGTAAAATTCATTTTATGTAATGATTTTTTCCTGAAACCACATCCCATTTTATGCAAATGTCCCATTTTACATACCACAATATCCCGAGTTCCTAATGGTTTGCTTCATTTTACGTAAAAAAACCATATCACGTAAAAACCTACGGAATGGACTTTTTATGTAAATCAGGGTTTTACTGAGTGGTAGGCAGCAACAGATTCGCAAACACACACACACCCCCGCAGGGGGTAGACTAACACAGCTACCATTTTAAAAGTTTTATTCTGTGCAAGCATATCAGAGAGTAAACAAAACAAAAAGACAAAAGCATTGTGGCACCTTAAAGACTAATTGCTGTAGTTTAATGTGAGCTTTTGTGGATCAAGTCCACTAGCTCTTTGGCTATAAACAGAGATGAGCACTGAACCCTAGAGTTGGTAATGACTCCAATAACAAAAGATCCCCAATTGGTATTCAAATTTGACATCAGGTTTTGTCTCTGCAAGTGGTTCAAGGTCTCCCTTGCTCAAAAGCCAGTCATATCCGACTCTAGGTGCAGTGCTCATCTCCATTTAGAGCCAAAGAGCCAGTGTTGCCTATGTTTGCAGATGTATACATGGCCATATGGTAGGCATGACTAGATTGCCCATGGCATAGGCTCCACCCACGGTGTGGTAGCGATTTTTTTTTTTTTTTGCTGCCCACCACTAGTTTTACTGTATGCTGCCTTCCACAGGCATCAGTTACTATATAACTGTCCATTTTGTTCACTCACGAAACAAAGCATCTGCAGTCTTTTCCTCCTGTTACTTTTCTCTTTTCTCCTTCAGATGACAGAAAAAAAACTGAGGGAAAAGAAGGGGACAAGAGTATTATTTTTATAGGAGAGGGGATGCTGAATGATGCTGGTCAGAGGCAGGTGGAACTGTTCTAAGCAGTGATGCCAAACCTGGTGTCCTCTCCTCAGGTCTGATGCTGGGAAAGGGGTATGAGAGTGGAAGCTTGTGGTTTGCTGGCAACTTGAGTTCTTTAGCATGCCAGCTAAGACCAGCCAAAAGTAGAAGACACCTGCTCTGCGCTATCTGTCTTCATTAAGAGGCATCATTTTGACAGGTGCAGTGAGGTATGGGTAGCAAGGGCTCTTGCCAAGCGTCTGCTATATTCTGGCACACCTTCTGTTAAATTTCCAGTTTGCACCATTTTAATCATCATCATCATCACCACCACCACCACCACCACCACCACCACCACCACCACCACCACCACCACCACCACCACCATCATAATCTAAAGCACAGTCCAAAACAAACATTATAAAAACATTGACTAGCATTATATAACATACAAGTTTTAACCCCAAACCTAAGTATCAGTTATAGCAACGTAATATATATGCTGTTCCTAATATGTGTCTCCAGACAGAGCTGCTGCCCTTTAGGAAAGGGGTGAAGACCTGGCTGGTGGGCCATGTGTGGGGTGCAGGCCAGACGGGCAGTTCGGCCAGCTGACCCTTTTGAATACCCCACCTCTCTTCCTGTTTTTTTTTTTTTTTTACTTTTAAACTTTTCAATCTTTTAACTTAATTTTAACTTTATTGTAAGTACAGTAATGTGTTTTAATTGTTTTAAATTGTAAGCCGCCCTGAGTCCTCAGGTAAGGGCGGGGTATAAATGTAATAAAATGAAATAAAATAATCACTGTCTTCTGATGATGTTGTTTCAGAGATTGGCAGTTGGTCATAGTATTTTATGAAACTCCATGGCATTGTTCCCAGTGCCCTGATGACTATAGGGACCACTCAAGCTTTTTACATTGCCAGGTCTCTTCCATTGTGGCATCCCCAGGAATTCTAATGTCAATTATCGAGGCATTTCTTTGTTCTCTTGTTCTCCTACTGCTAAGTCTGGTGTATTATACTCAAGGCATCTGTCAGTTTGGATCTGAAAATGCCACAAGAGCTTAACTTGGTCATTTTCTAACTCCTCCTCTACTTGATGTCCCTATTAATTTTTGAATGCTGGCAGATTATATGTTTAATGTAGTGACCTGTGTATTAATTTTGCAACACTGTCATCTTTTGTTTTGCATAAGTTCTTAACATCCACAGATGAGGTGTGACACCGTTTCAACTCTTTCTAGACAGGTTCCACATTTGCTGTTTGCACTAATTCCTTGCATTTTAGCTTTCATATCATTAGTTTGGTGTGCTTGTTCTTAGTAAAGGTTTCCCTTGCTCGAAAGCCAGTCGTATCCGACTCTAGGGGTCAGTGCTCATATCTGTTTCTAAGCCGAAGAGCCAGCGTTGTCTGCTTCTGCAGACATTCCCGTGGTCATGTGGCAGGCATGACTAGACACCGGAGCGCACGGAACGCTGTTACCTTCCCACAGAAGTGGTCCCTATTTATCTACTTGCAATTTCTTGCTTTCAAACTGCTAGGTTGGCAGGAGCTAGGACAAAGACGGAAGCTCATTCCGTCCTGCAGTACTCGGGAATCGAACTGCTGACCTTCCGCCTCCCAGTCAGCATCTTAGCCACTTGAGCCACTGCAGTCCCTTAGCTTGTTCTTATGCAGCAAAAATCAAACCTTCAGTAAAAAAATACTGAGAAAGTTGGGGGGGGGGAATGAGTCAAAATCCTGTGGGACTTTAAAATTCAAACAGATAGGCATCTGAGTCATGACACACCTTATATAATTATTGTGGAAAAGAAGAAGACCTGGTTTACTGATATTGCTATACCAGGAGATGCACAAATTGAGGACAAACAGCTGGAGAAAATCAGAAAATATTATGATTTGCAAATTGAAGTTGCACATTTATAGAAAAAGAAATCTGTTGCCCTACCCATAGTAGTCTGAGTCCTTCAAGGAATACCTAAAGGAATCCCTATATACAGTACTGTATTTTGAAATTTTGGATTTATTGGCCTTGAATATCCTAACTTTAAAAAAAAACACCCAAATTTACTAGGAACTGCCTGTATACTTAAAGGTAAAGGACACCCTTGCTTGAAAGCCAGTCGTATCAAACTCTAGGGTTCAGTGCTCATCTGTTTCATAGCCAAAGAGCCAGCTGTTACCTTAACACAGTTCTTAGATCCTAAATTAGGTCTTGAACTGTTAATTTGATACCAGTCTAACTGTGAATTTAATGGTAGATTTTTATAATGATAATCCACTGCACTCCCTGACAATCAGCTGAACAACCAACAGGATGAGTTTAGGGTCCTTGTTGAGTCAGGAGTAGATGCCACCTCAGTCTTCCATTCCTGGCTCTTAAGCCGAAGCTCTCAGTAATGCTTCTCTTCCCAGTAGGGTGGTTAAACTGCCTTCTTTTCCTGGGTCTGCCATTTAGCATTTGGGGGGAGGTTGCAATGCTTCAACATTTGTGCAATGTGGATGGATGGGAAATCTTTATTAGTTGCACAATGAATCACATCTCACTATGAAACAAATGAGATCTACAGTGATTTCATATCACCACAAATTACACCATTTCTGTTACTCCAGCATTACTAGGCAAGAGGATTTGGGATTAAAGCTAGGACCTCAAAGAGTTGTAATGAATTTTGTTTAGTTTTAACTAAGAAATATAACAGGAAAAGCAAAAACAAAATTATTGTGGCCCCTTAAAGAGTTAATTAAGTTTATATCTGTCTAAGCTTTTATGAGTACAATGTATTTCTTCAGACACTTAAGTTGACTGGACTCATGAATGTACACAATGAATTCAATGTGTTAGTCCTAAGGATGTCAAAATACTTTTGGTCTTTTTATTGTTTTATTTTCATTGTTGCAGAAACAGACTAACATATCCATCTGCTTGTAAATTGTGTAACAGGCAAGTGAAAACCTTATAGAGAAACAAACAGCCCCTATAACTTAAATTCTAAAATATTGTGGTTATTTACTTCATGTATGTAGACTGTTTACATGCTCAGCCCAAGAAACCATCCTTCATTTATAAACAGCCAGCCAACTGCAGTAAACAATAAGCAGCTTGTATATAAATGTCTAAGGGGAAATGACTGAATGTACAGCTAAGGAATACTAAATCAAGAATCAATTATGGAGCTTAAGAAAGTAGTTATGAACATAGAAGAAATCAAGGATACAACCTACTGTAAGACTTGAAAGCCAAAATCTGTAGAAAAGCATGCAACTATGATGACAGGATATTAACTGTTTTTAAGTCTTTTAGTCTTCTTTCTTAATAAACAAAAATGGAGGTACAGTTTTGTTGGTTGGTGCAAATTGTGACCAGTTGGGTGGGCCTGTCCCTAAATTGGATAATACCACCCTTCCACTTAAGGATACAGTCCAAAATCTGGGCATCCTTTTTGACCTGTGACTCTCTATGGAAGCACAGATATCAGCTGTGGTCACAGATGCTTTTTATCAGCTGCAGAGGATTGCCCAGATCTACCCATATTTGCACAGGAGATCACTGATCACCTTGATCAGTCTTGGTAATATCAAAAATCTCTTGACCCCTGCATCTGGTGTATATAAACCATGTCTGGACGTTTTACTCCTTTGTCTGAAGAAGTAGATTTGATCCACGAAAGCTCACAGTAAAAATAGAGCAGTTAGTCACTGTAGATTTAATTTAATTTTTGCACTTGTATGCTGCCCAATCAGGAAACCCAACTCAGAGCAGCTCACATGATAATTAAACAATATACATAGTAAATACAGAATAATACAATATACAAAATTCAATATTATAATGATAAAGTCACAACCACTTAAGAAAAGTTCCCAAAAAAACAATAAAGTCTGGGGGTGGGGTGGGTGGTAGGCGTCCTCAGCTTCCAGGCGGGACCCTCTTCTGCCGCCCAAGCCAGCGTGACTTTTGAATCCCCCAGCAGGTGGAAGTCCAGAGGTGGGATGGTCAGCATCCTCAGCCTCTGGGCGAGATCTCATTTGTTTCATAGTGAGTTATGTGATTCATTGTGCAACTAATAAAGATTTCCCATGCATCCACATTGCACAAAATGTTGGAGCATTGCAACCTCCCCCCAAATGCTAAATGGCAGACCCAGGAAAAGAAGGCAGTTTAACCACCCTACTGGGAAGAGAAGCATTGCTGAGAGCTTCGGCTTAGGAACCAGGAATGGAAGACTGAGGTGGCATCTACTCCTGACTCAACAAGGACCCTAAACCCACCCTGTTAGTTCTTAGGCTGATTGTCAGGGAGTACAGAGGGTTATCATTATAAAAATCTACCATTAGATTCACAATCAGGCTGGTATAAAATTAATAGTTCAAGGCCTACTAGGACCTAAGAACTGTTAAGGTAACAGCTGGTTCTTCGGCTATGAAACAGAGATGAGCACTGAACCCTAGAGTTTGATACGACTGGCTTTTGAGCAAGGGTGACCTTTATCTTTAAATATACAGGCAGTTCCTAGTAAATTTGTTTTTTTTTTAAGTTAGGATATTCAAGTCCAATAAATCCAAAAATGCTGCAATGTTTTTTTTTTGTGTTTTTTTCCTGATATGCAGAGTACATTTGTTACTTTACAGCCACTATAACTAAGATGTGAAAAAAAGTAATGTACTGTACTTGCCAGCATATAAGATACATTGGAGTAGAAGACGCACACCATTTTTCTGGTGTATTAAAAGGGAGTAAAGTGCACTTATACGCCAGCAAATACAGTATATATCGGCACAATTTACAGGAGTGGTTAGGCCCAAAGTGGACAACATGTAGACCCTTTAAAGCTGAGGGCCCGGCCATGGTCCCTTCAGGGGCCGGATGGCCATTTTGCCCTCCCTCCACCACATGGCACTTCCTGGTGCGATGGAGGCAGTGGGGGCCCTACATGAAATTGTGCCATGGGCTGCATCCAGCCCACAGGCTGCAGATTAAAAATCCCTGCTCTAAACCATGAGGAGGAGGAATGCACCTTTCTTATGAGGTATTCTTTCATAAACCGTTTCAGAATAAACAGAAGGAAGGGGATTAAAACTCAACAACACACGTCCAATACAGTACAGTATTTAGTTTAAAATGATTAATCGCCCCCATTCTTATTTTAGCCATATGACTTTAGGTTTGCCAAGTTCTAATTTAAGATAAGGCAATACTGTATTTATTCATTGTAGCATAAATCTGATTTTACACATTGCTCAGACTACCTAATAATTTCACAGTGTATACATTTAACCAGATCTTGTTAAAAGAGAAAGTCAGAACTAAGCATCTGGCTTCTGGTCTATTTTCCATGTTTATTTTTAGAAATGTACTTCTTTTTTTTCATATGAATAATGTGAATGCTGTGCATTTTGATGCAAATATATTAAGTAAGATTGCTTTTAAAAACCAGGTCAATAGGAATACTGTATTGCAAATCCTTTTTATTATAAATATTACCAGAATGCTTATCATTATGATGGGCTGAAAGAAGGGCAAAAAAATTGCAGGTCATCCACTAGTTATATCTGGGCTAACAAGAAAATATTACACATCAACAGTGTAAGCACAGTTCGTAACAGGCATCACTAAGAATCAAGTCCTTGCTAAGGTAAGACTTTTACTTTAAGTCAGGGGTGCCCAAACTATGGCCTGTGGGCCTCATCTAGCCTGTGACACCAAATCATCTGGCCCGTGGTGCTCCTGGAAGTGGAAGTAAAACGTGTGTGCATGTGCACATAATGCACCCGCAGAGGCGGCTGCCATAAATGACCCACAGTTGTTATAAACGCATTTACAACAGTTGTGGGTCATTTACGGCAGCATTATGCACATACACAGGCAGTTATACACATGTGCGGTTTACTTCCGTTTCCAGTGGGAGTAACCACATGACCAGCCTGTAGCCCCAAAAGTTTGGTAACCCCTGCTCTAAATCTTTGAAACTGCAATCCATGGAATCACAGATCCCATATATCAAAGTGGAGTCTATAAATAACAAAAAGATATGTCCAGTTCTTACAGGCATCACTGCAAATGAAGCAAACACTGCACTGTACAAAGGTACTGGCAGTGATGGGATGTAATAGGTTGACACCAGTTCGCCAGAACCGGTAGTAACTTTTCCCAGTGTCCTGGAGAACCGGTAGCAGCCTTTGGGGGGAACCACCTTTGGGGCTTACCTTTTCACTGGTTCCCCCAATGTGCATACGCACCAAGCACTTGGTGTGCATGCACGCCTATAGTACTTGGCACATATGCATAGCCTCCTTGCTGTCCTCCCAAGCAGGGAGGAGGAAGAGAAGCTGCTAGCCTGAAGTTCCCAACAGCCTGCTCCCCAGGGTAAGTGACACACCTTTGGATGTGGTGTGTCTGTGTGTATTTTAATGTGTATTTAATACCTTTACCTATATTGACGTACTACCACAGTTCCTAAAAAGGCCTGGCAGGCCTGGCGGCCTGGCTTGGGGGTTTTCAGCAAAGTCTTGGAGTTACCTCATCAATAAGCTACACCTGTGCTGTTCCAATTGCTGTTCCAACTGGAGAACTCTTAAGGAGGTACAGCCGGTTTAGATTTACATTAAGGCATGTTATCCTAGAGAACTGGTTAGGCAAAGACTTAGTACCTAACTTCTTTAACTGTTGAAAAGTGCCAAAATGAAGCCATCGTGTGGTGGGTTCATTCTGTAGTTCCTTCCATCTGACCTAGTGTGAGAAAGATTAGCCAGAATAAGCTTTAAACTCTGGTTTAAAAGTTCTGTTTGATTTGTGTTTGGGGTGGGTGAGTAGGTATTTGGGTGGGTGGGTGGATTTTAATGTACAGTTGTACCTCTTAAAGAGCATAATGTGTTCCATAGGATTGCTCTTTAAGCGAGTTTGCTCTTTAAGCGAAACACCATTGAAAGTGACCAATTGTGGGGGGGATTGCGAACCCTGATTTATTTGTTAAGCGAGTTTTTGGTTGGTTTTATTTGTTAAGCGAAGCGAACATTGAGAGAAAATTCTGTTCTTTAAGCGAGTTACTCTTTAAGCGAGGCGCTCTTTATGCGAGGTTTGACTGTATTTTTTATTTATTTTATTTATTTTATTTATTTACGGGTTTGTGCTGTGGATGGGTGGGTTGAGTGTGTGTGTGTGTGTGTGCTTATTTTTTTATTTTATTTTTATTTTTAATTTTTATATATTTTTTCTTTGGTCCCGCCCACAATGTCATGATGTTGGCTCCGCCCATGACATCATGATGTTAGCTCTGCCTACACTGTGATGACATCACGGTGGGGTAGTAAAAATTTTGACATCCCACCACTGGGTACTGGCCAGAATCCTAGAGGGGATTTATACTAGCATAAGTGTAACTGTGTAAAGTGCAGTGGCAAACTGTTGCTAATGAATAAACTGCAGTTCACATTTTCAGTTGTATGCTTCATATGCAACCTGCAACATAAGCTGCAATTTGATAATTCATGGCAATTCATCACCACAATTTACACAATGGCATTTATCTAACTGTAAATTCTGGATAGAATTCTGTCCAGAATTTATTGGCCACACTCCTTTTGGTGTTGTTTGTGAAACTTGCTGCAGCTAACTGATGAAATGACAGGCCCATCTTGGTTACATACCCGATTACACATCCAAACTGCACAAATGCGATGTGTCTCAGCACCTCATCAATTAGCCACAGCAAGTCACAAAAACCTTAAGCAAACTCCCAACAGAATTTTGGCCGGAATGTATTAATTACATTTCTCTCTTAACTTCCTGTTAGAAAAACAATGCAGATGCTGGCCAGCATCATCAATAGAAGCAAACAAAGCAACAAAACATACAAAATTATCACTAAAAGGAAACAAAATAAAACAATAAAGTCTGTTAAAGTTAATAACTAGTATAGATCAAATAAGTTTTAATGGTCAGTCTAAAGCAGTGGGGCCCACACCCCACACGGGACTTTAATTTCCAGAAGCCAATGTCAGTATATTGGCTGATCAGTTCTTTGGAGAATTGACTTAGGCTTCTGGGAATAATTAAAGTCCAAAAACCAAAGGTTGGGAAACACTGGTCTCAAGAAATGTGTCTTCATACCTTTCTACAAACAAAGAATATTCCTTCATCTCAACAGCTTCTCTTGCAAAATGTTTCATAAGTCACAGTAACTTATTTAATTATGTCCACCTCTTCAGTTCACAGGTTTTGAGGATGCCTCTGTGGTGTTGTTGTTTTGTTTCTTTCACAGTACTGTACTGAGTTAAGCCAGCCACAAGCAAACAGGTTTTTCCTCTAGAAAACATATAAAGCAGCTTTCACTTTTAAACAATTTACTTTCAAAGAGAATAATTTGTTGCTCCTTTAACTTCTAACTGCTTAAAATGGGGGCCATGTTCTGATCTTATTTCTTCTCCTCCGCAAAATGTTCTCAAGACTTCAGCAGAAGCTATTGCAAGCTTTGTTTCCATTCATATATGGACAATAAGCTTCTTGCTGTCTTCACGTTCAAATCAAATCATATACTGACTCAACAGCCTGTGTCTTGCTTTCATTTATAAAAAATAACTCTTGAAATATTAATCCTGTGTTTGTTAGGTTACATTAAGCACAAAAAGAAGTTATATTTTCAGAAGGTGGATTTGCTGCTCAAAGACATAAGTTATCTAGATACTATACTATACGATACGATACGATACGATACGATACGATACGATACTATACACTAGAGCCCCGGACGACGTTATGACATGGTCCCACAAGTCATGACGTTGTCCGGTTTTTAACGTTCGATACATTGATCCAACAACGCTAAAAAAAACCCTGAGGAGGCGCTCGCACGCGCGCGAAAAGGCGCGCCAGCGGGAGCCTCTTCTACCAAACGGGTATAGCATTGGGCATCGCAAGGCAAGGAATCAAAGCGGGGGGTGCCAACCCCACTTTGATCCCTTACCTTAACGTGTGATCCTCGTTTTGCGCGCCTGGGCAAGGGTCGGCTTTTCCGAATTCCCCCCTTCCTGGCACCCCCCGCTTTGATACCTTGCCTTGACGTGCTATGCCTGTTTAGGCACTTTGCGATGGGAGTTTGGGTGCCCAAACTCCCATCGCAAAGCACCTAAACAAGGGTCTGCATTTCCGAATTCCCCCCTCCCCCGGGGGAGGGGGGAATTCGGAAAAGCCGACCCTTGTTTAGGCAGACGAAACGGGGATCCCATGTCAAGGCAATTGCCTTGACGTGCGATCCGCGTTGCTATAGTGTGCCCGGGAAAGAGGCGGCTTGGTCGAAATCCTCACCCCCACGCAGGGGGAGGGAATTTTGGCCAAGCTGCCTCTTTCCCAAGCCGGGGAGACCCCGCGGAAAGGTGCCTCTCCTCTCCCGATGTTTCGAAAGGGTAAAGATCCTTATCTTTTCGGAACATCAGGTGGCTTGCAGGCGCGCCCGTCAGTGGGGGTTAGCTCAGGACATGGAGGTCCCCCCCGTATCCTGCGCTAACCCCCACCGACGTGCGCCGCTCGCCCGAAGTTTCGAAAGGGTAAGGACCGCCGTACCCTTTCCAAACATCGTGGGGGCGGGCGCTGGGGGGGGTTGATTGGGTAGATGTTCTACCCAATCCAACTCCCCCCCACGCATACGCTTGTTCCGAATAACGTGAAAATCGTGTTATTCGATACAAGATTTTTCCGAAAATCTTGTCACGTTATGCGGTTTTCACGCTATACGGTACTCGCGTTACCCGGGGTATTACTTACTATACTATACTATACTATACTATACTATACTATACTATACTATACTATACTATACTATACTATACTATAATGAGCTCATGTTTGGGGATTAGCAAGATCTCCATCTTTATGATGGTTACCATGTGGAGGGCTGTATAAAACAGACCCAGAGGCAAGTAGTGCATTCCTGATCAACTAATCAGGTCACACTTCAAGGCAAATGTACATTTTGTTTTCTTACAATGATATCCTTCTAGGCACACAGTTTTTTCAATTACTGTATGGGCCTCAGACACCAGACATGCAAATGAAGGTACATTACATCCCAGCTGAAAAATTACAAAACAAAACCAAGTTCCAACATGAAAAATGGAAGTCCTCCAGCAATACAGAAAAGGCAGTTTGGTGAGGGAAAAGGTACAGAAGGGCTGGATTCAGCCTTTACATCATACAAGCAGCCAAACAAAAGATCTCCCATTTTATAAATTGAGTTAATCCTGATCTATTTGATGGTATAATCAGCCACTGAGACACAGGTTAGAAGTCATATTACAGTAAATAAATAGTCCCTTCCTCTTAAGGTCTCTCTGCATCTAATGAGATGTTAACTTTATTGTCTAGTTCTTCTTCTCCCATGTCTAGGTCAGACATGAAATTCTCAAAATGAAGCCACATTTTGTTGAGTCCATTTTGGAGTTCCTTTGGCCTGACCTAGTGTGAAAAAGATTAGCTGGCAACACAATGTTACCATTACCAGGGTATGCCCGATTGTTAACCGCTGCCTGACACTTGGCGTTGAGTCGTTGACAGTATGGTCTACTCTATTACCATAGCAGGATAACCTGGCCAGACAGTCATTTTCTAGTTGAGTCCAGAGATAAATTATGTGATTGAGCGTCAGCCAGCCACTGCCAAGATAGTGGAAAGATCCTGTACTCCTTGCACGAAACATAGAGAAAGCATATCTGAAGATGTTGAAGATATTTAATTTATTCTATAGAACAACTGGAGTGTACCAATAATCCAGAACAAAGAGAGACTATAGCAATTACTACGATAATCAGACAGAATAGAAACAGCTCAGGGAATAGCGCCATAGGAATAGTGCCATAGATTCTGTACATCAAATAAGCAAAAAATATTCCTATAAACTGAAAAAATAATGAAGAAAGTCCTAGATTTGCTTTCCTTCCAATATGGCAGTCTTTTTGTGCAGGAAAATCATATATGATGAAGCATTTAAATGTGCAATTGGTCATCTGGAATATGTAAATTGAAAGCCCCCAAAGAGCTGTATCACATGAATGATCTGTTCGTATGTTTTGCTTCTTAGTAAACACAAAATTGACATATACAGTAAAACATCGGATAACGCTAAAACTTGGTTCCACAAGTCTTAGTGTAATCCGATTTTTAGTGTTATCCGATCCATGTTAAAATCCTATGGGATGGATCGGATAACGTTAAAGCTCCATAGAGATACATTGTAACCGCACAGGCTTTAGCGTTGTTATCCGATCCATTCCATAGGACCTTAACATTATTCGATCCAATTCTCCTCCCCAGATTACTTAACGTTATGCGATTTTAGCGTTTTATTATTATTATTATTATTATTATTATTATTATTATTATTATTATTATTATTATTATTATTATTATTATTATTATTATTATTATTATTATTATTATTAAATTAGATTTATATGCCCCTCTACTCACCTGATCCAATTGTTATCTGGTGTTTTACTTTACTAGTTTTTACATTATAGGGTCCAGCTCCAAAGACAGCAATTGTATGTTTCATGATCTTCTCTTACTTCAAAAATATGGCTCTGCCATAACTCAAAAGATCAACAGTTTCTTCGGCTATTTTTATTTTTCCATTTTATAAACTAGACAAAACCAAACCAATTCCAACATATAAGACTGAAAATCATGTAAGTGCAATGGTACAAATTACAATAGCTCACTGCTGCTAATTAATGGGTTGCTGTTTGTATTCCTTTAGTCATACCCCAATCATATGACTTTGTGTACAATGAGAACTACAAGTAGCAACTCACTAACTAGTCTAATTTTATTTCCAGTTCTGTTTTAGACTTAACTGCTTCACCGGTGGAAATTGAACAAGATGTATAGACATAATGTTTCCACAAAACTATCTGCAGAAACAGACTGGGAGCAAGTCTTAAATTCAAATACTGTACAGTATCCCCTTTTCTGCTACTTCTACTGCGGGACAGCACCATGGGGTGGTGATCACTAAACCAGAAGTCCCTGTGAAAACTTTCTAAAGGACTAAAGCTGTATTCCTATAGATACACACTTGGCCAGGGGTAACGTTTACTCAACTGAAAATGAATTACAGAAATACCCCGGATAACGTTATGACTTGGTTCCACAAGTCATGTCGTTATCCGATTTTTAGCGTTGTCCGATGCATGCATCGAACAACACTAAAAAAAAAAAAGCCCTGCCTTCAGGAACAAACCGCTTTAAAGGCAGGCAGGGAAAGAAAGAGACCTTTTCCTCCCTGCCTTTAAAGCCACCACCCACCCGCAACGGTCTCTGCGACTGCAGTAGCAGAGACTGCTTTTATCTCTTTCCCTCCCTGTATTTAAACTACAGGGAGGAGGAAAGAGAGAGACACGATTGGTTCTCTAGAGACCCAATCACGTCTCTCTCTTTCCCCCTCCCTGTAGTTTAAATACAGGGAGGGAAAGAGACACAGTCTCTCTCTCCCTGTAGTTTAAATACAGGGAGGAAAAAGATGCGATTGAGATCTTTTTCCTCCCTGTATTTAAACTGTATTTAAAGGTGCGTGCTTTTCTCCGACCCTACTGCAGTCGCAGAGACCGCTGCGGGTGGGGGGGGGGGTGGATTGGGTAGTTCTACCCAAACCACCCCACACCCGCAGACATTGCCTCGGATATTTATAATGACCTTGTATGTATTTATAATAGTATTATATTGTTGTTGTTGTTCCTAAACAGAAGATTCAGTTCAAAGGTAATAGCTGTGCTCACTGTTGAGTCTGTGGTGGAGGAACCTTTGATTCAGAGGCTGTCAGGACTCTAGGTAGAGGAAAAAGTCACCCTTGCTCAAAAGCCTGTCATATCCGACCCTAGGGTTCAGTGCTCATCTCTGTTTATATCCAAAGAGCCAGTGCAGATGTTTCCATGGACATGTGGCAGGCATAACTAAACACCGGAATGCACAGAACTCTGTTTACCTTCCTACCCAAGTGGTACCTATTTATCTACTTGCAATTTCTTGCTTTAGAACTGCTAGGTTGGCAGGAGCTGGGACAGATGAAAGAGCTCACTCCATCATGAAGCACTCGGGTCTCAAAGTGCTGACCTGCTGACCTTCTAGTCATCAAGTTCAGCCTCTTAACCATTAAGCCACCACAGCCCCTGGACTCTAGACATGTTTTAAATGTGATGCACACAGTCAAGCACACAAATCCTGCAATGATGCCATATATAGGTCAGGTTACAGACACATCCAGTACATTGCATTAAAATACCAACATCATATTCTGTATGATTTCCACTGTGTCTATATAGCATATATAGACCTGGATATTTGATTTGCATGAAATCCAAACTACATGGGTTATATCATTCATAGTGTGTTAAATCCAGATTCAGGCATGTGTAATTGGTCTAAAGAGGAGTCCCCCATCCTTCCTCCCTATACCAGCTCTCCCCAGCCCCCTAAAATGCTAGATCTCTTATGAGTAACACTCTTCTGCCAGAAAGACAGCAAGTGTTGAACTAACAGTTGAAATTTAAGAGTTTTTTTTAAAAAATTATGTTTAGTCTTAGACTGAAACCAGACCTCCCACGTACACTCCATGAGCACTGATTTACTGCATCACGAAAAAAAATAATGTCTCCTACTTGATCTAACCATGTGTCCTATACTAAATCAAGTGAACTGAATCCCAATTTGAAGTCCAATTCTGCCTAGAACATTAGGATCTTAAGTAAGCAAATCTTGTCCTCTTGGTTAGGTTCTTGCATTGATCACACAGGGTATATTTGCCACAAATGTAGCAAAAATTGTCCAGTTTATTAACACAGCTGCACCTACCCATCTTTAGCTCAAAACAGACTCACTATGGCCTAGTTGTACTATCCAATAAGATGGGTTTCACACTAGAGAAAAACCCGTGGCCCATCTCACCTACCTATTTCTGACATCAGCTCATTGACTTACCCAGACATGCCTGGCCATTGCTGGAACATGCATGCCACCAGGGGACATGATTCAGGTGAGGCAGCAGCAGGCATAATGGTAGCTGCAACTGTTAAAATGTTCCCTTGTAAAAATACATTACCCAATACAATTTGAGCAGCTATAGCACACCTCTAATTTATAGTCTCTACATGATAGGCAAATTCTGATTTCAGATTTGGAATCAGCACCCTTACTATCATGTAAATCACATGTGTTATTCCCAGTAGCAAAATCGTTGTTGGGCAGTGTTATAATATGCTTTTCGGAAAGAAACCAAATTAGCAAGCTGATAAGTGTGTCTGTGTATCTCAGTTGCCACAAACACACTAAAGAGAGACCACATGCAACAAAATGGCTTCCTGGAACAGATCATAAAACAGAAGTCTTTCACCTTCCATGTGCTGACACAAATCTGGATGGCTATAGGTGGTGACTCAAGTTGTGGTCACTTTTACAGCCTTGTCAGGACTCACATTCTTCTTACAGGGCTTGAAACAATCATTATGCATTTCTCATAGATATGTGCTTTCTATCACTAATAATGGCATGTTTGTTTTGCAAACCCATTTGTTATGCCAACCAACCATTATTGTGTACTTCTGTACCTGATAAGTATAAATTAATACTATGAAAACTCACGTCTGATGAAATAGACTTGTTCCAAGAAAGCTAACATTAAAATACAGGAATTAGTCTTTAATGTGCCACGTTTTTGTCTTGTTTTGTTTACTCTCTGATATGCTTGCAGACTAACACGGCTACCACTTAAAAATTTTCTGCATGTTTGGAGTTTCTAGTGTATTTTAAAAATAAAGTAACTGTGGTACTTAACCAACTGCCCCCATGCTCCTTTTAATCTATTTTATGTCATGGTGAGTAATGGGATTGTACAGAGAACAAAATAGAAAATGATATATATAATAGGTAGTGTTCACCTACCCATTCTAAACTATAACTTTTACTCCCACTCATCAAATCACTCTCTCTCAAGTGAAGCCCTCTATCACACAACAATCTTGAGGGAAAGAGTTTCCCAACCCTGGTAAAAGTGAAGGTAGTTTTTTTAAGTTGTCCCAATGTGTTAATTTAAATTTACTCATATGTCCAATTCAGCCAGATTCTTTCAGAGGTTCCTACCATCCCCTTCTGTTTTTACCACCCTGAATAAATAGGACAAATGACTGATTACCTATTGAATAACTACTGTGTACACACAATCACTTAGTAGACTGGTCATATATATGTATTCTGTTTGAGGATAAATGTTACTCTTTTTCTCTGCACCCAGAAAAGCAGCATATTAAAGTTCTCCTTACATGCTAGCACAACTTTACAGACGATTAATAAAAAGCACCATTTACCAAATGTCAAGGAGACATAATGTTGGAACTATGCTGAAGAGACCCGTGTTTAAATCCAGTTCCAATTCTGGTGGCAGCAATATTTTATTATTAAATTTCCAGTAATACTACATTTCAAGGTTCCCAAAAGATTCCCCAAGAAAAAGGGGAGCTCAGAACCCAAAAGAGGGTTCTCCCGAGTGGGGCGGGGTAATAAATTCAATAAAATAAATAAAATAAATAAAAAGGTGGAAGTATAAGAAGCTTTCTATTAGCTGCATTAATATTTTTGGCATCTGGTTTAGGTTATAACAGTGTGAATATATGCAACAGGATTCTGCCTAATGTGTTTAAGTAACCTTTTTGAAAACACTTTTGTAAAAATTGTACAGTAGTTCTTGGAATAGGGTCCCATGTTTATACAGTTCCACAATCTTCTGCACAGAATATTTGGAGGAATCTTCCATTCCTACGAAGTACTCTACTTAGTCTAGAAGACATTGTGAAAAATTCCACAGTTCTTAAACGGGTTTTGTGTCTCCAGAGAACAGGATACGGATAGAAGTGAAGATTAACCTTTTCAGTGCCTTTGCAGATAACCTAATAATTATTCATTTTCTAATACAGTATACAGTAACTGCAAAAACTAAACTGAAAGAGCCGTGGTGGTGCAGTGGTTAAACTGCTGTACTGCAACCAAAACGTTGAGAGTTATGTCCTGGTGGGGAACAAGGCTGACTCAGCCGTCTATCCTTAGAGGTCTGTAAAATGAGTACCCAGCATGTTGGGAGCAAAATGCTAATTACCTTTTGAACACCCAGAGAGTGCACTAAGTGCCATGGGGTGGTATATAAGTGTAATTGCTATTGATAAAGGTTTTCAAAATAATTTGGGGGGGGGGGTTATCGAACAATTGCGCTCATCCCTCACGCTAGCAAGGTGATGCTCAAGATAATAAAGGATAGACTGCAACAGTATGTGGAGAGAGAATTACCAGAAGTGCAGGCGGGTTTCAGAAGAGGCAGGGGGACTAGAGATCACATCGCCAACATAAGATGGATCATGGAAAAAACAAAGGAATATCAGAAACAAGTCTACTTCTGTTTCATTGATTACACAAAGGCTTTTGATTGTGTCGACCACAACAAGATGTGGCAAGTAATTAAAGAGATGGGAATACCGGAACACCTTATAGGCCTCATGAGAAATCTGTACATGAATCAAGAAGCAACAGTTAGGACAGAAAATGGAATGACGGAGTGGTTTGGAATAGGAAAAGGAGTAAGACAAGGCTGCATTTTGTCACCATGCTTATTCAATTTATACACAGAACACATAATGCGCAATGCAGGGATGGAGGAATCACAATTTGGGATCAAAATTACTGGAAGAAATATCAACAATTTGAGATATGCAGATGATACCACCCTAATGGCAGAAAGTGAGGAGGACCTAAAGAAACTCCTGATTAGGTTGAAAGAAGAAAGTGAAAAAGCTGGCTTGAGACTCAATATCAAAAAAACCAAGATAATGGCAACAGGCCCTATCAGTCCCTGGAAAATAGATGGGGAAGAAGTAGAAGCAGTGACAGACTTTACTTTCTTAGGATCAAAGCTCACTGCAGATGGTGATTGCAGCCATGAAATAAAAAGGCGACTGATTCTTGGGAGGCAAGCAATGAGAAACCTGGGGAACATAGTGAAAAGTAGAGACATCACATTGAAAACAAAAATTCGCATAGTCAAAGCAATGGTATTCCCTGTGGCAATGTATGGTTGTGAGAGCTGGACTATTAGGAAAGCTGAACGCAGAAGAATAGACGCCTTTGAGATGTGGTGTTGGAGGAGAGTTTTGAGAGTCCCATGGACAGCGAGGAGAACAAATAGGTCAATCTTAGAAGAAATCATCCCTGACTGCTCATTAGAAGGTCAAATAATAAAGATGAAGCTAAAGTACTTTGGACATCAAATGAGAAGAGAGGATTCACTTGAGAAAGCTTTGATGCTTGGAAGGGTCGAGGGCAAAAGAGGAAGGGGAAGGCCCAGGATGAGATGGCTAGATGGTGTTGTGGAGACGGTGGGCGCAGAGCTGAGCGAGTTGAGGGGGATGGTGGAGGACAGGAGTGCCTGGCGGACGGTGGTCCATGGGGTCGCAGAGGGTCGGAATCGACTGTGCAACTGAACAACAACAAAATGCACAGTATGGACCCTCTAAAGACAAGTTATGTAAAATACATATATTTAACAAAGAAGCATGTACTTTGGCAGAATCACATGATTATATCAAGTTTTTCTGGGCATCAATTTAAATTGTGATTTAAAACCATACTTTTAATCAATCTGATTTAAATCAAGTCCACTGTAACAGAAAGTTAAATGCACATTATAATATGTTAGCAGTGACTGAATAGGATGGTGTGCCCACACCAACGCCCAGGGAAGAAGAAGCTAGGGCAGGTTGAGGACTTCGCCACCCCTCCCCCTGAGCCCCCATCAACATATTGTATTGTAATATAATGTATTGTTTGTAAGCCGCCCTGAGTTGCTACAGCGAGCTGGCGGCAATATACATTTGAACTAATAAATAATAATAATAAATAATAAATAATGGGCCATGGTAGCTTAGTGGTTAAAATACTGAGCTTGACGACCGGAAGGTTGGCTGATCAGCACTTTGAGACCTGAGTCTTATGCAATGGAGTGAGCTCCCATAAACTGTCCCAGCTCCTAGTAACCTAGCAGTTTGAAAGCAAGAAATTACAAGTAGATAAATAGGTACTGCTTTGGCAGGAAAGGCAACAGTGTTCCGTGTGCTTTGGCATCTAATAGTTATATCTGCTACATGACCACAGAAACATCTGCAGATGCAGACAGTGCTGGGTCTTTGTCGGATACAACTGACTTTTGAGGAAGAGAGACCTTAGCCTTTAGTGATTAGAATATGTATATAAATTCAACGGAACATTTTCTTTACTACAATAGGGAAGACTACAACTCTTCTGAACTTTATGTTCCATACAAACCATGAGCAGGAAGCTGTTTAAGCGGAAGAGGGCAAAATGTATATATCAGCAAATTAATCTTTAATTTGAAAATCCCATATGTGGTTTTCAAAATTTCTGAATCAGATTTCATGTAGCAACTACGCAAAAATAGGCAATTATTGCCTTCTGTCTTTTCCCAGCTAATCTGTTAGTGAAAATCTGGTAATCCCAAAACTTTTATTTTTCTGCACCATTAGATGTTGAAACACAAACACAGACAGCTCGGACTTTTCTTCTATCCTCTTGCTCTAGACAGGCTACATGTCTCAAAGCATTTCTAATTCTGACTCATTGTGGAAATAGCATTTACAGTAAGCCATTTCTCAAGTGTATATAATCATGTACCTCAACTGAGCACTACGTCTGCTGAGTAAAGATTTACAGTAAATGACAACCAATATTTATAACATAGTCTATAGATGTTATAAATATTGAAAAGTGTAAGTCGTTTCTACAAAGCATTAATGTGCTACCAAGAAACCCAGCTTTGAACTCATGTCATGCTACATCATAAGCAAATCTCTTACATAACAATGGATCAGAATCCTTACCCCAAAAAATTAGTCTTGAAAATATCCATTCTACTAGAATGCTTTCAAAATGAATTTTACCATTTATTCAGCTGAAAAAAAGGGAAATGCTCTGTTCTTGTCTTTTTAAAAACTATTATAATGACATGTTCCATTGACATAACTTTCCTGGTGAACAGCTATGCTCTTTTTTTAAACGTACAATTAAAAACCCAAAGAGCAATGGAAAGACAGATGTGCGGAGTAACAATCAGGGATAAGGTCAGCAATAAGGAATTATGCCAAACGATCGGACTGCGTGATGTGGTCAATGAACTATATGTGGCAAAAAGGAGATGGGGAGGCTATATCACCCACCTAAAGTATAACAGATGGACCTGTCAGCTAACAGACTGGATACCAAGGGACCACAAAAGACCATTAGGCAGACCCTGAAAATGATGGGATGAGCCGATGGTAAAGCTGTTTGGCCAGAGATGGAAACAAAAGACAAAGGATAGAACATTTTGGAGTTCAGTTAATTTGTGCTAAAAGATATGACAAATCAATAGTGAATATTGGACAATTTAAAAGGCACAGAAACATAACAAACATATGAATACAGATATACATACAATAGCAATCTCTCAAGAAAGAACTATGATGTTTTAATTTTGTAATTGTGATGGGGAATTTCTTGAAATGTATGTGATATTTTGATATGTTCTAATATCTAATATGTGATATTTTTGTGATCTATGTTGTTAGCCGCCCTAAGTTGCTTCGGCGAATAGAGCGGCATACAAATCCAAAATCCAAACCAAGATTGGCAATGATGGCAAAAGTAAAGGAGGAAATGAGGAGGGGAAAAAAGGGGAAGAGACAAAATATCATAGTACTGTACATATGTATTCTTCCAGCTCAAAAACATTCTTTCTTTAGGCACCACATCAAGGACTGTGATCCATAAAACCTCACGGTGAAATGAATCTTTTAGCCTTTAAAATGCTACAATATTTTGCCATTCTCCATATCTTTTTATCCCCACCCTTTAGGTAACAGTCGCCCTTGCTTGAAAGCCAGTCATATCCGACTCTAGGGTTCAGTGCTCATCTCTGTTTATAGCTAAACAGTCAGCGCTGTCTGCATCTGCAGACACTTCTGTGGACATGTGGCAGGCATGTCTAGACAACAGAGTGTATTGCACTCTGTTTACCTTCTCACCAAAGTGGTCCCTATTATCTACTTTTAAACAAATTGCTGAGACACACTGGGAGTTGGGTTATTGCTCTCAGTTGTGTATATCTACACTGACAAAGGAATGTAATAGATGGAGGCCTCCAAATGGGTCCCAGAGGACTCCGGGCCAGGTTTGTACATGTTAGGTTCCAACAGTGATAAATCCTTGTTCAACTATTGCGCCTTGTGTCTGTACTTACAATGCTTTCTATAGCTAAAGAAAGGCCATACCATTTCATATACAGTACTGTACTTGCTACACAAAGCTAAGAGTTAAAGAGGGGGGGCGGGGATGCTGAAGCATCTTCATGCACTAGAGCGTTAGAGCTTTGGTTTACAATGACTTTAAAACAGCTAACAGTACGTTAGCAGCCATTAAAGCATACAGATACAGATTTGCATTTCACAGTGCCTAAAATAAATTATGTCTGTTCTTTTGTTTGGTTTTTCATTTCTCGTGTCTTAAAGGATTAGAGCTGGAAGAACCCCCCAAAGAATACAGAAATTTAATTTGACATGCAACAGAAGTTACTATGGTTAAGTAAGGCATGAAGCTTACCGCTGACAATTGTTCTTTGCAAATTACAATGTTCCTGCATGCATAATTACTAAGGCAATGTTATTTCTTCTCCAGATAAAGAAACCACAGTTGTAATTTTCTTACATAATGCTACATCTAGAATATGAAGACAGCCCTCAAATTCTTTAAGCTTACATTTCTACTGGTCTTGTGCCTTCCAGATGTGCTGGATTACAACTACGCATTGACAAAGTTCTGTTTGGTCAAGTTGTTTTTCAATGCTAAGCATGTTATGTCCCAATTCTTCATTAGCTTACATATTTCTTTTTTAGATAATTGTAGGTCAATGAAGAACTGGGACAGAGTAGGCCGAGCATTTAAAAATAATACCACTTTTTGTATTAAAAATGTCTTTAGACATTTGGACATATATTTGCATGCATTTACAAAAACATCTACATTTGCCCTTTTAATGCACACATTTTCTGGACACTTTTTAAACACCCACAATTTTTGTGCTTTTTAACCTTTTTTTTTATAACTGTAGTGCAAAATTTGGAAATGTGCAGACTAGCTGCATTCCAGCTTGTTCTTTACATTTGATAACTGTGGTTATGGTGAATTCTCATCAAAATGTAAACAAAATGCATTTGTCATATATCCTATACTTCTTCAACTTGTATCTTATCTAGCCAGCATGGCTGCAATGGGGGAGTTTTATTCTGAAGGACGCAGCTGGGAGACTACTTCAGCCTTTGTCCACACAGCATCTTCTTCCCACATTCATAGATCTACTGAGTTAGAAAGGCATCACAAATGTGGAAGTGGAGGAAAGTGTACCTGCAGGAACACATGGCAGCGAGTATCTCCTGACTATTTTGGATCAGTTGGCAGCACTGCCAAGATGCAGTTATTCCCAGGTGTGCTGTGAATGGCAGTAAATATGACCTCTATTTGGCCTATGTCCAACACAATGAACCAAAATGAACTGGTCAGAATGCCTAAATGTAAGACCAACATGCTCAAGTGGAACTTGCTGGCAGACATCAACATGCTGTGTGAATGTGGAGTGACACAGAGCCTGACTCATTTGATTGTCTGCTGGTTACTACTGTAAACTTGTATAGAGAGGATTTAAGATTGGCCAACGACAAACCCAAGAAGGTGGCTTCATTTTGGCAGTTCAAAGTCTGACCTGGACATGAAAGAGAACAGAAATGCCTAATGCTAAACACATACTCCAAAGCTCAGTTAGTTGTCCTCTTTCTCCCCATCACAGAAACAATCTGCATATGCACCATTTTGCAAACAGAGGTTTGAGAATAGGATTCTGAAATTAGGGACATCATTTTGCAAACATAGAACAGTTTCCCCCAAAAATGTCTAAACAAGAAAACATTTTGCTTTTGCTTTCTTAAATACAAAATAACAGCTCAAGGATTATTCACTGTGCGTATCATTAATGTTCAGACAGGCAGTCTAGAATATATCTAGTGGACAATTTCACTTTCTAATACATTCTTAGCAGCTATTAATTTCAAGGATAGCTACTTAAGCATATTCTCTCTCAAGAAAACATAACTATAAACAATGAGGTACCAAAAGCACATGGTTTAATTAGTCTACTATCATCATAAGCATTCTCGGCAGGGGGATCACCATACTTTTTTAAAAAAACTATATCCATAAACTGAAGTATGACTGGTTAATAAATGCTCACATGAGAATTAGTGTACACAAAATTTGGCACGTGCTAAGGTTGTTATGTTTAGCACAGTGGCAATTCTCCCTCCCCCCCCAAATGACAAACAGATCGAGCGGTGGGAAAATGTGATATCACACCACAAAGCTGCTGCACAGCTGGTGTGCTCTGTTCCTTGCAACAGATACCACTGTATTTATTCCATAGGAAAAACAATTGTCTGGAAAGATTCACGCTAAGCCTTCCTTTGTCTATTGTTTCAGTTTAAGAACTCACTTATGAAACCTAGATGCCTCTGTTGTCCCAAATTCACATTCCTTTGTGTTTTCTCTTATTTGTTCACAACTGTCTCCATGACATACTAGTTAGCAGGTTCCCTTCAGAACAACAGAAGGACAAGACTCTTAGTATAATGGAGGATTAACGGGTCTAGAGGGAGAACCTTGACACAATACTGCTTCATACATTAAGCAATCATGATCACACCTTGCGTCTTGCCCTACTGAGGCTCAAGTAGGAGAAGCACATACAGCGATCCTGAGAGTCCTGCTACCATCTTTTAAGCCAGACTACATTTTAACATTTCTGATTTATTCTACTTCAATAAATACATCAATATTTAATAAGAAATATATGTTCTATCATATAGCAACATTATGCATTTATTATTAAATATTGATGTGTTTAGTAATGTTGTGTTTAGTAATGTTGTATAATGTGGTGCACCTAACTGGACAGCTCAGCCTTAGGTATCTGGCTGCAGAGTCAGAGGTTGAAAGTTCAGTCCCCTATTATGCATCCCAGAAGAAGGGAATGGTAAGCCAGTTCTGTGTATTCTCTACCTAGAAAATCCAGGAAATGATAACCTTACTTCATGGCATAAAACTATTGTAATACAGTATATCAAAAATTAAATTAGGCATGCAAATTAAATACAAAATTCACAAAAAGACCATCAATGTATCTTTTGCAAAACACCACTTACATTACCTATTTTTAAAGAAAGCCCACAACATAAGGTTTTGATCTGCTCAAGTGCCCATCATGCTACCCTGTGAACATACAGGCACAAAAATCAAACAAAGTACAGTAACTTACTTTTCTTGGTTACTTGGTTGATCCGTAATTCACATGTCTAGTTTGACATGGTGGATCAAAGCATCATCTCCCACAAAATTTTAGCAGGCTCTCGCCATCAGGAGATCCTACCACTACCATAGCAGGGTCTGATGGCGCACAGGGAACTGAGCCCAATATTTTTCTATGCTCCTTTAGCCATTTTAAATACAACGACACACCTGGCTAGGCTCATGTTGAAGTTGGCCATGTTAGAGCAGTGAATTGCCCGAGTACCAAACTCCACTTAGCTGACCTGCGGTTCCAAAACGGAAAACCATTCTGGACCACTAGCTGACACCTTTGTGGCATGGTTGATCAAAGTAATAGTAATCTAAAATATTGAAGACAACTTCATACTGTAACTTTAATAGTAGCAGTACATGCACTGAGATAACAGACTTCTCCAAAATCTTAGAGCATAAAAAATAGTTCAACATTTTTCCTAAAAAAAAAAATCAATTGCACTGAAATAGAAAAAGACATTAGCGTGTGATCCTCCATAACAGAAATGCAGACCAACCTCTTTCCAAAACACGTAAGCTTGCAAAGATCTGTGTAAATGTAAGAAAAGAGAAGGAAAAGAGCAGGAAAAAAATGCCTAATCTTGTATATCAGCTGATTTAACCTCAACTGGGGGAAACAGATATATTTTCAGTTTAAGACTTGAGTGTGAGGTTGTTTGCAACTGGTTTGTGGGAAGGCAAAAAGCATCTCTCTGAAGACCTCTCCAATTACATGTCAAATATGCAGTAGTTATTCAAGAAAATGCTGCTATAGAAAGTGAGAAAAATGCATCCATACTTTCCCACCTAACACTTAAATCATAACACTCTACCACTGAGAAATGACAATTTCCCCCCAAGATATCCACACCTCAGCACCAGTCAGAAGGTTAATTCCAAAACAATTTCCGTTGAGAATATGCTCTACTCAACAGTCATCTAAAGAGTTTAACAATATAATGTCAAAAACCAAAACTGTAACACTATTCTTTGACATAAAATAGGCTTAACAGCATTTATTTTGAAAAGATCACTACAGTATTAATTTGCTACTTTCCCCTTTATTTTTTAAACTTGAAACTACATGGAGAGGATTTCAAGGGATTCCTAATTTTAGTCCACTTTCTTACTTTTTAAAATTGCAAAATGAAAAGTCTTTGAATGAATTATTTCGAAGGTATCTCCACTTTCCAAATTTCCTCCCTATGGCCACAACATTTGCAGATGTCATAGCTGTTTTTAAAAAAGGAGGCCTCAGAAGTTTTAAAACTCTGCTGAGAATCTGTTGGAGCAGTTAGGGCAGCGGTGCCCAAACCTTTTGGGCCGTGGGCCGATCATGTGGTTCAGGGAGCCAGCCACTAAGGCCCGGGTGCCAGGTGCGGCCCCCAATGCCAATTCATCTGGCCTGCGAAGCCCTTGTCGCTCCTGGAAGCGGAAGTAAAACACGCCCGTACAGGCACCACTGAGTTAGGGTGTTGGGACTAGAACTGGTGAGACAGAGGTTAATATTTTTGAGCATGAAGCTCACAGAGTAACCTTGAGTCAATCACAAACTCTCCGCCTAATACATCCCACACAATTGTTGTGTGAAGGAAATGGAGATGAGGAAGAACATGAAGATTTCACCTTGATCTTTGAACGCCTGGGGGGGGGGGGGCTGAGATATACAGTACAGGAAATAAATGCTAAACTATTCTCTTCCCCACCCTGTAACAAATTAAATAACTCAAATCTACAGCTGCTCCAGTTACATATCAACGATGCAGATAACTCCCCATCCTAAAATTAGTCTGTTCTCCCACAGCAGAAGCATAACCCCATTTTACACAGAGAACAGAGTATCATACCACTGGCAGTGGCTTACAGCTCAATTTAGCACAAAGAACAACATGGTGGAGATATACAAATGACACATATAAGACTGTAACCTTTACCAAGGAGCAAACTACAGTACTTTGAAGTCAAGAGTACAGTACTTACTTTTGAGTAAACATGCTTTATTTGTTCTCATTTGTAGTGTTTCAATATACAGTACAGTACGTATGTGTCCTCAGCAGCAAGATTTATTAAAAACAATGTTCCTATTAAAAGGAGCATAATTAGCTGTCTAATTAGTGCATGTATATATAAAATACTCCTTCACTTATAAGCAGGCTGTTGAAAGTATGAACACATATTTGTCTCAGCGTTATTTTAATAAAGCAAAAGCCCAAAGAGCACAAGTCACAACTTGTGCTCATGTAAGCAAATTTCAAGCCCTGTGCAATAACTAGCTATGTTAAGGTACAGGGAGACATTTAGTTTTGTCTTTTAATTAGTATGAATAGCATTGTTTATGTTTTGTAAACCACGTGGAATACTAAATCAGTTGACAGCCCACATGATGAATTAAACAGATATCAATTCTTATTTGAGATAATTTTGTATTAATTTGCTATAGCTGGATGTATGTCCTACACATGCTGAAAGGCTTTCATACTGTCAGTTGAATAGGGAGAAAACCGAGCCAATCCTTTTTGAAACCCTTACTGCTCAAGAAAACAATACGCAGCTAGCTGCTATTTCTATACTTGCAGATCTGTTCGCTCCTGAACCAGGGCAAGTCAGCACTTAAGAGGTGACAAAACCTAGTACAGAACATGGTCTATAGCAGGGGTGGCCAAACCTTTTTGGCCACAGGCTGGTCACGTGGCTAAGTGGGTCGGTCATGTGGATCCTCTCACCGGAAGCAGAAGTAAAACATGCCTGCACATGCACAAAATGCTGCCGTAAATGTACCTGCAGCTGTCATAAACGTTTGACAGCCGCAGGTGCATTTACAGCAGCATTTTGCGCATGCATGTTTTACTTCTGCTTCTGGGACCGGTGAGAGCACCACGGGCCAGATTATTAGGCATCGTGGGCCGTAGTTTGGGGGAGCCTTGGTCTATAGACAGATATGTCTTATATATAGTATTTATATACGGTCCTATTGGCTGAATCCACTTTGGCCAAGAGGACAGTATGTGAATAAAGTAAATAAACAAATATATACCATAAACATATGTAAGAAGCACTATTATAGTGCTGGGGTGCGGGTGTTATACCCATGCCTCAGCTCTGCTTCGGGAGCTGCATTGGTTGTCATTGTGCCTCCGGGTGCAATTCAAGGTGCTGGTGATGACCTTTAAAGCCCTACATGGTAGTGGACCAGGATACTTAAGAGACCGCACGGCCCCTAGGTTATCTGTTCATCCCACTTGAGCAAACCGGAGAGCCTCATTAAAAGTACATCAGCTAGAGAGGCTTACATCTCTAGCATGAGAAGAACCTTTTCGGTATCTGCCCCGGCCATGTGGAACCTCCTTCCAGTTGAACTACGTCTCCAGACTGAGCTGCTGCCCTTCAGGAAAGAGCTTAAAACCTGGCTGGCAGGGCAGGTATGGGCAGGTGGGGAAGGAGCAACACCTCCCGGCTCATTTAGAGGATGACATCTCATTTTTTTATCAGTTTTTAATAAGATTTGTAATTGGTGCGGGTGGTGGTAGTCTTTTATTTTAGGAATTTTAAGGGTGTTATAGGGATTTTTTTGGGGGGGAGGGAGGTTGTTATGCATTTGTATTGAATTGCTGTATGCCGCCCAGAGTCGCCTGTTGATTGGGCAGCTATACAAATCACACTAAATAAATAAATAAATAAATAAATAAATAAATAAATAAATAGAATACTGGCTCCTCTAGGAAGTGCAACTGAATTTGTGACATGCATTTTTGGTCCATGAGATTCCATGCCCTCTCCAAAAATCCACCAAAGTACCCAGCTATGTGAGAGATACCACAGACTTTCTAAGAACACTTCAACACACACATGACCTCCCAGATAACACCATCTTAGCCACAGTAAATGTGGAAACTCTGTTCACCAATATCCCACACAAAGACAGACTATAAGCCATCAGGTACCACATTCAAAATAAAGATGAAGCCCACACAGTGAGCAACCTTAGCATCACTCTTGACAATCAAATAAATCATGCTTCAGTCCCACCAGCAGAGAGATATGCATGAATAATTACTTATTGGCAATACTGTAAAGCATTTAAAGTTACTGTGAGGTGAGAGTTACAGCATAGCATGTAGACACTAAAATACAAAATCATAGAATCACTGAATTGGGAAGGGGCTTTTATGCCACTGAGACCAACTCCCTGCTCAAACCTATGCTAGCAGAAAAAAGATTATTGAGGCCAAAGATAGGACAAGTTACTTGTCTTAAACTTTAGTTTTCAAGATGACATAGCAAGTATGATGTTTGTCAGACAAATTATGAACCAGAATAAACAATATAAGCTAGAAAAAAAAATCAAAGATCTAAGTCAGTATAAGGCAGCTTGTTTTGTTCAACATACAGTATTTCATTTCATTCTGAAACATCCAAAAACATGCATCGTTACTTATAAAGGTTGACAAACTCTAATTCTGGGTTACTGAGAAAAAATTGTTTCAGCAAAACGGAGGTCTTGCATGATGAAAAGCACAAAAGCTCATTTTTCCTACTTGAAAATAACCTTTGGAATTTCTTTCCTTCCAAGATATGTTACTGAATTTATGAGTTAATCTGAACCACAGCAAATCATTAATCAGATTAATCAGATAGACAGGAGTTGAATTTCATTAAGTGCTATCTTAACATTGACTCCGTGTGAGTCTCACCAGCTCTTGCTGGGTCACCTAGAACCCCCTCTTCCATTCTTCGCTCCATAAATGAGGATGGAGGTGATTGCAACCAAAAGTATTGTTAAAACAATTCGGGATTCAATGACAATAACAGTTGGGAGACTCTCTAGTTTTGAGCACTGCCTGGGTATCAAGTCTCAAGTATTTAGGCTTAGGGTCTATGGTAGGGGTTCTCAACCTACAGCCCAGGGGCTGGATGCAGCCTACGACACCATTTCATGTGGGGGGCCCACCGACTCCATCACACCAGGAAGTGCCATGTGTGGCAGGCCCCTGAAGCTGTCTGAGGAAGCGTAACCCAGACCTCAGCTTGAAAAGGTTACGAACCCCTGGTCTATGAAAACCTCTGGTTAAGGCCACTGGGAGAACTTTCTGTCCAGTCTGCCTCAGCAAGGGTCACCTCTGTTGAGCTGCACAAAGGGTTCCACAACAGGGATGGTTTATATCCTCACATTGTGTAATGGCTTTCTGCACCACCTTGCTGCCACTTTCTCCACCAGTATCTGGCTGAGATGGCCTCCAGCTCTCTGTGAGTTCCCTCCTGTGCTCTACAGTGACACTCTTTCCTTTCCCCTCATTCCAATATGACAGACAGGGTGGGAAGTATGAGTGAAAGGTGTCTTTCTGCCTCCTCTTTGGGTACACAAAGCTGGACCAACACCCTGATCTATGGGTCCTCGTTATAGATGTACTGTCTGTCTCCAGGCAGTTCAGAATGTTCTGTGAACTCTATATCCAAGTGGCCACGACTCCTCCTCCAATTCCGATTCTTCCACCACTACATCAAGGACCAGGTCACCAGTTCAAAAAGTATGGTCAACTTTCCCTTCACTTCTACATTCTGCCCTGTCTTTGCTTCTATTCCCTTTTTATAATTCACAGGTTCCCAGGAGTTGCTTCTCAATTCTGGGCTTTCTGTTTGATACATCTTTTACTGGATTATTGTGCTGGTTCTCTCCTGAACTTCTTTCTTCTGTCCAGGTTCCAGTGTATGCCAGCAACATCTCTCCCAGGCACACAAGGGAGCATTGTATAGAACTTGAGAGGTCCCAGGGAAGGTTATATGGCCCACAGACAGGGATGTCTGAGCCACTATCACTATCCTCACCATTAGCTTCAGAGATTAATAAATTGCAGGTTATCATCTCAGTTCCAACATTTTTGGCTTTTAGACTATACACTATGAGCAAAATCCAGCAATAAAAATCATTTATGTAAGTACTTCTAGAGACTGCAGTGGCTCAAGTGGCTAAGACACTGACTGGAAGGCAGTAGGTCAGCAGTTCGATACCCAAATATTGCAGGACGGCGTGAGCTCCCGTCTTTGTCCCAGCTCCTGCCCACCTAGCAGTTTGAAAGCAAGAAATTGCAAGTAGGTAAATAAGGACCACTTTGGTGGGAAAGTAAACAGCATTCCGTGCGCTCCAGTGTCTAGTCATGCCTGCCATATGATCACAGAAACGTCTGCAAACGCAGACAGTGCTGGCTCTTTGGCTATGAAACGGAGATGAGCACCAAACCCTAGAGTTGAATACGACTGGCTTTTGAGCAAGGGAGACCTTTACCTTTACTATGTAAGTATCTCTACCCTACTATCTATTTAACCCTTCAAAATGTAGTTCTTGCATGTCCCTAACAACCAAACATGCTCTTTCAGCAGGTCTCTAAAAGGATATGAGATGAAGTTAAAACTAAACCAAAAATGGAATACTGAAAATCTAAATGAATAATTTATGCAAGTGGTTTTCTTTCCTTTCTTTTTTTATATTTTTTATTAAGTTCTCAAATAAGAATACAAACATAACACTACAAAAATTACAACATAATTCTCCACATTATAAAAAGGAGCAATAAAAAACATATAACATTACAACACAGTACAACACAAAATATAAATAAAAAAGACAAAAAATACATTCACCCCAATCACCCACCCAAAACCCTTCACCTTCCTATCGTCTTCTCTCCCCTATCCTTTCATTGAAGGACTGCCTCTGAGTGTCGAAGAAGGGAAGGGAGACCAGACTAGAGCGGGTTCATAATGAGGTTTAAGGACATCAAGTAAATCTGATTGCTCAAAGCAATACAGCTACTGTATTTCTCTTTCTCCTTTCAATCTACTGGTGGCTGCCTTACCATTATTCTTTTTATTACTTTTCCTTTAAATTATTTCTATTCAAACTTTCAATCCTTATCCACCTTTAACCTTCCTTGGCAAGAGTTATAGTAAAACCTCATATAACACTAAAACCTGGTTCCACAAGTCTTGGTGTTATATGATTTTTAGTGTTATCTGATGCATGTTAAAATCCTATGGGATCCATAGAGATACATTGTAGCCACACAGGCTTTAGCGGTTGTTATCTGAAGCATCCCATAGGATCTTAATGTTATCTGATGCAATTCTTCCCCCCAGATTCCTTAATGTTATGCGATTTTAGTGTTATTCGATACTAATGTTATATGAGGTATTACTGTATTTACATTTTCATAACATTTTTATAGGTATACTATAAAATGTATTTTTCCATCAGCTTTTAGATCAACGAAAGAACAATGGGCTCTTCTTGGAATGCAAGTGGTTTTCAATCATCAGTTGTTGTTGTCAGCTGCAACTCAATCTGAGTATACATTTTCCCCCTTACCCAGGGTGCTAGAAGGCCTGGTCTTGGAGGCCGGCTGGTTCCGGGCTGTCTTCGCCCTCCGAGGCAAGCAGGAAAAATGCCACTGGTGTGAATTTGTTTAAGGTGAATCCCAGCTTGCCTTGAAGTGACCCACACACTATGATCTTGGAGCCAACTCCTATGGGACATGCGAAATGAGACATGCAGGATGTAACACTGGGATTGTAATGGACTGCCACAGCCTTGAGGATATTATCAAGGTGCACCTTCACAGCCAATGCATCTGGCATAACGGTTGGGAATCAGAACAGGAAAGTGGTTTCTCCTCTGCTCATTTTGCCATTGGGCCTAGTATGATAGTTTCCAGTGGCATTTCCTCCACTGAGGGGGACCATCACCCCACCCAAAAGGGTTCATCCGATCGTAGCCACTGGCTCCTTTGGTTATTTACTGCCACCCAATACTCAGCGTTGAGGCGCTGGCTGTACATGTACAGTCTACTCCATTACCATAGGGGGATGTCTGACCAGACAAGCAATCATCAGTAGAACACCCATATATATACTTATTTTGATGTTTTGTTTTATCCAACCACAAATGCCCAGTTCACATAGTGCATAACTTTTAAGCAGTAAAATACCTCCAATAGTTTAAAAAACAACAACTATGTATCAGGAGTTCTCAACCTTTTTTAGCCAGGGGCCTGGTTATACTCCCTCAGACAGCTTCGGGGGCTGGATGGCCATTTTACCCTTCCTCCACCACATGGCACTCCCGGGTGTGGTACAGGCTGGGGGGCACATGAAATGGTGACGTGGGCCGCTTCCAGCCTGTGGGCTCCAGGTTGAGAATCCCTGATATATATGTTACTTATGCTAGATCAGGCTATTCATTCACACAGAATTCCTAAAATTCCAAACATTTCTTCTGAAAAACAATATTCCCAAGAGCTAAACAGCACTCTCTTATCGAAGCCTACTCAAAGATAAATCAACGGACTTCTTGTAGTAGGATTATACAGTAATCTTAATCAAAATAATGTTTTTGCAAAAAAAAAACTTTAATGGGTATGCATACACTATTGCCTGGGTCAAATACAATACCAAACTACAATTCTGACATTACATGACTTGAATGTTTTCTGACTTCCACTTTGTTTTTGCATCCAAACTGAATAAAAACTATGATTTTCAGTGAAACTTCAAGCCAAGTAGAAGATGATGTACATAAATTGTACCACTTAATGTAAAGTTTGTTAAACCAAACTATGCTTTAACACGGATTTCCAGTGTTCATGCTAGCTAGGGTGGATAACTATTGCAAGAATGACTTTTTCTTGTAGTTTTCAAAGAAGTAGCAATATTAGTCTGTGCAACATAGACTATAAGGTGCCATTAGATTTTTGTGTTCTATTTTTTCCACTTTGTTTCAGTTTCATTAGGAGTTATTCTGTTTCTCTGATTTCATTCAACCAACCTACTCACCAAACAACTTCATTTGCCAGTGAACAAAACTGCCCAATGTATGATATCTTAATACCAGAATGGAAATCCAGTAATGTTTTGCTAAATGAGTTACAACAGTGAGACGCTGTGATAGTAGCTCACTCTATTACTTGTGGAGAGCACCAGGTTACAGAAACCTTCTTTCACAATACAGTAATACCTCATATAACATTAGTATCGAATAACACGAAAATCGCATAACATCAAGGAATCTGGGGGGAAGAATTGCATCAGATAACATTAAGATCCTATGGGATGCTTCAGATAACAACCGCGAAAGCCTGTGTGGTTACAATGTATCTCTATGGATCCCATAGAGGATCAGATAACACTAAAAATCATATAACACGAAGACTTGTGGAACCAGGTTTTAGTGTTATATGAGGTTTTACTGTATATCTACAGGACTCCCAGTTCCACAATTCAAGGTTAAATTATGGAACTGGACACCCTTGAATTCTGAAATTCTCATCCAGACGAAACATATCGTAAAACATCCACCATTCCTCGTAAGGGGTTGGTTTGTAGACTCTTGCATCTTGGTAACCCTCCAGGTCAAGGTCACAGTATTCTAGGTCAGGTCTCAGCAGAGAGCAGACTGGTACTATTACTTCCTTTTATGTCAAACTAAGCTTCTCTTAATGCAGATCAGCACTGCATTATCTTTTTCCTTGCTGGTTCAAGATGTTCAGTCGTATTTTGCTTGTAGTCTACTAAGACCCAAGATCTTTTTCGTATGTATTGCTGTCAATTGAGGTGTCACTAACTCTACATTTAGCTTTGGTTTGTATCTCAGTGTGAGACCACTCTTCAGTTTGAGTTGACATCACAAGGCTAGATGGAAGAATGGTTTAACTTATTGCAAGACAGCTTCCCTTGTTCCTATCTTTGTGGACCTCTTGGTAAGCATTCTTCTGTACTTTGTGGCAATTTTCGCAAAGTGTTTTCTTTGCAAAATCAAATAGCAAGTTACAACTAGAGTAGGTCAACTGAATTAATGGGATCTGGTGATTTAACTCCCCTGTACATTCCACTGATTCAATGGACCTTTTCTAGTTGCAATTTACTACTGATTTCAGTCATCTCATAATAGTAACTCCTCTGATCCTTATTTTAATACAAAATGCACTTGATGTTTGATGTCAAGTTTATTATTATTACTCAAAAGTCCCTCAATATTTATTAAGATCATTGTTGGGGTTGGTCTAGGCAAAGACCTTTCTGATGGATTCATTCTTCAGTTCCTTTGGTTTGATCTGGTGTTAGAAAGATTAGTTGGCAAGGTTGCCACCCAAGGAACACCTAATTGTTTTCACAATCTTCGAAGATGGCCTTTCTGTGTACTTTATGGCAAGAACAAATATTCTTGAGGGTACACAAGAGAAAAACCAATTTAGAAGATGGAGGAAGAAGCTCACAGGACAAGAATCAACATTAAAGGAGGATATAGCTGAGGAACTCTACCTCCCCTATGTCACTTGAAGGACTCTGAATAGACTGAGGGTTGGAGTCTCTAAATGCAAGACCAACACGCTATGTGAATTGATGGAAAATAACATGCTACGTGAATGTGGAGAGATATAAAATCCTACTCATTTGCTGGTCTGCCAATTACTGCCTGAAACATGCACCAATGAGGACTTAAGTTTGGCCAGCAACAAAGCCAAGAATGTGGTTTCATTTTGGCAGTCCAGGGTTTGAGCAGGACATGAACAAATTATTATTACACTATTTCTGTTACTACTTATAATAATATCAGAAAACAATAAAATAAAATAAAAACACTGCAGCACTTTAAAGACTAACTGCTATATTTGTACTGTGAGTTCTTATAATAATTATTTCTCTTATTAGAAACAGAAGAGTTGTTAAAATTTAAAAACCGAACAGCCCTGTAGATAGATATCTATCCAAACAATACTTCTAAATATTAAAATAAATAACCAGATAATTTTTGTATGGAAATCTTTCTTCTTCCAATTAGGAAATCTAGAAAGTAGTTCTCACTGCACCCAAGGCAAGAGACCTCAGGTAACAAGGTAGCCATGTTCCACACATAGGATAGGGACAGGATGAGATCTCATTCATCTGTACTACTGAATTTATTGTACTCAAGGTAATTCCTAGATCTGGAATCCTTTAATTTCCTACCTGATGCTGCGTAAGGCCCTGGCTACTGGATCGTGCTAATGTATTAAAAATAGAATAGATTCTATGAATGAGAGCTCTCATTGTCCTACCTAGAGCAAGCTTACTGAATAAATGGAATTTACATAAGTGTTGACTCACTAAATCACCACTGATTCAGTGGGGTTATTCTAATTGTCACTTACAACAAGATTTCAATTCATGAATCTAAAATCTTCCCACCTGTCCTATATGATATAAATTCCTTGGTTTTACTTATGTGGACTGTCAGTGTGATTTTTCCCATAAAGCCTTGATGCTGGGAAAAGTGGAGGGCAAAAGAAAAAGGGGTCGTCCAAAAATGAGATGGCTAGATGGTATTGTAGACATAATGGGCACAGAGCTGAGTGAGTTGAGGATGGTGGACGACAGAAGTGCCTGGTGGACAGTGGTCCATGGGGTCACAGAGGGTCGGAATCGACTGTGCGACTGAACAACAACAAAAACACATGAAAGAATGAAGCCGAGAGACAGCAACCTAACTTATGGCTCTACACAGCAACTTCAAAGGTAAAGTAACACAACCAAAGGACCATGAAATGCTACTGTTTGGGACCTGTTATTATGTGCCATAGTAATCCCCCATCTGTGGTGCCCCTATGAATGAGTGGTCTCCAAAATGTTCTGTTCTCAACAACCCTGCTCAGCTCTTGCATTGGTGTGCCCCCTCCTGAAAAAGCCTTCCCTCGACCCAACCATAATCGCCAACTTTCGACTGGTATCCAACCTACCCTTTTTGGGTAAAGTATTGGAAAAGGCAGTGGCATGGCGGTTATAGGAGTTCCTGGATGAAGCAGATTATCTGGATCCTTTTCAGTCAGGATTCAGGTCCGGATATGGTACGGAAACTGCATTGGTCACGCTGGTGGATGATCTCTGGAGGGAGCGGGATAGCGGACATCCAACTGTCCTGGCTCTTCTTGACCTCTCAGCGGCGTTCAATACCGTCGACCACGGTATCCTTCTGGAAAGGCTCCAAGGATTGGGGATCCAAGGCACAGTGTTGGCTTGGTTTTCCTCATTTCTGAGAGGCCGGACCCAGTCAGTGTGGTTGGAGGGCGAGATGTCCAGTCCTAGGCGGCTCCAATACGGGGTGCCTCAGGGCTCGGTGCTCTCACCTCTCCTATTTAATATCGACATAAAACCACTGGGTGAGATCATCCGTTCTCATGGGGTGAGGTATCATCAGTATGCAGATGATACCCAACTGTATATCTCATCCCGTGGGGACCCTAGCGATGCAGTGGAAGTCCTTTCCAGGTGCCTGGAGGCTGTCAAGGTCTCGATGGGGGACAACGGGCTACAACTGAATCCTGGCAAGACTGAGTGGCTGTGGGTTGGGGGTCCTGTGTTATCTCAGGAACTACCACCTTTGGTTCTGGATGGGGCAGTCCTGCCCCAAACAAACCTAGTACGTAACTTGGGGGTCCTCCTGGACTCGCGACTACTGCTCAAAGAACAGGTGGCAGTCGTGGCCAGGAGGGCCTTTGCACAACTTCGTGTGATTCGCCAGTTACGGCCGTTCCTAGACCGGGACTCCTTGCTCATGGTCACCTCTAGACTTGAATGCGCTCTACATGGGGCTGACCTTGGTGACCATTCGGAGGCTTCAGCTGGTCCATAATGCAGCTGCACGACTAGTGTTGGGATGCGGGTGTTATGCCCATGCCTCACCGCTGCTGAGGGAGCTGCACTGGCTCCCAGTTTGCCTCTGGGTGCAATTCAAGGTGCTGGTTATTACCTTTAAAGCCCTTTATGGTAGTGGTCCAGGTTACTTGAGAGACCGCATTGTCCCAAGGACATCTACCCGGCCCACCAGAGCGGACCGGAGAGGCTCTCTGGTTGTGCCATCAGCCAGAGAGGCGCATCTCTCTGGCACTAGAAGGAGGGCCTTCTCGGTGTCCGCTCCGGCCCTGTGGAACCTCCTCCCGATAGAGCTACGCCTGCAGACAGAGTTGCTGGTCCTTTAGGAAAGGAGTGAAAACCTGGCTGGCAGGTCTGGTCTGGGGAGTGGATGGTTCAATTTTCCCAGCCAGTTGGATGGTGACCCCCAGTACGTTCAAGTTATAATACCTAGCTTTTAATTAAGTTTTTAAGCTTTTAAAAGTTTTAAAATTTTTAAGTGTTTTTAAAATTGTTGGAAATAGCCCTGGGTCCCTTCGGGGAGGAGGGTGATAAACAAATATAAAAATAAATAAATAAATAAAAAACTCAAGGCATCTCATATTTGGTCTTCCTCTTCTCTTATTGACTTCAACCTTTCCCAGCATTGTTGTATTTTCCAGAAAATCTGTCCTTCTTACGATGTACCTGAACTAAGACAGCTTCAGTTCTATCATTTTTGCTTCCGGAAATACTTTGGGCTTGATTTTCTCTAGCCCTATTTGTTCATATATCTTGCAGTCAAAGTTATTTACAAAGCTCTCATCCAGCACCATATTTTAAACAAGTTTTTTTCTTTTGTCAACGTCCTTTACTGTCTGGCTTTCACACCCATACAGATAATCCCCCAAACCCATTAACCAGTGTGGGTCAATATCCATGCTGGCAAAAGGATCTGGAGAACTGAAATTCAAATGAGTAACTTTTCCCACCTCTGTGGGGGAACAGACTGCTCTCCATTCACCCTCAGCTCTACAACAGATCTTGCCTCCTGGTTTGTTTCAGGCCCACATTCTTTCCATTTTATATGGTGCAGCTGCTACAGAGAGGTCATTTCAAATATCTTCATGAGGTCTCTGACCCTACATTGTAAGATGGTGGAGAACTACGTTGAGGGGGAAATCGGTCAATCCCTCACAGTAAACTGTTGCTACGTGAAGGACACCACAAAGAAGAACTGAAATATTTTTTCCAGGCTGTGGATTACAAGAAACACAGCAGTTTTGGATTTGCTAATGTAGACAAATGAACATCTTTAGGTCAGTTCTCTTGCACATTTAAACATTTATATACAGCCTAGAAATAAAGGCACAGGAAGAATCCTGAAAGTTGACATTGAAGGTCCTTCTAGACTAGGGCATAAGAATTTACTTTTAGAACGCTTGTGGAAATCTGATCCAGTGGTGTGACTTCTGTGTTTTTCAGATAGTGAAGGCTTCCCCTTTGTCCATTTGAAACTCCTGGAGATGTCCGTAGAGCAGAGGTTCCCAACCTTTTTTTTTTCTGCCCATGCCCCACCTAAGCATCTCTAAAATCCTGATTCTGCCCACCCACCCACCCACCCCATGACATATAATTCTTATTATTCAAAAACTGAACTCCTATTCACATGGATGAAGCCTAAAAGGCAATTCACTGTTAATAACTCATTCTCGAATTGCCCCCCTGTGTGGTGTGTGCTCCACGTTGGGAATCATGGCACTAGAGTCTTGGAACCCAAATGAGGCAAGGCAAAAGGAAATTTTATTAAAATAAAGATTAATGGTGCCAGGTGATGATATCGTCACCATTATGCAGCACAGTTACACCAACTAGATTTCAACGTGCAACTCCCAAAATCCCACAGCCACTAAAATGAGTAGACTTAAAATTATAATTCAACAAAATATTTCTGGGAGTTCTTGTTCAAAATATTTTCCCTCAAGCTCTGACAGACCACTTTCCTGTCTTACACCATGGCCAACAGCAACCTCTGGAAAAGTCACAGACAGGCAATGACAACAGAATTGTTTTGCTGTTGATCCCCAACAATTAACATGAAGAAGCACACTGTCATGATTCCTAGATTTGTTACAGGTAGCACTCCAGTGACCTATCAATCATTATTACTGTATTCTATGAGCTAGGTCAGCTAGTGTCACTTCAGCAGAGTAGACACAGGGGAGCATGAGAACTTTGCCCAACTTAAGTTCAAGGCCCAGAAAATGTTGAAATAGGAGCTACAAACTCTCAGCTCATAGAATAATCCATAAAATATCTGAGTTGGAAGTAGCCTATGAGGCCATTAAATCTACTCCCCTGCTCAATGCAGGAATCCAAATTAAAGGAGGTGGTTGTCCAATTTTCTCTTGAGTACTTCCAACTTTGGCGTGGTCACCACTTTCCGAGGTAATTGGTTCCATTGCTATAACAGTTAAGAGTTTTCCTGACATTCAACCTACCGTATATACTCAACTATAAGTTGTTCCGAAAATAAGTCGAGGTACCTAAATTGGACCTCTAAAACTAGGAAAATAGATTGACTCAAGTATAAGTCGGGGTGGAAAATACAGCAGCTGCTAGTGAGTTTCAATAATTAAAATACATGAAAATACAGTAAAATAAATTAATTTAGACATTTGTGTGGGTATGTTTTTGAGTTCTTACAGTAGTGTTCGTGTTTTTTTAAACTGTATGTTTGAATTTGCACCACCGCAGTTTTGGGACCCTCAGGGTCGTTTACCCGAGTATAAGTTGAGTCCCCTTTTTGGACTGCATTTTGGGGGCTAAAAAACTAGAATTATGCTCAAGTATATACAGTATATCTGGTTTCCTGTAGTATGAGCCTGGGATGATTGAGAATGGTTGATGGCCCTCATTTTTATGATGATCTTTTACGTATTTGAAAAGTGTTATAATATCCCTACCCACCAGTCTCCTTCTCTGAAGGCTAAACATACCCAGTTCGTTCAATCTTTCCTTGTAGGGTTTGGTTTCCAGTTCCCTGATCTTCCTTGTTGCCTCCTCTGAACTTGTTCCAGTTTATTAACATCCTAAATGTGTTGTCCAGAACTGGACACAGTGCTCAGCCTCATCGAGGGGGACTAGTACCTCACAGGTTTTGGAGACTATACTTCTGTTAATGTAGCCTAAAATAGCATTTGCCTTTTTTGAAGCCACATCACACTGTTGACTCATTCTGTTGTTTTCAGCCCAGCGTTTAGGCCTATCAAGATCTTTTCCAAATTCTGTTCCTGTCATCCAAGTTATTCTACCCAATTTAGTGTCACCTGCAAATCTGACAAGTATTCCCTGCACACCCTCATCCAAGTCATTAATGAAAATATTGAAGAACACCAGACCCAGAACTGAGCCTCATGGTAACCCACTTGCTAATGGTCGACCACAACATGAGACATTGTGGAGACACTGCAAAGGATTCAAGTCTCCATTGTGCCTCCAAAAGACTTCAGAAGTTTATGCTTGCTCCCTGCTTCAAAGTGGTAATGGGATGAGGATGCCAAGCCTGATCTAGTAGAACTCATGTCTATGGATCTAGGGACACCTTCATTCTATTCTAACATCTACAGTTATTCAACATTACTCTGTCAGCTGTTGATCCAATTCATAATAATCACAACAGGCCACCCCTTCAAAAAGTAGCAGCCTAACCACAAGTATGGGGATCTCGACCAGTGTCTCTAGACCAGTGATGTCGAACTTTGGCACTCCAGGTGTTCTTGGACTTCAAATACCAGAAGTCCAAGTCAGCACTTCTGCTGATCAGGGCTTCTGGGAAATGAAGCTCCAGAACACCTAGAGTGCCAAGGTTTGCCATCACTGCTCTGTCTAGACTAACATTCATAACTTGGTTCAAACGGACAACGGTTGCACTGTTATGCCCACTGCTTAAAAAGCTGAACAGACAAGATTTTTAACCAAGGCCATCAGGTGAACAGAGAACTTACACTGGATCAATTGCCTGTAAGTCAATTAAAACAAATGAGTTTGATATGTAAATTTGGAAACAAAATATCTAAAGAAAAAAGCTTTCCTTTCCATTCCTTAGGCTCAAGTAGACTGATTTCAATGAACAAGAAATCAACACATTGCTTTTCTAATGTGGAAGCCAGCTGCAGTATTAAAAGTAATTATTGGGTGAGGATCCCCCAATTGTTATTGTCTGCTAAACAATTAATGGGAGATGTACTTTTTCAAACAAGGGAAAGGTTTGTAATCAAACAGCATCCATAAATATGTTAACCTCTAGGCTGGTAACTAGTGAACCCCACATGAGTTGAATTTACATACATCCAGATTCGCTCCCTGCCACTCATAAAACAATAAAGATTCAGGCTGTTATTCTTATTTATTTTTGACATATAAAACAAAAAATTAAAAATCATGATTACACTAACAAATACTTGCGCGCGCACACGTGCACCAATGGGATGTCATATGCTTTCCACCTATTATCCAAACACAACATTCATTTTATATAATTGTCCTCTACTGTATTACCAAAAGACTATTTTTGTCCCTGAGTCTTGCTCCTTTAGATTTAATTAAAATATGGTTAACAAACTCTGCCTGCCCCCAGCAATCCCTTCTTTAACTTTTATTCACAAATCAACCTATCATTTATTGCTACATTCCCTCGTTCTTTATACCAATCCTCCCACACATTCAGAATGTATTTCCCATTTTTTTAACAATAAGCAACCCGACATGAAATTATTACCATCATGATAATAATCTTTCTTAATTGTTCCTCCTAACGTTTTATTCCCAAAAAATCCATTTAACAAATGCTATTCTACTAGGACATGTCTCTAACTGTAAAGACAATACAGTATTTGATTAATTTCCTCGAAAACTTTTTCCCAACAAACCGAACAATCCAACGCCAATGTTAACATTGTACATCTCCCACGTCAGCCTTTTCTGCAAAATATGGAGGGGGGTTGTCTATCATATTTCCTCGTTGGGGGGGGGGGCAGAGAGTCTGACTCATCAATGTGCGTGTGTGTGTGTGAGAGAGAAAATTGCATCCATCTTAATTTAAGTGTCTCTTCGAGTCAGCCGCACCATCAGGGGTGGGGAGGCTTAGGGAGTGGCCAAGATGCAAATCTCTCGCTTTCCAATTTCCCACCGACTCCAAGCAGGGATAGCAGCGCGTTCCTATGTGTCAGATAAACGCATGTGGTCACCCAACTCTTGCCCCACCGCGTGTGAGATCGAAGCTGCAGCCAGGCACCCTCTATTTAAAATAATAGCCACTTCCCCTCCCCCCGCTCGAATGCGTGTTCCTTGGAAGTCCTGCAGGTCTAGCTTAACACCCCATTCATGCCTCGCGCCTACTCCGTGCAGCACAGGATTTAAACACATCGATGCACACATTTTAAACCAACACGCACACATACACAGACCCAATTCTCTGCGGAAGCTTTGCTCTGGGATATGTCGCAGCAGGAGGGAGGAGGCAGATCGAGAGAGAGAGAGAGGGCCTCGCCTCCTTCCAGTCCTTCATAGCGAAAGTGAGTGAAGTGCAAACTTACACACACACACGCACGCACACAAAAAGTTATGCTTTGCAGCTTCATGCAAGAATGGAGGAGCAAAACCTTTGCCTACCTGGCTTGGAACAAGTGCATGCCAGATCCCCAAAAACAGGTGAGATCTAGTCACACGCACACCCTTCTTTTTATTTTTACACCAACGGACCAACTTCGAATTTAATTGATCCCAGGCTCGCTATTTACTCGCGCCCTACTTTGCATTCAAGGGATTACTCAGCCCATAAACAAAGATCGCTCCGCCAGGAAATAAAGGCACCACCACGCCGCCTCCTTTCTAGGCGCCCCTCCCGGGCAATGCACCTTCCTTTCCAAGTCTGGACGCAGGGGGAGAGGTGAGTGAACCCGATCCTAAGCCAAGCCAGGAAAAGCTAGAGGTAGCCGGACTTACCTTGTGCAGGAAACCCCATGCATGCCTCAGATCAGGGGGCTACTCACACACACACACGCATGCAAAACCTCCGGGTCAGCAAAACGTTGTCAAATTAATTTTTTTTCCCCCGTGCAGATGCATGGAGGGGGGACTGGAGGGGGGGGCGAGAGAGAAAAGCAGAAGCAAAAAGGGGAGGAGGCTGGGAGAGAAAAATCGGATCCCTCCGCCGAGATGGGTCTGGTCCTGAATGTGCAAACCAGGAAGTAAGGTGTCAGCCGCGGGAGTTGCACGAGCAAGAGATGCGGGAGTGGCTGCGGCCGAGGTCTCCTGTCACGGGGATTGCCTGCTTTAGGGATCCACTGGGTTCCCTCCCCATCGGATGTGAAGCACCTGGAGATAACACTGGGGGACATTTTAGAGGGGGTGCATTTGGATCGCCCCCATTCCCCCCCCCTCGTTGCCAAAAAAAGCTGCAGAGAGACGACGCGTCACGGAAACCCACCCACCCACCCACCTCCGTGCCGGCAAATCCCCCTCTGATCTGCTGGCAAAAGGCTGCTAGGAGAGGCACCCAAAAGAGCGTTTTGCGTTTGCTTCGGGGCAAGGCCACGTTTCTGGGCTTGGGCACATGCGAGAGCAAGGGGGCTGCTGCGTCCCAAGGTGTCCTTCCCTCTCGACGCTCGGGTTTTCAAGGAAGGCCGTTGAAAATCCCACGAGTGGGGCGGATGGGAAAGGTCGATTACATTTCTGGAAAGGAGCATGCATGGGGGGGGGGGAGATGGCTACACTGCCTTTTTTAAGCCATCCTGAAGGAAGACACGCATGCAGTGCGATCCTATACAGTGTATATATACTCTGGAGGTGGGGGTGGGAGCCTGCCCCCCTTTTACAGGGTTTAAGTCTCAGGCAAGTAAGATAAATAGGTACCACTTCGGTGGGAAGGTAAACAGCGTTCCGTGCACTCCGGTATCTAGGCATGCCTGCCACATGTCCACGGAATCGGCTGCAAAAACGCAGGCAGCGCTGGCTCTTTAGAGATGAACACTGAACCTTAGAGTTGGGTACGACTGGCTTTCGAGCAAGGGTGACCTTTACCAAGCAGAGCAAGGATTACGTCCTGCCAAGCGAGTTTTAGGCGCACTGGTGGCGCCAGTGGTCAAACTGCTGTACTGCAGGCCAAAGGTTGTGTGTTCGATCCCGATGGAGTAAGGTTGACTCAGCCTTCCCTCCTTCCGAGGTCGGTAAAATGAGTACCCAGCATGTTGAGGGCAAAATTCTAATTAACTTGTGTGCCGCCCAGAGAGTGTACTAGAGGTTATTATAGGGCAGTGTATAAGCGTTATTGCTGTTGCTCGCTTCACCCGTTCGGAACCCCGCATTGCCGAAGAAGGATGAGAAGCAATTTTGCGCACCTTTACCTTGAAGAGTAAAACTACTAGAGCCAGAGTTCAGGTGCAGAAGATCGGAGTGCAGAAAGACCTACACACACCTTCGGAGAAAGAGTTCCTGCCTTTGGTCCGACGTCACCTTCCCAGGGCAGGGAGGAGTAATGGGGGCCATCAGAAAGCGCCCTGCCTCGCAGAAAAAAGGAGGGGGGGGGGCTAGGCTAGTGTACTGCGCGCGTCTCTAGTTTTTTTCCCCGCGCCTTTCTACAACGCCATGACTGCAAAACGTGGGGAAGGAAAGGGGCTCCTCCCGGGGAGTGTCTCCCGCTGGCTTTGGATTGGCCCCGGCACTCCGACGTGAGCCCGTTCGCTCCCCCCCCCCCCCTTTGGCAGGAAAGAAAGTTGGGGCGAAGTCTCTGGCCATTTGGTACGCGGGGGGGCGGCCTCTCCCAGCAAAAACCCAACCACGGTGGGAAATCCCTCGAAAGGATTTGCAGGTCCTTGGATTGGCTACCTACAGTACTTGCCCGTTTTGCCATGGCTGCTGGCTTTTTTCTGCCCCCACCCCCACCCCATTCCCAGCCGGATCACAATATATTCCCGTAGGTTGTCTTTTAGAGTGGAATGAATTTCAAGTACATTCTGGTCTGGTAGGTGAAACCTTTCTCGTGGTGGCATCGAGACGGCTGGGGAAAACTTCCCTTTTATTATTTATTCATTTATTTATTCATTTATTTCTATCCCGCCGCCCATCTGGGATATTCTCCCACTCTGGGCGATATAGTGCAGTGCAGTTTCTCGGATGCACAGGAGCCTTGCTTACAGGGGAAAGTTGGCAGTCTTGGGGTGTCAATGCGCGTGACCACTGCACGGAGGCGTGGCTTTGGCGGGTCTAGAACCTGCCGTGTGTACCTGTTGGGAACATGATTCTATTCCCAATGGACTCCGTCGTTACCGCGCAATGTTCATTCGAAAGCAAGAAATTGCAAGTAGATAAATAGGGACCACTTCGGTGGGAAGGTAACAGCGTTCCATGCACTATGGTGTCTAGTCATGCCTGCCACATGACCATGGAAACGTCTGCACAAGCAGACAGCGCTGGCTCTTCGGCTTAGAAACAGAGATGAGCACTGACCCCTAGAGTCGGATACGACTGGCTTTCGAGCAAGGGAAACCTTTACCTTTACTTCTCGTCACGTACCTGGGATAACATTAGTATCGGATAACACTAAAATCGCATAACATTAAGCAATCTGGGGGGGAGATTTGCATCGGATAACATTAAGATCCTATGGGATGCATCGGATAACAACCACTAAAGCCTGTGTGGTTACAATGTATCTCTATGGATCCCATAGGATTTTAACATGCATCGGATAACACTAAAAATCGGATAACACCAAGACTTGTGGAACCAGGTTTTAGCGTTATCCGAGGTTTTACTGTACACGACTTTTCAGATGAGGCCACGTGAGCTGCCAGCCTGTCATGTCCTGCCAAACAGAGGATAGATGCTTTTCCTGCAGCAGCCCCTGCCTTTACCTATGGGTTGGGAAATGTGTGGCCTTCTAGATCTTGGATTGCTCCTATCAGCCATCCTGGGTAGACCTGATGGGATTTGTAGTCCCCTAATCTTTAGAAAGGTGTGTGTTTTCCATCCCTAGTTTGTTATGTGGGGTGTAGAGACAAGGGATTTGTTTTCATACCTTGCTTGGGTGGGTGCAAGATGAGAACATCTCCTTTACTACTGAGTTAACTAGTAAAGGTCACCCTTGCTTGAAAGTCAGACACTAGGGTTCAAAGAGCCAGCACTGCCTGCTTCTTCAGACGTTTCCGTGGACATGTGGCAGGCATGCCTCGACACCACAGTGAACAGAATGCTGTTTACCTTCCCACCGAAGGGATACCTATTTATTTACTTGCAATTCCTTGCTTTCGAACTGCTAGAAGCTGGAACAGAGACAGAAGCTCATTCCGTCATGCAGCACTCGGGTCTTGACCTGCTGACCTTCCAATCATCAAGTTCAACATTTTAACCACTAAGGCACTGCAGCCCCTAACTTGTGTGTAACTAACTTGTGTGTAATTCTGTTGTCATTGATAAGAATCTCCAGATTCTACAGGGATTGCTGTTCAGTAATTTACAGAGGTTACACAACACTCTTTCTCCAATAGTGAAATGAGATGGGGGGGGGGGGAGAGAGACCTGGAGCCTGCTTAACACACACACCCCATTTCTTCCTACGCATCAACCTGACATAGTAGAACATCTCCAACATTATCCTCAGTTGCTGACTGGGGTACACAAAAAGAGCCTCCTCAAAGATTGTGATATTTTTGAACCACATTTGGGCATACCCTGAGCAACGGCAACCTTGTGTCGGCTAATCTTTCTCACACTAAGGCAAAAAGAACTACGGAATGAATTCACCAAAAAGGTGGCTTTATTTTGGCATTTTAAAGCCTGAGCTAGACGCAGAAAAAGAAGAAATTGCTATTCAGAGAAAGTGGTCATTCTGTTTCCTTGTTGCACAATTTTTCAACGAAGAAGATGAAAAGTATCTGATTCTGTTACAGATTCAGCCAGTGTTTGGAAGAACCATCTGAACACATAATAGGCTGTATTTTTCTCACCCTGGAAAGGAGGTGAAACAAAGTTAGCTTTTCATCTGTGGCTGCTACCCGAGTGCAATTTGTTTCTGCCCCTTTTCTGTACTGGAAGACATGGCAAAACTGTATTCTAACTAGGTTGTATGCCTGCGTATGAAGTCACATCCACACAACAGGCACGGGATAGGAGCATGAAGAGCTAAATCAGCCAAGCTCTCATCCATCTCTTGCAAACACTGACTGGTTTGAAGGCACTTAACCTTTTTCCTTGCATAGAGAAGAGTAGGTTCCTGATCAAATCATCAGTGGTTCAGCTGAGGAAACAGTGTTCAAATGTGTGGCCACATGCATTGATGCTAACTAACTCACAAAGTGGCTCACTGCCCCACATTGTCACCCTTCATCTTCTTGATTTCTTAGGATCTCCTTCAACTTTGTGATCTGAGCTGTCATTGTGTATACAGTATATTAAAGGGAATGCATATAATGTCTACTGATGAGTAGATTCTATATCTATTCCTTCTGATCTGGCAAAAATAGCCAATCGTATTTAGATGTTGTATCTGTTGAGCTTCATAGTTTCACAGCAAAAAGTAGGGCAGGTTTCAGGTTTAGAATTATAATCAAATTCGCCAAGAATTCCCCTCTACTTAACTAGAACCAGCCAGACAAAAGTAAAATGAAATAGTATTTGTGCTAAAAAAAATCTTGACATGAAGGCATAGTATTGTTAGTAGTGAAGAGAAAAGCAATTAGGTCTAATAAATTGTAAGAAAAAAAGTTTTCATTCTCTAGTTACAAGTACTGTACTGTACATGGTTGAGGAGTGAGCTCTACACCACATATGTTTCACAAGATGGAGGCACCTAAAGTGGGGTGGTTTGGGTAGAACTACCCAATCCACCCCCCACCCGCAGCGGTCTCTGCGACTGCAGTAGAGTCGGGGGAAAGCACGCACCTTTCCCCGACCCTAATGCAGTCGCAGAGACTGCTTGTGTCTCTTTCCCTCCCTGTATTTAAACTACAGGGAGGGGGGAAGAGAGAGACGTGATTGTATCTTTATGTGTACTTATTTTTATGGGTTGTTTTATGTTGGCTCCACCCACATCATTGGCTCTGCCCATGACATCATGATGTTGGCTCCACCCAAGATGTCATGACATTGGCTCTGCCCACATGTTGGCTCTGCCCACAGTGGTAGTAAAAAATTTGGCTGCCCACCACTCCGGGGGGGGGGGAAGCGAAATCGGATGGCCAAACCTGATGCCGTGCCCCATCAGGTTTTTTGTCCCTGCAAGTGGTTCAAGGTCTCCCTTGCTCAAAAGCCAGTCATATCTGACTCTAGGGTGCAGTGCTCATCTCCATTTACAGCCAAAGAGCCAGTGCTGCCTGTATTTGCAGATGTATACATGATCATAAGGCAGGCATGACTAGATTGCCCATGACATAGGCTCCGCCCATGACATAGGCTCCACCCACAGTGTGGTAGCGATTTTTTTTTTTTTTTGCTGCCCACCACTGGTCTTACTGTTTCTTCATATGATGACTTAAGATACTGGAGAGAATACAGTAGTTGAAATTTTTGAAGTGATAGCTATGTTAGTCTCTGTAAGTATATCACAGAGTAAACAAAACAAAAAAAGACAAGAAACATTGTGGCACCTTAAAAACTACCGTAACTTCTGTATTTTAATCTTAGCTTTCATGGATCAAATCCACTTCATCAGACATAAGAATGAGACCTCATGGCATTAATTTACCATTAATTTACCATACAGAAGTACACAATGAGTGGAATAACAGATGAGTTTTTGCAATGTATTTTTTTCTTTGTGTGTATTACACTGAAATGTGTATTACTTTTGAAATATGTACAGTATTCTTGAAATGTTTTTTATATTGTGTTAATGTTATACTTTGAAATTGTAATTTATAATGCTCTATTTCTTTGTTAGCTGCCCAGAGTCTCATTGTGAGTGGAGCAGGATACAAGTCACCCTCAGACACCCACCTACCGGGAGTTTCAAAACCCGCGATGGCTTGGGCGGAGGAGGAAGGTCCCGCCCAGAGGCTGAGGTGACAGCTGCCCCACTCCTGAACTTTGTTGTTTGTGTGGGGAACTTTTTTGAATGGTTATGACTTTCTTATTATACTGTAATGCTGAATTTTGTATATTATATATTGTATTCCTTTGTATCTATTGTGTATATTGCTGAATTTATTATGTAATTCGCCCTGAGTCGGGTTTCCTGAGTGGGTGGCATATAAATGTGAAAATTAAATTAAGTTAATAAGAATAAGAATAATTGTTTAATTGTTTTGCATTGTGTATAGTCTCTCCCCCTTTTCTGTAAGCCGCCTAGAATCAGGTTCGCCTGATTGGGGCGGGATAATAAATATAAATAAATAAATAAAGAAGAAGAAGTGTGTGGCTATTTACAAACAGTAATAACAAGATCAGTGTGACTATTTACAATAATAACAGAAGATCCTTGATTGAGGTTCAGATTAATTACTGTGTTGTTTGGTTCTGTTGAGTTGTAAAAGGTTAGTAGATGGATGCAAAATTAACTAACGTATGAACAGAAAATAACTGATAGTTCCAGTAATTATGGAGAAAGATAACTTCTAGAAGGTCATCTATTTGCAGCAGCACTATTGGAAAATAAAATTGCTGGAGAATCTTTCACAGATGACAGCTAGACAGACTCTTGTTAGTACTGTGCAGAAGGAAGCAATGGTAAACTACATCTTAATGCTTTTATCTCTGACACAAAATTATGATGTCTAAAAACTGTGATTATTGTTGTTAACACAACTGATTGCATTTTAAAAATTAAAAATATTTTTACCATCCTTTTGTGTTTATTTTTAATTTCAAATTACTGAATTAATTAAAATTCAGGCATAGCAAAGGCTGGTAAAACAGAATTGGGGTATGAGAATTTCTCAGAAACCAAAAAGAACCTCAATGCCCCAAATCCTTGCTATGGATGAAAGAACTAGAATTATAAAATGTAAGAAATAATGGGTGCATGTGTGAAGGGGAGGATGTAGAAACATGATTGTAACCTATGTGCTGGAAGTTTTAACAAAACAGAGTGCGTTGAATGTTTGCAACTGTTCTTAAGTTTTTAAAAATGCAGAGTTAGACTTTCCTAAAAGCGTAACAGTGGAAAATGTTTCTGTCTTGCTCTAAGTCCTACGTACAAAGAACTACCACATGATTGAGATGACCAGCTCCCATTGTGGAGGTTTGAGGTGGGGTTGCAACAAGAAGAATACAGTAGATGGAGAAAGGAATTAGATGAAAAGTTCTAAATGTGCATCAAGTGGGCAAATGTGCCACTTCTGATGTAATTCTTTGCTGTTTCCTCCCACAGGGGAAGTGGTTGCAAAAATATGGTATGGTATTTGGAGACGGACGTGTATTTCACTGTAATTTCTTAGAGTTTCTCTATTGTTAGCGAGTTTACTCAGAAAGCTACTCCCTCTATATTTGTACTTCTTTTTCCCCTTTTACTTCTTAATGTCAGCAGCTTTGGGTGACAATGTGGAAACATCAAGTTCCTAGACTGTTTTATTGGCCTAAGAATTTTGACATCTAATTTGCCGTTAAAAATATAGGATGCATGTAAATTAATTCCTGTATCCACATGAAAACAATGATAGCACTGTTTGATTTTTAGGTTCATTGATATGCCCTGCTATTTTATCCTACAACAATTGTTTCATTACATTGCAAATCTTGTGTAAAAAGGTAAAGGACTCCCTTGCTCGAAAGCCAGTTGTGTCCAATTCTAGGGCGCAGTGCTCATCTGTGTTTACAGCCAAAGATCCTGTGCTGTCTACATCTGCAGATATTTCTGTGGTCATGTGGTAGGCATGACCAGACACTGGAGTGCATTCAATGCTTTTACCTTCCCACTTTTACCTTCCCACCTATTTATCTACTTGCAATTTCTTGCTTTCAAATTGCTAGGTTGGCAGTTTGTTCTCAAACTGCTGATCTGCCGACTTTCTGATCATCAAGGATCATTGTGATTCTTCTTATCTTTACATTAAATGTTAGAAATGATGGATTGTATGATGGCACTGAAGTTTATATGCCATCCAACTACCCACAAGTTTTCATACCTGGACATCAATTGACTCATGGATTCATTACCTATGTAATTTTCAACTTGTCTTATGTTTTTGTTGTTCAGTCGCACAGTCGGTTCTGACCCTTTGCGACCCCATGGACCACTGTCCATCAGGCAATTCTGTCTTCCACCATCCTCCTCAACTCGCTCAGTTCTGTGCCCATTTTCTCTACAATACCATCTAGCCATCTCATTTTTGGCTGCCCCCTTTTTCTTTTGCCCTCTACCCTTCCCAGCATCAAGGCTTTCTCAAGTGAATCCTCTCTTCTCATTTGATGTCCAAAGTACTTTAGCTTCATCTTTACTATTTGACCTTCAAGGGAGCAGTCAGGGTTGATTTCTTCTAAGATTGACCTATTTGTTCTCCTCGCTGTCCAGGGGACTCTCAAAACTCTCCTCCAGCACCACATCTCAAAGGCATCTATTCTTCTGTGCTCAACTTCCCTAATGGTCCAGCTCTCACAACCATACATTGCCACTGGGAATACCATTGCTTTGACTAGATGAAGTTTTGTTTGCAATGTGATGTCTCTACTTTTCACTATGCTCCCCAGGTTTCTCATAGCTTGCCTCCCAAGAATCAGTCGCCTTTTTATTTCATGGCTGCAATCACTATCTGCAGTGAGCTTTGATCCTAAGAAAGTAAAATCTGTCACTGCTTCTACTTCTTCCCCATCTATTTTCCAGGGACTGATAGGGCCTGTTGCCATGATCTTGGTTTTCTTTATATTGAGTCTCAAGCCAGCTTTTGCACTTTCTTCTTTCAACCTAATCAGGAGCTTTTTAAAGTCCTCCTCACTTTCTGCCATTAGGGTGGTATCATCTGCATATATCAAATTGTTGATGTTTCTCCCAGCAATTTTGATCCCAAATTGTGATTCCTCCATCCCTGCATTGCGCATTATGTGCTCTGTGTATAAGTTGAATAAGCAGGGTGACAAAGGACCGACTTTATTTCTACTCTATGCCTCACATAAAACCTGTGTATTTTTGGAAGTGCCAACTGTGTGTGTATGAGAGAAAGAGAGAGTGAGTTTATTTTATAATTTTTAATTGTGCTTCTGTGCTGCCATTCTCTTGATAGTGGGTCTCACAAATCAAAAGAGACAAGAATTAAAAACAACATACAGAAAGCAATTTAAAACAGTTAAACAAGGAAACAGGAATATAATCACATAGAAACAAATTAAGAAATAGAAAAGCACTTAAAATACATTAAGAATGATATATCAGCAGCAAACAAGGTAAACAATAAGGTTGTTTGAATAAAAATGTTTTCAGTTACTACCAAAAAGATAAACTAACCTAGTCTCACAAGGAAGGATGCTTCATAACCTGGGGCACGGACCAAGAAAGTCTACTATTGGGTTTCTATCAAGTGTACCTGTAAAGGTGAAGGTGGCATCACCAATGGAAAGGCCCCTGTGAATGACCTTAAAATCTGAAGAAGGTTGTATAGAGAAATCTGGTCCATCAGACTGCCTTGACCCAAGCCATGTGGGTCATAACTAGGATAATCCATCCCAGGATGTATCATTATGTAAAGTCTGACACAAGTGTGTTTGCAGGTATTGAAGCTCAATTTAACTGCAGGATAAAGGCTGGACCAACTGGCCAAAATATAGGATTTTCTTCTTACCTTTCACCTTTTTGTACTATTTAGCCTGATAAATTGTTCAGAAGAATATGAATATTTACACTATATTCGATGGTCTGAAAAAAGGTACTGTACAGTACAATGAACTCCTGGCTTTCTTGGGTGCCACCATCTTTGTTTTTGTAGGTCAATAAGGTGCCAAAATCAGTTTTAAAGCTTTAATTATTAATAAGTAGGCAGGGAAATGAAGCAGAGTATCTGCACTGTCTGCATCTGCAAACATTTTCATGGTCATGTGGCAGGCATGACTAGGCACTGGATTGCATGGAATGCTGTTAGCTTCCCACTGAAGCAGTACCTATTTATCTACTTTCAATTTCTTGCTTTCAAAATACTAGGTTGGCAGGAGCTGGGGCAGATGATGGGTACTCACTCCGTCATGCAGCACTTGGGTCTTGAACTGCCGTCCTATCACCTTCCATCCATCAAGTTCAGCATTTTAACCACTAAGCCACCACAGAATCCAAAGGCAGTCTCAAAAGGCAGTCCAGAGTCAAGGCAGTACAATGGTGTTAGAGACAAAGAAGAAAAATCTGCGGGCTGTAGTAAAATAATCTAAGGGTCATCCAGATTAAGGATTTAACTGCTGCCACTGCTTCCTCTTCAAGATACAAGGCATGCTGAGTCTGGAGAAAAACAAGCAATTATCTCAAAGAATCAACAGTCTCCATCTATAACCAGTGGTGGGCAGCAAAAAAAAATTAGTACCAAACCGTGGGTGGAGCCTATGTCATGATCACAGCCTACGTCATGGGTGATCTAGTCATGCCTGCCATATGGCCATGTATACATCTATAAACACAGGCAGCACTGGCTCTTTGGCTGTAAATGGAGATGAGCACTGCACCCTAGAGTTGGATATGACTGGCTTTTGAGCAAGGGAGACCTTGAACCACTTGCAGGGACAAAACCTGACGTCAAATTTGAATACCAACCAGGGATCTTCTGTTATTAGGTAAAGGTTGCCCTTGCTCGAAAGCCAGTCGTTACTAACTCTAGGGTTAAGTGCTCATCTCTGTTTATAGCTAAAGAGCCAGTGGACTCGATCCACAAAAGCTCACATTAAAATACAGCTGTTCGTTTTTAAGGTGCCACAACATTTTTGTCTTTTTGTTTTGTTTAGTCTCTGATACGGTAGCTGTTTTAGTCTAGGCAGGGCAGGGAGGTGGGCATGATCACCCAATTTCACTACCCCCCTGCCCGAAGGCCACCCAATTTTGCTTTTTATCCCCACCGGGGTGTGTGTGTGTGTGCGAACCTGTTGCTGCCCACCACTGTCTATAACTGTAACTCTTCCAGTATGCCTCCTCTGATAAAATAAGTGTGCTCGAGATAGTTTGCTTTACTCTTCATAGTCCAATGCACCCACTGGGTCAAGTGCATCAACCAGATCTTGAACCAAGCTGGTTAATCACAGAGCTAAAACTAGGGCTGTCAGATCCTGGGGCCAACCTGCTGCTAATGTTAATCCTTCAAACATATTTTAAAAGACTTCAGGGTCAACCTCTAGTCTTGTCTTGTTAATGCATATAAGTGGAGGACCCTGCAGCCTATGGTGATTGGGACATACCGAGGTTCCTTAAGCATTATTTTTGTGACCTATTACAGTATAAGTTTTCCAGTTGCACTCTGTTCAGCTAACAGTGCTTGCTTCAACAGTTGGGCCATCTGCTGTGCCAGTTGTTCCTTCCATTCCGAGGCCCAAACCCACCACTGTTTGATAGAACCTAGGGCGGAAGGAGAGGTCCCACGTTGGACACCACTTTAAGCTTCTCCAGCCCTGGCAGCCATTGGCATGAGTGCCGCCTTCCATCCCTGACACCATAAAGAACATCAAAGGTAAGGTAAAGGGTAAAGGTCACCCATGCTCGAAAGCTAGTCATATCCAACTCTAGGGTTCAGTGCTCATTTCTGTTTATAGCCAATTTAAAAAAATTATTTACCATTGTATTTTTTATAATTTTATAATTTTAATATTTTTATAACTGGAAACCTGAAGTTGGATTGGTTTTGGTTTTATGATGCTGTAAAGCACCCTGGGTTGCCCCGACGAGGAGGACGGTATATAAATTTGAGTTAATAAGTAAATAAATAGCCAGCACTGTCTGCATGTGCAGACATTTCCGTGGACATGTGCCAGGTATGACTAGACACCAGAGTGCATGGAACACTGTTTACCTTCTCACTGAAGTGGTACCTATTTATCTACTTGCAATTTCTTGCTTTCAAACTGCTAGGTTGGCAAGAGCTGGGAGAGATATGGAAGCTCACTCCATCATGCGGCATTCGGGTCTCAAACTGCTGACCTGTCAACCTTCCATTAATCAAGTTCAACATCTTGACCACTAAGTTACCACAGTCCCCATGAGATCAAAGATAAACTACCAAAAATATGATTTGTTTCAACTGGGACACAAAAAAACAAAGACACAACCAGCAATCTCCTCCAAGGTTTCCCCAATAAATTCATTTCCTGCAAGTTTTTCACAGAAATTGATAGTATTCCAGTTATAATTATCAGTTACAATTACAATTCCAGTCACCCCAACAGTGCGTTTTGTGTTGCCCAGTCCTTTGCAGCCATAACACCCTCTGTTAGAAATAGGATTTCTCTTACCTTTCTTATAGTGGTGGTCTCAAAAAATTTTTACTACCCACTCTGTGGGTGTGGTATCATGGGCGTGGCCAAGGGGAAGTCCTGCGTTGCACCCAAATTAGGACTACTTTATTTCAAAACTTGGATAGGCGGGTGAACCAGAATTTCTGCTACCAGTTCTGGCGAACTGGTGCGAACCACTGCATAGGTGTACTTCTCTAATAGACAAGTTTCTCATTTTATTAGAAAGAAGTGAGGACACGATTCGTTTACAAAGGGGGAAGTGTGCTCAGGTAAACATTCTGAAATTCAAAGGTCTGAAACCAAAAGGTGTTTCTGAGCTGCCACACACACACACACACACACACACACACACACACACACACACACACACACACACACACACACACACACACACACACACACACACACACACACACACACACACACACACACACGAGGACACCTCTGTGGAGTATGAATGACACTAATTCAGTAGATTGATTTTTTGGGCAAAGCAATGGTGATAATAATGTTAACAGCATCACTAGCTAAGTTTAGAAACTCAAAGACAGACTTTTCTGGTAGGGAAAGAAACTCATAGATCAAAGGCAAACTTACCCACAGGTCAGCGATTTCCATTTGTGTACAAGACAAAGAAAATTTGTCAGTGCAAGTTCAATTAGCCTTGCCTCAGCACATGCTATACATTGATAAATATATATGCAAATACTGTACAGTAGTTTAAAAGGGCATAACCTTCAGCATGCAATGCTTATATAAAACTGTTACATGTACTGTATACATATTTGGAAATTTGCACACTACTGCTCCCTACTGGATAAATTGTTTTATAGGCTTTACCGGGCTGCGGTGGCTCAGTGGTTAAGAAGCTTGCCTTGTTATCTAGAAGGCTGGCCTGTCGGCAGTTCGAGACCCAGGTACTGCATGATGGTTTGAGTCCCCATCTCTGTCCCAGCTCCTGCCAACCTAGCAGTTCAAAGGCAAGAAATTGCAAATAGATAAATAGGGACCTCTTCGGGCATCCCTGAGTGGAGTTTCTCCAGCAACTCAACAGAGTGTTGGGCGACTGTAAATAACTTGATTCCCTAAAGGGGCCAATGGCTACTGGCAGATGAGCCCCTTTAGGTGGAGTGACAGTCCCTTTAATGGAAGAAATGCCACTGGAAGCCATCATATTGGGCCCAATCAATGGCAAAATGAGTGGAGGAGGAATTCTGATTCCCAATGTCATGGAGGCAGAAGAGGCCATTCCAGATTGACTGGCTGTAAAGGTACACCTTGATAATATTCTCCAGGCCTCAGCAGTCCATTGGAGTCCCAGTGTTAAATCCTGCGTGTTTCATTTCATATGTGATGCAGGAGATGGCTCCATGATCATAGTGTGTGGGTCACTTCATGGCAAGGTGGGATCCACCTTAAACAAATTGACACCAATGGCATTTTTCCTGCTCTAGGAAAAAATGCATTCTTGGATACGAGTAGCAGCCGATGACAATTGAAGTCAGAATTTTGTATAACAAACCATTTCCTTTTTTATCATCTATAAGGAAAGTGTTTTAAAACAGTAACATTTTCTAGTATCTAGTTCCTTATTATCATGTAGCACTGGTTACATTGGAACTGCGGTGGCTTAGTGGTTAAAATGCTGAAATTGATGACTGGAAGTTTGGCAGGTCAGCAGTTCAAGACCTGAGTGCTGCACACATCATCTGCACCAGCTCCTTCCAACTTAGCAGGTTGAAAGCAAGAAATTGTAAGTAATTGTAAGTGTCTAGTCATGCCTGCCACGTGCCATGGAAATGTCTGCAGACACAGACAGCACTGGCTCTTTGTCTGTAAATGGAGATTAGCACTGAATCCTAGAGTCGGATACTACTGGCTTTGGAACAAGGGCAGCCCCACCCCCTTTAAAAACCTGGTTACATTATCAAAATCTTCTGAGTTCAGAAATACAGTACTGTACTGTATTTGTATAAGGTACAGTATGTGACTACACTGCATGGAAAATACAGTGAGATTTGCTAAGGAGCCCTGGTGGCACAGTAGTTAAACTGTTGTACTGCAACCAAAAGGTTGTGAGTTTGAGCCTTACCATGACTCATGGTTGATTTATTTATTTATTTATTTATTTATTTATTTGTTCGAATTTGATACCCCGCCCCACTCGGGAAGACCCGACTCTGGGCGGCTTACAAAATGTATTACCGCAATGGGTAATCTAAAAACACACAACACCATAAAACATTAAAAATTCACGAGTTCATCAGAAGGAAAAATTTAAAACATTAAAACGTTAAAACGTTAAAAACCGATAAAAACAAGTGATGACAGGTACAAATACCAGGTGGGGGGGATGGCTACCCTTAAATTAGCCATCCTGGATGGGAACCTACATTGTTGTGTCCCCACACTTGACCTGCCAGCCATGTCTTTAACCCCTTTCGAAATGGGAGGAGCTCCGTCTGCAGGCGCAGCTCTATTGGAAGGAGGTTCCAAAGGGCCGGGGCGAACACGGAGAAGGCCCTCTTACTAGTGCTCGTAAGACGAGCCTCCCTAGCAGATGGAGTCACAAGAGAGCCCCTCTGGTCCGCCCTAGTGGGCCGGGCAGACATTCTTAGGGTGATGCGGTCTCTTAGGTATCCTGGCCCACTACCATATAGGGCTTTAAAGGTAATGACCAGCACCTTGAATTGCACCCGGAGGCATACTGGCAGCCAGTGCAGCTCCCGGAGCAGTGGTGAGGCCCGAGCATAACGCCCGCACCCCATCACTACCCGAGCCGCCGCGTTCTGAACCAGCTGTAGCCTCCGAATGGTCACCAAGGGCAGCCCCATGTAGAGCGCATTACAGTAATCAAGTCTGGAGGTGACCAAGGCATGTGTGACCATGAGCAAGGCGTCCCGGTCTAGGAGGGGGCGTAACTGGCGAATTACACGAAGTTGTGCAAAAGCCCTCCTGGCCACGGCTGCCACCTTCAGTCTTATTTATTTATTTAGATTTATATTGCCGCCCACTCGCCCACATGGCAACTCAGGGCGGCTTACAATCAGCAAAACAACACAGCACAACAAAATTGAGTACCCAAAATGTTGGGGGCAATATGCTAATTAACTTGTCAACTGACCAAAGAGTGCACTAAGCACTACAAGACAGTATATAAGTGTGATTGCTTTGTTTTGTATTCACAGTTTATCAGACTGGGTTTCCGTGGGCAAATCATTGTAGCTGTCCAGATGACAAGTTGCAGGAGTTAGCAGGGCAGAAATATATATTTGCCTGGAGCTCCATGAACAGAAGCTGCTTTAAGGTGCTAACAATGTACTAACTGGGAGTCCCCACCTCCCACTTTTTGTTTATTTATGTACTATTTTGTTGTTCAGTCACACAGTCGATTCCGACCCTTTGCGACCCCATGGACCACTGTCCGCCAGGCACTCCTGTCCTCCACCATCTCCCTCAAATTGTTCAGCTCTGTGCCCATTATCTCCACAATACCATCCAGCCATCTCATCTTGGGCCGTCCCCTTCTTCTTTTGCCCTCCACCCTTCCCAGCATCAAGGCTTTCTCAAGTGAGTCTTCTCTTCTCATTTGATGTCCAATTTGACCTTCTAAGGAGCGCCAGGGTTGATTTCTTCTAAGATTGACCTATTTGTTCTCCTCGCTGTCCAGGGGACTCTCAAAACTCTCCTCCAACACCACATCTCAAAGGCATCTATTCTTCTGTGCTCAGGTTTCCTAATGGTCCAGCTCTCACAACCATACATTGCCACAGGGAGTACCAGTACTGAGTTGAAACACTCTGTTGAGAGAAACTGACACCCTTGGAAACACCTTTGTGTCAGATTAAGTACAGTAATCACACTGCCAGAAAGTAGGTAAAAACTAGGTCAACTTGATCAAAATAAATGTAAACTACCCTTGCCACCTAAATGACAGCAAAAAAGATTACAAGTTGTACCTTGTTTAAAAACATAATGTGTTCCACAGGATTGCTCTTTAAGCGAAACACCACTGTAAGTGACCAAGTGTGACTTCGGGGGGAGGGGGGGATTGTGAACTCCAATTTATTCATTAAGCGAGGTTTTTTTGGTTTGGTTTTATTTGTTAAGTGAAGCGAACATTTAGAGAAAATTCTGCTCTTTAAGTGAGTTACTCTTTAAGTGAGGTGCTCTTTATGCGAGGTTTGACTCTATTTCCTGCTTAGAAAAGATGATTCCACAATAAGCTTCTCTGCATAGTTTTATGTTGTGTAACCACCAAGTTTTTATTTAAATTCTCACATGTCCAGTCCAATGGAAATTATGAAGTAAATGGACAACTTAGGCCCCCTTTATATTGTTAAAATGTAAAAAAAAAGTTACAAAATATTTAAAATGTTGCAAAGACTGGTATTATAATAATAACAGTTCAAGACCTAACCATGGACCTAAGAATTGTTAAGGTAACGTGTAAATATATAGGCAGTTCCTAGTAAAGTTGTCTTTTTTTGTAAAGTTTGAATTTTCAACTACAATAAATCCAAAAATTCTAATATCTAAAGAGTCTTTTAGGTATTTCTCCAAGGGCTCCAATTACTGTGGGTACAGCAATTATAATTTATTATCATTTGTTGTTGTTGTTATAAAAATCTATAATTAGATTCACAGTCGAAGAATGGTATGCAATTAACATTTCCAAAGACCTAAAAACTGTTAAGCTAATATTTTGATGCTGATGCTGCAAATTTACCATTCAATTCACAGTCGAGAATGGATATAAAATTTACAGTTCAAGCCCTAACCAAGGACCTAAAAACTGTTAAGGTAACATCTAAGTACTGTATATAAAGTAAAGGTTTCCCTTGCTCGAAAGCCAGTCGTATCCGACTCTAGGGGTCAGTGCTCATCTCTGTTTCTAAGCCGAAGAGCCAGCGCTGTCTGCTTCTGCAGACGTTTCTGTGGTCATGTGGCAGGCATGACTAGACACCGGAGCGCACGGAACGCTGTTACCTTCCCACCAATATGCAGTCCCTAATAGAGTTGGTTTTTTTTTTAGAGTTAGGATGTTCAAGTCCAATAGATTCAAAATTTCCAAATATCTAAGGAGACCTTTAGATATTGATCCAAAAAAGGCTCCAATCACTTCTTCTTCCGTGCCTAGGCCAGATATGAAATTGGTACAACACATTTCTTCCTCCATGGTTCAAAGCGGGGACACGTCACCTCGCTGAAGGGTGCTGCAGAGTGTCTTTCGCTCTCGGCAGAAAGACTACAACTCCCAGGGTGCCGCGCGCCGGGGGGGTTCCTGAACGGAATCTCTTCCGCCCGGCGCGGTGAGGAGGTGGTGGAGAGACTGAGGGCGACTCCTGAGGCCGAGGCTCGCCTTGTGTGTGTAGATAGAGGGGAAGGAAGGAAAGGCGGACGGACCCACTCACTCCGGAGCGGAAGCGGGCCTTACTGGCAGGAGAGGCCGGCTGGGCCCGGTTCCGGGTGCCGCTTATTCGGTGCCTTGAGGAGGAGAAGGGGCGGGAAGATGGCGTCGGACTTAGAGACGGAGGTCCAGGCGATAGACCAGAGCTTTCTGGAATGCTCCGCTGAGGAGACCGCCTTGGTGAGGCTCTTCCCATCGCCTCGCACCGTGTGTGTGTGTGTGTGGGGGGGAGCGGACGTGGCGCCTCGGGACGGGGTTGGGGGGGGGGGGTCTGAGAGAGAAACGGGCGGCGTTTGTGAGGGAAACGGAGGGACCGGGGGGAGAGAATGCGCTGGGAAGGAGACCCTCAGCAGGGAAATGGGGCCGGTAAAGGACAGGTGAAGACTAGGGCCGTGTGGGAAGGGGAAGAGGCTTTGTAAAGGTGGGGAAAGTCGAGGGAGAGGGACCTGCGGGAGCGTGGTGGGCGCTGAAGAAGCCCCTCTGTATGGTAAACCGAGCCCGGGGAGCCTTGTTTAGAGATGGGTGACAAAGTAGCCAGGAGGGAGTTTCAGCCCGCGAAGTCTTCTTCTTTCGAGTCCTGGTCAAACTGATGATGATGATGATGATGATGATGATGATGATGATGATGATAATAATAATAATAATAATAATAATAATAATAATAATAATAATAATAATAATAATGCCGTGTTATTCTGGGTTGGAAGGATTTTTGCTGGAGAAACACCGTTCAGGGGATGCCCGAATGATGAGGTTCCCTTCGTGTCCCTAAGATCTTTTCCCTCCGAAGTGATCCCTATTTTTATCTACTCTACTTGCCATTTCTTGCTTTCGAACTGCTAAACTGGCAGGAGCTGGAACAGAGACGGGAGCTCAAGCTGTCCTGCAGTACCTGGGTCTCGAATTGCCGGCTTGCCGGCCTTCCAGCTAACAAGGCGAGCTTCTTAACCACTGTAGCTCCCAAACCACTTTCTTTGCTTTGTGTTGGCCAAACCCAGTAAATGAGCCAGCCTCTGTGTCTCTCCACATTCACACTGTGAGTTGTTGTCTGACAGCAGCCGGCACTTGAGCGTGTTGGTCTTACATTTAGGGACTCCAACCCTCAGCTTTTTCAGGGCCCTCCAAGTAATGTAGGGAAGACTGAGATCTTCAGCTGTATGCTCCTTTAATGAAGTGTAAATAAGGTTTAGGATTTTTTGGGTTGGTGGGTGGGTATACAGCAGGGGTGCCCAAACTTTTTGGGCCGTGGGCTGATCATGTGGTTCAGGGAGCCAGTCACTAAGGCCCAGGGGCCGGGAGCGGCCCCTGACGCCAATTCATCCGGCCCACGAAGCCCTTGTCGCTCCTGGAAGTGGAAGTAAAATGTTTGTCTGCCTCACTTATGACATCTGACTTAATTTGAAGGTCAACCGAGTTCATTAGTATGTTTTCATGTCTATTTCATTTCACATCATTTCTGTTCAATATCAGACAGGAACTGGTTCTCAAATGTTGTAGTTTGTTGGTTAAATGTATTTACTTTTAATTCATTTTATAAACTGTCTTATAAGCAGGAGCTGTGGTAGAAATCTTCAGAAATCAGCCATTGTTTTTCCCCATTAAAATAGTGAATATTTCTTTTGTTTTGCCACTTTTAAAATCATCTTAGAAAATTCCAGAAGCAGTTTTCTCACCAGAGCTTTCCATGACACAGCTGTGCCTTTGTATAAACCAGGGGTTCTGAACCTTTTCAAGACGAGAGCCATGTCACGCTCCCTCAAACAGTTGAGAGGGCTGAACTGGCTGTCATCCTGCCATTTGCAAATGCCGTAAAATGAGTAAGTGGCCGATTCTGGTGGCTGTGGCTGGAGCAAGGGTGGGGGCTGGATTATTTGGCATTGTGGGCTGGATTCGGCCCATGGGCTTAGGTTGAGAACCCCTGGTATAAACAGTTCTTCTGAGAACTGTTGAGTTTCTGGTTCAGCAGTCTTGTACTGGCGGATTATTCAGGTGCTCTTGTCCCTTCTAGAAACAGTCTTTTTAGTTTCTTTTTATTCAGATCTCAGTGTTCTGTTGTATAATTCTAAAACTAGCCATCTGACCAATTTTTATTCCTGTGACTAGCTCTAATCAGCAAGTTATTTAGTAGTGTAGAATATATCCTTTTAGGAAATAGATTTTGGCATGAGTTTGAAGGACAACCATGTTGCTCAAAATGCTTTTATAGTCAGTTTTAAAAAACTGTGTGTTCAATGTACACAATAATAGGTGATACCTTTATTAGATGACCACCAACTCTATAATGTCTGACTTGATGAAGAGTCTTGAAGAGTCAAATGTTGCCTGTTTGTGAGATATTAGCAATCTAATAAAGATAGTGTCCACTCTTGTTTTCAAGATGCATTTATGATATAAGTGCAGCCTGATAAAATGTTGTACCTCTACAAAGATGGAGAGTGTCTAGACCAGAGATGACGAACCTTGGTACTCCAGCTGTTCTTGGACTTCAGTTCCCAGAACCCCAAGTCCCTATGAATCCACACAAATGGGTTTACTGTCAGTACGGGCAGTAAACCCATTTGTGTGGATTCACAGGGACTTGGGCTTCTGGGAATTGAAGTCCAAGAACAGTTGGAGTGCCAGTAAACTCATTCATGTGGATTCACAGAGACTTGCTTGGACATCTGGGAATTGAAGTCTAAGAACAGCTGGAGTGCCAAGGTTTGCCATCACTGGTATAGACTGACGTGAATGTGTATAAACTTCAAGGTGTTGTTTTGACTTTTTCAGAAGTATAACATTGCAGCCAAAACTTTGCTCATAATCTTATGTTTGATCCTGACAGGCTCAAGGCTGATTCAGCCTTCCATCCTTCTGAAGTTTGAAAAATGCAAACCTAGCTTGTTGGGGGCAAAATGTTGATCACTTTATGAACCACCCAGAGAGTGTTCTAAGTGCAATAGGGCAGTATAGAAGTGTAATTGCTATTGTTGTCTGGCTGCAGATTTCAATTCCCTACTAAGCTTCCTGGTGGAAGAGTTAGCCAGTTGCACAGTCCCAGGACACCTCTGAAGAAGTGAATGGTAGCAATAGCAATTATACCTATATACTGTACTGCCCATAGTGTTTAATGCTCTCTGGGTGGAGAGCAGTTTGCCCCCAACATGCTGGTTATTCATTTTACTAACCTTGGAAGGATGGAAGGCTGAGTCAGCCTTAAGCTTCATCAGGCTCAAACTCACAACATTTTGGCTGCAGGACAGCAGTTTAACCACTGCACCACTAGTGGATATTAGGTTACATTTTTGAGATCCTGTTATTCGGTGTATTTGCTGCAGCTAATTTTGGGAACGTTGGATGTTGGGTACCAAAACAAAAGACTGCTATTTCTTTTGTGCCCCAGGGCTATATTCCAGAGGTAACTGAATTGTTGATGCTTGGAAGGTAAAAGAATTGGGCTAGCTAGACCTTATTTTGGTCCAGAAAAAAGCAGTTCTTAAAAGTATTAAAACAATGCTAAAAGATTATTGTCTTACAGTGTTTGTGGTATTGCTTTACAGAGAATAGGATCCTCTAACCTCCTTTTCTTGTTGAACATCTTTGTGCTGTTCCTTTTAACTATGCAAATGACAACTGGTATTATGTTGGGCTAGACATATTGTCGTATGCTCACTTTGTGTTCCTTGCAAGCTTTTAAAAACAACTTGCTCATTTATTTTTAATTGCTATAGTTGGGGGAAAATAATGATCTATCAGGCTTTCAGGTTGGATAGAGCAGTGATTTAGGTATCTGATTGTGAGTCAGAGTTTGGGGGTCCAATTCCCCAATGTGTCTCCTGAGAGAAGAGCCAGCCTGGGTAAACTGCATAATCCCAGAGTGCCCACAGAAGAAAGGAATGATAAACCACTTTTGTGTGTTCTCTAGCTAGAAAACTCTGGAAAGGGACATTATAAGTTGGAATCAACTTGACAATACACAGTTAGCAAGCTTTCAAGCTGTGACTTTCAAAAGTCATCTTTTACCCTAGTTGACAGCTCCTGGCTCATTCTCTCCCCCCCCCCCTTTCAAACCAGCAGTCTTGAAAAGTAACAGTGTCTGTATTCTTTTGAAAGAAACCTTCAATTCAGGAAAAACTCTTTGGTTTGTATCTGCTTCAAAAATTATTTTATCTAGTATAACACCTATTATTCAGAATTGATGGGCAAAATCCTGCTGGTGCAGTTCCATCAGCATAAACCAAATCAGGGTGTCAGAAATAATTTAGTTAATTGAAAGCTTTCTATCTACTCTGTCAGCTTCAGAGCTCCCTAAGGCTCTCTTTTGCCCTGGGGAAGACTTTGGGAGCCTCAAGATAGATAGAGGAGAGATTGCATTAATCAAAAATTGCTAGCAGACCATCATTTGTGCCAGCAGCAATCAAGTGGCATTTTTTCACCAAGAAAAGCACACAATATCCACTCCTAAGGCTCCCAAAGTACTCTCCAGGCAAAAAAAGAGCTCTAGGGAGTTTCCAAAGCTGAAATGGGAGGCGGGGGGGGGGGATTAGTAAGTTTTACATTACTTTTAATTTAATTATTTTGTGCAACTTGATGTTTATGCTGGCAGAACTGCTCCAGCAAGATTTTGTCCAGTAATTGACAAAGGATTTCAAGTTTATTTGTGTATGTTAGTTGGTGCCCCTTTCTCTGGATGGTTTTTGGAAGTCTATCCATGATGGGGAGGGCTGACATTTAAAGAACCAACTATTTGTACTTACCGTACTTATCTTTGGTCTTGCATTTTTAAATGACATGTCTAGATGCAGTGATGCTACATACATGTCCAAGATGAAGGAATGCCTTTTTTTAGAACAAAAGAAGGTTAATATATTCAAAAAAAAAATTATGCTCAATTGTATCTGGGTAAATTCAAAATAGCATTCTGCATTGTGGATATTAAAATCAGTTGTAAGTTTGTAAATCTTGTACAATGCAGAAAATATTTTCATTACTCTGCTGCATTTTTAGAGGTGTTTTTATTTAAAATATTTTAAATTTATAATTCTTTGCTTTATTTTAACATTGTGATAATTTTTTTAAAATTATTTTTTTTTGTCTTGAAGAAATGGCTACAGTCGTCTGATCTACCTAAAGAAATATACAAGCACCTGGCCTATTATGTACCTAAAATATACTGCAAGGGTCCTAATCCAGCTCCACAAAGAGAAGATATGCTTGCACAACATGTCTTGCTTGGCCCATTGGAATGGTATCTGTGTGGTGAAGATCCTGCATTTGGCTTCCAAAAACTTGAGAAATCAAACAAACCTTCGCATCTTTGTGGCCGAGTTTTTAAAGTTGGAGAACCTACATACTCTTGCAGGTAGCTGTGTCACTCATTTATTTTAATAATCTGTTATTTTTATTTAAAATTCTGTTTAGGCCATCTTTAAAGATATGCTCAATAAAAGAAATAGTAAAATAAATTTTCAATCCAAGTAGTAAATTCTGACAATTACAACTAAACCCATCAGCCTTAATTTTTAATTGCCAGGTACTATACTGTTCTAATCTTATAGGTCACTCAAATTCAAATTAATAGCAATAATATATACTGTATTTTCCTGCCAACCTAGCAGTTCGAAAGCAAGAAATTGCAAGTAGATAAATAGGGACCACTTCACTGGGAAGGTAACAGCGTTCCGTGCGCTCTGGTGTCTAGTCATGCCTGCAGCATGACCACGGGAACGTCTGCAGAAGCAGACAACGCTGGCTCTTCGGCTTAGAAACAGAGATGAGCACTGAGCCCTAGAGTCGGATATGACTGGCTTTCGAGCAAGGGAAACCTTTACCTTTACTATACTGTAATTAATGTTGGGATCCTTCAGAATTTTTTGTTCAGAATGAAAGTGAGAAATGTCTGTTGCTTAAATTAAAGAACTTTTGTTGTAAATGTTGTAACAACCTGAAGGAACAATTTAAAAGTTTTAATTTCTTCATGTTGATATGACAAAAAAAAAAAAAAACCATTAGAATTTTAAATGGTATCTTTTGGGGGTTTTTATAGCCCAAGCTATTAAATTTTGTCTAAGAATTATATATAATATATCTTATACAGTATATAGTATATATATATATATATATTCCTCTTCTATATAAAACAAGGAATTAACATCTCAAAAAGTATGCCAACATTCAGACTTCTCTTTGAAAAGTGTCCAAATTTAAAATCTTTAATATCTGCCTGTCTGTGAAGTCCAATGAATTATGCATAGAACTCTTGTTGAGCTTAATATTAAACCTCAATCAAGGCATATTAAAGAGATGAGGTATATTCTCGCCTTTTGGAAATCCCAGTATCTTGGGGAAATTGGGGTTATGCATCAGATTAGAATTGAGGTTAGCAGTTTTTGCATTAGTATTTTTTATTTAGATTTCATAATTTCACTGAAAATTTCAGTATCTCTTTTATCCCTGGGCACAGCCTACTGATAACTACACTCTCCTGCTTCCACTTCTCAGTATGATGGTTTGCTATTAAAGTTTGAACCCTTTGCACCCAGTGGCTCAAATCCTGTTGCTTAGCATAGTAAATCATACTATAGTAGTCCCATTGCATCAGTGGGGATTTGTTGAGTCACTCCTCCATAAATTCCATTGGTTGAAACGGGCCTACTCCAGCTGCAACTTACTTCAGCATAGTAGTTTGCAATTAAGAGTAGGCTCATTTGAATCAATGAAATTTATGGAGGAGTAGACTCACTAAATCCCTATTGATTTAGTAGGCCTACTATAGAGCAATTTACTACATTAAGCATCAGCAATTTGGTCTTTTGTTACATTGGACAGAACAAAATTTTACTCCATTGTTGGAATGCTGTATACAGTTGTACCTCACTTAAAGAGCACAATGCGTTCCACAGGATTGCTCTTGAAGAGAGTTTGCTCTTGAAGCGAAACACCACTGTAAATGACCAATTGTGGGGAGGATTGTGAACCCCAATTTATGTGTTAAGCAAGTTTTTGGTTGGTTTTATTTGTTAAGCGAAGCAAACATTCAGATAAAATTCTGCTCTTTAAGCGAGGCACTATTTATGCAAGGTTTGACTGTACTTGTTTCCCAGGTGTTTTCCTCCCATTAAAAAGCCTGTATGTGGTAAACAGCTGAAACTTGGGGGCTTTATTTACACCAATTTTTAAACATCTATCTTGAAGATGTAGTTCTGTGTGAATTCTATAATAAAAAGAAAATGTACTACTAAAATATCTCATCCTCTTGCTCATAGATTAAAATGCTAGTGAGTCAGAGTTCTACAGCTTGTGCCCTTATCCTTGCACTAATTTTGGGCTCAAAATGGATCAGTTAGTATGCTCTATTTTACATTGTAGTTTTTCTGCTAAATAGTTAAAATGTTTTTATATTTGCCACTTTCTTTTTACATATTTTCTGTTCTTTTCCCCTCTGCAGAGACTGTGCAGTTGATCCAACTTGTGTGTTATGCATGGAATGTTTTCTAGGAAGTGTTCACAGAGAACATAGATACAGGGTTAGTAAGACTCTTTTTAACATTAGTGACTTCTTATGTTCTAATCAAATTAACCAGAGCCCTGAGTCGCCTCGGCGAGTGGGCGGCAATATAAATCTGAATAAATAAATAAATATATAAATAAATCACGTTGTAGTACATTTTTACTGATTTTGAAACTGTCATTATCTTCTCTCTCTTTTATCCACTTACCATTTTATTGGTATCTATCCCTGTGTTGTTTTTAATCTTCCGATTTTTTAATTCTGACGTCTTAGTGATGGTTTTATTCTTGTTTTATTCTTGTTTTATTCTGATTGTGGGCCGCCCAGAGTCGGGTTCTCCCGATTGGGGCGGGGTATTAAATTTAATAAATAATAATAATAATAATAACCCCAATAGTACAGTGGTACCTCGCTTAAAGAGCATAATGTGTTCCACGGGATTGCTCTTTAAGCAAAACACCATTGTAAGTGACCAATTGTGACTTCTGGTGAGGGGGATTGCAAACTCTGATTTAGTTGTTAAGTGAGTTTTTGGTTGGTTTTAGTTGTTAAGCGAGGTGACCATTCAAAGAAAATTCTGCTCTTTTAAGTGAGTTAGTCTCTAAGCGAGGCACTCTTTATGCAAGATTTTACTGTAATTATTTTGGAAACAGGAGGCATTCCACCTGTCTGATGGTTTAGTGTGCATAATTACTTTGGTTAAAATTAAACACTAGGGTTTTAGCTTTCTCTACATTATAGAACAGCTTGGTACCCAAGTGTAAATTTTTATCAGCCAGATGCTATGTCCAGTGTACAATTAACTGAATTTTCTGTTATGTAACTCAGAGTGTCAGTTAATACAGTACAAGTTGTATCTCGCTTAAAGAGCATAATGCGTTCCACAGGATTGGTCTTTAAGCAAGTTTGCTCTTTAAGCGAAACACAATTGTAAGTGACCAATTGTGGGGGGGGGGGGGTTGTGAACCCCGATTTATTTGTTAAGTGAGTTTTTGGTTGGTTTTATTTGTTAAGCGAAGCGAACATTCAGAGAAAATTCTGCTCTTTAAGCGAGTTACTCTTTAAGCGAAGCGCTCTTTATGCGAGGTTTGACTATATAAGATTTCTCTTTTACTGATACAGTAATACCTCGGATAACGTTTGTTTTGGATAATGCTAAAATCGGATAATGTTGGGGAATTTGAGGCAAAAATTTGCATTGCACAACGTTAACATAATGTTGTGCGATGTAAATGTTTGCCTCAATTCCCCCAATGTTCATCTCTGCCCCAAAGCCTGCATGCCTGGAGACCAGCCCTGCGGGCTTTGGGGCAGAGATCTACCAAGGCAAACATCGCTGGTTTGGTTGGGGGGAGATCGGGCACATGCCTGATCTCCCCCCCCCCAACCAGCGCTACGAAGGCTGCAGCAGTGGCATGGCTGGAAGTAGAATGGGGGCTCCCTGGTTGGCTTGCCAGCCATGCCGCCGCCACGCCCTTGGTAGCAGCAGCGTGTTTGGGAAGCCAACTGGGGAGCCCCTGTTCGGCTTCCCAAACGTGCTGCTGCTGCAATCGGCACTTTGGTTGGGTCCCCCCCCCCCCCGGTTCTTTCACCCAACCCAAGTGCAGTGTGCGATGGCTGGGTGGGTGGGGGAAAGAACCAGGGTGGAGGGCGTCCCATTCTTTCCCCACCCCAGCCGGCCATCGCAGCATGCAATGGCTGGCTAGGTTGGGGGAAGAACGGGGCGCACCTCCGGAAACAAAGATCCAGATAGGCATTTCTGCCAGCTTGGGATCAGCCCTGGGGTTGGGCGGAAAGGGAACAGGGCTTTTTTTAAAAACATTGTGTGATCAATGCATCACACATCGTTAAAAACCGGATAACGTTATGACTTGTGGAACCAAGTCATAACATTATCCGAGGTACTAGTGTAGTGAAAGAATTAGATGCCAAATCAAGGTATTATTTTATAAATTGACTGCCTAACAAATAAATTAATCCCTATTTTTTGTTGTAGAAAAATGTAATTTGGATTTACAGAATAGCTATGTAGCTTTCATTATGTATGGTATAGAACAGTGATGGCTAACCTTGGCACTCCAGGTGTTCTTGAACTTCAATTACCAGAAGCCCAAGTCAGCACTCCTGCTGATCAGGGCTTCTGGGAATTGAAGTTCAAGAAAACCTGGAGTGCCAAGGTTCGCTATCACTGGTATAAAATGTACAAAATGAGTTTTGAGACATTTTTCTCCTCTCTTCTATTTTCTATTGGCTTTGGGGTATAAAGTACAGCCATCTGAGTTTTCATTTGACAGGCATACTTTTCTGTTGTTACATATTTTGAAATAATACTTTAGATGACAACTTCTGGTGGTGGAGGTTTCTGTGACTGTGGTGACACTGAAGCTTGGAAAGAAGGTCCTTATTGTCAGAAGCATGAACATAACATTTCAGAAACTGAAGAGGAGGAGGTAATATACAGCCTTTCAAAACTTTATGCTTCTAGAACTGAGTTGAGTGAGGAAAACTGAAGATGAATTACTATATTGTCTAGGCCTGCTGGCACTCTTATATAACAACTTTCAGTGTCCTCTAGGGGAAGAGTTTGCTGAGAGAGACCCAGATGGTAACAAAGCAAGCTGTTGAGTCTTGAAGGACTCGTCTTTAGGTGTAGATGTTATGAAAATCAGTGGAGTTGCTTCTTCCTCAGTCTCCTCGAATTTTTATAACATCTGTTCCAATGGTGGGATTTTTTTTTACTACCTACTCTGTGGGGATGGTATGGTGGGTATAGCCAGGGCAAAGCCCTGTTTTGTACCCAAATTAGGAATACTTTATTTCAAAACTTGGATGGGTGGGGCCATCCAAAATTTCTGCTATTGTTTTTGGTGAACTGGTGTGAACCTGCTGAATCCCACCACATTTTGTAAGACTGAACAATTCACGTGGTTCCTAACCTTTTGGTGATTTGGTGAAAGTTTTCCCAAGGCAGATCTTAATTTCTACACCCATGGTTGTTTTGATTTATTTTTATTTTTATTTTTTTGGTCACATCAATATGATTATTTCTGCTGGGAATAGGAGGGATCATTTGAGGTCAGATACCTTCTTAATTTCTACCACCCAGAACAGCTTAGTTGTAGAAAGAAGACATGTTCCAGAAGCCTTGCCATGAGTTCTTGAGCTATAAACAGACTGAAATAAATCAGGATTCATATGTCTTAGGCAAAAATTTGTTTCCCTTGTTTCCTTTTGTTAAGTTCTTATTTAATATTATATATGTGCATTCTGTTTATTTTATGCCCCTATTTAATCATAGTTGATGCTGAAAGATGGCAAAAAGGTAATAAGTAGATACCGTATAAATGTTTTGAAGAACAAATTGCTCATTAGCAATCCAGGAGCTTTAGTAAAGAGGTAATTTGGACTTTTAAAAAATTACTCTTGGGTCTCACCAACAACTCAACCAATATAATCTTTCAGTGCAGTAGACACAATGTGATATTATTTTCTCTCTGTCTTATTTTAGGATCCACTTGTACACTTGTCAGAAGATATGATAGCAAAAGTTTATAATATTTTTGCTATCATGTTTCAGTATGCCGTAGATATATTAACATGGGAAAAAGAAAATGAATTGCCACCCGGTTTAGAGACAGGGTAAGAAAAAGCGTTGTTTGAATTGTTAAAACTTAACTTTTAACCCCATTATTTCTTGTTAATAGCATTATAACTGGCATCTTGACTTATGTGCAGTCTAAAGTTTATGTGTTAGTTGTACTGAAATCCATGATACTAGCATTTGTGTGTTAGCCTATTTATTTCACTGTGGTCTAGATGTTACTATTTATAAGCATAGGAAACTGCTTTATGGTGAATCAGACCCTTAGTTCAACTGGTCTAGTATTGTTGGCTCTTAGTGGCTCCAGGGTTTCAAGCTGGTGTTTTTCTTTTCTATCTCACAATTTTTTAAATTTTATAAACATAAAGCAAAACATAAATCTTAATAATCTATGAACTACTAGCACAAACATTGAATAATTTAAAGAAAATTGCTCCCTCCCCAGCAGGACTGTTAGAGATATATTTTCAACATTTTTATAATCCTTCATTCATTTTCCAAAATTGTATTGATATTTGTAAAGATGTCAACCTTTTAATAAAACACAATCTTAAATTCTCCCCAGTTGTATGTAAAATTATATTATTCTCCTTCAACAATTCCGTCTTAACATTAATATTACAAGTTAATTTCTCTTCAATAACAATGTCCCAAAACTGTCTTTATACCATTCATTTAATTAAAATCATACTGTATTTTCTGTTTCCTAGCTATCATTAGTCATGTTGTTGTTAACAAATATGAAATTAATTCTTTACTTGACCCATTCCATTAAACTTTGTAATATATTGAAAAGAGCTGTTTTAGGACATACTGTACCTCTAAATTTAGTCCAGTTATTTCATTTATCTCCTTGACCATTTGTTAAAATTTCAATACATGCTTAAAACTCCACCACATATGAAAATAAATGGCTATTTCCTTTCCAGCATAACATATTTACCAATGTTAAATATCACCTCCAAATCAAACAAAAATTTTCTTTTCAAGCTGGAGTTTTTCTAGCCTTACCTGGAGATGCTAGTGTTATATCTTGGATCTTGCATATCAGAAAACAAAACAAAACAAAATAAACAAAATAAAATAAAATAAAAAACACTAGCACTTTAAAGACTAACCGCTGATGAAGTAGACTTGATCCACGAAAGCTAACAATAAAAACATAGTGGTTAGTCTTTAAAGTGCTGCAGTGTTTTTTATTGTATTTTATTTTGTTTATTTTGTTTTGTTTTTTCTGATATGCCTGAACCACAGACTAACACGGCTACTATTCCAAAAAATCTTGGATCTTGTGTGTATAGTATCTACTCTGTCACTGAGCTGTGGTTTGGAATTGTACTTGATGGATATATTAAACCACAGTCCTAAGCAATGTTGGTGGTAAACTCAATTGAACACAACCTGTCAAAACATAATGAAGACTACTCTTAAGTGTCAAGGCTGTTTGGAGGATCACACCTTCCTACGGTATATGAGCCTCCATGGTTTTAACGATCTTTGCAGGAACCTTTTCTCCGAGTTTCCCACCCTCACAGGTTTGCAGGATGAGGATGGAAGAGGGGTCTTCTGGGTGGTTGCTAACAGGCATTGTTTCACATTATTTTAAATTCAGTGGTTGTTTTAATATGATATTGGCCAAAATCCTGTTGCTTAGCATAGTCAGTCACTTTAGAGCAAACCTACTTAATCAGTGTGGATTTATTGTGTCACCTCTGTTGTAAGTTCCCTTCATTCAAATAGGCATACTCTTAAATGTAACTTACTTTAGCATATTAAATTGCAAGTAGAGTAGGCCCATTTGAATCAGTAGAACTTACGCAGAAGTGACTCACTAAATCCCCATTGATTCAGTAAGCCTGCTCTAGTGCAATTTATTATATTAAACAACAGAATTTTGGTCAGTGCTTTTAAAAAATGTTGTAGTTTATTGGTCAGCATCCTATTGCTTGTTTTGAGGGCATAAATCAAACGATATAAATAGCTGTGTCGAATTGTTTCTCACGAAGAATCAAATTTGTATTTGTTGAACACTGGATGTATGACCTGGTACATGAGTAGAGATACAAACACTGTCATCTTGACCAGCAACAGTTCAACACAATAATTAACACTGTTTGACGTATGCCATTTGGCATAAATAATAGTATTCTGGCTGTTGTATTTTTAGTTGCCTTTGTTCTTCAGTATTTTGTAAGCTGCCTTGCATTTATATTGGGAGAAAGGGGGGTTGTAAAGATAATGAATAAACAGATGTCAATAAAACGGATATTAATAACATTCCAAATATAGTGCATGCCAGTAAAATTAATTTACATTGCAATAGTTGTTAATGTTCTTATTGCCCAATTCTATATAATTCCCTACAGAGGTTTTAATTTGTTGTAGTAAAGTGGTATTTTTGACGACTAAATTGATTACATTTATAACTTCTAATGTCATTACAGCAAAAAGATTGATACATACTACTGTATGCTTTTTAATGATGAAGTTCATACATATGAGCAGGTTATTTACACTCTTCAGAAAGCAGTCAATTGTACACAAAAGGAGGCCATTGGTTTTGCAACAACTGTAGACAGAGATGTAAGTAACTATTTAGATTTCTGTTAAAACAGTGGATGTAAATGATTAAGCTTAATAAGTTTAAGAGGATTTAATCCTTGTGTAGTTTCTTCCTTCTTAAAGGCTGGGGAAATATATAGGAAGGATAGAATTGGCTAGGCATTTTTCAAAATACTCGAACATAGTTACTGGTCATCATACATAGGGAAAATGGGAGGTTGTAGTTAAATGTACCTTTATGTACAAAATATTCATCCCAAATTTTTATAGATATTTATAAAATTTTCTCTATGTTTTGGCCACCTCTTTCTACACACATACAAAGTCTTCTCCACCACTCACAGAGAATACATTCCAAGATACGCAATTCTGCCTATGTATGGTGACTTTTGTGACATCCTGTAGTTTTGTATAGTATTTAACTTGTTATTATTGAGTGATTTTAGTGTGAGCTGTCTTGAGTCTCCTATGGGAAAAAGGTGGAAAAACAAGCAAGCAAATAAATATCCACCCACTTAGGGTAGCATGCCATACATACATGGAGTGACATGATTTCATCGTGGCATACAGTTTTCTTAGTAGAGAATGGATCTTTTGAAATATCTGAAGAGTTGTATAGCTCTAGTTACTTGCTATAGGTGATACTTGCTGTATTTTTAATATATTAAAATAGTTTAAATATTTATAAAGCCTGTCGTACTTAAGAATGTACTTAAAATGGTACATTCTGCTGTCAGATAATGACCACCAGGAGCCCTGTTTGTGCAGTGGTAAATTAAAGTTTAGGGACTGTATTAGCTCAAGTCTTCTTATAATTAATACTGCAGCTTGGCGTTTAGCAGATATCTCTGCTGATAGTTAATGTAGACTAGTACAACATTGCAATTCAAGATTTAATTATGCAAGTTTCTGCAGCCACAATCCTACACAGACTTGTCTTAGAGCAGGGGTCGGCAACTTTTTTAAGTTGGGAGTCAGATCACTCTCCTTCAAACAGTTGAGGGAGCCACACTGGTGGTCCCCCCCACTGTAAACACTGCTGTAAGCACGCCCGCAGCTGTCATAAGCATGGTCGCGGCCTCCGTGAATTGTATCTGCAGCCATTTCTGGTGGTGGCTGTGGCAGCTGCGGCTGGAATGAGGGCAGGGACCAGATGATTTAGTGCTGCAGGCCAAATTCAACCCACAGGCCATAGGTTGCCAAACTCTGTCTTAGAGTACCCCCCCCCCCTTTGAGGCTTGGTTTTGTCTAGATATGTGTAAACTGTGTGAGCTAGTCATTGTTCAATGTGCCACTAAAATGTGATATTTTAAGTTTTAGTTATATTTGTAGTAAAAATTTACATGGCTTTTGCAAATTAACAGGGACGCAGGTCAGTTCGCTTTGGAGATTTTCAGTACTGTGACCAAGCTAAATCAGTGATTGTGGTAAGTTGGTATGGTTTCTTTTCTCCTAGTTCAGTAGAAATTGTTAGCAGTCTAGTACCTCTGTCATTGTTCTTGAAATGTAGGAATATGGTATATTATAATGGGGTGGTCAAATACCTCTAAGTTTAATTAGTCTTCCTGGCTTTCTGAGTACAGTAATACCTCATATAACATTAGTATCGAATAACACTAAAATCGCATAACATTAAGGAATCTGGGGGGAAGAATTGCATCAGATAACATTAAGATCCTATGGGATGCTTCAGATAACAACCGCTAAAGCCTGTGTGGTTACAATGTATCTCTATGGATCCCATAGAGGATCAGATAACACTAAAAATCATATAACACCAAGACTTGTGGAACCAGGTTTTAGTGTTATATGAGGTTTTACTGTATTCCATTCTTTAAACTTAAGAATGTACTTAAAATGGTACATTCTGCTATCAGATAATGACCACTAGGAGCCCTGGTTGTGCAGTGATTAAACTGCTGTCCTGCGACCAAAAGATTGTGAGTTCAGTCCTAACCAGTGTCCAAAGTTGACTCAGCCTTCCATCTTCCCGAGGTCAGTAAAATGAGTACCCAGCATGTTGGGCAAAATGCTAATTGTGAACCGCCCAGAGTGTGCACTAAGTGCTATGGGACATATATAAGTGTGATTCCTTTGCTTTTGTTTAGTAATTTGACTTCTTGTGCATAAGCCTCTGAAGAATTACAGTTCTTGGAATCTGATTTCTGAGAGTTGTAGTTCCCAAGTGTAGTAATTATCTAAGTACTGGTTGTATGTTTAGTTGTTTTTCATGGTGGTCAAGAAATTGAATTTGATTCAGAACCCAGCTACTGAACTACTTCATATAACCAAAATGCAGTGGCTTAATGTTGAGGTTGTGACTGAAATGTCTATAGCAGCTCACTGTCTGTTTCCAAACACAATTTAGTTTCCTATAGTGTTTCAAAGTCTTTGTACTGATTGGGTTTGAGTACCTGAAGGATTTCCTGCATTCATATCAGGCTTCTTGCACATTAAGGAGGTTCTGCTTAAGGTATTCCTTGGATCTTCTCAGTAATGGTCCCCAGCTGTGGAATGTTTAGTAGTGAACAAATAGTTAGCAGTTTGACAGTTTCTGCTCACTTTCATAATGGAGATTGAGGACTGAAATGTCCCAAGCCAGAAGAGAAACCTTGGATTCTGGATCTGTATTTGTAGAAAAGCTATTCCCATCTGCAGATGTTAACACAGTCCATTTAGAAGTCCCAAGTAGTTGTATACAGGAATAGAGCAGGGCATGGATAGTGTCTTGCTCTGTTCATATACCTCTCTTGAATCTGCATGTGACACTAGATTTTCATCAAATATTCCTGAGGTTGTTAACCCTCATGTTGAAAAAACAATTTGGATTTTATGATTGTGTCATGAAAATTTGTAGCTAAAGTTATATTTTAGCTTATAAAAAATTAGGTTGAAAGAAGAAAGTGAAAAAGCTGGCTTGAGATTCAATATAAAGAAAACCAAGATCATGGCAACAGGCCCTATCAGTCCCTGGAAAATAGATGGGGAAGAAGTAGAAGCAGTGACAGATTTTACTTTCTTAGGATCAAAGCTCACTGCAGATGGTGTCTGCAGCCATGAAATAAAAAGGCGACTGATTCTTGGGAGGCATGCGATGAGAAACCTGGGGAGCATAGTGAAAAGTAGAGACATCAAATTGCAAACAAAAATTCTTATAGTCAAAGCAATGGTATTTCCGGTGGCAATGTATGGTTGTGAGAGCTGGACCATTAGGAAAGCTGAGCGCAGAAGAATAGATGCCTTTGAGATGTGGTGTTGGAGGAGAGTTTTGAGAGTCCCGTGGACAGCGAGGAGAACAAATAGGTCAATCTTAGAAGAAATCAACCCTGACTGCTCCCTTGAAGGTCAAATTGTAAAGATGAAGCTAAAGTACTTTGGACATCAAATGAGAAGATTCACTTGAGAAAGCTTTGATGCTGGGAAAGGTGGAGGGCAAAAGAAAAAGGGGCCGGCCAAAAATGAGATGGCTAGATGGTATTGTAGACACAATGGGCACAGAGCTGAGTGAGTTGAGGAGGATGGTGGAGGACAGAAGTGCCTGGCGGACAGTGGTCCATGGGGTCGCAGAGGGTCGGAATCAACTGTGCGACTAAACAACAACAAAAATCAGGAACACTTGTTTTCCTAATACTTAATTTGTGTCTTAATTGTGTAAGTCTGAGATGAAAAGTGTTGTGTTTTACAAAAACTTACTAACAGCATCTCCTCTCTTATTCTCTTTTTTTCTGAAGAGAAATACCATCCGCCAGACTAAGCCACTGAAGGTTCAAGTTATGCATTCATCTATTGTTGCCCATCAGACCTTTGGTTTGAAGACTTTGACATGGCTGGGGAATATTATTGGATATTCAGGTACTAACATTTGAAATGTGATAAATAATTGGAAATAATAATTTCATCCAGCTTGCGCCATCCTTGCCACACACTGATTCGGAAGTAAAACATGCCTGCGAATGCGCAAAATGCTGCCATAAATGCACCTGGAGTTGTTGTAAACATGTTTACGATAGCTGAGGGTGCATTTACGGCAGTGTTTTGTGCAGGCACATTTTACTTCCAGTGGGAGGAACCACGCAACCCTCCTGCTCAACCATGTGACAGGCCTGTGGCCTGAAAAGTTTGGCCACTCCTAGTTTAATCAGATGAAGAAAGGTTAGGACCCCTTCTCTCTAATCTCACTCTACCTTACAGCTCCAATTGAATGCTCCTGCAGCTGCTTTTAGGAAACAAACAAAACAACCAAAAGATTTTGGAACAACTATTAAGGGATTTCTTCCATCATGTGTGATTTGGTGTTATATTCCTATCTTGCACATTA